>OX103971.1:3956528-4306479 GCA_944470395.2 Schistosoma turkestanicum | reverse complement strand
TTTTGCTGATCAAAACCTTTACATATAAATATCATTAATTCCACTGTTTTTTGGGTACATTTGTTTTACTTAACTTATGAACTTGTTTGAATTATTATTTTCGGCCATTTTGGACTCCTGTTTCTCTTGGTTGTTCGTTTGCAGTTTTTTGCTCCAGAAACCTATAAAATACAAGGTAACTGTAATTATTATTATTATTGTTGTTAGAACGACATTGGTCGTCTATTTGTAATAAACACATTTTGGTCGATTATTGGTGAATTGGTAATAAACTTTGATATCTACTTTGGAATTTCCTTTTGGTTAAATATTTGGGATCGTGAATTGCAAATAGATCGACAACTGTGCTTCTAAGGATCAAAGAGCGAAAAATTGGACGTAACAAAAGTTCTTCCATTTTATTTTTGTCGAACATTGGATTCTTTTGGACGTTTTGGGTCCAGACGCTCTTCAAATTAAATTTTGGTCGTTGGAAACTTTTGGAAATTGGGGCTCAAAAGTTCTTCTATTTTTATTTGGTCTTTGGATGCTTTGGATAATTCAATTTTGGTTCTTTGGTCATACGCTGGATACTTTTGGACACTTGGGTCCAAAGGCGCTTCAACTTTGATTCTTTTGTCGTACATTGGACAGCTCGAGACATTTTGGCTCCAAGACATTTTGCATCAACTTTGTCATTATTGGTCGAATACGTTTGGATTAATTTACATTTGCTTCGTAATCGATTTTGAACAAAAGCAAACAAGAGAAACCAGAATCAGAAGGTGAATGACAATGACGAAATAGATGGTAAAATTTCTCAAGCTGTTTGTGGTATGTCTGACTTTAATGATGATAAACGTGATGATTTTAGTGTTAATAGTAAGTCTTCATCTCAGTTTAGTGCTTCTAGATTGAGGTTTGCAAGGGCATTACTAAGTAAGAAGAATTTGGAAAAGAGACTTGAGTTAGAAGGACAGCTTAAAATGTCAGTACTTCAAGAAGAGGTTGAAATGGCCGAATTAGAAAGTAAGGTCATGAAAAACTATATGGAAGTGACTAGTCATATACGGGCGAGACATGAGGATTCTTCAAATGTGTTTACACCTTCTTTACACCCGGAATTTAAGAGAGTTGTTAATTGTATCAGAAAGGTATCCCCTTTTGAAAAACAATTATGTGAACCTGATGGTTTAAAACCCCTTGATGTATATCCTAGAGAGAAGCCGGTTTGTGTAGCAGGTAAGATGGCTTTTTTAAGTATGAAAAGGAAAGAAAAGGGCTAAAAGGGTAGGCATCTGGATGGATCCGAGGTTTGTGATGGAAGAAGCCTCTTAACTGCTCGAAAAGCAAGGAATGGTTATTTGGATTCGAACAAACAGAGGTTAGTGAATCCAGTGAATAAGAATAAACACGAAACAGGTTTGGCTGTATGCAATAAAGCTTATGTTCGGAACCCTTCACGATCGGTAAATTATTTATCAGGACCTAGGGTTGATCCTAGGACAACAAGTGTGAATAGTAACACAGCACTGCATGTTGCTGAGCAATCAGGATGTCTGCGGGCTACCATATCTAGTTCTACGGAGCATCATGATATTAAAGCGGAAGATATTAGCAGCTCAGCGCGTCCTACTGATGTTTTTTTACGGTCAACGTATTGACAGTTGTATACTGGTCTAAGTAGTCATAGCAACATTGATAGTGTTAGTGAAAGTGGTAGCATAGCTTTGAAGCCTGCATGCCAACTATCTTGCAACTTGTCAGAACATCATTGTGGATAACAATAACGTCAAGGTGGAAGTGAAACCCGACGTATCTATTAACAGGGTAGTTGATGTGAATAATAAACGTGATGGTAACGATAGTGGAATCACTACAGGCAGTGCTGTTTCTTCGGTTGATGTTGTTAATATAGCTTCCTTGTGTACTTGGAATCAAGACGAAATTGGATGTTTGAGCGTGACATTTCAGTTTTCTGGCGTAAGTGACGTTCAGTCATACAGGCTCATATGAATCTGCACAACAATGATAGCCAGTAGTACACATACGTTTTTGTTTTTACAAACGGCTTGGTTTATTTAATTAATCGAGAAGGCTTGACTAATTAGAATGTGGGCGCATTCACGGTAAATTAGGGTTACTACACAAAATTGGATGTCTTTTGAACATGTGACAAAATGTAATCAAAGTAACTGACATAAAATATTCTCGCTCCCGATTCATTCATGTACCTGTCGCATGTGATCATCATTTTCCCACATTCGGGAAATATAGTTCTTTAAAACCTTCATCGAATATGATAAATTAACGTTAACTCACAAGAAGAATTGAGATAGTGACAAACCATTTTTAATGTGATACATAAAAATGTGCATAATGTAACCAAGAAATGGCACTATATAATGATAATCACATATTTTGACTTTGATTTTAACGCAAAGGTACACATATTTATCAGTTATAGAAACGCTTTTTTCAAAATATAATATAGATGAGTTATGTGAAACTTTTTCACTAGTTCAAAAGTCTTTCTTTCAAATACATGCGCCTTAAGAATAATGAAAATAAAACTTCACAAAATATTCCGTAAAAATTGACAGTCATCATTTTGATATGTTTCACCAGGTACAGTGAACTATCATTTCAGTTAATTTTCAAAATTTATTGGGAATGCTTAAACTTCTTTTGACATAAATATATGCATCTTCAGATCGTATTTAGAGCTTTTTCTAAATGCTGACATTTGTACACTTGTTATTTGTAAAAATTGTATGTGATTTGAAAGGCCAAAATAAGTACTTGCTAACAGTAAACATGAGTTTCCCACTAAGAAGCAGAAACTTTCGCGACAACATTGAAAACTACAGAAGCAGAGCTCAACAGAAGTAATGGTCTTCAGTCGTTTATTATGAAATGAGAACAAACTTCATCAAACCCAAAACTTCGAAAACAGAAAGTCGCTATCGATGAGGTGCGATCGTAAAGTGACCGATTGGCGATATGACGCTCAGCGTGAAATGCTATACATCTCCCAGCATCCAATAAGTTCAATTCAAATCGGTACCTAACCTGATGAAAATGATAACACTGGAGATTTAATAAGTCACATAAATGTACTCCTTGAGGAAATGATTTCTAAGTGTCTTTATGTCTAACATCAAATGACCATTACCGACGTCCCTTTAGCAAAGGTGAAACATTTTAAAAATTGTGAGATGAAAAATGAAATAAATAATTGGTGAAACATCTACGCTCTTATTTTTCAAGTTAGTTACAATAAGGAAGTAACGAACCGAACTTTCAGTTGGTGAGCGTAATATGTTTGCTTTTCGTAATAAAGGTTTTATTTACACAATTTAGAAAAAATAAATAACACGCTTTATAATTAACCTGACATGTGAAATTAAAATAGTCAGGTGATTCGTTATATTGATATCACCAAATGACACTCATCAAACAGGTGACAGATTTCCAAGCACAATATTTTGTCTACGTATGGGACAGTTTCGGGGCAAACACAAATCTTACGTTACTAACTGTGATAGATATAATTATCAGCATTCTGCTTGATGTTTCAATTTGGCATGAATATGTCGGTATGAAATCAATAACGCTTATAATATAAAGCAAATATCTTTCGTAGATTGACTTATCTACATGACTGAATGTAGTGAATCACGAATACAAGTGTGAATTCTAGCCTTCTGTGTAACTTAGTGAACGAAATATTGGTCTATCATACATCGTAACGCTGAAGCGGTCGGTAATTTTGTTCATGCGTACAATCCATATAAACTGTATTTGAAATCCTTCGAAAAACCTTATCATGCATATCTACTATTTTACGCCTGACGGCACTTCAAGCAATCGCCTAATGATGCAGATCAAGAAACCGATTGGTGATGCGACTAAACATATATATCTGAACCGAAACTATATTTGTATCAACAGACCATCAGAAATTATGTTTGTTGTCGTGGTGTTTAGGTATACAGCAATCATCAATAGAACATCCACAAGCGTGTAAAATAGAGACACAAATGTCGGATTGACGGAAACACCACCTTGTTTGAAATCTTGTTTGTAGTAACAACAGTAATAATGCTTACCAAGCATTCACAATGACGGTTAAACTGATCGTTTCCACAGTTATGTGCATGATTGAAGTGTACTTGCAAATAACAATAGTCTCGCAGTGAATTGTACTTCAAAGCTTATATTTCGTATACATTATGAAGACAGACCAGATTGTGAAGGAATTATTTTGGAACTAAAGTGAAACTGAAATCAGGTATTTCCATGAATTACAATGATATCATATAATCAGAAAGTGGTAACGGCTCACAAAATAAAATTAGATTAGGTCAGCCGACAATCTTTGGCTTGACATTCTTCACAATCAAAGTATACCGAACTTATGACGGTGTTTCTGGCCCCATCATTCGCTTATTTCTTAGTTAACCAATTCTAAATTTCGAGTAAAATTGATCACTTCTTATTCTTGCATATGGAAAATGGAGTAAGTTATTAGTTTCTGTCCACTCCAATGGGCCAAAATTGTCAAACAACTTTCTCAGCAAGTACCTTCTCGAACATATATTGTCATTCTTACTTCCCTTTGATTCCCGCAGTAAAAAAACGGGAAAAACTTGCGTTTTTATTCAATGCGATGAAATATGTTTGAAGTCTGTAGCTGACTGTAAAGAGATATACATGTATCGGGCGAAATAAACAAACAGACAATGCAAATCAAACAATCCAGGTTTTAAGCAGATGACTTAAACAGCAATGGTAGAGGCAACGACAGATTTAGGCGGAAAATAATAAGTATTTTGTCCAAAAGCAGTGACAGAACTGTACGCTAAAGAAAAATACAGATACAGAAATAGTACTGTTGTTTAAATAAGTTACAGTGATGTAATAACTAGTGTCAGAACGTAGTCGGATTCTGTCAATGTCAGTTATGAGTTTTTAATGATGTCGGCCGAATATTTTACGTAAAACCAGTTTAACGGAATCCTCCGTTGGTCCGATTTAAATAATAAATTTCGGCAGAAAATCTTATCAGGCCAGTTGATTACTCATGCCGTCATTTTGTCATGCAGTGATATACGTCAGCAATGTGCGTTCATATTCTCACACTCGCAATGATAATTCTATTGCTAAGTAGAAGATATAGAAGTGATGAAATGTCATCCAGGATAACAACAGATTTATAGTCCAACGCAACCATCGTACGTCAGGTTAAATTACTAGTTGGCATTTGGAAGATGTATAATGTGCATGATATTTCGTCGGCATTGGTACAACAGCAAATAGTTTGTAAAAGTAAATGAACTAACTTGAAGGTCGATTGTGTTGATTTTAGTGTCACTGATTCAATCTCTTCTTCTCCCTTTTACTTATATTTCACCTACTATATTTATTGTGAATTCCTAATAAGATGACTAATTGACATGTGGCAAGGTGTGACCAAAGTAACACACTGAAAATTTTATCGCTGCTTGGTGTTCCTATAGCATTCTCAGATGACCGTCATTGTTCGATTTATAGCAAATACTAGTTACGTACAGACTCAAAAACATATAACGATATAATGGTGCGACGTTTACCGAGTGTGATAAACGGTCTCATCCTACGACGTGATAATGATGGATTCGACATAATATCATTGTATGACACTCATTGTAACAGACGGGAGTAGGAAAACGTCTCCTATTATTAGTGTGTTTATCAGAACCAGTCATCAAATCCTTCCGTGAGAATCTATAACTCTGAGGAGCTGGTTCATCGGCTTAATTCTTATTTGAACTAGTGATGAGTAAAATCATCAAAATCTATTCAGAGTCCTTCGCCTATACTTGTCCTTCTATATATTATAAAATTTTTCAATATACATTTTTTTTTCCAAATTTAGAAACATGTTCGTTATATATCGTTCAAAGTAGCCAAATCAAGTGATGGTGAAAGAAACGTGGATGCCTATCACTTTCACTACGACTTTAACGCATACAATAAATGGTCATGTGGCATTTCATCAAAAGGATTCACAGGAAAATGATTTTCTTTAATCTAAAATTATTTTGATTTTCTTTCAGCAGGTAACGGACTTTTCAATTTTGACGGTTCGTGAAGAAGTTATACCGGTTAGCAGTTTACGATGAAGGGCATCGTTTTTCAAAAATATTTGTGATTTTATAGTAATTAATTATGTTGATCGTTAATTCACAATCATACCACTCTTTTTTCAAATGTCTGATATTTCTAGGTTATAAGAAAAGCCATCACAAATGTCTTCATCTCTTTTTTGATGTATAATCAAGGACTGTTAATGCGTACATTCGAATGACATCGCTCTTTGAGAGAAAAAATTATTCAGATATACTTAACATACAAGAAACCTCTTTTCCTTTCAGCCATTGAGACCAGAATTAGATTACAAATGGCCTCGGTTAGGAAATTATTTCTTGACAGAATTATATTAGTAAGAGTGCCTGTAAATGTATGTTTAAAAGTTAAAGAAGCGGAACACAGATATCAGAAGCAAAAAAAAGTCGTCTGAAATGTTGGAAATCGTGTTTTTAATGACCTCATGGGAAAATCATATATAACATTTTTCAAAAATATACCACAATTTGGAAATACACTCCATGATTTCAAGACACAAATATACTTTGCAGAGATATGTCTTGTTTGAGCGTGAATAAAGGCGTTTTGTCATGTGACAGCAGACTGGCTGGTGTAAAAAATGACCATGACCACGGGCTCATTCGCGCGAGTCAGTGTAGTCTTGAGGATTTCGGAATAAAATAACAAAAGGTGAACAACAAACCTTCTCTTATTCATAAGACAATAGACGCGATATTCCAGCGTAATAAGACTCATCATGTTAATCACGTTCAGGATGTCTAGTATTGCAGCGGTTGTTCGTTTATATACGTCAAAAACAGGCACACCATTTCGCACAATTTATCAGTTTATTTAGATGAATATTTGCACTCACAATGAACTGAACATGATTTGCATTAGTCAAATTTTTTTTCCATGGGAATGTCAAACTCAATAATAACGAACAGAAAGTGCCTTCATTTTTAATAAAATGCTGTAAATCATTTAGTTTTCTTATGATGTTAGGTCAGAAGTGATGAGCTATTTCCATTTCAAATTGCTGATTCTTTTCGAAATGTAATTTCAAATATCCACTTTTAGGGAGGGAAATTAAATAAAGGATTTCTAATCAATATGAAAGTGTGATTTTATTTCAATTCATAGACTAGCTAAATGACTTACATTTTTTTTTATTTTCATTGCATCTATCATTACCGTGTACGATGATTATCACATACGCTGAGTTGATTTTATTTGGTAGACGCAATAACATCATTAGATTTATTTTACAAATAAAATACGAATATGAAAAACATGGACAGTGTTCAGCTAAAGATCCTCAAATCGGCGGCGTCTATGTTTATTTTGAAGCTGCTTTGGAACTTTAAAACAAAACAGATATTTTGAAGTATGTAATTGATTCCTATTATAATACGTTGTTTTTATTCGATGGGTATTTCAATCAGTGACTGATTGTGACATGAAATTTTTCTCTAGTGACATAATGCCAGAACTAATCACTTTTGACGAAGATCGATTATTTTTAATGTGAACCACCCACTTACAACAGAGATTTTTACTCCAGGAATCTAGGCAATCAAACTATGTCGCTTGATTTAATTATTATGTCAAACGTTTATCTTCAACGATAAATCTGTTATTAGAATTGCACTATGGAACATGATTTGATTTTATATATGCGCGTCATACAAGATAATGTTAGTCTTTGAAGCCGTTTTCATGTCAGTAGGACGATACATAGAAACGTCTGAATGTCAATAAATGGCCATCAATAAATGAAGTGATTCAGCAACGTTACGCATTTGATCAAAAGCATGAACAAGTGCTTGATCAACTCAATTTTTACATACATTTTTCAAAATGACATTAAGATTACCAACAATAGCAACATTATGTGTATGAAACGATAAACTATATGAGTTATGTGAAAATCATTCGAATGTTTTCTTTAATATAATTTAATAAAGCAAACTGAGACGCAATTACATCGTTTCCAGCAATAGAACAGCACATAATGTAGGTTTATATGCCAAAATCTATGAACAAATTATTTATGTACATCACCATACTACTAAAGGGCTTAAACTTTATTTTGGTAATTAAATATTCAGTATAATATGAGTGTTGCTTCTGATATCATGTTTTTCAGGATTTAGAGTTAGGAATAGTTGTAACGATTAGAACGACAGTCATTCACGTTAAGAAATACATGATCTTTTACATGTGGAACGTATAATATCATTTCCTAGATAACACTTAGCTAATCACAAAAAACCAAGTGTTCTTCGTTCACGGAGGTCGTTTTGTTACTCAATGTCACTAAGTTCGTATTTGGGATTGTCTCAAATAAAATCCCGCTATCGAAAAACACTGTTTAATTCGGAAAAGTAATTTATAGAATGATTTTTTAATGAAGCTTTTTAACAAGCATTTTAGATAATTGTTCTTTCCATGATTTCTCTTACATTTTTCAGCGCGTCAATCATCACTATATCATGGAAGTACGGTTTTGTTTGAACAGAAAATTTGCACATATCAACTGCACAACATATGGCATCTGTCCAGAAGAATTTTATTTTCAACCGTTTTTTAATTCATCGGAACTGATTGGTGTAAATAGGAAACATAGAAGGGTAACATGAAGGAAACTATTTACAAGGCATAGAAGACCTTCAATTGAACAAGGCCAATAATGAAACGTTAAACAATTTGGTATAGTCAAAGTAGACTTTGAATACTCAATTCAATATGTATATAAATAATTTCGTTATATTGCTTATTATCTTACGGTTTTATACAAAATGATATGCTGGGATACTGAAATTAGGTGTAGACAAATCAAGATTTCGTTTCGTTAAATTGTTGTTACGTCTTCTACAGTTAAGGTAAAATATTTTCATTTATTACTTCTGGATTTGGCAGAAAGCCTCATTCATGTTATTTCCTAGTAAGATTTGAGTTGCTGCCTATGAATTCCTACAGTTTATTCGCTTGATGATTATCAAACGGAAAACGTGAATTACTAAACTGTACATAAGAGTAAGTCAAATGTTTTAAAACATAAGTCAAAAACAGTCGGAACAGATAGTCAAGCAGGAAAATAATATAGTAACTGTACACAATAATCTTTTTAAACGAATCATCTGTGAATTAATTACTTAGTGCTGATGAAGTTCAATATGTTATACACAAAGGTACGGTGAGATATCAAAACAATTTTGTATATTTCGTATACAGAAAACAACGCGAATCTTCAATTATATATCAGAATAGAGAAAGGCCGGAACTTGAAGAGAATTTATGATATGCTTTTCAATTATTATGCCAAAAACTATTAGCGATTCACCTTATATGGGTAAAGAGAACAAATACGGACGTTTAGCGGATACAATAATTATTGTAGTCCGTTGTTCAAGTCCATGATCAGAGGAGCGATTGGATGAAAATTTCCTGAAAGTGTACTTCCGAAGAACATAGTGATTTAAGGGTCAGTTATCACACAAATAAAGCTCATTTCTACAATGTTGGAAAAACGCTTCTGACACTTTAAAAACCCAACTCATCTTCCTTTTATTATCCAACGTTTTTCAGCGAAGAATGATCCGATTGTTATCATAAAACTAGCAAATATATGAACGTCATATTGCCGCATTTTGCTGCCGCATGCATTTGCATTCAACTCATGGAAATGTTGATTCATTTAAAGCCAGTTACTGTAACCCATGACCGCAGATTCATTCTTTGAATCCGTGGATAATCAAAGTGAAAACGTTTTAGCCGATTATCATGTTTTTTCAGCCGCCAAAAATGCGTCGTGCTGAATCATCTGCCTAACTGAATTGATTAGTAAGCCACTATTGGATTCTCAAATCAAACCTCAAACTTTCCGACGCCCGTCGCTGTCGACTATTCGCGAAACGGTCTGGAACCCATAGTTTTTGATCTAAAAGAAGCCTAGATTTCCGATCGTACAGAAACTTGTAAAAGAGGCGCTTAGAATAAAGGAACGTAATAAACTCTTTCACCATCCGTGTATTATTCTTCGCTGCTTCGGCCAGTGTAGGTTATATGATTGCTTTTTCTGGTTTTACTCTACTGATGTTGGTGCAGTAGTCGTATGCATTAATTTGTGGATTGTTATCAGACTTCTTCTCGTAAGGATGTCTGATGAGACCTTTGCTCTCGCTCTGTTCTCGCGTTTCATCACGAGTGGTATGGTGGTGAGCGTCAGTGTTTAGTGGCTAGCCGTAGGCAGAAAATTTGGAATGGTGTGGAGATATATTGAGAGCAATTGTCACATTTGATCACATCGGGAATGCCATTTCGATACAAAATGACTGTGAGATGTTTTATTGTTTTGGTTGTCCTGTGTTTCACTACAAGGCTGATTTAAAGCTATTATGAGAATGCGTCGACCACAAAAAAAAACAGTGTTCCATTGATTGAACCAGCGAAGTAAACGTGTCTCCTTGACCAACGACGATCAAGATTAGGAAACAAAATCGAAGTACATTTGACAATCATATTTCACGCTTGCTGACATCATATACACTTTTCAGCTCACGCTGTGATATCTTAATCAGTGGTAGGCAAGTATGCACAACTTCTTGCCATGGACTTCATTTTAACCGCTCGATCACCAAGATGGAATATCTCAGCACTTTTGCTTAATGAGCTTCTTTGAACATTACCCTTTCAACAAATATCAAAAAATCGTTCACGATGCATGGTGAGTCTTGTCGCTGTTATAGTTTCTTCATTTCACACTCAAACCTATTGGACAGCCAACCGTTGGTAAAACAATTCATCGTCATCTTGGTGAAGGAGTCGTTTCTAGGATCATTCCTTATGTCTTTTGTCAGATAATATTTCGCGTGATATCCTATGACAGAGGGGTGATTACCTTATTTTCTTCAGTAGTCCCTTAATTCATTATTGAGTAATGACAGAACCTCTGTTTGACTGAATTATGCAGTGCGTCGATAATGAAATTTGAAATCACGTCCTAAAAGCAAAAAGGCTCATCGGTGAAGGAGATTTGCAGTATGTGTTGCAATGCCAGATTGGTAAAAGAATATTGCTCACAAATTTTTGTGATCTATGAGCAGCATGAATCTCCGATAGTACAGTAACTTTAGAAACGGAGAATAGCATACAGAAGAGCAATAGCCTATTTCTGTATATGACCGAACTTCCTTTCTATTGGGAAAAGCGTAGGAGATGCATGCTAAACGGCTTTTCCGAACGAATCTGGAAATCCTGGTAATATACTGGAAGGTCTGATACTTAGAAAATTGAAGTGACTGGATTATTGTATGTTAATATAAATTCCAAACTAATTATAGACTTGTGGTAACCAGAAGACGCGTCAAACACCCATTCAGCATAGTGAACAGATCTGCTGGCACTTTCAGAGGATAATGATATTGTTACATAGTTGCGTTAGGACTGGCAAAAATGGCTGCACAAAAAACTTAAACGTATTGTATCGTCGACCACAACTATAGGTGCTGCACAAGTTGAGTAAGAAACAGGAGTATTCACACCTTGTGGATGGAAGCAATTCAATTCTATGTCTTCTTTTTCGTTCTTTTGGACGGGAGGTAACTTTACTTTTTGTTAGTCTTAACACACGGAGGTAATAACCACATGCTGTACGAAGCCACTGCTTTGAATGATGCAAGCTTTGGCTGCATAACTTTGTCCAACGCTTGCGCGAAAGGACAGCGACATCAGATGCGGTATCTATTTTCGATCTGCTGAAATGGACGTTAGCATTGGGAGCATTGATCTTTTACTTAACTTGTGATGAGTTATGATAGCACATATCAGATTCAATCAACTGTTACCAGATCTAGGAACAGACTTCTTGGCAATTCCAGATCAGTTCGGTTTTCAATGAAGGTGCAACTCATAGTTATGACTGTTGTTGGCTTAATGAGCTTTTGCGTACATAGTGCGATGAACCACAATTACATCAAGAAATTAAGGGATTTGCTTTCGTCTTTCCGGCTGGTCGAGAATATGATTAACTTTGAGTTGCATGAGCACCTTCGTCATGGAGAAGCAAATGTGTGTGAACAATGTGAAAGTTGAAACCACCTCGGCAATCAGGTGGCACAAGTGTTGTCATGCTGCAAGCTGATGATGCGTTGGTAATTATCATTGATCGCATTGACTGTTGGTGTTGTCCTTTGTTCAAAGAGGTTGAGCAAATCAGTTCTTATGTCGGAAATATTGCGTGACTGAGGACTGCATATGATATGAGGGATTCGAATTGATCATCAGTGAGAGATCTGATTTTGCTCCATTCTCACTCACGTTTGACAATGGAAGCATGGTCATGAATTATTCGGACTCAAGCATGACTATTTTTAGCAGCGATAAGGTGTATTGAAATCATAGTGCTGATCACCAAAACGTTTGCTTAAGAACTGCACAGTGACATAGAATGAATGTTCGCTCGAGTTCTGTGCAGTATTTAGTTACAACACTGGTCGAGTTCTGATAAACAATGTTTTCAAAGGTGGGGACACTCCTCCAAGAAATCATCTTTATCTGCTAAATCAACTTTTGAGAGGTTTTTGATACGCTCGATCCATGTTTAAAATGTATTATTGGCGTCGGATTTATAAACAAACCCTAAAGTGCCACTGGAAATACCATCGACTGACGAAGGAAAAGTCCGTGTTGATCAAACTTGAGAATAGTTGTGCTTCTGAGTAAGTATCAATATCAAGATTATCTGTTTTGCAAACTATTAACCTGAATGACCTGCGTCCATCATAGTTCACCGCACCGTTTGTTTATTTGCCGTCTCCAGGCACGCTTTAACTATGACGAGTTCACCTTAGACAAAAAAATTGGTAGAAACAATTCATTCCACAAAAAACCAAGAGTAAACAAGTCGTTCATTACGCTCGTTGAACTACACTATTTGAAACAAAATGAACTGACCACAAGTGGGTGATGAACATGCGCAAAGATATATCCCTAGTTTATTATCTGATTGTGTATTTCAACTTGTTGCTTTGTTCGTTTTATAAATGTCTTTCAAGAAATAAATAACCCAACATGATGATCTCTTATATTATGACTTCTGATAGCTTATCAAACATTCGTCGATGAGGCATCATGTTTGACCAGTGAACATTATTGGAAGTTGACAAAGTGAATATCAGTCAGCCAACATTGCGACAAGCATTTTTTACAAGCCAATAATATCACTTAGTAGTCTCATGAAATTTACTTGTATCCCACCTGTACCACAGCTTTGAATTCTATAACGTTTAATAAATAAATATGAATTCATCAATGCAAAAACAACAAAAATTTGATCGGTTGGCGTGTGTGACTGCTTTTTTCTGCGTCATATTACAAGTATGAGGATAAAAAAACGAAATAAACTTGAAGTCAAACACTGCTAAACAATCGCCGTGATGTGAGAATAAACGAACAAACAGAATATCTTAACCTGTTTATTATTTTCAGTAACAACTGCTCTGACCAGCATTCATGACGGTGGGGCGATAACCTCAATCTACCCATGTCTGTGTGGCAGAACATTTTGTTTGCTTACGGCTCCTTACGATATAGCAGGATGTAACAAATCAGTGATATTGATGTTACTTTTCCTAGTTAACCTCGTCTACAACCCATGTCTGTAACCTTGCACTGGTTTTTACTTCCTACCGAGAAATCCTATTACAAGCTGGTCTGGATAACTATACTAAAAAAGAGCTCATTCATAATTTCTTGAGCTGCAGAGTTAAAACTAAAAGAATATATAAAACAAAAAATTATATCACTGAGCCTCTTTATTATATTTCGTAAATCAACATTATTACTAACAACTTGGTTCTTCTGAATTTCCTCTATTCTTTCGACTAACTTCCCAATAGTTATCTCACCAATAATTTGTCTTCATTAACCTACATAAGTGCAGGTGTACAGTAATGACATTAAAAAAGTCTGAGTAAACATACCTTTGTTTTATCTATAAACGTATTTTCTGTTCCGCTCCTCGTCCCGTCTTCTTTATTCCTCTTTTTTCAGAACCTTATTCCAATCCTCATATATTAGTCTGGATATTTGCAGTAGACTTGGTTACCCTACCCAAGAACATGTAAAATCATTAGCTGATGAATATCAACCATACCTTTGTACATTTACCGCATCAATTCTTGTTATATGCAAACCTATCTCTACCATGAATCGTTTCTCAGTCCATAAGATGATTGTCGTAACGCAACCTTCGTAACTTGCGCCAATTATTCGTATTGAACATTCCATCTTTAATAACAATGAATCTTGTGAAATGTTTCAGTGACTGTATACCATTTTAAAAGAAATATGTTGCTAATCTTAACATTTTGATCTTGCCTGTAAATTGGCATGTCTCTTGTAACATGTTTGTTATTTGAGAATAAATTATTATTATTATTATTATTATTAAACGCAGAGTGCACTAGTCGTAGTACGATTATTCTTTGTTCTACAATTTATCGAAATGTGTATTCAGTAGTGAAATTTGTTAAATATCACTCTCCCTACTCAATTCTTTTTGTTTTCGTTCTTCGTTCCTTCACCTTAGTTTCGAATGTCATATTTGATACATGAATCTCGATTAAACACAGACTATTGCAAATGATTACCTTTCTAAGTGACTTGATTGTTTCAGGCTGAACAAGCCTTACTGAATAGGAGAAATCATGATTGTGTAACTTGAAAAATGGAGGCCTATGAAGGCAGCAATCAATGTCAGGCTAACCATAGCAGAGCAAGTTAGTGCACAAGCTGCATACTTAGAAGCTAACAGTGAAGTGCAGAAGAGCATCAAAGGCTAAAAACGAAAATATGTTGAAGTTCTCTCAGTGTTGGCGGAAAACGTTGCAAGAGACAGAAACTTGAGACAATTGCACAAATAAAAAGTAGGTTGCTTAAAACTATCGTAAAACAGAACGACTAGTGAAAAGTAAGAAAGGCAAAGTAATCAGCCAGATTAAAGTGCAGCGAAATAAGTGGGTAGAGCACTTTCAGGAAATCTTCAATCGACTAGCTACATTGAACACAAGCAACAGCGAGGCAGCATCCACGGGCCTACTAACTAATATTGAAGCGACTACGATTGTGGTTGCTTACTTTCACCTCTACTCGATATCCTGGTCATCCACCGAATTAATAATACGTCGACATCTGGAGTGAAGCACGGTATCATCTGGACAGTTAGGACTCAGCATGACGACTTGGACTTTGCTAATGACCTGGTTGTACTTTTGCACAGACAACAACAAACGCAAGAAGAGACAACCAATGTAGCAGCAGCTGCTGCAGCAGTAGGTCTCAGCATACACAAATGGTAAAGTAAGATTAAACTATACAACACATTGTGCATCAAACATATCCTTCTTGACGGTGTTCTTTGGAGGACGTTGACACTTTTATCTTGGAAGCGACATCAACAACTTATGAATATGATGAGGATGTGAGGGCGCGGATCAACAAAGCAAGGGTTGGATTTCTACAGTTGAAAAACATTCGGAACCCAAAACCACTCTCAACCAAAAACAAAATCATGAGTTTTAATACAATTGTCAAGACAGGTTTACTGTATGGTGCGGTAATTTGGAGGCATCATTAAGAATGTACAAGTGTTTATTACCAGTTCTCTACGAAAAAATACTTCGGATATTTTGGCCAGACACGATCATCAACAACGTACTCTGGGAGAGAACAAACAAGACTACAGCGAGGTAGGAAATCATGAAGAAGTCATGGGAGTGGTTAGAAAACACACACTACGAAAAGCACATGGACAGAAGAGGAATGAGAAACTCCGGTTGGTTGCAAAAACTGGTGGGAGGCCCATGCTCCAGTGAATTTGTCATATGAGGTTAGTTTTAGAAAATATGGCTCCATCAAACTGCACTTTTTGATGTGATGCAAATGTGCTTTCAGACAGTGACTGATATTTTTAGAATAAATGCGCCTTGGTTAACAGTCAATGTGTTAGAGTTTCTGAAAAAATGCTCCAGCCTAATAACTGATACGCTTGTTCAGCCAAATTATTATTTATTGTTGATTATATGTTATAAATTATCTCCAGTTACTTTTCTGTTACGTGTTGCATAGATCGATATGAGATAACATTCTGTTTCGAGTTTTATCACAGAACATAATCCATAACAAAAAGATATTATGATTTATAATGTCACGCACTTGTGAATGTTTGTAGGAGTTAACAGTACAGAAACTACGAGTGAAAATGAATAGATCAGCAAGCCAGCTAACAATTGTGTAATTATTGCAAAACGTGAATGTTGATCTGTATCGAATGAGATGTAAGTTTGGTCATGTGAACTTACGTTTAACTTTATGGCACTGAAACGTATGTTTTTAAATTCAATACAGTCGACCTCAAAAGAAGCGGCTATTATGACTGTGTTAGTATTAGATGACAACATAACATAACAGTATATAACGGTATCCTCAGGTAGTCCGACTTAAGGAATGAATTTATGCAGAAAAGCTCTTTAAGCCAGTTGATTATTCATGTCGTCATTATTTCATGCAATGGTATACGTCAGCAATGTGCATTCACATTCTCATACTTTACATGGTATTTCTATTGCTAACTAGAAAATTTAAAATTAACGAAATTTAACCGAGGATAACAACAGAGATATAGTCAAACGCGATAATCTTACATCAGGTTAAATTATTGCTTGGCATTTGGTAATTGTATGATGTGCATGAAAGTTTAGTTTTCCTGGCATTTCATCGGCATCGGTAGAACAGCAAGTAGTTTGTAGAAGTAAGTGATCTAATTTAAAAGTTAATTGTGCTGATTTCAGTGTCACAGATTCAATCACTTCTTCTACCGTTTTAGGTACAACAGGCTAAACATCACTTACGTAAATACCAAATAAGATGCCTAATTGACATGTGACAAGGTGTGACCAAAGGAACCTAATGAAAACTTTCCAGCTGCAACGTTCACATATGACCGTCATTATCCGATTTATACCGAATACTAGTTAAGTAAACACTCAAAAAACAAATAACGATATAATGGTGCGATGTTATCCAAGTGTGATAAACGGTCTCATCCTACGACATGATAATCATGGACTGATATACATTCTGATAATATTCGACATATTATCATTGCATGACATTCATTGTAACAGAGAGGAGTAGGAAAAATGTCTTTTTTTAGGTGTTTATTAGAACCTATCACCAAATCCTTCCATGAGAATCTATAACTCTTATTTGAACTAATGATGAGTATCATTATGGAATTCTATTCAGAGTCCTTCGCGTATACTTATCGTTTCTTTATATTATACAATTTAAGGTTGACAGTTTTTCTCACCTTCAGACACATGTTCGTTTTATAATGTTCCAAGTAGCCGAATCAATTGGTGATAAAAGAAACGTCGATGCACATCGCTTTAATATAATAATAACTGAACGATCGTGCGAATGTACTACACGCGTGTATATATTGTGACTAAACCTACTCACGTGATTAGATAAACGTTTGATTGATTCCAGTACTACATATATACATATATATTGAAATATATATATATTTATATATATATATATTTCATTGTTATTTCTTTCTTTCAGAATCTAAATAAACTGTTTGATTCCTATTGAAAATAGCATTTGTTGGTTGACAATGCGCACATCGTAAGTCGATTTTAAATTTGTCTCTGACATGTTAAATGAAATTGTTTATGTTCATATATCATAGGTTAACGGGAAATGTTTATACCTCAACTCATATATGAATATGCATTTCATATTTGTATTATATTACATCGAACTAAATGATGTTATTCAAACTTCTGTCGCTTGAAACTATCGCATATTTATGATAAAAGTAGTGTGTTATTAACAAACATAATTAGATTATGATTTTGGATATATAAATATCTTAACCATCATATAACTTTTGTATTCATTCTAAATTTGAGATGGTTTTCCAAATAGTTAACATATTGTTTGTCCATTTATTAATTTCAGACCTGTCTGTTCGATTGTTCTAGCATGCACTACAATTGTGATTGTTGGAACGCAAAATATAACTTGAGATTCCTACACAGTTGGCTTAGTCTGACCTCCAAAATATTGTTATTTGTTCATAGTAATATTTCTTTCATGATAATCAACATATATTTATTACTGAAATGATTGTTTCATTTTATTTATTAATGGTAATTGAATGAAATTACTTTTAATCAGTTTACGTCATTATGACATACTCTAATTAATTACCTAATATTGTTCTCACAATTCTATTAATACATTTCGTTTCATTTTGTTATGTTATATTATCAAATATAATTGACTGAATACAGCTAGGGATGATTTAATATTATATTATATGTACAGAAATTGTATTTTGACGTTGCATGATGCCGATATTACTGTCATTATACTTGATATTGACTATTAGTTTTCACTTGTTATGCGATTTACAACGTGACGTAAAAAGGTATGAATGTGCGTCATCGTATATAGTTTAGGGGAACTACGAAATCTGAGGTTACTACAATCCTGAATATTGAAAAAGTGAGTTGTGTTTAAAGAGAAAATGTACGCACACTTGCTACAGAATTTGAAATTTTTAATCGTTACTATAACTGAACAAGATCTTTTGATATCATTTTGTTTTCTTTTTATATAGTGCGCGATACCTGATGAAGTGACATATTTGGCAATTCATGGAATATGGTAGGATTATATTTTGATGTAACATTGGGCGAATGTATTTACAGTAATTGATGCTCTACATTTGAGTGATAAATTTGTTTATCGAACAAGGAATCAGAATCTCAATGGAACTTTTACATATTGATCCCATAAATGAGTGTAGAGTAGTCAGCTGATTAGATGAATCTTTCAATCACTTCAAATTAACGGTTGAAGTATAATTTCGGTGCTTCTTCGTGCAGTGAAAAGGTGGAACGTCAATGAATTTGAAGACATGGCATACGTTAGGAAGTCAAATGAACTTGCATAAAACGTATCACGATAGTTAACTAAACATGAGTGGCATTTGTGACGAGCAATCATCTATCAAAATGAAACACACACTTTCGAATTCACATGTATAAGCTGAATGTTTGACACTAATAGGAATACTTATATTATGATTCAAAAATTCAGCCGTCAGATAAAGAGTTGCGTTATAATAATTATTGAAAGATATTTTCCGAATAAAAGATGCAGTTTTACTACTGTGCAATCAGTTATGATGATCAGTGATTCTATATCAGGTTAAAAAATCCTTTTTCAGACAGTGTGTTTCATAAATCTTTGAAAATGTTTTCGACTCAACATGCTCTTAGAGTAGGGCACTTTGTTACTAAAAATTATGGATTCCTGTTACAAATCTATCACTGAGAGTTTAAAACAGCATTCCTCAAAATATTTTCGATATCACTGACTGTGAACTTATTTTAGTCATTCTTTTAGAAGACAGTGATTTCACAGGTGATCGAATGCTTGATAATCGATGACAGGAAAACAAGATTGACCATTTCTACACTCACCGATATCTGTAGTTAGCACATAATTACTGATTAGATGAAAGAACACGAGATTGACTTGTTTAAGAGACGTATTCCGTAATAAAATTATATAGGAAATATAATTTTGAAAAATTATTTATATCTGAAAGTTATTCCATTTGCATTTCATATACGTGACAGCTAAATTACTAAAATAATGTTACTGAAACAGTATTCACTCAATAAATCAAAGGCTTTTTAATTCATCTTAAAACCTGAATCACACTTCAGTACAATTTTGAAATGACTCATATTGAATATAAAATTATCATTTCGCAAATTTCACGTTGCAGTAGTACATGCTCAGAACAATCCAGTTTTGCGTAATGTTGTTAAAGTGAATGAGAATTATTTGTACTATTATTTATCTGTTGATTATCCAATTGCCATTGTGAGCTTCGTAGTTTTAGTCAGATCAATTGGTTTTCAGTTAGGTTTGTGTAAAGATAGCCTACGAATTGCATGTAATCGACCATCATTACGTCATCGCCATTGTCGACCAATAAAATGGTTTACTTGCGATAGACAATGAAACAGAAGCTTATTTGTCAAACTGTACTCTTCCGTGTTTATCGTCTCATTTCACGCGAACACAATCTGTCTACAGAGATTCTGTATTAGTGAATAAAATTTGAACGAATTTAGCTGTCTGTGCAATGTTTTTTGTTAACTAATAAAAGCTTTGACATGATTCGCGCTGTATATCTTAAACCAATCACAAACACAGAGTGCACAAGGAAAAAAAATTCGAAGTGTAGGACCTAAATTAAATTTATCAAATAATATCAAGCATATGACTAATTATAATTCGTATCATTTTGAAATCAAAACGTTTCAGTGCTTGTAAGTAAAATGTTAGCAGAGCTAAAAATTGTATAATATGGAGAACGATAAGTATACGCGAAGGACTCTGAATAGTTTTTGAAAATAATACTGATCATTAATTTACTATAAGAACTCGTTCGGTGAACCAGCAGCTAAATGATAAAGATTCTAATGGAAGTACTTGATAACTGATACTGATAAACACCATATTAAAGAAAGCCTTTGCTAACCCGAACTAGTCTGTTAAAATGACTGTCATGCAATCATTTATGTGAAAAATAATATCAGAATGTATATCAACTCATCATTAGCATGTCGTAGCAAGTGACCGTTTATCACATTCCGATAACATAGCATCATCCTTGTTTGGTTTCTGAGTTCTACTTATCTAGTTTTCGATTTTAATCAAACAAACACGGTATTCTGTGAATGAATAATGAACGAAAGGCAGTGACAGATATTTTAATAAGTGATTTTGGTACATCTTGTGAAACGACAAATAAACAATCAACCTAAACTTCAACTAGCTTACATTCAATTTGGTTAGCCTGTCGATTATTTTTATAACTAAGCCATTTGTTAACCAAGAACTTATATGTTACACAGGCTTTTAATTTTGTGCATTTTTAAATGAGCTTGAACGACTGAACGTTACTTACCGCCTACGTGCATATGCATCCTATTCGCTTTGATGTTGATCTCTTAAATATCACGATGACTCGAACAATTTCCAATGTTTCAGTACGAACATTTTAATCCTCATAATACACCCTCCCACTGGCACATCCGCTTGCTAGTGTGCCTACCCTGTCTGCTTGTGGTCTACTTTCCTTATTTTGTTGTATCGACAGCTGAAGTTTACCTTCAGATTTATAAACCGTCAGACGCTATTTAGTACCGATTGTCTAAACGAGCTTATTACAAAGATTAAGAACTTTTAGAAATTGGAACACTACGTGAGTATTTACAGTAATTAAGTTTAGTGTAATGTAAGTCAGAGGTAGTAGAAGTGATTACATCAACGACAATCACATCAGCACAAACAACCTTCCAATTATATCATTTAACGCTGAAAACTACTGGCTGTTTAACCGATGCTGATACAATGCCAGAAAATTTAAATATCATGCACATCATACAACTTCTATATGTCGACCTGTAATTTTTCCTGATTTACGATGCTTTCCTTTATGTTGTTTTCCTCGATTATAAATTCATCATCTTTTGTTCTTCTAATTGGCGTTAGAACTTTATTGTCAAGTTTTAGAATGTGAATGTGCATTGTCCACGTATTCCACAGCTTAAAGAAATGACGGAATGACTAATCATCTAGCTTAGAGAGCTTTAGAGCGTCAACTCGTTTTTTAAATCGGACCAACCGAGAATTCTTTTATATTTCGTTATATAATGTTGTCATCTATTACTCACACAGTAATTGCAGAGGATACTTTTGTGCTAGTTTTTATTAAAGTTCAAAACTAACGTTTCAGTGCCCTAATGACTGACCAAACTCCCATCTTATTCAATTCGTAATATTAAACAAAATAAAAAAGTACCTTTTTGAGAAATAAACAGTTTTGAATTTGTCTGGTGATTTGAAAATCAGTTGAAGAAGCTGGATGCTTACACGTCGAAGCAGACTGTCCGAGGATTCAAAGAGAGTTTCCAAAAAAACATAAACGAATATATATTTTAATCGCTTATCTTTTAGTTTGTGGTCAGAATACGACCACTTTCGGATGCTATGTGTGGCCGAGTGATCATGTCTTATTTTGTTTTCACTAAATCAATGATCTCAGGGTATTCTAGATTTGCAGCCTGTAGTATCATCCACATTAATACACTTCTCTGCTAAACTGATGATCATTCAGAAGAATAAACCAAATATTACACGTAGACCGAGAAATTGGTTTAACCAACACACTGCATTCCATCTCATTTATCAGTTCTCATGTATGTGTAGATAGATGAAAACGGGGAGTTAAAATTGTGTTTTAAATAAAGTAACATGCATCTCGTATCCAATTTCGTTTGAAATCAGTTGACGTCAGTTGTAACATTAAACGGGGTATACGGAAAATCATGTTCATCTTCTACAGAACGTATAATAGAGACGTGCATTGACGTTGATAACATGCAGTCCCCCAATATATTTTTGAGCACCATGAAGAACAAATTCCCAAGCTCGGAGAATTATCTGCTGTTAGTCAAATTGAACCATCATTATGAATGCATTCTGGCAAACAAGAGGAGGATAAAGTGGTAGGGTGAAGAACAACATCTCAATGTTCAATCAAAATTTAAAATTGTAAATTATTATTTCGTAATTTTATGCTCTACAGATTATATGTAGGTCATCTGATACGAAATCTGGTTGATATCAATCAGAACATATGCGTGATATCCATTAATTTACTGGCAGCATTATTCGGTTACTTCTGATCTTATATAGTGGTCACGGGCGACAAATTACTATAAATCCTCAAACAGTGATTCAAGTTTACTAATTTTTCTGAAATTTACATGATTCTTCACGGTCCTCTGAGTACAGGTTAACCAGTTCATCTATCTACAGGAAATTCATCACGGGCAAATATGTTTCGACATGAAACATTTCAACTTACGCCCAACCTCCTTCAAAAACTATCCATAATCCGATGCAGATGCACTTGGGAGCTAGTCAACTTACATGTTCATGATTTTTCCGAATCAAGCAAGCTTATCGGTTTAAAAAATTCTAGTCACGTAGAAAGAATTTCAAAGGGAATCGCCTGCATTATAACGAGATTTATGTTTCAAATATGTCATCCGAAACAATAGTTACGGCAGAAGGAAAGAAAACAGCTAGAATTCATGAGATCATTATTTCTGTTTTCTTTGTTTGCCGACTCTCATGACATTCGCGGAATATGCATCATAAGGAGGTACCAAATGTCAAGTTCACAACGAGCTAATCTTTCTGTGAATTTATTCAGTGATCACATCGAGTAGTTTCACGGATTCAATTACAAGATAACATCGTTATATACACTAACACCAACTAATTATTCATTTTGACAAATTGGAAACGCCAACGCATTTTAATTTGAACAGGGTACTAGATCAACAATTATGAGAATTGGTTACAAGAATAGAGGGATTAAAATTCAATAAAATATTATGTAGTTTGTCTTTATTTTATTAGGTACACATTAAATTCATCGACATTACCGTTCACACATTTACTAGACAGAGACACATTCATTTAAGTATATTACGTCTGCAATGTTTGTGAAACTCTGCAAATCAACGTTTTAAAATTCAACGCGGTGGTACAGGTGGGATACAGTCAAATTACATGAGACTACAACGTGTTATTACTGCCTTGTATAAATAGCTTGTTGCAAAGTTGACTGAATAATATTCACTTTGTCAACTTCCAATAATGTTCACTGGTCAAACATGATGCCTCATCGATGAATGTTTGATAAACTAATATGTAATAAAATACAAGATCATCAGTTTCGGTTGTTTATCCTTTGAAAAACATTCGGAAAACGAACAGAGCGACAAGTTGAAATACACAATCAGATAATAAACTACAGAAATGTATTTGCGCAAGTGTATTACACACTTGTGGTCAGATCATTTTGTTTAAACGAGCGTATTGAACGATAGGTTTATTCTTGGTTTTTGGTGGTGTGAATTTTTTCATATCACAGTAGTCTCTCGGGACGTTAGTTTTTTCTTCTCGATCTTTGTCAAAGTTCAGGCATACGCGGCATCGGCAGATAAACAAAAGGTTCGGTGAACTGCGATGGACGCAGGTCATTCAGGTAAACTGTTTGCAAAACAGATAATCTTGATGTTGACATTTACTCAGAAGCACAACCATTCTCAAGTTTGATCTACACGCACTTTTCCCTCGTCAGTCGACCGACAAAGTTAGGTAACAACAATCCAGGTATGTGCATCACAAGCAATCAACAACTAACATTAAATATATATTCTTCAACGGCCCACAAAATCACTCTGTGCAAAAGAAGCCCTTTATAACACTTCATTTAACGGTTCACTCTTATCCCATAATCCACATCGGAAGAAGAAGTAGGATTTACAGCAGTATGCCTACACGCCCTCCAACATGGATATCACCTATCAAACTAACTATGTACCTGTACCTTCCCCTCAGGTCCTTGATTCACCTAGCTATAGTATCATCACCTAACGGTAGTATTGTGGTGTGTGCTACTTATACGAACGATATAAGTAGTTTAAAAAGGGACATGAAAGAAGAACTCTCATTGTCACAAGAGATTCCGTCCTGTCAGACAAGTCACATCGGTAGAGTGAAACTCTTCCATTGTTGCATAACTCGCTACATAAAGTAACAGCATTAGTTTTGCAATCCAAAACCAATAAACTCATTTGTTGTTCTTCATGTTCCGTTTCAGGGACACAAGACATATGTACATCGAAAGCATCCTTATCATGCAACACAGTAGATTGGTTATCACCATCAGATGCTTCCTGCTCATCATCACTGGACTGACAGATTCCATATCATGAGTATGAGTCGTCAATCCACCACCACTTACTCCGAACGGCAGATACAATGAAGTCCGTGATGCGGTTTTATCAACAGAGGTTCCTGACCCGTAGATAATATGCTAGATCATGATCTCCAATTCTGACATCTAATCGTCTCCCGAAGACTTTAGGTGGCATAACATAGGAACAATATTCAACTCTCCATCTCCTGGTACAGAGGTTTGATCAGCAGTCGTCATCGGCAATAACTCATTTGTCACATCAATGACATTTGAATATCGTCATTCTGTCACTTTAAACCATCCTCATATGTTCAAATTTATTGTCAAAGGGTAAAGAACTACATATAACTGTTCAGATAAAATTTAAAAGTGAAAATTATGATTTCGTCATTTTGTTGAGTCAGCCTTAAGCGATCAGTGAAAGCTTTCGACAAGACTATTAGCTACTTGATGATAAGCTGTGCTTTTGATATGGTTTACTCAAGTAGTTTGGTGAATTCTCGAAATAGGACGGACTGGAACTGGGTATCGTGGTCTGTAGTAATATTCGAGGGTACTACGTAATTCAATATCCAGCGATCACGGAAAATGGTTGGTACAGTCTCTGCAGTAGTATCTGCAATAGGGCGTGCCAACGCCTAACGTGTGAATATTTTTACCGCGGTGAGAATATTAGTGGACGAATTCGATGACGGCAAGGGACCAACGATGTCTAAATTACCATGTTGAAATTCTTTATAGTGAAGCGGAAATTATACGAAAAGGGTTTAACGTCTGATTGTGTACCTTACTATGTTGGCACGGTTCGCAGCTTGTTGTCCAACGTTTGATATCCGAGTTGATTTCGGACCAAACAAATTTTTACGTGATCAGTTTCATAGTGGCTCGGATTCCCGTATGCGAAAATTAGTGTGACTGTCGGAATACCTGTCGTCGACAGGCTTGAGGTACAAAGGTGACGATTAGTTACTGTTGAAACGTCACAGATTATGGATGCATTGGAGAAAGGGACAGGTACAGGTTTGAGAATCAAATCATTATTCACTTTGCAGGCTTTCACTTCTGCGTCGTCTAATTCAAGGTTTGCTAGTGTTTCCAGATTATTATATTGTTTGACTTCGCCTTCTCAAATGCAGTTTCAGCAGAACGCGGTGAGTTGAAGATATCATTTTGCGGTTTCTTTGCCTCTTTTTTATCGACTTTTAACAGATCAGTTAAGGGTTGTAAAGCTCCTGCACATTTGGGTAGGAATGGTCGATAGCGATCACACATTTCAATGATTTTAATGAGTAAGGTTCAGGATAGTTGATGTTTTTGTTAACTTTCTCCTGTAGTGGTGTTATGTTTATGAGTCTATGTAATGTCTAAGAAACTTCATGGCAACAGCACTGAATATGCACTTCGAAGGGTTATTGACGATGCCGTACTCTTGAAATTGATCGTAGAGAGTCTGTAAATGCTGGACGTGTTCTTCAGTCGATGCACTAGCTATTAAAACATCATTGATGTAATCAAAAACGAAATCTAGATCTCTAGTTACTTCATCCATTAAACGTTGAAATGTTTGTGCAGCGTTTATTATTCCGAATCGCATTTTCAATAACTCGAATAAATCGAAAAGAGTGATGATGGCTGTTTCTCCGATATCTTCTGGTGCCACTCGGTTTTGATGGTATGCCCTTTACATGTTCAAGTTTCGAAAAAATATATCTGCCAAGTAGGTTCAGTAAAAAGTCACGAAGGTGCGGAAATTGGGTATTTATCTGGGGCGGTTTCACCACATGGGTGCCAGATTTATTCTTTCTTCGGGACCACATGTAGTGGAGGATCCGATGAGCTGCCTGACTGTCTGATGACACCCATTTGCATCACATGTTCAAATTCTCCCTTGGCAATTCGCGGTTTGTGAGGCGATAGTCTCCTGGGCTTTGCGAAGACATGGACCACCAGGGGTAAAGTGATGCTTCACGTGGTGAACCGTGCATTCTTTACGATAGTCAACCTTGGTGATACTGTCGTACTTTACAAAGGTATCTGTGAAAGGTTGGCTTATGGGCTTGATCATCATTACCTCGTGAATTTCGTAGTTGTTATTGGGTATGATGATAATGTAACGCTTGCTTAAGATAATTCCCGGCTAAATCTTATTGCTTAGTATTCTTGACACAAAACACTGGACAAGTTACCCAAATCAGAACACGGTTGAACAAGAAAAGATTATATTCCAAAATAGCAAAGAAAAGAAGCTGGAGGTGATGGCGAAGAAGGCAAAGAATAAATACAACGCTAGTCTATTTATAGCCTTTACATGAGAAAGCTTCTGGAAGAAAATTCACGTGATCGACTGGACTGGATTTGACCAATCAGCATGCAGCTAATAATACGAGAATTTTCTATCGTGTTATCCAAGCTTCAATCAGGCGCTGATTGCATAGAAATTTGGCCAATCAGCGCGGAGCAACGTAGTCGTGCTTTAATTTCATCTATGACCCACTAACAGATGATTACAAGTAGAGGTGTTTGTTTGTCAACTAGTGGCTCACCATGGATGTCTACTAGCGGATTGTTAGCACTGAGGTTATCTGCTCCAAGTATCGGCTGTTCAACTTGCGCTTCTACGAAAACCAACGTGAAATGCTGTCTAAGAAAAAGGTCAATTATGTGAGACCGTTCCCCAAATTGTGTGAGGAACGTCTCGTTGACCGTATATAGTGTTACCTTACTATCAGCGGTGTGCTGCTGTCATGACAGTTGAAGGGGGATGATGCTTATTTCAGCTCCTGTATCATCTAAGAAAATTGAACCTGAAGTCCTATTCCTGATGTAGTAGAGACGGCTTGCCGCGTGACTAGAAGCAGTCGCCGCCATCACTATCTGGCTGACCAGTTTCCCTAAACGTTTTAAGCAAGCGGGACTGACGCTTGGTTTTTATATCCTCCCCTACTTTCTAAGTGTTAGGAGAGGAAAGCGTATGTCGTGCTATGTGTACACCAGAACAGAAAAAATATGAGTAGTCAACGTTACTTTCTTCTAAGGTAACACACCTAAACAACATGTACAATCATTAAGTAGTAAATGTACAAGCAGAGTGAAAATTTACAGAATAAATACAGAATGGGTTTTTTCGTACCTATCTCCTCAACATCTGTTGTAGGACGCCTAAATATGTGTCTGAGTTACAGGACTTTTCGTACTGTGTAAATGTAGTCTATACAGTTACACTCAGGTCTGAAACAAGCCTAGTTTTTTTCTAGTCTACTCTTCAAGAGCTTTCATTACGCGTCTAATTATTACTGAGACCAATATATCAGATAATAAATTAAGTAAACTTATGGTTCGTGTGATGGTCAAAAGAAGACTTTAGTCTTTTCTTATAGAATTAGTCAATCAGTGATTGAGACCAGTCTTATAAGATTGTGTCAAGTTCCCAGATATCACCTCAGATCTCAATCAACCTAGCTGCTAAAACTGGACCATCATCAGAGGTCAGTCTTTCAGGACCTGCAGTTTGCCCGCGTTCCAGATTTTTATTCGCTTTCTCAAATTCATAAAGACTAGAGGTACGTACGTCAAATTGTCATTTGGGATGACTGGACACCGTGTGTTACTGAAGAATGGCTCGAGGCAAGCTGAAATGATACCAAAAATGTTCTACACATCGCTCCAGTCTCTTGAAGTGAGAATGGATAATAGTCACAACACTTTTTCGAAAAAGTCTCACTTACAGTAGGATTCTTATTACCAGTTACCTTGATAAGTCGCAAAAGCTGTCTAACGTTTCCTTTCGCCGCTGCCTTTGCCATCGCTTTTGCTTTCGCCAGTCATCACTGTTCACAGTCGTTACGTAGGCTTTTATTCAGTCTGCGCCTCAGCTGACTTCGTACCTCATCATGTTCACAGTAAGGTGGAATGAATTTTAGGATATCGATCAGATCGATGTAGATCCACGGCTTCATTTCAGCCTTATGGTCAACCTGACAAGCAGATATCACTGCTGTTTCCACAAGCTTTTTGATGTCATTCCAACGCTCAGTATTCCAAATTACAATTTATCGCATTCACAGTAAGGTATAAAGTTCGATGATTTCATTGGTGAGCCAGCCTAATATGTAACTCCTTTTCACTACCCAACTAGTCGGATGAACACGCGCTTTGTTACTTTTATCTAGAGAGACAAGTTTCTGAAACGTGAATTCAATGTGGATGGTTAATTGACCCATACAGGTTAAAGTAGACAATTAAGTGAAAGAAAAAAATTATTGACGCTGGGACATTTGCTGACGCACGAACATAACAATAATCGGATGTCAACTTTTATTATCATCACATCACATTACAGTGTGAAAATTGGAGAGCATTTAAAAAAAATTTTGATTGATGCGAAATGTCACAAAATTTTCAATTGAGGTAACCTGCGAAGCCAAAATACAAACTGTCTGACAACTTTTCGTGGTCTGATCTACATAACCCATTCAGAAAGCAAAGTGTAAATATGTTACATCAATCAACTAGGTAAAACATGTAAATGATTCATGAAATAATAATAATAATATTAATTTATTCTCAAATAACAAACATGTTACAAGAGACATGCCAATTTACTGGCAAGATCAAAATGTTAAGATTAACAACATATTTCTTTTAAAACGGTAAACATTTACTGAAACATTTCACTGCTGTGAGGTCGATATCAGATTGTTACTAAGTAGATGTTGTAGTAACTCTGCCTTAACTATTTTCTCCATAACCCGAGATACTACTAAAGTTATGTTTATAGGTCGGTAATTGTCAACGTTCGCTGTAGGCCCAGATTTTATAGTGGGGATGATATGTGTAGTCTTCCAGTTATTTGGGTAACACTCTGTGGAGAGAGATATAGTAAATAGTTTGAGAAGAATAGCACTCAGATCATTGCTATCATTTTTCAGCATGCTGGCTGGGATGCCATCTGGTCCTTCAATGTAAGAGTGCTTCAGTTTAGTAATCGCCTTAGAAATGTTCTGTATACTAAATTCAACACTGGCGATTTCACAGGAAGGAGTTTGGGTCAGATGTGACTCATCTGTTGAGTTTTTGTTTGTTAATGTGGCACACAAATGTTCGCTAAACAACTCTGCGATACTTTTAGGGTCTTCATACACTTGATTGTCCTTAATAAATATGCTTCCTCCTTTCTTTTTGGAGCATTTGAGTTTATTCCGAAGGAGTTTTATGAGCTTTATGATCAATCTGCACGATTGATCAAAAATTTCAGTCTTACGTTACCATTGCATACGATAGACGCAATGCTGAACTACATAGCATGTATTCATCAAATTGAAAGCAAATAAAATGCAAAATGAAAATTGCATTTTTGCACTAGCGAAGAAGACTACTTATCAAATGAATAACTGGAGCTGATAATGGAAATCAAGGAACAAGGAATGTCTTCGGTACCATATTCTTTGCCTCAAATAAATGTGAAAGATCTGTGAATTTTTGATTGTTTCCCACAGTCAGTTTACCAGGAATAACCTGAGACTTGAGAACCTCTAATTGTTTTTTTTCACAGACTTAGGATGATATGTCATTATGAACAAAATTTGTTGATCACCTTTTTTTTACTTCTTCAGATACCGGATGTCAAAATCTTTTCAACTGCTGTCCTTTTGTTTCCCCGTAAGCATATGGTTTAAATTATATCTGTTTGTATTTCGCGAATAATAAAAGTCACTCGGTGGTCTACGTTAACCTCCATAGCTCAATTATTATTTGACATTGATTTAACCCATCAGAAACTTGTCTTTCTGTATGAAACTGATAAAGCGCCTCCTTATTAGGCTACCTATGAAACGAAAATCAGTTCCACGGAGAACTGGCTCAGCAATGTAATCATTGAATTTTCTACTAGACTGTGGATAAAACAAATTTTATTTAACCCTACTGCTCTCCATCTCATTTTAACAAATTGTATCTATTTTTGAAATAATAAACGGAGCAGATTGCCGATTTTTGAACCTGAAACAGCGACAAACTATGCAATGGTAACGTATGACTAAAATTTTCGATCAATCGTGCAGATTTCACGAATCATTTACATGTTTTACCTAGTTGATTGATGTAACATATTTACACTTTGCTTTCTGAATGGGTTATGTAGATCAGACCACGAAAAGTTGTCAGACAGTTTGTATTTTGGCTTCGCAGGTTACCTCAATTGAAAATTTTGTGACATTTCGCATCGATCAAAATTTTTTTTAAATGCTCTCCAATTTTCACACTGTAATGTGATGTGATGATAATAAAAGTTGACATCCGATTATTGTTATGTTCGTGCGTCAGCAAATGTCCCAGCGTCAATAATTTTTTTCTTTCACTTAATTGTCTACTTTAACCTGTATGGGTCAATTAACCATCCACATTGAATTCACGTTTCAGAAACTTGTCTCTCTAGATAAAAGTAACAAAGCGCGTGTTCATCCGACTAGTTGGGTAGTGAAAAGGAGTTACATATTAGGCTGGCTCATCAATGAAATCATCGAACTTTATACCTTACTGTGAATGCGATAAATTGTAATTTGGAATACTGAGCGTTGGAATGATATCAAAAAGCTTGTGGAAACAGCAGTGATATCTGCTTGTCAGGTTGACCATAAGGCTGAAATGAAGCCGTGGATCTACATCGATCTGATCGATATCCTAAAATTCATTCCACCTTACTGTGAACATGATGAGGTACGAAGTCAGCTGAGGCGCAGACTGAATAAAAGCCTACGTAACGACTGTGAACAGTGATGACTGGCGAAAGCAAAAGCGATGGCAAAGGCAGCGGCGAAAGGAAACGTTAGACAGCTTTTGCGACTTATCAAGGTAACTGGTAATAAGAATCCTACTGTAAGTGAGACTTTTTCGAAAAAGTGTTGTGACTATTATCCATTCTCACTTCAAGAGACTGGAGCGATGTGTAGAACATTTTTGGTATCATTTCAGCTTGCCTCGAGCCATTCTTCAGTAACACACGGTGTCCAGTCATCCCAAATGACAATTTGACGTACGTACCTCTAGTCTTTATGAATTTGAGAAAGCGAATGAAAATCTGGAACGCGGGCAAACTGCAGGTTCTGAAAGACTGACCTCTGATGATGGTCCAGTTTTAGCAGCTAGGTTGATTGAGATCTGAGGTGGAATCTGGGAACTTGACACAATCTTATAAGACTGGTCTCAATCACTGATTGACTAATTCTATAAGAAAGGACTAAAGTCTTCTTTTGACCATCACACGAACCATAAGTTTACTTAATTTATTATCTGATATATTGGTCTCAGTAATAATTAGACGCGTAATGAAAGCTCTTGAAGAGTAGACTAGAAAAAAACTAGGCTTGTTTCAGACCTGAGTGTAACTGTATAGACTACATTTACACAGTACGAAAAGTCCTGTAACTCAGACACATATTTAGGCGTCCTACAACAGATGTTGAGGAGATAGGTACGAAAAAACCCATTCTGTATTTATTCTGTAAATTTTCACTCTGCTTGTACATTTACTACTTAATGATTGTACATGTTGTTTAGGTGTGTTACCTTAGAAGAAAGTAACGTTGACTACTCATATTTTTTCTGTTCTGGTGTACACATAGCACGACATACGCTTTCCTCTCCTAACACTTAGAAAGTAGGGGAGGATATAAAAACCAAGCGTCAGTCCCGCTTGCTTAAAACGTTTAGGGAAACTGGTCAGCCAGATAGTGATGGCGGCGACTGCTTCTAGTCACGCGGCAAGCCGTCTCTACTACATCAGGAATAGGACTTCAGGTTCAATTTTCTTAGATGATACAGGAGCTGAAATAAGCATCATCCCCCTTCAACTGTCATGACAGCAGCACACCGTTGATAGTAAGGTAACACTATATACGGTCAACGAGACGTTCCTCACACAATTTGGGGAACGGTCTCACATAATTGACCTTTTTCTTAGACAGCATTTCACGTTGGTTTTCGTAGAAGCGCAAGTTGAACAGCCGATACTTGGAGCAGATAACCTCAGTGCTAACAATCCGCTAGTAGACATCCATGGTGAGCCACTAGTTGACAAACAAACACCTCTACTTGTAATCATCTGTTAGTGAGTCATAGATGAAATTAAAGCACGACTACGTTGCTGCGCGCTGATTGGCTGAATTTCTATGCAATCAGCGCCTGATCGAAGCTTGGATAACACGATAGAAAATTCTCGTATTATTAGCTGCATGCTGATTGGTCAAATCCAGTCCAGTCGATCACGTGAATTTTCTTCCAGAAGCTTTCTCATGTAAAGGCTATAAATAGACTAGCGTTGTATTTATTCTTTGCCTTCTTCGCCATCACCTCCAGCTTCTTTTCTTTGCTATTTTGGAATATAATCTTTTCCTGTTCAACCGTGTTCTGATTTGAGTAACTTGTCCAGTGTTTTGTGTCAAGAATACTTAGCAATAAGATTTAGCCGGGAATTATCTTAAGCAAGCGTTACAACAGTGGCGACGGAGAAAAAGGAAAAAAATTTCAAGATGCCTATTTCAGATGATCAGCTTAACCGAATACTACAACAACAGCAAGCACAATTAGATGCACAAATGCGGTTGTTGGTGACCCTAACTCAACAGCTCAACATCCAGTGTTCGAGTCCACATACTATTTCAAATACGTTTTGTGAAGCAGTGGCAAACAGCATACCAGAATTCGTCTATAATCCTGAATGTGGAAATACTTTTCTAACGTGGTTCAAACGTTGGGAAGATACATTTAGAATTGAATTCGGTAAATAAGACGATGCTTGGAAGACTCGATTGTTGCTGCGTAAGTTGGGAAGTAATGAGTATGCACATTACGCTGACCACGTACTACCGAAGTTACCTCGAGAGCTCAGTTTCGAGGAGACAGTAACTCAGCTGTCAGATATTTTCGGCGAATCTTCATCATTGTTTAGTATTAGATACCATTGTCTAAATCTGGTGAAACACGAAGATGATGAATATGCGGTTCTTTCAGACGTCGTCAACAGAGAATGTGAACGGTTCAAGTTACGCTCGTTGACGGAAGACCAATTTAAATGCTTAATATTCATCAAAGCTCTTCAGTCACTGAAAGATGCTGAAATCAGAACTAGACTTCTGACTCGAATGGATCAAGACCCGAACGTTACACTCAAAACGTTGATAGATGAGTGTAAACGACTACAAAGTATCAAACACGACAACATTTTGATCGAACAGGTAAATTCCAATTTAACCAGCAGTAGTGTCAATGCTATTACTAGGTTAAAAGCCCAGAAGCCGATAGCATCTCGTTACAAACCAACGAAGGCATGTTGGTTATGTGGTGATTAGCACTACGTACGATTTTGTCCATTTAAAAAACATAGATGTCAGATGTGCCATAAACGTGGACATAAGAAAGGCCATTGCCAACCAAATCGTACGTCTCAGCGCAAGAAGAAGCACAAACGTACTCGACATGTGGTGAAATTAGCCGAGTCTAAATCACTTTCTCTCGTAGCTGATTTTCAAACAGACCATAACGTTCGGAGAAAGTATGTGACTATCCACATGAACGGTGCATCAGCTCGTTTCCAAATCGACACGGCATCTGATATCACCTTATTGTCTAAAGAAACGTACAACTTGCTGGGAAGACCGCCAATGTCGCCATCTAAGAAAACAGCTGAAAGCGCTTCAGGTGGTGTGTTAAAACTGGTTGGTGAGATGCAGTGTGAGTTTTTCACGTCCGAGACGCCCTATACCATATGCTGTTCATGAGCCTCAAGAAAACTTATCGGTGGAGAAGCGGCCTAATCGACGGTTGTTTAAAGATATGGTTCCTACAAAGCAGGCGGCTCGTAAGAGTACGGGTGGCAAGGCACCCAGAAAGCAGTTGGACCCTAGCACCAGATCCTACGAATCTCCTCAAAGGGGAGGTGTTAGTGGGACATAGATGAAATTAAAGCACGACTACGTTGCTCCGCGCTGATTGGCCAAATTTCTATGCAATCAGCGCCTGATTGAAGCTTGGATAACACGATAGAAAATTCTCGTATTATTAGCTGCATGCTGATTGGTCAAATCCAGTCCAGTCGATCACGTGAATTTTCTTCCAGAAGCTTTCTCATGTAAAGGCTATAAATAGACTAGCGTTGTATTTATTCTTTGCCTTCTTCGCCATCACCTCCAGCTTCTTTTCTTTGCTATTTTGGAATATAATCTTTTCCTGTTCAACCGTGTTCTGATTTGAGTAACTTGTCCAGTGTTTTGTGTCAAGAATACTAAGCAATAAGATTTAGCCGGGAATTATCTTAAGCAAGCGTTACATTATCATCATACCCAATAACAACTACGAAATTCACGAGGTAATGATGATCAAGCCCATAAGCCAACCTTTCACAGATACCTTTGTAAAGTACGACAGTATCACCAAGGTTGACTATCGTAAAGAATGCACGGTTCACCACGTGAAGCATCACTTTACCCCCGGTGGTAATGTCTTCGCAAAGCCCAGGAGACTATCGCCTCACAAACTGCAAATTGCCAAGGGAGAATTTGAACATGTGATGCAAATGGGTGTCATCAGACAGTCAGGCAGCTCATCGGATCCTCCACTACATGTGGTTATTGAAAATGCGATTCGGAATAATAAACGCTGCACAAACATTTCAACGTTTAATGGATGAAGTAACTAGAGATCTAGATTTCGTTTTTGATTACATCAATGATGTTTTAATAGCTAGTGCATCGACTGAAGAACACGTCCAGCATTTACAGACTCTCTACGATCAATTTCAAGAGTACGGCATCGTCAATAACCCTTCGAAGTGCATATTCAGTGCTGTTGCCATGAAGTTTCTTAGACATTACATAGACTCATAAACATAACACCACTACAGGAGAAAGTTAACAAAAACATCAACTATCCAGAACCTTACTCATTAAAATCATTGAAATGTGTGATCGCTATCGACCATTCCTACCCAAATGTGCAGGAGCTTTACAACCCTTAACTGATCTGTTAAAAGTCGATAAAAAAGAGGCAAAGAAACCGCAAAATGATATCTTCAACTTACCGCGTTCTGCTGAAACTGCATTTGAGAAGGCGAAGTCAAACAATATAATAATCTGGAAACACTAGCAAACCTTGAATTAGACGACACAGAAGTGAAAGCCTGCAAAGTGAATAATGATTTGATTCTCAAACCTGTACCTGTCCCTTTCTCCAATGCATCCATAATCTGTGACGTTTCAACAGTAACTAATCGTCCCCTTTGTACCTCAAGCCTGTCGACGACAGGTATTCCGACAGTCACACTAATTTTCGCATACGGGAATCCGAGCCACTATGAAACTGATCACGTAAAAATTTGTTTGGTCCGAAATCAACTCGGATATCAAACGTTGGACAACAAGCTGCGAACCGTGCCAACATAGTAAGGTACACAATCAGACGTTAAACCCTTTTCGTATAATTTCCGCTTCACTATAAAGAATTTCAACATGGTAATTTAGACATCGTTGGTCCCTTGCCGTCATCGAATTCGTCCACTAATATTCTCACCGCGGTAAAAATATTCACACGTTAGGCGTTGGCACGCCCTATTGCAGATACTACTGCAGAGACTGTACCAACCATTTTCCGTGATCGCTGGATATTGAATTACGTAGTACCCTCGAATATTACTACAGACCACGATACCCAGTTCCAGTCCGTCCTATTTCGAGAATTCACCAAACTACTTGAGTAAACCATATCAAAAGCACAGCTTATCATCAAGTAGCTAATAGTCTTGTCGAAAGCTTTCACTGATCGCTTAAGGTTGACTCAACAAAATAGAACGATGCATCACCCCTTGTACTCCTCGAAATTCATTCAGCCATCACGAAAAACATCCGTTGCACTTCTACTGAACTGGTCTACGATACAACTATTACGTTATCAGGCCAATCGGTAGATCTAGACACATCAGCATCAAGTGATCCGTGTCGATTTGCTGGTCGACTGTTCCGAACAATGCAAAACATCAAAGTAATACCGCCGCGTGAACATAATAATCGACATTTAAACATATTTTCGTTTGTGATGTTGCGTTTAGAAAGCCATTAAAACGACCTTATGATGGATATATTAGGTAAATAGAAGATTTAATAAGCAGTCTTTAATCAACAAACGTGGAAAGAAAGAAACTTCTGCTATGGATAGAAATAAACCAGCTTTATACGAATAACAACCTGCCAAAGAAGAATACTGCCGAAAAACAACCTCTCCCGCATGACTCTCAGAAAGTATGGGAGGTAATAAACGGAGCGTCAGTCCCGCTTCCTTAAAATGTTTCGGCAGAGCGAGGAACGAACCTCAACGTTATGTACTCTTTTCGGCGTAACATAGAAAAAATAAAATTAAAAAAATAAAAATAAATTTAAAAATCGAATTTTTGTGTGTGTTTGTTAATAGTTTTGCACATTCTTATTTCATCAACAAACCAAAACATTGAGTGTGTATATTTTCCTTTTTTCGGCATGTCATGCTGCATTCACAATTCTTTTAACATCAACACATCGTATAGTATTAGGTACATGTTATACCATTCTTCACTTCTCTGCATTACCTTTCTTATATTTATTCTGCATAAAAGCAAACTCACTTATCAATTTCTAATATAATCAATATTACCTCCGGACACTCTGAGGGAGAGCTACTTGGAGATAGCTCCAACAAACCTATTCTGTATTGTTTCTCTAAATTTTTTCACTGCTTGTAAATTTACTACTTAATGATTGTACATGTTGTTTAAGTGTGTTACCTCGGATACCAGTAAGGTTAACTACTGACATTTTTTCCGTTCTGTTGTACACATAGCATACGCTGTCCTCTCCTAACAAATACGCTTCATGCGAATATTCCGTGTTCAATAATATGTTAACTGGACTCTAATCCATAAATGTTTACATATATAGTCTACTTTCATATTCATTTCTTATTCTACGACGGATTATATCATTGAGATTATGAACCTACTATAATTGTGGATTTTTAGTACCAAACGGGACCGAACACCTACAAGCAGCCGCATTCGGTAACGTCCATACATTTTTGTTGCGTTCATAACATTTAACTGATATATTTTACTATACATCTTATTGTATTCAATTACTCTGTTAATATTTTGAAAGAATATATCGTTCGCTACACCACAATTCTATCTTGGACCTGAAAGCGTCGCTTGACTCTGTGGATCTTGTGGTTTTGTGGCGGTATCTGTCTCTACACGAACACTACTAGTTTATTGAGAGCTCATTGGGAGCTCTCACCGGAATTCTTTACTTCATGTTGTGTCCGTCTGTGATGTACACCCGCTCCATTCTTTCTAATTTCATGCCCTTTTTACTAACCTCATCCATGTCTGAAATTCGGTCAGTAGACCTACTACTAGGAGGTTTGCTCATCGACTAAAAATATGCCGATAATATTGTCATTTGTGATGACGACGCTGACAATATGACTCTATTGTCTGCTGTAAAAACTGTCCATGACAGTTTCAAGAAAAAGAACTTCATTAAAAAAGAGGTGACTGACGCAAATGTGGTAGTACGCTGAAAACTTACAAGCTTCCGAGTCTCTCAGAAATCCATACGCGCGAATCTTATCGAAGTTTATGTTAGTTCAGAAGTGACATTGCACATACGGCTAAATCCATTTAAATTGCACTGAATTAACAGAGAATTTATACTGACAGATTTTGTTCATTTGAAATGAGACGACATAAACGGAAGAGCACAGTTTTACAAATTAGTTTCTGTTTCGTTGTCTATCGCATGCTCATGAAATATGATAGTCGATGACATGCTTTTCATAAGCCAATTTTACACAAAATAAATCGAAAACTACTTGATCTGACAAATATCACAAAGCTCAAAATCGTTGATGGATAATCGACAAATGAAAAATAGTACCAACAATCCGAATTCAGTTCAACCACATCATGGAAATAGGATTGTTCTGAGCAAGTACTACAGACATATGAAAGAGGCAAAGCGAATCTCCGTTCCGCATTTACAAGTTATTGATTTGTATCTCATATATAGTCAACACTTATTATCAATCATCCAACCCATAAATTAGGCTTGATTAGGTTTTGAACTTTTATAACCGTGAAATTTAATTTAACTCATAATTGTGAAATACATTTAAAATGCTATGGTTTCAGTAAAATCTTTCGTAGTTTATATTCATGTTACGATCTGGCAGAAACTGTTTGTTCGCTATTTTTGTACTCTAGATAATCAAGATATGGAATATTGATAATTATGTTTTGTTTTATTTCCTATTTTTCATACTTTTATTGGGGATTATATGTTTACTTCAGAACTTTAAAGGTGATGTTTAAACTAACATTTAGTATGACTACAGGCTTATGGTATTTCATACCTATACAGTAACCTAGAATTCTCGGCTAGAAGAAAATTTTCCTCAAAAATTTATAAATCCTAATGGTTATTTTGGATCTAAATATTATAATATATTCTAGGTGATTGTCTGCATTGGTTTTTGACATTCAGAAACGTGTTTCGAATTAGGTCTGGTCATGGCGCGTGTATGTCTCATACTGCTTCCGAAATCATGGTTCATTGAAGTGAATTCTATACAGTTCCAAACATTTTAGAGTAGAAGTCTTTTATTATCTTATTGTCAACAATACCTCAATAAACAGAAGCGTTGAATTCAAATTTCTGACCATTATTGTATTATTTCACATAGGAAGAAGCCGATCTCCTATCTGAGTGAAAGATATGAAGCACAGTTGGATTACGAACAATTTAGTAAAAATCTAGTGTCTTCTGATTACCTTAGCTTTAAAGATTCACTCTCTGATAGCAAGTATATTGTTTTTAGTGTTTACTATCGCAACACATTGGTGGACGGGGCTAACGATCGTAGTCTAATCGGGGATTATGAAGTTCCTGGAAAGGATATGATGATTAGGGCACCAGTCATAGGCTAAGAATTTACAAGGGTTGAGTTGATTTATTTTGTTGGTCGACCTAGTGAGTATTTTAAATTAATTTGTCAGTTCATCACTTATGTAGAATAAAGAGATTATGACGTAGCCTGCGTCTACTTTATGTATTCCACTACTTCAAGGGTAAGCAGAAAGCTGTCATTGACTGGTGCATCATAATATAAGCCTTCTCTGGCTACGAAAGTGCTAAGACTTGCTTAAGTAAGTTTACGGTTGATCGCACGTGATAGCCAGAAAGACGTCGGATGATTTTAATCAGAAAATAATGAGAATAACTATCTCAAACAATTATCTTATCAAGCCTTCTGCGTGCAATGGTTGAATTGCACTTCTGAGTTGAATTATTTGGTAAATTTAGAAAGAATAGTAAGACAAGAGAAATCCAATATAGCAATGTCCACTCGTCGCACTCTGATTATTTTCCCTTCAGATGTGCACTTACTGATAGAGATGATATTATGTTCAGTGCTCATTATCGTTTTCCATTGGATGAAGGCATCAACGATTGTAGTTTGATCGAGAACTTTGAAGTACCTACAAAGGATATGATGTCCAAGCCACCGGTCGTAGGCTTAGAATTTCTTATAGTTGAGTCAAGTTATGATGGCTGCCAAACTCATGAGTATTTGAAATTCATGTGTCAGTTCACCAGGAAAACGTCGTAAGAGTTGGTTAAATCAGTACCTGATGAATACAACGATCTCAAACAACTAAAGATTCTAGCCATGTGCGTGCAAAAGAGTGCAGTGGTTGAATCGCACTTCGTTCAAAGCAGCCTCACATCGGAGTTGGATGGCTTGAAGAGGATAGAAAATCGATGTTAACCGTGCTCACTTAATTTATATTAACTCGAGCAATACTAGTTGGTATTAGTTTGAACGATTGACCAATCGTCTGAAAACAGGACAAGTTACGGAAATAATTAATCAGCTGCAATCAGTACATTGAAGTTCTACGAACGGTTTTATAAAGGCATCACGCCCTGGACTCAAAAAAGTTAATAATCCTATTAGTAAAGTACAGGATCCTGATGAATGAAAGGTAAGCATTATTATGTGAAGCCTGTTGATGTATGACCTAGTGAGAAGTGATTGTCTGTAGAATATCAGTATCTTTATTCACGATAGTGAAGTCGTAAGCTGTCAGAGAAATAAGTCATCAAGATGGATCCGAGGAATGTAATGATAGACGTCCTGTAACTGCTCAAAATGCAAGAAATGCGAATTCAAATTCTATTAAATAAATGTTGATGGGTATGTTACTTGCGATGAAATAGATTTGATGCTAAGATAGCAATCTCAAAAAGCGACATAACAGTTCCTGTCGCTGCACGATAAGTATGTCTGCCGACTTCTGTATCTAATCCTACGGAGTATAGTTAAATTTCCCTAATGTGTTTTCTAAGTACCTTTCAGATATTCAATAGCTAGACAGCAGAGATATCACAATTCACCTACACATTTAAAACGTTTCATTACCATCACTAATATTTTGTCAAAACCAAAATCAGTCATCCGATTCATGAAATAGGCTTGTTCCAGATTCGATCATTCACAACCATGAGATCTATTTGAGTTCAATAATTTCTACCGACCTGTCAAATATTCTATAACTGGACAGCAGAGATGTCACATTTCAATTACGTTGTAATGCAGCTGTAACACAAATAAAATACTGTATCAAACTACCACTATTATTCATGACAAGTATCTGCCGAATGCGAAGTTAATGTAACTTATTTCTCAAGGAATGATCAGCCATCTGAAACGTGATTTTTGTTCGCACAACCTACGATAAAATGATCATATTATAATTATTTTGACAACACGTGCAAATACGAACACGTAACTTTGAACACATATAAACGTGCTTTGTTTTGATCTGATTCATGGTTCAATATCTTTCAATGATATTTCTCACACGTCGATTAACGCGATGCATTTGAATATGCATCGTAGAATATTACCAACAACATTTCGTTAGGTTACGCAAAGTGATAAAACAGTTGTAAAGAAGACATCAGGAATTTGTAGCTCAGATTATGTTTGAAAAATATGGATGGAAAAGATATCTAGTTATCAAAATTAACATAACTTCACAAGCAATTTGTTTTCGTGACATACTTTACGACGTTGCGGATTAGGGATCCGTAGAAACACACATTTTTTTAACTATTCTCGTGTCTCTGATACTCCCACTTGTATTTTTACTGCTGAACCACCACTGTATTCGATCACGTTTATTGTCTCCTAATGATCGATCCATGTAATCTGTTTACACTTTTGTGTATGTCATTCAAACATGCTAGCTGAATGTCAGCCCGTTTAATGACCCACATTTCGAGCAAAAGAATGCATTTCGATTTTCCTAAGTTTAAGTATCTGAAGTTGTCTGTATTATTATCCAATTGTCAGTATTTTAATGTGTGATTCATAGATCATCGATTACGAATCGTTTGTCGTCAAAAAAATTTGTTTAAAAATGTGAACAAATAGCTTCGCAGGAAGAATTAAAGAATATCTATATGATTCTGTTGCCGACGTTGCATTTGACAATTTGTTCCGACCTAAAATGAATGGGTCAACATTTCACTGATTTGGTTGAAAAATGCATGGGGCACAAACAAGCGGCAAACATTACGTCCACATTTTCGCTAGTTTCATGATAAAAATATAATAATCCTTGACTGAAAATCCTCCTTGTAGTGCCACTAACAAAAAATATAACATAACAGCCCGTCATTAAATTTTCTTTCAAAATAACATACAAGGAGTGATGATATATGCGAATACGATTGTCAATTTCAAACTTATATTCAACGGCTATCTATCGAGCATTTGCGCTACACATCAAAACAGCCGCAGTCGAATGAGCAAGCGGAAAGGTTTGGGGATAGGTTTGAATGTGCATTGGTTGCGTCAAAAATTAGAGTGACACCAGCTGATTGCCCACATAATTACTTGTAAGTTTATGGAAACAAAACAAAAAGTAACGTTAGCAGAGCAGAAGTCTGTAACAGTATAAAGTTGGAAAACGATACACACTTTAACGAATCCATGCAATTGTCAATGGAAATCAAACAGAATATCTCGATTCTAAATGACAGAAACCATAACCATACGTATTTACATATAAATGTATATAAGAAAAATTATAAATATTTATGTCTATATTTACATATCTAGTACTAGACTAAATCAAGTTTTTATCTAATCACGTAATTAGGTGGAGTATACAATTGCATGTAGAACGATGACACGATCACTTTATATTTATCATGATCGTATCACTACACTTATGGGAAATAATGGTCCTTTTCATGGTGACACAAACCCTGACACATCCAAGTACTGAATCATCACCAATAAAGGAAATGTGAAAATCATTCGAATTACTAAGTGGAATGTCCTGTGTTTACCCGTGTTTACTGACTAATCCACGATCCATGAACTGAGCCTTAAGCGGTCAGAAGTGTGAACCGTGTCATGTACGAAGCAAATGTGTGAGTCAATATATGATAACATCTTAAGAATCAGATAAGCGAACGGCTATCAACAGATGTATAATCATCAGACGGATATTATCCTGTTGAGGATCTTTCAATATACCTTCAAATTACTGGAATCCAGATCATAAACGTTGCTCACTGAAAAATTGATCTCACTTTTATAAAGTTTCCAGTCTTACAGTAGTAAAAAGCAATACCAATAATGGTCTATTGACGAAACGTGAGATACTCAACAGGGGAGGTGCTGGTATGTTAGATACACTTTCTAGGCAACATCAAGTCTTCTCGCTCTTCCAAGCAGGGCCTTGGAAAATGGACTAATTCACAGCAAATTGATATGGAAAGATTTACGTTTACAGTGACTATTTCATAGTTCAGCTTGACACTCTGTTTCGATTTTAATTGACTTATGGTTAACAATATTAACCTATTTTTTGTACAGTATACTTTTGAATCACCTGAAGAATAAACTCCAGGAACCCCTAGTAACATGTCAATTCAACGAATGTAATATTTCTGACTAAAGAATAACTTGAATGAATCCCACTGCCTAATATAGAAGAAATAAACGAAAATTTTTTCTCGTCACTGAAGACGACGTACCAAGTAATGAACGAAATGAAGCCTTGTCTAGTTTGCCCTTTTTCAGTGAACCAGCATTTCATCTTGCATGAAAAAGTAAGATAATAGACGATTTACCACATTCAATAATATATTAAATGGAGTATTCAAAGTCAACTTTAACATTTAAAAATTATTTACTGTTTCATTGTTGACCTTGTGCTGTTCAAATTGTTGAACGGCTTGTACATCATCTTGTGGACGTTCCCGCTCTATGTTTCGTTCTTACATTAATTAGGTCGGATGAATTGAAAAACGGTTTAAAATAGAATGATTCGGGACAGGTAACAAATGTGAAAATGATCTGTTCCGTATAATTGTAATAATAGACAAGCTGATATATCAGTGCAGTTATTATATGCAAATGATCTGTTCAAACAAAACCGCACTTCACCCGGATTGTACAGATTGACAGGCTGATAAAAGTTTGCCAATCATTGAAAGAAAAATAATTGAAAATGCTTGGTGAAAAAATACATCAGAAAATATTTTTCAAATATTTTTCAATATTCAACAAAACTTATCACTTGCAATAGTGTTTATTTGAAAAAAGGTCAGTAATATAGTCTATTATGTGAATATTGAGTGGCCGGTGTTATGAAACGTCACATTTAGAAGATTAATGGAAAATAATTGTAGCGAATGAAATGTGACAGTGGATCTTATTCTCCCACGTCCTGATCTGCATGACAACCATTCTGGAACACAATTTTTCTTCAACAGTACTTTTCGAAAGTACGTTCGCTGCGTGAATGAAACGATAAAAGACACTTCTATTGACTGTTTATATTTATGTTGAATTATTTCTTGCAAATAACGTTAAGCACATTATTAAGTTAACGTAAATTATTTAAATTGTGGTCAGAACCGACACAAACAGTCTGGATTTGTTGTGTGATATAATTGGAAAGGTCAGTGAATGAGGTATTATCCGGGTAAAGAAGAATTGCTTTAACTTTAGTTGTTGACTTTCAATAAAATGAGTTGAATTGATTCAATCACAACTACGAATGAAGTGATATTGAGTTACAAATTGACTGTCGTGAAAGCAGAAAATATGGCGTTTCATGATTAACTAAATGTTATCTTACATTTTACATGATCCGTTTCACATAAGAACGATTGAGTATCATTTCACATGAATGATCACCGTTCAAATCGTTACAATCATTCCTAGCTCACATTCCAAACAACATGATATCATCAGCAACACTCACGTAGTACCAAATAAATAAGCACCAAACTACAGTTTGCACTCTAAAGTTGTAGAATGATGTAAACATAATTCGGCTTTTGCTGATGAATTTCATTTTATGAGAGACATTGAGTAGGTCAAGCATTTGTCTCTATATTCATCAAATTTGCAAAGTTGCTATATGAGTTCATCGATTGATGGCCATTTTTTGACAATCAGATTTTCCTATGTATCGTCCTACTGACATGGAAACCGCTTCAAAAACTAACATTATCTTATACGACGCGCATTTTTAAAGTCGAATCATGTTTCATAGTTCGATTCGAGTAACAGATTTGTCGTAAAGGTTACACGTTTGAGAAGATGGAGGAATGAAGCGACACAGTTTGATTGCTTGAAATGCTTGGGTACGAACATCAGCTAATTCAAACTTCTTCATTTTTACAATAAAAGTTTCTCCAAACAACTGCATATCATGTTATAATTTTGTATCTAGTAGCGTGCACGTACAAACCGTTCTTTCCATTTATCTTTTGTGTATCTTCAGTTTATGGTAATTCGGTATGCCGTAAATTTGGTGATGAAGTAGTTAGTGGATGATCGCGCACCGTAAAATGAAAACTGACTGCGTTGTTGTAAATCTTCTCGAAAGCAACAGACAATTATACTGGTATTCTCATTAACGAGTATCATAACTAAAAATGCTATTGTTTTATTAAGCACGCTAATTCGTGTCTATCGAAGCTAAAAGAGAGCACTAATGTATTCATTAACTGATGCATTGAACGAGGTATATTATATGCATATAATAAATCATCGGTAAACTTTGGGCTAGAATTGTGTAGTCACTGTCAATAATAACTTGAAGAATGACAATTGTTGTTTTTCTTCATTATTTTGACCTCGTAAATAGTTGATTGTTTACAATTGCAAAAAATGTTTTAAAACTATAGATCAACATTGATTATTCGTATAGGAAAAAAATTATGCTAAGTTATTTTGCTGGTCATTTATTGCAACGTAGTTCTGGATTAATGTCTCATTCTATAAATTTTTATAAAAATAAAAAAGATCTAGCTTAAATTTCAGCTAATGCTCAAGTCACCTTATTATCATTTGTTTACAAGGTAATAGTAAACTTAAATTACGACACCTTTTATTTATATATTAATCCCTTCATTTTGCTTTTTATATTGTATTGATAGATGCGTAATTCTTTTTTAACATCATTATTTATGTAGCCTATATGTGGGTCTCTTTCTCCGTCTCCTTGCTGTTGTATTTCTTGTGATATGATTAGGAAACGGTGGAAGACAGATAAGTTCAGAACAATCGCATACTGTACTGCATTTTACATATGCAAATGGTACTTTGAAGCAGAAAAGTACATCCTCAAAATTATAGTTGGTGCTGTCCTGATGAAATGAACAGAAAACATGGAAATAAAAATTGGTGTGCGTGTTATAATGGATGAATAATTATGGCTTCGATGATTAAAAATCTTCGAAATCATACTTACATTCCTCACTTTTCATATTAGCCGAATCGCAGTTCTGTAAACGTTTCCCCGGGTTTTTCGAAAATAAGTTTTCTGAATAAATGAAACAAAAAAAGTGACCATGAAACACCGTTTTTGGTGGTATTGTATATAATATTGAACTTAACGAATTCGTTTACGATGTTTAGAGTGAAAACTATATTTCAGTTTAATAGTGCTAAAGGCCACGTTTATGAAACATGAAGATGTAGTGGCTCCACTGTTATGTTAAGTGAACAGGAGTTTTTCGAATGGAACAATAAGTGACTTACCAATATGTTGCACTGGTTGTTTCACCTATTTGTTATGTTTACCAAATCCACTCATTGCAAATGCTGTCGACTCCATATGTTTTGAACTTTTAATACCGAAAATACAAATGGTAACTTCGATGTTCAGGTGACTAATACACTCATATTATATTCTGTTACGGTGCTTGACTTGATAATAAAAATCTGAAGTTTTCTGAAATTATTGAATTGAGAAATGTATTGATAAAAATGGTCGGTATTGGTTTCGTTGATATAAACTGGTATAAATAAAGCCAACTGTTTTTGAAAAACCTCGTTTACGAAACTGATTGTGTGTGAAAATCTGTAGATCGATTATTCTCCCACACTTTCCAACAAATAACAGTTATAATCTTTCCGTTTCACAAACTTATCTATTTTTAGTTATTGCTAGATATCTGTTTTTATCGTCTAACAAAAATAAAGCTCATTTGCAGATCTGTAAAGATATGTTAGATTACTTTGTCCTTACAATATCCTTAACATAAAAAAGTATAAAGTGCGTTTTTTTTAAATTTCTCATAGTGTCATTGTATTTAATTTAAAAAGTCTAGAAGATGTGAGGCGATTGATACTAGGCAACATTTGTGCATCTGTATGTTCTCAGACTAAACGTCTCGTTTGTGGAAGTGGTTTATATCATCATTATTCCTTGTTCACCAAGTATGTTTAGAAATCACAAAAATTACAACATTTCATATAATGCAATTTGACAATCAATAAGTAGTCAGTGTGAACATTGATGCAATATGAATAAAGTAAACGGAGGCTCAATCACATACTTCGAATGATCTTTACGTTTATAGGGAGTAAGCGCAGCACTGGAGTAATCAAAAACGCCAACAATTGAAGGATCCTCCAACACACAACTCTCATGTTTCCTATATTCATGCCACTTTTGAGATGAAACGAGAGTTGAAATTTCTCATCAATATTTTGTCACTTACGTGAAATAAATTCCACCTAATAATATTTTTTCATGTTTAGCTATGAAACGTTCAACGCACATTTGATATACATTAGGAGTCACTAAAATAGTCAGTAGATAAAATTGAATCCAAAATCGATTAATACACTCGTCAGTCACAAATATCTATCTCAACGGTACACTTATTCACCAATTGTAACGATAATGGATATATAATTGTAGAAATCTCACTTGAATTCTGATTATTCAACACTCTGATACAGAAAATTATTCGAGTTAAATATAGACTCGTTATATGCTTTGATGCATTTAATCAAGCATTTGCTGTGGAAAAACCAAGTAATGCGTACAGAGTTCGAACTATTAGAATAGATAACTTTAACTAATGTGTACAGGTCACTTATGATAAATCTTATCCGTATAATTGATAATTGTAATCAAAAATCATGACGAAATTTAGGTCGTGCTAAACGTGAATAAACGAGCATTCTTTCTAGAAAACTCTGCTTTGACATGAAAATACAAACATATATTTTGCTCATTGTATATTCCTTGTACAGTGTATATGCTGTTTGTGGTTTGTGTGTATGAACAGTAGTGAATATTCCATCCCTGTTCCATAATTTGAAAAAATGCAATCAATAATTTCCAGGTGATCAGACGAAACAGATGTATTCCAAATTATCTGTTCGCATGCTTCGAAAATCTGTAATCAGCCGATCAAAGTGAGTTAAATATTTATTACTTTTGTTTGTTCTCTCAAACAATGACTATTTCTATGCAAATTAATAAACTAAAAAAAAACGGACGCAACCATGACATAAGAATTTAGTTCTTTCCACAAATATACGTTTTGGACAAAGTTGTTTAAATATGGACATCTGTAATCTAGCTCAGATCTGAAACGGAACAGAAATTTATTTTATTCAGGTAAATCAGAATACAATGTTGATGGCAATAAACTGGCAATATTCATTTTGTCTCTCCTAAATTCTCGTCTACATTATCGACGATTAGCATATTAATTCACATTCCCCAGTAACCATTTGCTTAATCAGTGTAAATTTTGTTTTACGCTTATTAGTTAATAGAACATGTGGCGTTGAAAACTGAGATTCATTTAATCCTCATCCACACTGACGTTTTCTTTCTGAATGGATGAAATATGCGTATCATATTTTCACTCTCAATATTATATAATTCATCGAATCAGTCCCCTTCGTAACCATTGAATTTGATTATATGTAACTGTATATAAAACTGACTTTTAATTACTCAAAAATGTAAATTAAATTCGGCTATGATTACAGAACAGAATGTATCGTACTGTGATAACTCCATCAGGAGCATTAGATAACAGGTATTCACCCTGTCACTTTCACTGATCATAATTCATATGATCAGATTCAGAGATAATTTATATATTTGTACGAAAACTTATTAAGACCAGCTTTAGTTTTTCCTGATAATTATTTAAAAAAACTATCATTGTCATTCGAATCTAATCGCTAATATTGTAATTACCATGATATGTACTTGTTCATATTTGGAACGATAAATTGATATAAGTAGTATTTTTTTCATGCGACAGAACAGAAAATGATCGTTTTATACGAAATAACGTTATCTCGATGCATTATATTGTGATTATTCATATTTTCAAAAAATAAACTATTATATGGGGGTTTTTATTATGAGGCAATATTTTTTTCTCTTTCGTTCATATTCAATTCAACATAGCTTCAATCACAAATAGCTATGAAGTCAAACGATGAGAAACACACGTACTAGATTCAGCTCACATCCAACGAGGCTGGATTCCACTTTGTTGTCACATTTCAGTTTGCAGTAAGGTTTGAAAAAGTGTGAAGCCTTTGAAACAAAACACATTTCACAAAGTTTGATTTGTTTTCCGTAGAATAACAATTGAGTAGGAAGTTTTTAATAGGAATAGCACTTTGTTTTTGAAAGTAAAATCTCAACAGATATTCTGCTATAACACTTGCGTATCAGATAAAGTGTTTTGCATTTTGTGCAACAAATATGTTGACATTTTTAGGTTTTTGTCGCACGTTGTTTATTCTAGGCCAACAAGTTAGAAACTGCGAAGTTGAAAACAATGGATAGTAAAAATTGGCAAACAACATAGCTCAAAAATGTTTGCAAAATCAGGTGCATCCAGTCATATAATTCTTTCCTATTTCTGCGATATCACACCGTACCGGATTCCGTTTACAATAATTTTAGAATGTAGAGTTTGAATTTAAATAGCCCAGAAATACGGTTTGCTGATTTCATCTCACATTTGTGAATCAAATTGATAACCACGCTTGTAGCTGTAGTATTGGATTATGAAATTTATTGAGAAAAACTAGCATTTTTGTGTAGGTGGCAATAACAAAAAGCTTTCGATTTCACTATGATGAACTGCCTAACTAAACTGATCAATGAGAAGAAAAAATCCTAAATTGTTTTTTTTGATAATTAAATCCATTGATGCTTCACTTTTTCACCTTTCACATTGATGTGCAGTCACTGTACGTAAGTTCAGTTTATACTGTGCTTTGCTTTCAAATGAAATATTCATGAGTTAGTGTATTGACTTAAGCGTTCAATCTCATAGCAGTAGAGCTGCGTCATCATGGTTGATCGGATTTGATAGTTAGAGACGTGAGAAAATGGAACATGAATAGAGGTGGTTGTGTTTGTAACTAAAATCAATCATGTTTTAAAAGAGGGTTCTTATAGGAATCTAACTGATACTTCCTAAGTTGTTAACGAAACCAAGAAATTATATTTAGTAATTCATGTTTATTTTAAACATTTCCACACATGTTTATCGCCTAATTTCATACAAACGTTCGCATAATGTAATATTCAAATGTCGTCCAACAACATTCGGTGAATAAAAAAAAGACTCACTTGCGGCGGAATTTCGCACTAAATATAAGAAAAGCAAATTGATGTCAACCGTTGATGTTCAATCCTAACAACAATAGTACATTTCCAGATATGAATCATGAAAAAGAAATCACTTTTTCGTTCTACAAAATTTGAGATATTTAATTTAATTGACATCATAATATTAAGCTACGGACTGCAGTGCCATTTTCTTTCTTCATGAAAGTCGATATTAGTAAACTAAAAACATATCGCACTATGTGACATGAACTTTGAACTGCGCTTTTATTCATCCTTTGTCCGAGAACCTACATGTCTGAATACGTTCCAGTGCAGTGTTTCATAGGCAGCTGAACTCAACACAACGAATCATTTGCACGTTTATGATGATGCTGGATTGTAACTCAAATGATTTTTGAAAATAAAGCGTGACAATTATGGCTTATTGATGGTTGTAGAATCTGATTTGAAGGCCTTGTTTTGGAAACCCCTTCATGTATATATATATTAGTGAGACGATATGACTGTCTTTTTCTGATCGATATTTTGGTACTTCATTTGATCCCATTTTAGGATTTCATCATTTTTATCTTTCTATTATTTCGATATCTTGTACTTATATTGTAGTTTCTATGTTTCTTTTTGAACTATTTACGTGTTGTTTAATATCGATACTTAAAATTATCTACAGCCAGCCTTGGATTCGACACTCTAGCAGCAGCTCGTTGATACTGACTAGAAGCATTTATTCTTCCATAATGGGTACTTATTGTTGGTATAAGGAACTCGAGGGTGTAATATGGTTTTGTAATTGCCCAAATTTCCTTTTTTGATTATATTTAGAACCATTCTTTCTTAGAATTTATATTTTGAACTTAGACTGGACAAGACGCGTGTGTACCTAATCCTTTTAGTTTCAGAGCTCACTGCGGGAGTAATAAATATTTCTACAGTTCAAAACAGTATGTGAATATTTTATTGTTGGGCAGTTCGAAAAACTATTTTGGAAAATACTCTTGATATTCTTTTGTTTAATACAATTCAAAATATTATTTGGAGAATAAGCTTTTGGATGCATTTGTGAAGATGGTATGAAAAAGTTATTTTGTATTTTTACTGATAATTATCGACTACTTGTACATTTACTATAAAATGATTTTACATGTTGTTTAGTGTGTTACTTTGGATACAATTATTGTTGACTAATCGATTCTTCTGTTATGTTGTAAACAAAGCACGGCACACAATGCTTGAGCCTATCAAATACACTTTATACATACAATTTATGTTCTATCGATAGAACTAAACCAGCTTTCTACGAAACTCAACTCGACAAAGAAGACAATAACACCGATAAACGAAATCTCCTGCAAAGCCGAAATAAAGCAATAGAAGAGCGAAAACCGATCGTTAAGCACACTTGCTTAACACGTTCCGGCAGAGCTGTGAATAAACATAAACGCTATGTACATTTCGCTGATTAAAAAGAAAACGGAATTCAACAAATTACTGTTAATGTACGTTATATTGTTAAAAACTCTCAATCTCCTAAATTAAAACTATTGTACCCTTTTGGTTTTCTGACACGTGAATATAATCAACCAAATTTTTCGCGATAACTCGTATTGTCACACTATTTTTTTCTACACTACAATTAACGAGTTAATTCTATTTTTTTTTGTTATATATTAACGCATCGTATAATATTAATGTATATGTCATACCTTACTCCACTTTCTTGCATTATCTTTCTAATTATTCTTCTGCATAAATACAAACACCGTACTTCAACATTTTTTTTAATTTGACTAGTGTCACCTCCGGACACTCTGGGGAGGGAGATGGTATGACAACCTTATTTTGTATTTATTCTGTTAATTTTCTACTGCTTGTACATTCGCTATCAACTGATTGCACATGTTGTTTAAGTGTGTCACCCTGGATACAAGTAACGTTGACCACTGGATTTCTCCGTTCTGTTGTACACATAGCACGGCAATCAATGCCTGAGCCTATCAAATACACTTTATACACACAACTTATGTTCTCATTCGTTCAATAATACGCTAATTGGATTATAATACCTATATTGTCTACATTTATAGACTGCAGTCATACGTATATGCTACCTTACGGATATTTACATTAATTGTATTACTAACATTTCTATAATTGTGGATTGATGGTACCAATAACAACCGAACACGCTCAAGCAACCATATAAAGTAACGTCCTTACATTTTTATTGTATTCATTATACTTAATCGATATATTTTAATATACATCTATTTGTATTCAATAAGTTTGTTGATATTTTGAAATAATACACTGATTGGTCGGCCACACCTTATTGCCAATAATAATTCAAGAAACAGAATCAGTGAAATCCAATTTCTGATGATTATTGTAAAAATAAAAAGGGGCTTCTTTTTCGCTGAATTTAAAATGTTATAATGAATTCCCGACAGAATAAGAAGCGAAGCTGGAATCTGGGTGAAAGCCTAGCAGAACAACTGAATGAAAATTTTAATTTTAGAAGGCAAGTTCCCACTGATTATTCAGGCCTTTAAGGTTCACTCTTCTTTAAGGGGCTTGATACACGTTATCGTAAGCCATCTGAAGAGGTCACTAAGAAACGTGGTTTGAACGAGAAATTTGAGGTACCTGGAAAGGATACGCAAACCAAGTTACTGGTAGTAGGCTTTGAATTGCCAAACGTGTGTAACAACTTTACTGCGATCAGCAATTCTTAAAACGCCAATTAACATATACGACAAACATGGGAAGAAACATAAGAAAGATCTGAATGACATTACTTACATTATAACAGCGTTTGTATTATTCCATCACTAAACTGGTAATGATTCAACTCACTACCGAATATCTGTCAAAGTATCGAAAGAACAAGAGTGGAATGTTATGAAATTAACTGGTTAACACCAGGTGATGAAGGAGATGTTGGATATTGAAAATCAGAGTAAAGTTGAAGGATTATTGCTTAGAAAAGATTTATTTCTCATTACATAAAGAAGATGCAATATTCAAATAATTCCTTTTCATACTGTTAGAATTGAGAAAATTATTCACTTACGAAGTCACGAAAATTGTGTCCAGGGCAAAAATACTAGAGCGGATTGGTCTACCTACTGTGAAATCAGTGTGATAAACTGTACAAATCTTCACTGAAATTTCCAGCATAAAATCGAATAATGTACTTTCACAAAAAGTTCATGTCCAATGCAGATCATACAAAACATAAATGCCACCTGGTGCTTTCAGCAGGAAACCGATTGTTGTGTGTTCGACTATGACTCTGATGTAATCTTTCGTTATGTTTTAACCGATTGTAAGGCTTGTTCTCAGCCGTGGAAATATCACGTGAAGTGTTGGAATGTGAATGACAATTTCATTGCAATGCGAAAACTTGAAACATCAACTGACTGAGTAGGCTTCAGACATATCTTCAATTCCATCCTACTTAGCTTTGTTTTGTCGTTATATATTTTCAACACAGTAATAATGACACATGTCTTCCGGTTTGTTCATAACGAATAATAAAACGTACCATTTCAGCGAAATAATGTTTTATGGTACATGTCGTCTGACAAAACGTCCATCTCACTCACTGTCAATCACAATTCACGTTTATTCGGAATACACGTTTGTAGGTTGAAAATCTATTTCTTCATTTTCACTCAGTAATTTCTTTACTGTCACGTTCACCGAACGTTGGTAAAACGTAACGGTATAATTTATGCTCTAATTTTGTAATGGATTAAGTCATGTGGTCAATAAAGAAATAAAATGTTACTGAATATTGATGATACACGTTAAGGAAATAAAAAGATAAGAAATGATGGTTATAAAAGTTCGCATTTTCATTCTTCGAAGAGTTCGGAGAAAGTCATCAAGTAGTTAATCTCCCTAATGTCATGTTCATGGAAATATGGTGACAACGAATAGACCACTCAGTCTGATTTTCGTCGATTCCGGAAATTATAGTGGTCTCTTATTGCGTCCTGTCTCATCTTTATTTCAACCTCCCACTTGACGTGACAACATGTCTATCCTAACTGGTGGATGGTTGTTTGTAGGAAACGAATATTATCTTTCACCCTGAAGTATCCGATACACTATGTCTTCAATCCATTTACATCTGTTCCCAGTACAATAATCCTAATTCAGGAATTCTTGACTGAGATCAGCTTTTGGATTAAACCTTGAACGTTTCTTTGAAAATCGTGGTTCATTAAAAACCTAATTGTTATGTACATAATCTGTTATCACCCAGTAGGTAAGTGATAAATCATACATATGAAATGCATAACAATTTTTCAATAAATCAGTGGTATTCAGTTGAAGGGCTTTTTATCGAAAAGGCAATTTTCAGTGACCTTACTAATTTCATTTATTTGTGTTGAGTATACAATAAGGATTTTAGAAGGTATTGGATATCGTTCGCTCCAAGTTAGCGATCACACTTCAAAGAGAACAAACAGACGATATGAAATAAATGTGTTCAATTTCTGCGTCTGCTTACGTACGTTTCCGCGGGACTGAGTCTATTCGATGAAAAGTCATAACGTTTTCCTAATTTTAACTACCGCAGATAGAGTTATCACAAGCAAAAACTTACTTGCACTGATATTAAGATAGTGAATGTGGATGACTGACGAAAACCAATGAGATACATTCAAACTTTGTGACCCCCAATTTGATCAAGTTTTCATGTTATATATGTATGGTTGACTTTTTGTAGTGCAATGCACCCTTCACAAATATCGTTTGACTTCTACACACGCAGTCTCAGCCTCATCGACTCACTGTATCTTTGAGTAGCCATGGTAAATTGGAAAAATAAATATAAATTTCTTGAATTCTTGCAATGTAATACAGGTTAGTAGGTCGAACGGATCAAATAATTGAAGTTACGCAAATCGTATTCCAAACTTTTCTTTATTACTCACTCCACTTTGCGTTGGAGGAGCTAAATGTTATAAGCACACGACGGCCGAACGAGAACATGAAGCGAATCATTGAAATCTGTAACAAGTCACCTGAATTTTGTTGTTTGTTGTAGGTCACTTGGTTGGTGTTCGCGAATGTGAACGCAGTGGATAGTGAGAGTCGTTAAACGATATGGCGGAAAATGTTTGCAACTGCAGGTGCTTTCAGTGTTTACGTTTTCCGAAATACTTATACTCTGAATTTGACATCTTACATTTTTTCTCATAATCATTAATTATCATTGAATCTCACCTTTAAAATAAAATGTGACGACATCAAAATAATAATTTCAGACACCAGCGAAATGTCTTAACTGACACTTGCATTTGTGGGCTAACGCAGAATGTCATCCTGAGCTGACGTACATACGAACGATTTTTCATGTTGTTACTGATGGCTGCAGTGAGACTGTAACAACTACTGCTGTAATTTTTCATTGTTTTTAATATCTCTTTGTATAAGGTTGATGAATTTCAGTGTGCTGTGAATTCTTCACTTTTTTTCGGATCAACTACTTATGTTATGTTTTATTTCATTCTCAAGTTATTTTCGAAATGTCGCATTAATTTGCATATAACATTGAAGATTTTTTTATAACTTGCGATAAAACCTAGTAAATTTTGATTAAAGCAGCTTATCTGCTTACATTTGAACAATTTATCGAGTAAAAATAACCAATTTACATTTGTCCTTATAACTTGGAATAATTTTTATGTTTGAACATTTTTGTTACTTTCGAAATATATTCAGAATTGTGATAACGAACAGAAGTAGCCAGATAATAATTTGAATATTGAAACATTTGAAACCAGGAAAACCAATAACTATTTAACCTGCTGTGAATAACCGTCACAAAGATGAACTGACCAGAGATTCCTTATTGCAACCGCTTGCTACTTCATTTTGTGAACTTCTGCACAGAAGCCTGTAACTAGCAGCATATAAAGATGCTAGTACTTGGAAGTTGAAAAAGAGCACATTATTTTCCCCAGTAGTAAAGTTAATAAATTGTGCCTGAATAAAGTTTATTTCGACGGCTACAATATCCATTTGAAATCATCAATCAATCAATGTAAGAACAACATCAAACAGCTTAATCTGTCAGGACCCAACAAGTAGTGCATTTACATACTGTCAAAGAATTCAAGCGACTGTTACTTGTATTCGACTCTTCAGTTACCCAGCAAATTTTTAATGACCAGCAACCCTTTTTCCATAACCGTTACCGCTGCATAAGCTGGTCATGAATGAGTCCGATATCTTCATGATCCATGCTGGCATAGTCAAGCGTGAGTGCTAGAGATTCAATTTCAAATGACACACAGATGACTTATTCAAATTCCTCCTATTTATATGTGGTCGTCAATCACTCAAAACTCGGTTGCTCAGCCACTTTGAACAAGACCCAACACTGAAACTCAAAGCGATCAGTGATGAGGACCAACGCATTACCAACTTGCAGCCTGATAACACTTTTGGTCTATTCTGCAGGTCGAAGTGGCCCTAAAGTTCAGGTTGTTCATCAACAGTTACCTATCCATCATGAATTTGCCAATGCTTTACCCAGTTTATCGTACTGCACCTCAGTCCACAATTTAAAAACGAACCTTCCGACTCTTTGCTGGCACTGACGCTCATGGCACCATGTACCAAACTACTCATTAAGCTACAATATTGCAGGAAGTGTAAGGTCATATGTCATCAAGATGAATTTTTCTCTAAAGGGGAAGCCCAGCCGATCTAGAAGAATGAAGTAGTTTGTTCACGGATGCGGTACCAAATAACTGAGCGAGATATCTACAAGTGAAAAATCATCACCAGATGAGTGAAAATTCAGAATTTCTAACGGTAACGGGCATTTATGTAAATTGCAAATAGAAACCGTCTCGGATGTCTTCATCCTCTTACGTAAAAAAAAACCAAATTAGGAAACTCAATACTGCAGAACAGGACACAGAAGCTATGTACTGCATGTGGTAATCACCTTCATCTGATAGGGCAATTTGAACGTAAAGTAACCTTCCGGGACTCGACATTTACTGGTAAAGATTATGTAACGACAGCTGTTCTAAATTAAGTTGGCTTAGATTATTACGATCAGCCAAAGCGAGCCAGTGTTCATGACGATTAAAAATATATTGAAACAAGTCTAATCGAATATCAAATAAGTCTGCTTAGTATTTATATTCCGTGGGTGATAAAACAGCCATTTATTGTTAATTACAGCTAATTTAAATATTTTGGTGTGCTGGATTCTGATATATTGACTCAAACTGATGAATAATTAATAAATTCACAATTAAAATGGCTTCCTTTTCAAAACAAAATTTTTGTCGTGTTAACGTTACGAGGAAAATCTGAAAAAAAATTTCGAACATAAAACTCTATATCAGTATTGATCGCATCTGCAATAATGATATTTATATACGTACTTTATCTTGAGAGATGAAATCTTACTGTTTAGCTAAGACAAAGATATTATTCGGAAATTATTAGCACTTGAGCTCATATATAGTGCTATATGTTGAGTATAAAAATAGCAATATCTTCTATGTACAACATAAGCTAAGTTGTTGGTTTTTTTCTGTTTAACCACTTATTTGAACTTAGCATGGAGAAACCAAGATTGGACTGGATCATTTCAGAAGTGCAATGACGTCACAGATACCAAGAAGTTTGTTTTTTTTGTTTCTTTTTTATTATTTGACACAATTTTAGTTTCTGTCATTTTGTTTTGTGAATATTCCTGGGTCGATGTGTTAAACCTGTAGATCAAGTGTGCATTCTGATGTTTTTCGTTCACACTCGATATTTTCAGTTCAGAGAGAAAAAATCATCACAATGATATATTTTTCTTTGACGTCTATTATCGAATAAAATGGATTCTAACTGTGTAAACTAGAGAAATCGGAAGAAGGTATAATCGAATACAGGCATATTTAAGTTGCTCAGTTTTGAGATTGTGTACAGTGTAGGATACTGAGTACATCAAAAGCATCACTCTCTCAAAAAATATAACCTCAAAAGTATCACACAAAGAAATTATTCATTAACGGTCTGTCAACGCAGAAATCCGAGTGGCGAATTCTCAATATTAAAACTACTTTCATTGGCTTACTACTTATTAGCAGTATACTTATTAATACAATGTGAAAATGAAACTCATCTTGAAGAAATATCAGAAACATCCTATTCCATATAACAAAATGGAGGAAAGGAAACTTAACTGAATATTTTCATGTAATTGTTGTGTAACATGACTTTCGATAAATCAAACCCGACGGCTTATCATTGCTCATTCAGTGTATTTCCCACCACTAGATGCAAAATGTTTAGCCCAACCTGATTTTCGCTGTTAATTTTTACGGTATGTCAAGAAGGAAATTAGGTGGTGAAAGCTCGGTTCATCAAGCTTTTGCGAAAGGTATATCAACTAAGCTGTTGACGCGTTGTGAATTTATTGAAAAGAAGTTTTGTTACTCATTGTGTAAACGGTTCGAGTCATTGATTACTAACTGTCATTTCTACGTGCGTAACCTACCAATGTTCATGTATATTAACTTATAATGGACAATTGCGCGATTGTACGAAATAAAATATCAAATTTTGTGTGACATTGTATTGAACTGAATGCTTAAAAAGTAATTATCGAAGTAATTCGATCAATGTCTAAAAGTATTTGCGTGACTGTTCACCTTTAATTGAGGTCAATTATGTCTGCTGGCTTTCGTGAGAATTTTACTATTTCTGTTTATGCATTGTACAACTACGAGCGGTGAAATAGTGACCGTTTGGTAGGTTTGTCTGTTAACATTCACAGAATGAAGTATTCAACTCTTAATAATTCAGAGACGCTCACCGCGATTGCATATTTTTGAAGAACATTCAATGGATTAATTTCATATTTTCGATTGCTCTCAAAACATTAGCAAAACCAGCTTACAAATAAAATGTCCTGTTATATGATTGTCTCATGGCCCTAAGTATAAGGGAAATTTTGCAATATCTTGAGTTCAAATAGTATCATTTTTCTTTTAGAAACATGACTACAAAATGGTCAGACTAAATGTCCTACCACTAAGATTGAAAAACGTTTTCAGTATGCAAAGTTTGCGTTGTTTTCTTCGTATTTCCACGTATATACACAACTAATGAAGAGATATTCATGTGAAATTATTAGTTAATTTTTTGTAGGGAAAAAGTGATGTGTAAACAAATAAAATCGTTCGCTTAACAATTGTTTTTACTCAGAGATAAGAGCGCAAGTGCGAAATATTTCGTAGGCTTTCTAGGCAAATGATACTGTGTCTATTCACTTATGCCTTTTTTTTATTTTATCGAAGTTGAGTTTGTCAGCCAGCAAAACTGTTGCACTGGACTAGCAGTGCTTCAACGCTGCACATCGGGCAATCTTCATTTTGTTTATTCACTCAAATATATACATTGTGACTTGCTCACAGCTAGGCAGTCTTAATTCTTTGCTGAATTTATCCACATCACAATAGACGTGATTCTCCAAATTAGGAGAAACACGTGAAGCTTATATAAAAATCCGATAGACTATAGGTTGTGTGGGAAATTTTATTCTTTAGCTCATATTTTCATGAATCTAGTTTTATTAAGAAATGAAACTAATTTATACAAATATATTTATTGAGGATCTGACTTATGAATCAATTATGTGTTGCTTAATAACTTCGCACATACTGCGAACTTCTTGAGCTCGCACCTCATTGTGGTACTACAAATGTGATTTTATTTATTATTTATTATCTGATCAAAGACAAACAATAATAAAATGCGTGTTTGAATTAGAGATGGGCTTAGCTGTCTAGTTTGATACAAGTCTGTATATCAAAAATCAAAATCAACGCTAATTTTCAGTGCACTATCAAACGACAAGACATATAATTTAAATAATTTTCCGAAAATCAAGTTACCCGTTCATGTGTTCATGTGTTGACAGTAAATAGACATAGAAATTGCTAACAACTCCCAGTTTTCCCTCTTTCTTCAATTTATTTTGTAAATGAAAATAATATTTGTTTTTTGCTGCAGTTGATCGGTTAAATACTCATTTTTCGTTAGTTATTCCTAATTTTATATTTATTGCGAGTTTCAAAGAGTTTACATTGGATTATTATATTGACAGGTATATGTTCATATTTCCGTGTAGATCCCACAGATTAGGCTACAGAACAGCCATCACTTTAGAAACTGCTACAGCAGGAAATCTAATCTACATTCAGCAGGTTAAAGTTCGAGAATCACATTAGATTGAACTAATATAATGTACGTCTATTATTCACCAATGAACAGGACAGCCTGAACTTTTATTCCCATCCCTACACTCAGGAACTACCAAGTAATAATTTTGTAAATATTCTGAATTATTCCTGCTCCAAATCATTTTTGAGTGAATATGATCAAATTGAAAAGTGGTTTATTGTTTATATATCTATACTAGTTTACATTCGTTTGATAAATGACGTGAAAATAATTTTTTTATCAGATGGCGTGACAAAAAAGTATTGACAGTAACATTGTGTAGTTTATTATTAATTGCCAGTTACTTAAAAACTACAGTCATAATAACGCAACGAAATTCATCTTTTGACTGTTCTTTTGGAATCTCAAATGTATTTGTTGCTCAACGCTAAGTAAAACATTTGGGTAGCAAGACTTATTCTACACATTGTATGTTTCGACATATTTGTAGAATGAAACAACTCAGTCCTCTGCAAAACTTTTAACATCCACTGATTTTTCATTGGTATTTTTTTGAATTTTCCAAATCTGCAATTTTTAGTGACGTTTTATGAACATTTAGAATCACTCTATTTCGCGATTTCATATCAGCAAGTGGAAATCAATGTAAGGAACGTTGTCAATCGTTTCACCTTGAATCAGTACGACAGTGTGGAAAACATCATACGAAACATATAGACGTTTTTTGATGCAATGTTGCCGCAGTTGGATACATATATTTGACAAAAAACAGTCTGTTCACCGTTTGGATATTGTCACTTCACAATCACTTGCACTGTGGTTGACAATAACAGATATAAATTGAACTACTAGGGTGTGTGAAACTATTTTCATTTTAATTTGACATTTTTTGTCATTCTCATTCTGACAAGTTTAATAGCGCACAGTTTCATGAAAATTGATTGCCTTCTGGTTAATCATATCCAAATCAACAAACAAATGGTGAACTTTTATTCTTATAACGAATTATACTATTCTTTGTATAAGATCATAAGTTTGTGTGTGTCAAATCGTATGTTTGTGCTGTTGTGTTTTGATACACTGATGAAAAGAACGAGGGGTAAAATATACCAATTATAAGTCATCAGTGGACCTCAGACCGAAATTGTCCAGTCAATGTCAACCGGAACTCAATGATTGAAAAAGTAGATTACTCTTCATTATTTTGATCATGTATATATTTATAGAAATTTAGAAATAAATTGTTTAGATTCTGATAGTGGACAAAAAAAAATCGATTCAACGTACAAGACGGGACGTGATTCGGAATCATCAAAATAAAAAGTGGTCAAGCTCAGTTTCCAGCTAATGCGAAAATCACCTCAATTTATATTTCTTTACAATTTAACAGGAAACAAGAATTACTACATCTTTCAATGAAATTTTGTCCCGTCATATACAAATCAATTGACAGTTTCAAAAATTATTGACTTTTACATACATGGTGATGCGCAATTCACTTTTCTTATTTATTAATAATGTGGGTTTTATAAGGGATTTCTTCTTCGTCTCCTTGCTGATGTATTTTGTTTTGTTCGATTGGGGAACGGAGGAAAAAAGAATGATTCCGGACAATCGCCTTCCGTACTGCAGTTTCTAAATGCAAATGTTACATTCAAGCAGAATCGTACATCCTCCAAGTTATATTTAATGCCATCCTGATAAAATACACAAGAAATATGTTTGGAAAATTCTACCATTTCATACAATTTCAAATTTGAGAGTCAATCATAATTATAAATGTTCTCAAAAAAGTGATATGTCATTCAATCCATTTGCACATTAATCGGTTGATAATACAAAGTAAATGCTGTTCTGTATGTCCAAAGGAAACTCGTGAAGCATATTGTCTGAATAATTATGTCCATGATGATTACCTCAATTCTCAAAATACTTACTTTATCACCCCTCAGTCTGCATGTTAGTCGACCTGGCCAACCGTACAGTTTTCTCAGTGTGTCTTGAAAATATGTTTTCTGAATAAATGAAACATAAAATGCAGTAACCATGACACAATTTACATATATATATATATATATGTATATATATATATATATATATATATATATATATATTCACATGCGAGGTTTACATTTGAAACGAGACAATCAACATTAAAAACAGCGATACTGAGTTTATTTGTGCTAACGGCGACGGAATTGAAAGACAAATATCTAGTGACTCGTATGTTATGATGACTCAACGTGATCGGTTGAAAAAAACTTTTATTGATTTATCCACCTGTTTCGGTGATTGTTATACTGAACATCTTTGGTACCTATAACTAATCGGAACATTGCAAATCTTGTCGATACTATACATTTCAGACTATAGATATTGATAACATCAAAATTAGTTTCGATGATCACGTGACAAATGCACTTACATTATATTCTGTTACGTCGCTTGGCGTTATGTTATACATCTGAAGTTTGCTGCAATTAAATAATTGACAAACGTAATAAAAAATATGGTTAGTCATATAATCGTGGTTATCACTAACTTGTCAACCTGACAATTGATGCTATATAATTTATGTAAATACAAGCCAATTCACATACTTTAAAAGATCTATACGTTTATAGAGAGTAAGCGCGACATTGAAATAACCAAGGACGCCAACGATTGAAGGATCCTCCAGTGCACACCGCCCATGTTTTCTGTATTCATAACGCCTTTTAAACGAAATCAGGATTAAAAATTCAGGTCAATTTCTTGTCAATAACGTGAAATAAAATCAACTGTATAACATCATATTATATGTGTAATTGAACGTTCAATGAAAATTAAAGGTATATATTCAAAATACTTGAAAAGTCTGTGAATAGAAGTGAATCCAAATTTATTCAATTCACTCGTACGTCACAATCATTTTTCGCTATATATTATCTAACTTTACGCGCATTCATCAATTGTTACGTTAAAGAAATAAAATTTCTGGAATTCTCGTTTACCACTGTTTACCAAAACTCATACAAACTACAATCTGGGTCAATATTACCTCGAAATATGCACGAAAGCGGTGGGTTTAGCATTAATTGTGGAAAAAGCCAATTGATGAATACTTAAAGATTAACCAATCTGTGAAGTTTACAATCCATATTTATATTTTTCAATCATCTGAATGCACATCAAGACGTCGTAAACCTGAATAGACCAGCTGAAATTAGGTTCACTGTATTCAGATTACAGGTTTGTCTCTCTGATCCGCTAAAGACAAAAATGTCCTCCGCTCAATTGACACAACAGTTACAATGTTTTAGCATTTAATCGACAACATTTTGCTTTGACAAACAAATACAAATAAGCATTTGCGCTAAGTAAATACACCGACAAAAATTTATGAGATCGCCATTTCAATTTGTGTTCATAAATCTTAGTGATTACATAATACCTGTTAAATAATTTTGAAAAGAAATATTATTTTCACATGAGATCTTTAAACCAATGTGTTTTAAATGATTTGTTTGCAAGCTACTGAAATATGCGCTCAGTTTTTCAAAAAGAATGAATTGTCAAAAACTGCGTAGCTGGTTCTGATATCTCATTTATTCACCATTTTTATTACCATTACCAACAAAGAAAATGTGTACTAAATTTTGTATTGATATTGTGAAAGAATTTAAAAACAACACACAACAACGACACATGGATTTAATTCTTACCAGAAGGCTACTGTTTTGCTGAAGTTATATATACATGGCCACCTGTAATCTAACTCAGGTCTAATTGGCTGAAATAGAACGAAAAGTTATAATATTTCAGTAAATTTGAATACAATGTTAGTAGTAATAGACTGGCAATATTAAAATTATCTGTCTGAAAATCTTGTCCACAATAAAGCTGTATATCGTTCAAATGTCAGCTTCACAGCAATTATCAGCTTTATCAGTGATAACGTGTGAAAAGAACGTGTCTGGAAATCATTTTATTCACCAACTACGCTCACGTTTTCTTTCAAAATGCATGAAATTAACTATTCATATTTCCATTCAGTTATTTACAATTCATCTAATCTTCGCTATCGAGAACTCATAAATTTGACTTCAAAAATAATATTGATAATAGTTATGGACTCTAAATTTTCAAAGCAGCCTCTGTAGCAGTAGGTCTGAACATACATGTATGAAAATGCACCATTCAAGCATTCTTAATGGAGATGCTTTGGAAAACGTTAAAACCTTTACATATCTTGGCAGCATCATCGACGAGAAAGGTGGATCCGATGCAGTTGTGAGGGCACGGATTAGCAAAGCAAAGGCTGCATTTCTACAGTTGAAAGATATCTGGAACTCAAAACAACTTTCAATCAAAACCAAAATCAGGATTTTCAATACAAATGTGAAGACAGTACTACTGTATGGATCGGAAACATTGAGAACTACGAAAGCCATCATACAGAAGACACAAATGTTAATTAACAGCTGTCTACGCATTATACTTCGCATTCATTGACCAGACACTATCAGCAACAACGAACTGTGGGATAGAACAAGTCAGATTCCAGTGGAGGAGGAAATCAGTAAGAAGCGGTGGAAGTGGATAGGACACACACTACGATAAGCACCTAACTGCGTGACGAGACAATTCCTCACATGGAACCCTCAAGGCAAAAGGAAAAAAAGAAAGGCTAAAGAATACTATACGCCGGGAAATAGAGAAAGATATGAGAGGAATGAACAAACATAGTACAGAACTGGAATGCGAAGCCCAGGACAGAGTTGGTTGGAGAAAACTGGTCAGCGGCCTATGCTCACTTCGGGGTAACAGGCATAAGTAAGTAAGTTAAATTATCAAAACTTGATACTTGTTTTTAGCGAAAAAAAACAGGTACAAAGATATACCTATCTCAAGCGATAAATAAAATGTTCAAGTCAACTCCATTACCAACGATGAATTAAAAACAAAACAATAAACTTTTCGAACAACACATAAGTGAACGATATTCTCAATGAATAATGCAACAAAATAGTGGACCAAAAGCAATCCTTGGAAGATGCAGTAAAATAATCTTGTTCATTTTTTAAAAGAATAATAATTATAAGTGACATCCTTAGCATGCGGCAAAATTTATTATCTTCTCATGCATATTTAATTCTTCATAGCTCTTTTCGGAAACAGAAATGAAGAAATGATAACAAAAACACGAAGAGAAACAAGAGTACTGGATTCAACTCACGTCCAAAAGAGCTGGATTCCATTTCACCGTCAAATTGCATCTTGGAGTTAGGTTTGGCCAAATTGTAGGCCTATGAAACAAAAAACTCATTTCACTAAGAATGATTTGTTTTCCTTGGAACAACAATGAGGTAGAAAATTCGAATCATAGATAGTCATACTTTTTCTCAAAGCATAGTTCAAACAGTTAATATACAGTACCATATAGGTATCAGCTTACATGTTATGCATTTTATTGAACCTATAAATTGAACCTTTTAAGTAATCTTATGAATTCTACAGATAGTTATAATACTTGGATTTTCCATCGCATCTCCTAGGTAACATATCAGAATTTGTTTCTCAATTTCAGTGACATCGCTACACATCACAAAACTTAAACCATAATCTGCAAATTTAGAGTATGAAATTAAAAAGCTTACAAACAACGCTGTAGTTAGTGTCATGGTCCTCTTTCGAGTTAAATTAATAATCGACCTTGCAGCTACAGACGTGGATAATCGTACAAATTGAAACTAATTGTAATTTCTTTAAGGATATCATTGCAAGAAGTAGTTGATTTCAGTTATTGCTACGGTTTAAAAAAACTGGTCAAATAAGTGACGTGAAGAATAACGGTGATATAACGAATATTGTGTTCTATTTGTCAATGAATCAACTGACGCTTTTTTTTCTCCAGCTTATGATATTCATGTTAAGTAACTTCACCTAAATTAGGTTTATGTATTGATTTGTTTTCAAACAGTATAATCATGAGTCAGTGTGATAATTCAAACGTTCTGTAACATGAAATAACAGCTTCAAAATCAGGAGTCAACAGATCTGAATTTCCGAAACGTGAGAAAAAGAAAGGTTATTGATGTTGGTTGTGTTTGTAACTAAAATCTTTCATGGTTTAAACGCTACTTATTCCAAGAATTCAAATTCATGGTTATAAGACAAAACGGAGAATCTGTGTCCTGGAATCTATCAAGTTGTTAACTATAAACATTTCATCATTTCGTACGAGCATTTACTTAGTTTTATCTTCAAACATCTACTTACCACAGTCCATGAATTTTAAAAGAATCCACTTCTGACGGTAACGTGCACTTAATATTAGAAAAACACAAAAGTGTCTAGCGATGATGTTCAACATAAAAAATAATTGTACATTTCAAGATATGAATCATGTATCTAATTATAAAAGAAATCACTTTTTACTTTTACAACATATGAGATGATAAAAATAAGTGGCTTCAATAAAATATTCTGACAACCGCGGTTTCAGTTACTTGTTCACAAAGGTCAGTATAAGTAAACTAGAAAAACAGCTCATTAAGCGGCACTGACGTTAAATTGTGCTATCATTTATCATATTTTCAATATCCCAGATGTCTGAAGCCGTATCAGTGAAATTTCTGGTAGACAACACAAGTCATCATAACTGACCAGCTGTACATATATGATTATACCAATCAACTATTACTTGAGAAGATAGTACAACATTCATGTTTTAGTGATGGTCATAAACGGTTCAGTCATAACTTTCATATAAAATCTGTGATCAAAACGAGATGCTGATAAGCTAGAAAATGTAATTTATCTATTTACTATATTTAGGAAGGATAAATAAATTTAATCAATCAATTCAGTGATAAAAATGCGTTGATAATCATGAAAACATTCTTACCAAATGCGGATAGAAGTAGGTTGGTGGCCACGATAGGCTGAACTGGTAGAAATCAAAGCCGAGGTTTAGTGATCTAACAGTCAAAAGTGTGGCAAGTGCATGAAATATGAAACACATGAGTCTGTAAATTATAAAGAAAGAAAGAATATGGCAACTAATCAAGACACTATAAATAGTTTATAATTAAAACGTATGATTATCGAATTCATCAAAAATTTACAGATACAAAGTTGTTCGGATGTACGGACTTTTAAAATGTTAGACTTTCAACAGTCGTCAGTAAAATCATACTGTACCCTGAACAAATAATTTTCCCTAAACATGAGGATATAAATTGCGGTATGTGTTTAATTCATATATTCAATTCAAAAAAAAGTACAAAAGTATGAATTAATGCTTCATGTAAGCGTACAATTTGATATAAGCAAAAGCAGATCATTATCAGCAATACCTATCAAATTATAGATATCAATCCTGGACTTACAACTGTCGCATTTCAAACATAAAACCGTTATTATCATAGAAACGGAGTAATTGTATTCAAAACGACAGAAAGCACCTTTACATATTTGTATGTATATATATATATATATATATATATATATGTATATAATAATGAATTAAACCAAAGTTTTATCTAATCACGTAGGTGAATAAGGTCAGCGTATAAAATTGCGTGTAGTCAAATGATAATGATACGTTTGCTTTAGTTATGCCATTCTATTGCAAAAAGAACAAATGATCATTGTGTAATCTACCTGTATAAACTTTGCGTTCGCTGTCGTCTGTTAATGGTATGCTTAACCCTAATCTATCAACAGTCGAAAGATATAGCTTTATTTCATTAGTAAGCACTCTTTTTTGTATTACAAGCACTCTTCTACTAGCACTTATCTAAAGATAGGAGGTGAAGAAAAGCGTCGAAGTCCGATGTAATACATTTAAAGTTTTTGAAAATTCTTGTGATCGTGAAATATTCGTATTCAACCACTTCCGATTGATTCATTGCACTACAATGTCAGCTACACCTCTAAAGTACGACTTATTCATATGCAGTCCCAGTCACACATACTCACTGTATTCTTGCGTGTTCGTAGCATTTTAAGGATGTGAACGGAGGACGCTTAGATATCTGCAACACAGTGGAGTATTATCATGTTCTTTATGATGTTAACGCAACTGGTGGCATATGATCCCAAAGATAGGAATCAGCCATGAATGATCATCCAAGATCTGCTTCAACGAGCAATCTATTGCGATGCAGTAGGCAAGAACTAAGATAAGGCCGAACAAACGATTACATTGCGCAAACTATTGAAGTCTTTAACAAATCAACCAAGTCACGTTGAATGAAGTGGCTTTCCTGATTGGAGTCCGCGTAGGCGAAAGTAATGGATGGTTAACGATCATGAACAAATTGTTTGCAATGACACATGCATCAACTGCTTGTGAAATGTTAATAATTCGAATTCCCTATTACCTTTATTGTTATCATTCAAAAGTAACCCTACTAAGTTAAACTTTTTGAATGGCATCTCCCAACAATAAACTTCTCCATAGTTGCTAATACTTTCGAAATATCTCTACCGTTAAGATATTTAAACTGACAGTTGCGTGTGTGCTAATGCGGTATGGCAACCCGAGCATATGTACGTACGTACAATCTCTTTGTTGTAACTGACCTCATCGAATCTACAGTAGCAACTATTGTTGTTATATTTCAATGTCTATAATACTTCTAGGTATAAGGTTCACTTCGCGTTTTAAGGAGTTTTGTAAAATCAGTTTCTTGCTCTCATATATGTTCTCAAATCACAATCCATGGATTTGTCTACTTTTGGAAATATATAGCAAATATTTTTATAACTATGCACGTTTATGTTAACTGCGGAATAAATGACAAGCTAGATTCGGTTGATTCGGAAACAAGTGAGAATTTCAAAGCCTAAAACGTTCATATCCTTTTTTTAGACAAGCAATTTTATTTTGTTTTGTATCGCATCTAAGTTCCTTCAAAAATTCGCAAATAACACTGACGAGTTACTCATAAGGTCTCATGAAAATCGAATAAATCTTTTTGGCAGCTGAATATCTGTACACATTTGACAAATGCATCGAAACATCTTAACCAATTTAAATTTTTCCATCATACTTAGTATAATTTTCATGTACAAACGAATTTATTTGTTTTCAAAAAATTTGTGTTTCAGACATCGTGGATCACCACCATTGGTACATACATAGGTACACCATAGGTATACATATACTTACGTACATATGCTTACGTTACGCATAAGAGAAAATGTTTGTCTGAACAGCATCTTCCAAACTGTTCTAATTTTTAAACAATTAGTCCTTTTTATAAATTTTGATAGAACAGTGGGAAGACTTATTTGATCCGTAAAACGTGATGTATTTGCGCTATACATTTCGAACACTCTGGTCACACATATTTACTTGTCAAAACAATTTAAATGAAGATGAACAAAAAGTCAGTTAAATCAAAGTTCAGTTAGATATAGGGTGATAATAGTAAATAAAGGAGAGAAAAAATTAAGGTAATATGAAAAGAATGAAAAGGGGTAAGAAAATGGTCACATTACCCTAGGCTTACCTTGGTAACCTAAGTCTTCTAAGTTTCCATGTTGAAAATCGCTCTGTGATTCAATCGAGTGATTTACCCTGTGTGCTTCCGAAGCTTCGGAGTCTGTTTTGTACCGACGGTTTTTTGTTGCATTTCGTTTTTTGTGTGTGAAAGAATTCTTGAACTTATGCGGAATCGGGAACATTCATCGACATCCTTGTTTTTGTACCACGTTAGAACATTCAGAGTTCAAATCCATACTACGATTCAGCAATAAATACTAAACGTTTGTTTGCAGTGATATTGAACAACATTGTATATTCAGAAGATATTTCGCGAAGTAACTAAAATGCTTTGTATGCAAGTTCATGTGTATTCGTAAAATAATGCTGGGATTCAAGATCTATAGAAAGATAGCATTATTGTTTCTTCGCTCTTGTGGCTGATTAAAAGCCGTTTCATTTACTGTTTTCGGCTACTGAACGCAGTTTTCTTACGTTCTAAAACACTGTGCATCTATCAACCGAGAACAAAACAATAATAAACTACTTCAAAATTTAATACCGCTCGTTGATTTTTCCATCACTTGATTCTTCCTAATAAAGGTAGCTAAAATTGCCTGTCGAAATAGACAAAGTACAGACGAAGGAAGCACACTGTAAGCGCCTATACTGACGACCATTCGTTAACAAACTATTTCGTTAGGAAGGTTGATTTGAAGTGACGAGTAATTATCGGTTGAATTTGACGTCACTCTTTATTACCTTTTATGTGAAAATAAATTAAAAATTGATTCAGAAACCTAATTACAAAAACATGTTAATCGTTGATCTTTTGTAACTTGAAAACTATAATGCTAGGCGAACTATCATCAAACTGTCTCACAGCTTACTGAGCTTGAAATCTGTTCTGGTCATGACTTTCTACTGCGACTTGTGAAATGACATGCAAAGGAGTGTAACTAGCAGCGAATAATTCTGCTTGCAATCGAAGATGCAGAGAGATCACAAAATATTTCACAGTTAAATATTTTATTAGTGATATCTGAATGAAATTTTTTTGGTCTGTTTTAAAACGTCTGTAAAATGTCAAAGTTTTAATGTATTATTATATGTAGTATGTAAGTGTGTTTGACAGATCACAGAAAAGTTATATTCGCGTTCAATGAATTGCTGTGTTTCTTGAAATGTTCGACTTATTAGGGCATGAATGAATCGTATCTTAGCAAAATTGAACGTGCTAGCTTACACGGAAACAAATGAATTGTGGTGATGTTTCGTTCTCTGAGCTGGTTGTTTTGATTGTGGAGCTTTCATTGTTCTTCTGAACAACAGCATCAGCACGAACGTCAGATAGAAGTGAAGCATTAGAATTTCTCCACGTTTGACCTGTAGCTTGTTCTGCTAACCTCGATCTTGATTGGTTGATGTTGACCTTTGACCTGTCGTCAAAGAGAACTCGTAGTATGCGAGTGAATTCTAAAAACGTGATTTCGTTTTACCGATACTCATCTTGGTAATGTTCATCACATAATAACACTTTATTTCATTCTCTGTTGCTATGAAATTCTCAACCATGTTATCTGTGGAGGGTGACTACGACGAAACGGACAGGAATGCACAAGGAAAAATCCCTATCTTGGATGTATGAAACATGTCGCAATAAATGCACATCGTTACATTATTTTACATCGTCTCAGATTATGTCGATCATCCTGAGTTTCCTCAAACGAAAACTAGAAATTTTATTTCTATGAACGCCTAATTTTACTCTTTCAGTTTATCGTCAATCACAGATTATTTTCAGTCCAATTTGAATCTGCCTTCAGTTCTTGCCTTAACATGTATCAAAATGAAGCTAATCTTTGACAATTATGTAAGAAAAAAATTAAGTTCACTCTCTACTTTGTTGAGATCATGTGTTTTTTTTCTCTCTTTTTCTCTTTCTCTCTTGTTTGCGATCGTTTCAATGTGTGTGTTTACCATAAGCATGTCAGATAAGCTAAATTTTTTCTTTAAACCAATCCATCAATGAAGTATATCAATTTTTCAGTAATAGGATAAAGATCAGTAAGAAATTTCAGGTAATTTTTCAAAAATTATGTTAGATAACTGTTAATGTCAAACACAATTTCTACCATGGTTATTTCAATCTCCAAATAATTTGAATCATTGATCTTATGATGTATTGTGAAGTGATGAAATGTGTACAAAAGATTCAATAATGCCCGATTTCATTTTAATTTATGCACTGTCTCACAGAGCAAAACACTATCAAGACCGATATCAATTTCCGAAAATTTTCAAATGTGTGTCCATTCAAAAATATCCTTCAATTACAAAAGTTAGGAAAAATTGAAATTCACAGCTAAGCTTAATGTCCTGTATATACTGTACTTCGTTTTTTACTTATTTAGTTCACTTTGTATAGACCTGATAACAATAAATCTATTGAATAATTGTATTCACAATGTAAAAATGAGTCGAACGGATCATTTTTTAGCAATCGATCGTATTTTTATGGAATAACTGCGTTCAATATACACATTAGTTCATTTAAAGAGCGAATGTTTTTATTTGATTTAATTCTTTGCATTTCAACTTTCGCAATAATTCCGATTGTTAATTACAAAGCAGAACTTCGTGCATGAGAACAGGAGTTAAGGTCGCTAAATTATTTCAGTCGAAAATGGTTATTGTCATATATTACCCATGGTAGTCGGGATGGAAGAACTATCAGGAGTAATGAAGAAGTCTAGGTTTTCAAGACATGATTCCGGAAGTACAATTCAGTGGGAAGAACCGGGTTAAAAAAAGACGTGAAATAACCGGTCGTAAACTCACATGAGTCGCAATAGCGGTACTGAGTGACAAACGACTGTTGGAAACGTTAGATTTATTGGCAGGTGAAATTTTAGAGGATGTAGGAGGGCAATTTGTTTTTACCGGCTGCAGACACCGAGTAACGCTGTTGATTACTATGAATTCTCTACAGGTCTCTACAGTGCGCCGTCTGAGTACGCCATTGGACCGTGATTAGCTGCTTTGAATCTGACAGCAGTCTAATACGCCTTCCTGACGTAGATGTTACCTACAAATAAATATGTTACTGGTAAGTAAGCTCAGCTTTAGCCATCTCTACAGGCATCCACGACAACCATGTGTTGGCAGAAATTACATTCCAAGCATTTGATTATCAATAATGCGATTGTGGTTCAAAATCTTTGTTCCAGATGGTTGAAGTTTCTCATGAGTAGTTGACAGGTAGGAAGTAGCTGTTGGTTTACCGCATTATGATAAAATATTGACCCATTTCTAAAAAATCATGTATCGCTTCCTTTTCAAAATAAATCAAGCCTCGCAAACATTTTGAAACACCGCATCGCATGTAAGATCAGATTTATAAGCTCAGTCAACTATCGTCTTGCATCGTATTCCACTCTTATTACTCTTTCAAGAACACCATCATTTCGAATCCAAATGTGTACTTTTTGAATTATTTTTTCTTTCTGTGTATCTCAGAACATAATCTAATTGAAATCATGACGCAATGTAACAACCATTACTCTCAACGATTTCCACAGTCGAACTTTGAAAAGTTCACTAGTTGTGGAATACGAGACGATGTCATTACTTTGAACATCGCGGAACATCATACAATAATATTCGTGGTAACATCGAGTAATCTTTCTTGATAAGGTGTCGTTGAACTCAGGGTGAACTTGTGCATCCATTACTAATTCACGTTCATTCCGTCAATATGCGTCCAACTTTTTGGGCGTATTGCTTTTCTGAGCGTTTCTTTTTTCGTCTCGAAAGGTACTCAGTGTTGATATAATTCTAAATGCATTTGTTCTCCATGTTCTCCATGCTATTCTCGAATGGTTGCTTTTGTAAATAGTTACCCTGTTTTAACTTCTCTCAAAAAATTTTACACATGATGTGTCGTTGACTACATTGAATTTTATATGAATGCACTGATATGCCAGATCAAACGAGTAGTGTACGGCAGTGATGACCATCGTACCAAACAATTTTTCCAGTCTTCTTGGCACCATCGGTTACATTGAGCTAACCACTCTGTAATTAATTCCTTGACTACGCAAAAAAGTTCGTTAAATCGATAAAATGAATGATTGACAGATAGCGGTAGGACATTTATAAAGTATTAATTATTCCTGATGCTCCTTTACATTAAACGTTAACAATATTCTCATGAGAGCAGAGCAGTTATGTTATTTCGAAAGGCTTTGTCGAGTAGTATTCGAAGTTTCAGTTGACTCAGCTGATGAACATATCGTTCAAATATGAGCTGAGTTAGTGATATCACCGTTTTATCCCTAGAGTACGATTCTTAAGGTTTGTCTACCGCACGGGTGATGACAAACAAGGAAACTTGTCGATGAGATTCCATGTCCAAAAAAGTTGTCGAAGTATTGGCTGATATCAATTATAAATGAAATTCAATCTGTAAAGAAGATAAAATCATCAAGAATCTGTGTCATGATGAATAACATCGTTTAGGCCTGATATATTAAAATTCCGCATAATACACACTTAGATTATCCGAAGAAAAGCATATAACTTATTCGCTGAAAACTAATCACTGAAATTGAATTCACATATTCATATTGAAAAAATGAAATTCGTCATACGAAGTACTTCTTTAAACTTGTGCCACGTGTTTGGTCTGAAGTTTCACGAAGCCAATTAACTGTTTTTAGTTAGCATACGATCAGATATTCCAATGAATGTATCGTTCATTCATCAATGAAACATCTGTTATCGATCATTATTTGATAAGTAAACGGTGATGTGTCAAAATCTGGTGTGTGTGCGTGTAGAAATAAATTCTCGTTTTCATATGTTGATTTTGAACAAGTCTTGACGCAACCTTGACATAATGACGGTGATTGTAATAACGAAGATATTCAATATTATTACCTGAGTTAAAATAAGAAACTTCAATGCAATGTATTTCAACTGTAAAACACGAAAATACAGTTAAACAATGACCATTTCAATTCAGCAACCGAAGTTGTATGTACTTTAATTTTTTTCGCAGTATATCACTCGTCATCTGGATCTCAACGTGTGAATATTTATGTAATTGGGGAAGTGAAATCTTTTAAATATTTCTCTTACATCCAACAAAAAGTAATGAATATGTGGAACATATCTGTCGTGATTAAATGAACGAAAAAATAAACTTGTTGGAATATTTTGATGTTACTGAGGCTGCTTTCCATTATGTCGTGTAAACTAAGTAAAACCAGTGCCGAATCATTTATTTTCATCATTTAAACCTACTTCATTCACAGAGACATGACACTAAGATTTGCATCACCGATACACTTAGGTCACTATCGAGTTTGAAGGCCATCATTTGCGTAATTATTTAATAATGACGTGCACAAAATTTATCAAGGAGCGCTAACTCATAATTATTTCGTAGTTACACCGTCCTTCGAAGCGATTACTGTTGATTTCATGTGAGTGAATAACAGAATGAGAACCACAACTCTATTTGACTAAACTACTATCAGTCCATATTATTTGAAAAGAAAGATTGCCAGTTAGAAGATAGAATACTGTGATGCGCTGCCTTAACTGAATGGAAATTGCATCTTGGTATGTCGCAAATCGTGGATTCTACAAGCGTCCACGATGCGGATTTCTACAGTTATGTCGAATAAGAAAACAACATACAATTATTTTAAAAGACCAATAGAATAGGATTAAAAAAATAATTTTTTTCATGAAGTTTGATGAAAATCGTAACAAGAACAACATATTCAATAGGATGTATTTATTGACAAAACAATGGACTGATTTTTCAGATATATGTACTGACCATCCATTTTGTTGTCAGATATTCAATCATGCTGACAAACATTATGACCAGTTTGCGTATCCCTAGGTGATTAATTGTGATATGTTACAACAAACTCAATCAACAGCATAACCGGAACATAAAATGAGAGCAGATAAGAGGGTGTATATATAAACTTCAAAAACCTGATACGAATTGGTACATAATTTTCGACAATACATTAGAGTGTTTTATTAGAGGACGCGAGAGTCACTGAATTCACCTTTCTGTGGTAATTGTGTCTGTTTATAACTCTCGCATTCACGGTAATGCAAGTAACACAAATAAGCAAAAACGCTGATCATCAATGCATGCTTTAAGCGGTAATCAGATTTAGCTGAATTTTCTTCGTTAGATGAGAATCAAGATGCTTTTAGCGTTATTTCTCATTAATCGATACAATGTTTCATTTTCTAACAATGCTGAGCAAAAGAAGAACTTAAGCTTCATCGATGACAAAGCTGTTTCAGTAATTTGAAAAGATCTTCACAATAATTGACGTTTAACTGTCAACAACTGTTTTATCTAATGCAAATTCATTAGATGATTGAAAATTAGTCAAAAAAATGAAATCACTTTTCTATGCTAATTACGCGCAATAAATAGGTTTGAACCTAATGAATTTTGAGACATTGAATAATAGATAAAACCTATCTTATCTTATGAAAAATTCAGTATTCTTCACGCTTCAGGTGTTTTTAAAACTTGATCATCGATACCACTACTTTCAGTAGGATGTAACGTGTTATTTGATGAATTCGATAAACGATAATTTTTTCATCCTCTCTACATTCAGAAGATATTTAAAAATTTTAGGTTTTCAAATTGAGTCTTAATTATTGTATCAACCTCAGGAAAACCAAAAGGAACGTTGATAACATAAATTAGCAAAAATCTGTTAGTGCAGTAAAATGTGAACGTACCATTCACCTGACATGCTCATTTAATTTATGCATCTATGTCATTAGCATTGGCTGCTGCGAAAGAACGAGTATAATTACTAGGATGGGGAAGAGAAATTCATCAGAAATTCGATTTTCACCTCAAGCGCTTCAGAAAAGTTACTCCATGTGTAACTGAAAATCAGTCAGACAAATGCGATTGCTTTTCTTTGCTAAGTAACTGCAACAAGAACGATTGAATCTAATGAGTTTTGAAACAATGATAGTTATGTCAAACCTAACTATATATCTAATAAAAATATCATTTTTTGCGTTCACAGGTGTTAAGCACTGTCATTAACTTTTGATTTATATATGATTCTAATTCATCTCCTTGTCCCTCTGTATTCAATTTCCAAAGAATCTGTTAACTGCTGACGTTCTGATAGATAAAAACGCTTTACATTCTCTTGCCCAAAAATTTCTTCATAACATCATTATTCGAACAGTTTAAAGAACGGCATCTTTCTCGATACATGACCGAAAAACACTTCTGTCTCTGAAAATTATAATCACCTGAAAGATAATATACGTAGGCGAGAATAAATCACAATCACATTGAACTACTTTCCTTGTCTTTGTGTTTTTGTTTAAGTTTTAATAATGCGAGATTTAACCAGTAAGCATTATATTATTCAAATATAGAAAAGTATTCGGCCAAAATATAGGCTCGTTTCGAGTTTTAATGCTCTGAATTGAATAATTGCCGTGGAAAATGCTTTGTAATTGATGCGGAGCTCAGACTGTCGGAAGTAAAGACGTTAACCAATGTGTACAGGTCTCTTACGATGAATCTTATACATATATTTGATATTTGTAATCAAAAAGTTTGAGGCACGTTCAGCGGTGCTAGACTTGAATAAACGAGCAATCTTTTGAAAAAATTCTGCTTCGTCACTGTTGGTTATGTTAGATTTTCAGAACTTGCCTGATAGATATCTTTATTTTCATTTTATTTCACGAAGCGATAACTTGAAACACAAACATATATTTTCTCAATTTTTATTCACAGATTAAATAAGATGCTATCTCCGTTTTTATATGTGACTACAAACACTTGTGATTATTTCATCTCTGTTCCATGATTTGGAAAAATGAAATCGGTGATTTTCAAGTGAGATCACTTAAAAGATGTATTCCAAATGATCTGTTCGTACGATTCAGAAATCCTAACTCAGCCTACCAAGGTGAGTTTATTCTTCATTACTTTGTTGCTGATTTCGTAATCTCAAATGATGACTATTTCTGTATACACCAACAAACAAAATTTTGCAAACTGGATGCTGTTTTGATATTGTGAAAATATTTTAAAACAGGACACAATCACGACTTACGGATTTAGTTCTTATCAAAAAAATTGTATCGTAACATTTTTCAAACATGGCTATTTGTAATCTAACTCTGGAATAATTGGCTAAAAGAGAACGGTAATTTATGTTATTTGAATGATTCTCAATACAATTTTGGTCGTGACGGACTGTTATTATTCACATTATCTGTCTGAAAATCTCTTCAGCAATAACACTGATTGACAAAAAAGTTTCAGGTTCAACGTTATCATTCGCTTTATCAGTGCAAAATGTGGTTTTACTTAACTTATGAACAGAACGTGTGACGTTGATATCAGCAGGGAATTTATTCTTCACCATGTAGTTTAAAAATTGCATTATAACTTATCACTTACATATAGTTCGTCGAATCTTTCCTCTTTGCAACCATTGAATTTAGCTACAAATAATTATGATAATAACTGACTTTAAAATACAGAAAAATGTAACATGTATTTGGCTGTAAATAGAAAATACAAGTAACTGTACTGTGATAACCTTTTGTAGACCAATAGATTACAGTATTCAAATTCTCCCTTTCACAAAGTACAGTTCGTAATATTATAGTCGGAGGTAAACTATCTATTCGAACGAGAAGTAAATACTCCTCTATATAATATCTATTATTAATAAATAAATGAAATTATAATTGTCATTTAAATGTCATCGCTGATGTTGAAACTGCCACAAACTCATATATGTTTAACGATAAATAATTATAGATGACTTTCTTATTATAAAGCAATATTTTATTTCTTTTTCAAGCATATTTCAGTGACCATAGCTATAATCACAAATAGTTTTGAAGATAGGATGAATGTAAAACAATGCGAAACACAAGTCCTGGAATCAACTGACGTCCAAAAGTAAATAAGTCATCAACAAAGCTTTAGTTGGTGTCGTGGTCTTCTTTTGAGTTGAACTATTACCCATCCTGTAGCTATCGTAACGGATTATTATATGAACTGAAACCAATTATTATTTCTGGAAAGTTAGTGTAAGCAAGAAGCTATCAATTTTATGATGTAAAACTGCTGAATATTACTGTCAAATCAGCGAGGTAAAGAGAAAATATAAAATAACGTATATTGTCTTCTATTGTTATGAATCAATTGACGCCTCACCTGTTTGCAGCTTATCATACTCATGTTTAGTAATGTTAACTAAATAAATTTATTAAACAATTTTTTTTATTATCACTGTGTAGATTCAAACGTTCAGTCTCATAACATAAGAGATTCATAACCGTGATAGAACGAATTTGAAATTTCGAGACGTGGCAGAAAGTAACATAAATAAAGCGGGTATTTTTTGTCACTAAAATCATCCATGTTTAAATGCTGATTCTTCTTGAAATTCAACTGATCAACTATTAGTTATTAGCCAACTTTGAGAAAATGTGTTTAGTGTCCTGTTTATTATAAACAATTCATCCAACGTTCATTGCCCAACATCATACAAACATTTGGCTAATTTTATCTGCAAACGTCGTCTTACATGTTTCGTGAATAATAAAAGAAACGCGCACTTGAAATGAGAAAAACACAGTGATGTCAAGCGTTGATGCTCAATACTTACGACAATTGTATATTTCTAGACATGAGTTATGTTTTTATTAATGAAATGGGATTCACTTTTTATTTTTTTCTCTATTTGAATACAAGTGGCTTTAAAATAACTGATTATACAATATTCAATAAGTGGAATAACCTAACGAACAGAATGAAGCATCAGTTTATGTAATTATGATGCATTTCTATTGTATTCAAAAAATGACAATGGTAGAATCGGCTGACATTCGCAATTTACCTATCTCTGCCATCAATCTAAATATGAGTCACATTTATCTGTTTTTCGTTGTATTCACGGACATATTCAATAATAAATTAGGTTAATAGTATTCAAAGTTGATGGTTCACTCGTTTTTTTGCGTTATTCGAGTAATAAATAATATTTGTGTGCGTTCAGTTTGTCAATAATTACATCAAGTATTAAGACACTAACAATCATTTTTCTTACACACCTCAAAATTAAGCTCAAAGTGTCCAACGTAGAAAATATCTCCTGGTTATTGAACACTTATTTTAAAGTGATTTAAAGAAGTAGAATAAATAAAATATAACCTTTCATTCCAAGAACAGTTATCGAAAGGTTTTTTTTCCATGTAAATGATGTGCGACAATTAACTTTGATCAGCACTTCCTAAAATAACAACTAATACAGTAAAAGAGACATGGTTGACATTCATTTTAAAAACCTAGTATAGATTAAAATCACTACTGAAATCTGGGACCATACTTAAGGAACAAGAATGGAGAGCAACGAAAGCAATTGACCTACAAAAGCTCATGAAAAAGATATTGGATATTGGAAATCAGAGGTTAACGTAAGATAAGTACAATCTCTGAATGCTGAAAGCATACATGCTGATAGAAGATGTCGCTATACAGACGTAGCCAAAATACTGAAATAGGTAAGTTATGTGCTGCCACAAGTGGGAACACTATTTTTTTACGAATAAACATGACTTGCGTTTGGTGCAATGTAACCGAAAGTGGGTGGTTTTAAATCGTATTTCCTTCATAATCATTTGCCTATAACATTGGTGAATAATTGACGTTATAATTTACGTTTTCATTATTTTGTGTATTGTTTCATGTATCAAATTCAGAAATAAAACAGTACTTATTATTTATTATACACGTAAAAAAGAACAAGTATATAAGAAAAGTTGGCAAAGTTAGTTAACATCTTCATTCTCTGAAGAGTTTAAAGTAGCTTTTGTAGTAGCTTAACCGGCTGATGTCATGGTCATGAAAAGATTCTCACAACAAATCCTTGACTATGGTTGATTATAAGTGACTTCAAGAACCAATGTTGTTTTTTTACTGCGTCCAGTTAACTCTTCATTCAACTTTTCTCCTTGACGTTAGAAGGTTGCTATTCGAAGAAGTGTATGGTTGCGTGTACACAAAAAGTATCTTTACTAAGCGTGAGATATCTGAATCACTGTGTCATCAACCGATTTGCCATGTTTTCTTAGTACGGTATTCCCAATTAACGAATTAACGATTGAGGTAAATTTTTCTATAAGACTTACAGTGTTTAATTGAAATATTTAACTGTAAGCTATATAATCTGTTATCATTTAGCTGATAAGTATAAAATCATATAAGATATAAGTGACACTCTTACAGTTGATTATGCACCGTAAAAAATAAAATTGTCAGTGAGCATGATGAATTTCTTAGTATTCGTTCATCACATATCAGGATAAGTGTCATTTCATTGTTGATTACTTTGAATCCTATACCTCACTAGTGGATAGTTATCCTGCCAAGCAAACTAAGTCAAGTTAGATCGCTGTTAGATCACTGAATGAATAGCTGAACAAATGAAGAAGAAACGTTTGGTTCAATCAAGCGATCGTATTTTAAAACGAACAAATGAACGATGTGAAATAAATGTGTGAGCGTGAAACTGTCAAACGTTTCAGACTACACAACATACGAGTTCAAAAAAAAACAGAAAACACCATGATCGATCAAACGTGCTTGATACGTCTGTAATTGATTGAGCGTACTTTGAACTACACGCTGAACCGAATCAAATAGAATCCGAATACTTGACATGAAATAAATTGATGATTAGTCATCAATTTCAGAAGGGCAAAAACATCATCGTCAAAACGATTTATTTATCATCTGACATAATTTTTATTAATAATAGTTCATTTTCTAAGTATTGTTTACAGTGATGTCTACTATCGAATGAAATGTATTCATGAGAGAGAGAGAATTCTCGTTTGTTCTCTACCACAGAAGAATGTTGTCAATAGTGTCTCGCCAACTAATGTGCAGTATTTTGATTAGACAACTGATAAAAAACACTTTTTTCTTCTGGATAATGACTTTCCTAGTTGAATTGTCTTGACATTAGAATTGAAAATCCTGAAATTGGGGTTGACTGATATTTTTTGGAGTCTTGGATAATTTTTAATTAAAAAATGCTGCCCTTGCTTTGAAGATCCGCGCCCTTACATTCGCATTGGATCCACCTTGCTTGACAATGACGCTGCCAAGATAGGTAAAAGGGTAAAAGTCTTCTTACTTAGCATTATCAACCCTGATTTGGTTAACGCATTTTGTGTCGTACAGTACAATTCTACTTTTCTCGTTATGTACGTTCAGACCTACTGCTGCTGAGGCTGCTGCTTTCCTTTTCGTCTTCCCATGCATTTGTTGTTGCGTATGCGATAGGAGAATGAAGTCATCCGCGAAGTCCAGTTTGTCCAGCTTTCCTCTGAATACCGTGCTTCCCTCCAGATGTCAACGTCTTCATAACCTGGTCGATCAGCAGGAGCAAGAAGATGGATGAATGAACGCAACCTTGCCTAACATTGGTCTCTAGCTCAAATGAGTTTGTCAGCTTACATCAATATGCGATTTCGAAGTTAAATCCATCATTAGAATTCTAAATGATTTTGACTATCTTCCCAGCCACGACGTAGTAGTCAAAATGCATCCGTAGTGTTTTCCTTTCCACGCCATCGTATGCTTTGTCGTAACCGAGTAAGTTGAGGAAGGTTAGTGAGTTCTATCCATTTATCCGTTCAACAATGATCTGTAACATTCCTATTCCGTCGGTACACGAATGACTTTGATGTTTGGAGTTCGTTCCTGTTGTTGCTTCTTTTACTTCCTGTTGATACTCAATATACCTCCTGTTTTTGCTTCATTTGCTTTCGCTTTTCCTTTTCTGACAGTGAGACTTTTTCTTTCACTTTCCTCCGTATACTACTTATATCGTTCGTATAACTAGAATACACAACACTCGTCCCTCCTTATCAAGTCGCTCAATCAGTCTTTCTCATAGCCGTACAGCCGTCTTGTTTATCAGTGTTTGTGACTCGCCTTCTTGGCGCCCCTGCAACCACCTTTGCAGTTGACTGGCAATCACGCTTTTCAGTTTGTTACCTTTCTGGATTGTCTACACTGTGCCCCGTCTCTCCGTGACTACACAGGGTCCCCCTCACTTCGGAATCTGCTTACCTGAACCTGACCCTCATCTTGTGGCATATTTCCTGATCTCCCACTTCAAACGGTCTCCATTTCTTTCTTGCCTTTTCTGACTTCTTAATGTCTGATGTTTTTTTCTCTCTGACATTACTGATTGCTTGTCTCCGCTCTGTTCTCAAACTTGCAGTACTCCATCTCTATTGCTGCGGCCAGGATTAATCATGCGTTGGTAGTCTCGGCCGTCCACCATACTTATTTGTTGTTCCTTGTGCCAAGTTGCGATGTGCCAGCAAGGATAATGGTAATTCTCTTTCCCTTTTACCTCCTTTAGATGCTATCCATTCTTTTAGCTTACGGTTATTCCTTTCCATTAACCCATTTGTTTGTGGCTGATACGGCGTTGTTTGTACTCTTTTGATACCTGACTGTTTTAGACGGGACTTGAACTCATCACTCTCGAAACAGGGACCTAGATCGGTATATCATCTTTGATATTCCTTGGTCAATCACAGTTTGCCGCAGCGTCCTTGCACGTGGGTTCGCAATCGGTCAGGCATTTACGCATTATGTAGCATGCTCAGTCATCACCAGCAGTAACTGGTTACAACTTGTCGTCTGCGGAAACGGTCTCATAACATCCACTGACCACAAATCAACAACTGCTGTTGCTGTGATTGACTGCAATTGCGGTCGTATGCATCGATCTAAAAAAAATTGTGCAATATCGTCTTTCACACCTGGCTATTACGCACTTCGCCGCAGCAAATTAGTTGTCCTTGCAATACCTTTGTGCGCTACCTGTTGATATTTACTAATCATCTCCTGGCGCAGATCTTTTATGATTACTGCTACCCGGTTCTCGTCATCATCCCTCCAGGTGGATGCTCCGTATCCGCACACTCTCAGTCTCTCTTACTGCATCAGCAACACTTATATCTTTTTCTGTTCCATTTTTGTCGAAACCTTCTTCTTCCTTTGTCACTCTGATTACCTACGAAATTTAGGGTCGGCATTCTGATGTCGGAAAAATTTAAGTGAGTTGCCCTATGGGCCGTTAACTGTACACGCTATCTCTGGATGTTCGGCTTCAGTGTCCGAGCTTGACAAATAATCTGCCATTACATTTTCCTCCACTGGACTATACCTGATGCCAAAGTCATAGTTCTGCAGGCAAAGCATTCATCAAGCCAACGTACCACCGCAGTCCTTTGTTGTCTCGATGTGAAGTTGTCGCCTCAGCAGATACGCTTTCTATTTGTCTACCGCCCATAAAATCACTAAACACTTTTTTTGCTGTGGAATACTTCTATTTCGTTGGCGTAAGGACACGGCTGACATACTCCAACACTCGGTCAGACTGCTTCAAGACGGCACCTGCACTGTAATCTTTCACACCAGGAGCAACTGTGTATGGCTTTTCGTGTTTCAGCAATCTCAGCGTCAATATACGGTCATCTAAAAGCTCTTTCATTCAGTCAAAGGTTTGCTGAGTGGACTTTGTCCACGTAAACTTCGCATTGCCTAGCGCTTTATATAGGTGCGCTGCTATACCGATGAAGTTCTTCACGTATCTGCTGTGAAACGCCGCTCATCCTAGGAACTTACTGAACTTTTTTTGGAGTTAGGAACTGCAATATTCTGTATTGTTAGAATTTTCTCCGGCAGTGGTTTTATTTCTTTATTGCCTACATTATGCCCTAGCAACGTGACGCTTCTTTTCGCACTCTGGGGCTTGTCTTTGCTAATCCGTTAACCAAAGTCATCAATTCGCCTTGGGACATGCCTCACATGTTATGCCTCTGTACGACTATATACGACCAAATCATCTTCATACACCTCGACATTCTCCAGGTTTCTGAGCAGCGATGTCATTAGTCTTCGAAACGTAAACAGTGCACCCGCCAACCCGAACGGCATTCGTTTAAATTGATATTGCTTCTCCCGTACGGTAAATGCTGTTTTGCTGCAATCACTGTTTTCAGTGGTAGCTGCTAGTACCCCGACCGTAAATCTAACACTGTGAACTCCGCAGCACTCTGTAGACGATCTAATGTTTCCACTTATGTTGGCATTGCACATAGTTTTAGTTCAGTTACGTTATCCAGTTCTCTAAAGTCAACGCAGAATCTATACTTTCCATTCGGATCCATTACCAAAAGTACCGGCAAGCTGTACGAGCTATCTGCTTCTTCAATTATACCTGCTTTTACCATTTCCTGTACCTGCTGGTTTGTCTCAGCTTCCAAATATCCGGGGCCTCGTCGTGTTGTGAAGATAGTCACTTCATCGTTCGTCATCAAAATTTCATGTTCAACTTTATTACAAAACCCGTACAGTTCCCCGTCTCACGTGAATAACTTCGTATATTTCGTGAGCACCTCTTCAATGTTCTGTTTCTTTTTATTTTCTTTATTCGCTAATTCAACTTCAGCCACCTCGCTGTTTTCATGTATTGTCAGTGTGCCGTATTTTCTAATCACGTTGCTTCTTGTATCAGTAAGAACTCCTAGTATTGGTCTCGGCAACTTGGTACTTTATTTCAGAACTGCCGATTTTCACGATATCATTCGAAACTACTGGGATCTTTAACACGTGGCCTCTGACGGTGGTAACAACTAATGCAATCAATAAACTGCTCATTGTCTATTACCGAACGGTTGCCTCCAACACGACATTCTCTTAATTCAAATGTTACATTTAAACACAATCGTACATCTTCCAAATTATATTTTGCGCAATCCTGTTGAAATGTTTGAGAAATATTAAAAGAAAAATTTGTGTGTGTACAAAATGACAATATCATTTTTAAAATTCTTCTGTTTTATATGGTTTCAAAGTCAAAAGAAATTATCACTTGTACAGGTTTTTTTTCGAAAACGTAATATGTCATTTGATCCAGTTGCACAATCAGCCGTTTATAATACACAGTCAATCCTCATCTATATGTTCAAAAGGAACCCAATTGAACTACTGGCTGAATAATTACGCAAACGATGATTGACGAAATACTCACGCCTACTTACTTTCTCACTACTCCGTTTGCATGTTAACCCATAAAGTTTCCTCAGTGTGTATTGAAAATACGTTTTCTAAAAAGTGAAACAAAATAGGATTTCCATGACTCTAAAAATATATTTAACATTGAATTAACACAATCACAGACGATGTTTACGTTGAAACTGAGACAATCAACAATAAAACAATAATTGTTTCAAAAAACTGTTGCAGTGATTGTTCTACTGAACATATTCGCTACTTGTATCGTACCAGAATATAGCAAATAATGTGGATACTTTTCATTTCCAACTTTAGAAAATGACAATAGAAAAATTATTTTGATGTTAGGGTGACAAATGCACTTACAATATATTCTGTTACATTGCTTGGCGTAGTGTTATACATCTGAAATTTGCTGAAATTATTGAATCGGAAAATAACAATCAAATATCAGTGCTTTATTCAATCGTAATTAATAACTAATATAAGCCATTTGGTACCGATGAACTTCGTTAACTAAGACAAATGTTTTCGTGCATTTACAGATCAAGAATTTTTTTTACTCTTCATCAATTACTTGTGTTATTATATACGTGGTTCTAAATATGAACCATTTTCGCTTATTTCTAGATCTAGCTATTTAAAGTCTAACTAAAATAAATCTCATTCGGAGGTCAGTTTTAGTTGTTCCTGTTTATAGTTTAGTTTCAATATCTAAAGCGTTACATGTACAAGGCGTTTTTAAAATAGTTTTAGTGTTATTGCAATTAGTTTAGATGTTTTAGAAGTTCTTGGGCCTTTTCTTTTTCTGCGTCATTTGTTTATCTGTATTACTTCAGATCAACCCTTTCTCTTTCGCAAGTACTGCATATCAGCAGTAGTACATATTCATCAGGTGTGATGAAGAATCATTTAAATTACAAGTTCTTATACATAAGCAGTTGACAGTCAGCAAATTGTTACTGTGCTCTTTGATGATTTATGATTTATTTGTCAATGTGATCATTTATGGTATATTATTTATATAAGTAGAAGCTCAATCACATACTTTAAAATATCTATACGCTTATAGAGAGTAGGCGCAGCGTTGAAGTAATCAAGGACGCCGAAAAATTGAAGAATCTTTCAAGGCACACCGATTGTGTTTTCTAAATACAAATCGCCTTAAAAATTAAATGAGAAGTGAAATTCTTGACCAATATCTTCTCATTAACGTGAAATTAATTTACCTAATATTATAATATTATGTTCAGTTATGAAACGTTTATCGACGAATAAAAATATTTTTCAAAGTCACTTGATTAGTCAGTAAATAAAATTCAATCCGAAATCAACCAATGCACTTGTCGGTAAAAAATGATCAACTAGTGTCCCTTACGTACACCGATTTGAGTCATGACTTCAGAAATCTCGTAGAACGTTCTTCATTCTCAGCCTTCCAAGCTTGACCAAATTCTAACAGAAAACTAAACAGGTTATATATAGTATCGATATCTGCATGAATGCAGTGAAAAAAGCAGTGAAAAATCGAGGATGCAGGCACGAAGCCCTAGATTGTAGTACGCGATGACATTACCAGTGTGTACAGATCTCTCATGAAAAATTCAATCCTATTATTGTGATTGAAAATCATGACACACTACTAGACGTGCAACACCTGAAATGATGAGCTGAAATTTAGATTTGCGTACTATCCATCTACGGTGTTTCTGGCCAAAAGTACGGAAGATCACATAAAATAAAGATTCATTGACATGACAGATTTTATGTTCATACATTCTGTCACCATTCCTTCTGCTTCTTCACGGTAAAACGAACAGATATTTTCCCGCCGCCTAGGCTACGACAAAATAATTTTCTGCAGCTATTTCGATTTATTTCTATAAATCTCAATGAGCTTTTCAAACCTGTTTCATAAGTGTGAAATAATAATCAAAGATTTTCATATTAGATCATTTTACAGATGCATAACAAATGATCTGTTCAAGCGCTTCGAAAATCGACGTTCAGATTTTAAAAGTAAGTATATCGTAAGAAACTGCGTAGCTGAATTCGTCATCTTAACTGTTGACTATTTCTAAAGGACAAGCGCACTAGTTTTTCTTTTGATATTCTGAAGAAATTAGAAAACGGAACACAACCATGGTAGATGATTTTAGTTCTCACCAAAAGTTTCATGATTTGTTGTAGTCATCTGTAATCTAACTTAGGTCTAATTGGCGGAAATAAAGAAGAAATCCACATCATATGTGCAAACATTATTTCTCTGAATGAATAATCAAACAAAACAGTTAAGTAATCGTATGAGAAATAACCTAATCACGATGAATTGAAATCTATTTCTTCATATTTTCAACGATATATTCTTTAAAGTGACGATACTATCATGCAGTAATATTTTATTTCTTCCTCATACTTATCAAATTCATCATCACATTTCCAATAGAGCTGGATCCCATTTTGCCGTCACATTACATTTTGTAGTTGTATTTTTGGCAAATTTGAGGCCTATGAAACAAAAAACACATCTGACAGAGAGGAATTTGTCCTACTTGGAACAAAAAATGAGGTCAAAAACTTTTATTACAGATAGTTGTAGGTTTTCCAAAGCATAAATTCAACAGTTATTCTGCAGTGTTATTTGAGTATAAGATAACGTTTGGCATTTTGTTTAACAAATTTATTGAAACTTTCAGATGTTTGTATAATTTCCACAGTACATGGATCCTCAGTCACATCTCCTTATCATCATTCTATAATGGTTTGTTAATTACAGTGACATCAGAGCGAATCAGATTCTACCTAAAATAATCTGCAAACTTAAACTTATAAATAAATTGCTCGCAAATAAAGCTCTTGTTAGTAAAGTGGTCCTCATTTGAGTTTATTTAATAACCAAGCATGTAGCTGAATAAAAAATTTGTCATTTGAAATGAAACCACTTTCAATTTCATACAGTAAGCGTCAATAAAAAGCAATCGATTTTAGCATGTTAAAATGTTTAATAAAACTGGTCAATTTAGCGACACAAGTACAATTTTTGAAATAACGAATATTTATTTCTATATGACAGTTAGTCGATCGACGCTTCACCTGTTTTCAGCTTATCATACTCATGTTCTGTAACCTCATTTCAAATAAATTATTATATTATGATCTGTTTTATATAATACATTCATGAATCAGTGTATTGATTCAAATTTTCCGTCTCGTACTGTAAGAGATTCATAATCGTGGGAAAACGGATTTAAAATTTCGAGAAGTGGCACAAATTAACATAAATAAAGCTAGTTGTTTTTTGTAACTAAAATCATCCATGTTTAAATGCTTATTCAACTGATCAACTATCAGTTATTAGCAAAATTCGAAAAGATGTGTTTGGGTTTCCTATTGATTATAAACATTTCATCACATGTTTATCGCCAAATGCCATACAACATTTGTCTAATTTTATCTGCAAACGTCGTCTTACCACATCCCGTGAATAAGAAAAACACAATGACGTCAAGTGTTGCTGCTCAATCCTAACGACAATTGTGAATTTCAAGATATGAATCATGGATTTCAATAATGAAATGGAATTCACTTTTTACTTATATTACATTTGAACTGAAGTGACCTCAATAAAATATGCATATGACCGCGTTTCAATTTCGTTTGTTCAAAAGATTCAATATGAGTTAGCTAGGAACACATCGCACTAAGCGTCATGGTCATTGTATTGAGCTTTCTGTTATCCAATATTTTATATTCTACATATCTGAATCCGAATCACTGGCAATTCAACTCACCATAAATAATCAGTGATAAATTTATGATTTTGCCAGAATGTAACACATATGTTGATAGACATTTGAGTGTGACGATTATGTTTCAGTGATGGTAAATATCGATTTATTGATAATGCTTATATAAACTCTATGATCTTGGGTTCTTTTTTTATATTGAAATAAGTGCTAGTTATCGAGAAAATGGATTAAACGAACTCAGTTTATTAACCCGAAATGAATATATTAGGGCAATAAATCCAGTTGAAAAATTATGATGTTTATCATGAAAACAGTGTTACCAAATGTGGATAGCAGAAGGTTGGTGGCCACGATAGGCTGAACCAGTAGAAATCCCAGCTGAGGTTAAGAGATTCAAAAATCACAACTGTGGTAATTGCACGAATTGTCAAACACATTAGTCCTAAGATAATGAAGAAAGAAGAAGATGACAGGTAACGGAAATACATTGTATAGATCACATTCCAAACAAAAAGTTATCACATTCTTCAAAAATGTACAGATACAAAGTTGTTTGGATATTCGGACATTTAAAATGGTAGACTTTTCACTGTTGTTAGTAAAAAATTACTGTCAGCCTGATCGAATAATTTTCCCCAACCATCAAAATATGAATAGCGTCATGTGCCATATTTAAATATTAAATCCAAATAATATACAAAGATATGAAGTGCTTCTTCACGTAAGATTAAAAGAAAGAAATAGGCAAATGCACATCATACTTGGCGTTACTTATCAAATTATACAAAAGAAACATGAACTTACAGTAGACGCATATCGATAAACGGTAATTACAGTGAAACAGAGTGATTGGGTTCAAAAAGATAGAAGGAACAATCGTTGTTCTGTATATATACAACTGGAATAATTGGAAGTTTTAACTCATCACGTAAGTGTATTCGGTCACTGAACATAATTGCGTGAAGTGCTTTCACACGATTCAACTATATTCGTTATGCGTGAATGACTACATCCACACAATTTCATGTTCGCTTCATGATAATGCTGTCACTGTGTACGAATTTGCACGTATTCTCATACTTGAACAAACAGAAACTTTTTGAAAATGTGGAACGAAATAACTGACTCTACGATATTCAAAAAAGTAATAACCTAATATACAGAAGGAAGCATCAGTTTAGGTTATTATGATGTATTTCTATTGTATTCAAAAAATGACAAAGTAGATTTGTCAGAAAATTGCAATTTACACATCTTTGCCATTAATCTGAAGATGAATGTCATTTTTCTGTGTTTTTTTGTATTGTAGAATGTTTGTATTGCAAGCTAGTTGTTCACTCATTTAATTATCACGCGAGTATTAAATATTTTTCGTTTATGTAGGGTGGTTGTCGGTTAGACTATAAGTACGTATTTCCTTTCCTTTATTGTTAAAGCTACTGTTAACCTTGTTGTCGGCAGTGTTAATATCATTTAAATTGTCAAAATATGAATGTGCAGTGCCCAGATGTCTCATCGAATGAAAAAGTGACAACTTGAAAAATAAGCCGGCTTAGAAAGCTTTAAACATATCTAAATCTCTACCGTACATTGATATATTATGTCGCTCTTTATTACTAATACAATAATCATAACGCATTTCATTTATTTCAATTATATTAAATCATGAATTGTAACGTTTCACTGATATAAAGTTTCATTGTACATGTCAACTGACAAAATGCACTCAGAGCCGATCACAATTCACGTTGGTTGAGTAATACGTTTGGAAGCTAACATGCAGATGTATTTTTATCACTCGTTTTTTCTTTATAGTCAATTGCCTTTTCACAGTGATGAAAACGTGACGTTGTGATTTTTGTTTTCAATATATTACGAATAGCGTCATGTTATAAATGAAGAAATAAAGTGGAACTGAATACTTATGCTACACGTAACGGAAACAAGAATAAAAGACAAGCTGATAAATTAGGTTTAGAAATCTGAGAAACAATGATTTTGCGATCAAAACCAAATATTTGTAAACAGTGCATTGCCGTACAATTTGTGTTTAAGTTTCATGATCCCATTCACCGTCTTTTCTTAGTACACTATTTCTAAGTCATGTATTATCAATCGGCCTCAGTTCTTCAAATTGACCAAGAATATTTGTTTAAAACTAATATTTCATTGAAATACATAATTGTTAAGTTCATAATCCGTGATTATTCATCTTGTAATTTTAATGTTATATTTAAAATCGGTGACATGATCGCATTTAATTCTGAACTGTTTTAAGTAAAATTTTCATTAGTCCTGATGAAATAACTGACATAATTTAGACCACTGTTGAAAAACGATCATTGTGTAATCTACCTAGATCCCTTTTGCATTTTCTTTCGTGTGTTTATACAAAACTACCTATTCCTTTGACATTAAGATAAAAAATTATTACAAGCACTCATCCACTTACACTGATGTTAAGTTAGACGATGAAGTAGAGTTCGATGTAAAATGATATACATTTAAACATAGTGACATTTCAGATGGTCATGTATAGATCCTGTTCAACAACATATGGTTGCCTAATCGTATTGGAATGCATGCTACACAAATAAAGTTTGACATATTTTCATGCAGTCTTAGCCTTAACTACTCACTTTCACCTTGTACAGGCATATTATTTAGAGAATGGTGCATAGGACGCCTAATTATTCGTAGCTTAAACCGAATCCGTCGGTTCAGTGGATCAATATAGAAGAGTGAAGAAACTGGGATTTAAAACAAATGGAATGGTTACTAAAAAGTTGCACCTAGCCACGCATGTCAATCTAGGGACAGCGTTAACGAATAACTGTTTGCTGTGAAAGTGTAGGTCGCAAGAAAAACGGAATGAAAAAAATGGCGCGAATCCTTGAAGTCTGTTACAAGGCAACCGAATCATAATGTTATATGGTAACAACCAAGCTGGATTTGAAAGATATCTTGGAACCTTAATCTTTTCCAAAGGCGTTAAAAACTTCCAGTATCATAACTGAAAACCTTTTTGAACCTGAGATGATGTTCGTTCGTACGAATTTCCATGTTGTAAGTGTATGCTTCAGGTGACCACATATTCTACTGTTGTCCTGTATCAGTTACTATGAAACCTTTAATGAATAGGTTGTTGACGCGGCTTTTGAAGTTTTGTCAGTCCTGAATGAAGCCTTTCGACATGTTCTCAGATCACAATACAGCAAATCAACTGGTTTCGCGAATTATCAGTTACCTTTTAGTATGTTCATAGGAACTGCAAATAAAATGACAAACTTTATTTGGTTGAATTGGAAACTAACAGTGGCTTATTTGTTTTATATTACTAATTCCTTTTTAGATGAACAATATAATTTTGTTTTGTGTCATTCATAAGATATTTCAAAGATGTACCCAACTTTTGCAAATAAAAATATATAACATAAATATCGAACAAATACATTTTAGAGCTGCTTATCTGTGTTGGTTTGACTAATTCTTTGAGGAAATGTCACCAGTTTAAATTGTTTTATATTACTTTGTATAACTTTTGTGTGTAGACATAGTTGTTAGTCCCAAAATTAAAAATGTTTCAGACATTTAGGATCAGTATAAATCACACCGTAAAATTTTGTTGCTTTGAAAGTTAGTTGTATATCGACTACAGTTATTCATTATTTTAGCCTTTTCTAAAGATTATATATATATATCAATATATATGTACGTATATATATATATATATATATATATATATATATATATATATATTGAAGTTACTTACTTGCCTCTGATTCTGTTTTCGCTTATATATTATTTTCCGCCGACGGATATTTTCAAAGTAATGGACTGATATTCATTCATCTCATATCTTCTTGTAATTCATCACGTACATGATTCCGCAGTTCATCTTTTTTTCTTTAGCCTCAAAGTTCCATGTTACGGATTGCCCCCAGACGCAGTTCGCTAATTTTCTCAAATGTCCGATCATTTGGCCGTATTCTTTATTCGTTATTTGTTTGCATTTCGATCGGCTGTCTCTCATAACTGATGTTTTCCGCTAGTGTTTGATCAACAAATATCCATTATATTGCGTAGGAATTTGATGGGTTTCTCCAATCTGGACACCTTTTTACAAAATTTTGACATCCTTGCAAGTTTAGTGGTAATTGCTGCTCAAGCTTCTCTAATCAGTGTTCTCAATTTAGCATCATATCCACTTTGTTTTTCAAAATTGATATCGTATTTGAGACTTCATTTGTTGTATAAGAGGATCTTGCGTCTTCCTTTGTGTTTGGTCACGTCTTCAGCTAATGAATCTGTTTATAAAGGAGCGGTTACCTTTTGCATTTTTCGTTGCGTGTTGGTTACAGTAGTAAAGTTGTTTGCAAAGTCAATATCATCCAGCGCCACACACGTTCTTGTACCATGTGAGCACACCCTGCGTTCAAATCCACCGGCTTTAAGTCGATATAGTTTATATGCGGCGATGTTGATGCACATTTTAATTTGGAAAAAAATTCCGGAAATAAAGAAGAAATGCAAAATAAAGATGTTTATGTGAACGTATGAAGGAATGCTCTAATAAAGGTCTATTGAAAGACAGTATGAATGTCTCTCTGCATTTGTGAACGATTGTCAGCCCTTTTTATATATTATTATGGGCAGCTGATCACAGTCAGCTTTTGTTCCATAACACGTTGCTTCCCTGCATTTAACACCAGGTAACAGATCAAAAGTCAATTATTTCAAAATCTATTACCATGGGTGGGTTTTGCCGTCTTGTTTTTTTCCAGAATAAGGAGCTCACACTTCTTGTCGACGAAGAACAATGGTCCAACCATAAGAAATACACTGCAAACACTTCTACTAAAGACCATGTTTGATGATCTTTTAAATGACAAACGATTTTGTATTCGAAGACACTCATTATTTAACTATTCTATGCACAAAATTATGAATATATTCACAAAGCGCGCATGAGTCACTAGCATCACTTTACGTAGTTTATTCTGTCTGGTTTCAACACAATTATCCAAGATAATGTATAAAACACGAATTATCAAGGGTGCTCATCACAATTTTATGTCTTTAAAAAGCTTCAAATAAATTCCAATGGGAATCAAGTTGTTTTTCAAATTATTTCTCATAACCTGATACAATATGTAATATTCTATCAATGCAGGTCAACGCAAGATCCAAAATTGTTCTATGAGAAACGTGTTTTAGTGAATATTTGTTAAGTCCTTTGAAACGTTTTTCCTTTTTGAAGAAGTTTCACTTCTTTCTATTCAGACCGATGCGCCTGATGTGTGTCAGTTGCCACTTTTTTGAAAAAATGGTTTTATCTGCGGCAAATTTAGTAGATGATTGAAAATCAGTCAGACAGACGAATTCACTTTTCTTTTTCATCTAACCGCAACAGATGTGGTTTAACCTTCTGAATTTTGAAATAGTCAATGTCTGAACGGAGACCTATGTTGATATCTGCAGAACTTATGTACTTGAAGTTTACCGATATCCATCACTTGCTTATCCATATAGTAACTGTAGATAGAATGTTTTCTGTTATTGTTGGTTTTCGATAAGGCGACGTTTATTTTATTTTATTGATTCAAATGTGATGTGCAAAAATAGGAGTTTTGTAAAACAAGTCAGAATAGACGGATAAACTGAATGAAAAAAACACTTGATCATGGTAATATGGACTGATAACAATAGTAGAATGTTCTGATCAATTTTAAGTTATTCGTTGTATGCAACAAAATTTTAACGTACCACCTGTTCCACATACTCGCCATTTAGTCACCTAATTAATGCATCTTTGTCATAACCAATGCTTGTTGCGTGACGACAAGGAAATTTACTAGGTTTGCACAAAAAACTTTATTGCAAATTCGATTTTTGTTGAAAGTACTGACGGAAACTCAGACCTTGTATGATTCGTAGATAGATATGATTCACCTCTATATCACTCTGTGATCAACCTTTAAAGAATACAATAGCCGCAGAATATCCAATGGATTAAAGCAAAATTTATACTTTCGCCTAAGATTCTCGTTATCACATCATTAGCCGATCAGTATGAATAACATCATCTTTCTTCACACGTAATCGAAAAGTTTAAGTGTTTTCAAAAATTTCACTCACTCGAAGTATAACTTTATTAGTAACGTGTTTTATGAGGCTGTTTTTTTAAGTAAGCCGACGTTCAATGAAGATGGATATTATACTTTCCACCATATTTACTTACTGAGAGATATCTTCGACTCAGCTGCAATATAGCCACGGAAATCTGATAAATTAGTACACCTCAAAACATCGATTGGGTCCTTTATTTAGTCAATGTAACCTTGGTAATCAAACAAAAACTAAATCGTTTTAAGTAAGCGAGAAAAACGTTGCTATCGTTTGGAACGTTCCGCCGAAAATTTATGTTTAACTTAAAGTTCTTTCAGTTGACTTATTGTTTTAGGTATAAATAAATAAATAAATACTGAAACATAAATACTTATTATTAAACATGTACGACAATAATTATTTTATTGCATATCTTTTGTTTATCTGTACCAAAAGCCATAACTGAAGCGCCGACCTCTTCAATCGCGTGGCTTAATTGATCGCTCTTGCATTTCGCTTTTGACTGTGCACATGATATCATTTTGATATCACGCGACCTGTAGTTATTAAATACCATTATTCTATAAATTTGTTACTTTTGGCTTCGACTCGTTTAGGCGTTATCTGCTTGCAACCATCCTCGTCAATTTACCTAAAGCATGAAGATTTTTTAAAGTATTCTTGACAGACGCATGAACCGAAGGAATTCATTTTCATTCTCACATAATCAGCAGATAAACATATTCAGTGATCTTTTTTAATTATTGAGTATCTGGTTCAATGATAACATAATCCACGACGTTCAGTAGAGATTCACGAAGCATGAAAAACGTCTATTCCGAAGCTCATTCCGTTACAATAGGATCGTTAGCAAACAAGATAAGGAGAAGTACATTGAACTGTGGGGATAGATGATCACGTATAACATTTAGTCATCAATGCAACTCATTTTCATTTGACTGAGGTCAAAAATGTGAACAGTGATCCATGATCACGAAATTTCACGTTTCTTTATTTGTTTCTTTGTGTGATTTCAAGTGTATGCTACGACGCGGTCGCTGAGAACAGTAATATTTATGATTGAATGTAAGCAGCTTTCAATTGTACTAGTATTCAAATTATTGATTTCATTAATTAAATTGATGAATGAATAAAAATTGATCGACATCCTGGACTCGAAGAAATTACTGTCGCCGAGAGACTCTAATCACACGATTTCCGAATATTTAACTTCATGTTACTATTAAATGATTTAGAACCCAAAAGACGCCGATGATTTAAGGATCTCCAAGTGCAAACGTCTCGTGTTTCTTACATTCAAAACGCAAATAGGAACGGACGAGAGTTTAAAATACTGATCAATTTCTTGTCATATACTTGAAATTACATCAGCTTTACATCATTTTGTCTTATTAGGTTTTGGAACACACCGAAGAATAATAAATTTTGATTCAAACTCAGTTGATTGGTCAATCAATAAAACCTAATTCAAAGTCAGTCAATACATTCTATAATTAACAGTTATTATTGTGTATAGGTAAAAACTATACATCGCATTGAGTATTTCCCACATGTACCATAATTTTGAAAAATTTAATGAATGTTCTGTAAATGGGGTCAAATGAACTACACCCAGCCTTTCAATGTAAGTGAATCGTAATTCACTGCATAGCTGATTTTGATATCTAAACTGTTGACCATTTCGAAAAACAGTTTAAAATAGCAACATGTGTACTAGATTTTGTTTTGATATTTTGGAACAGTTAAAATACAGAATACAACCATGACATACAGATTTCATTCTCACTAAAAGTTTTTTTTCAAAATTATTTGAACTTGGCTATTTGTCATCTAATTCAGATCCAATTGAGTTATAAGGAACATTAATCCATAATAATTGGAATATTCTGAATAAAATATTTTTCAAAGTGCCGTGTAATAATTCATAATGTCTGTCTGATAATCTTGTTAACAGTAACATGGATATGGCATGGAAATTTAGGCTTGAATAAATCAATCTGCTGTATCAGTGCAAAATATGGTTCAACGTAACATGTGAATAGAACATGTGGCATTGACCCAAAAGAATGATAATAAAAATAATAATGATAGTAATAATAATAATAGTATTAATTGACCTGAAATCGTAGAAAAATATTACTTGTTTTAGACGATGAAAATAAAACACATTGAAATGTACCGCTATTATTCTTAAGTAAAAAATGATTGCAGTAGTCACCCTACCAATTTTACGGATCACAGTTCAAAGGATTGGAGTCACAGATAAACTATTTCTCATCATTTTTTTATTGATTTAAATTAGAAGTTATCTCTTCTAACCATGTTATCTTGTAAATAAGAATAACTTTTTAACGAACCATAATTAAGAACTCCATAAATTTATCTTTATTGATAAACAAGATAGTGAACGTCACTTTATTGTCATCGATCATCAGTAAAGTAACGCGGAAAAACAGACATTCAGAACAACACATTAGTGGACGATTTTGTTGAAAAAATAATGCAACAAAAAGTACCCTGAATGTTTCATACGAAATAAACTTATCAAGATGAATGAAACTCCGCTTGTTTATTTTTCAAAGATAAATAGTGGTGTTTTATCATCAGACAATAGGTTGTTTCCTATTCGTGCATTTTCACTAGATTTTAGTCCCAATCACAATCTTATGAAGAATGAATAATAGTAGTGAGATGCGAAGCAAAATTATAAATTAAACTCACCTGCAGAAGAGATTTGTTCCAATTTTGGAGTCATGTTTGGCCGTGGTTGAGGCTTATGAAACGAACAACACATTTTGTAATGAATGATTCGTCTTATCAAGTGCATTTTTATGGATCAACATGATATAGTTTATTGTGAATTCCAGTCACTGATTATTCAATGGCACGAATTCTTGAGATATTGAAGGGCGTACGAAAAAAAAATATGTTTTCTACTAATGTGGATTTTGGATGATGGAAAATCTGAATTGGAATGTGATGTAGAATCCTTTTTGAATGTTTTGTTTTTTGGAAAATCCCTCCATGTTTACATATTTCTGCTATGACATGACGGACTTTTTCCTTCGACATTTTTGGTATTTTATTTGATTCCAATTTGAGGCTTTATCATTGTATATTGTTATTCTTTCTATATTTTGTACTTATATTGAAGTTTTTGTGTTTGCTTCTGAACTGTACATATGTTGTTTAAATTTGATATAATATGGCTACCGCCACATTTTTGGACGGACGCAGTGGCCGCTGGACTTAGCGTCACTTAATTGTTATTGTGTCGGATACTCTGCGGAGTAACTTTACCCTGGAAGAAGCACTATATCCGTAATGCTTTGTATTTCCATTTTTTAACTAATACAGAGACGTTTTCTCCTAGAATTTTGTCCTTTTTGAATTGGTTGGGACCCGGAACTGGGGAAAGCGTACAGGAGTGCCTCTATAGGAACCAATTGGGACGGCCACTGTAGAAATACATTTACAGTCTGGATATATTTCTATTCTGGAAATAATTCTATTACGATTACTGTTGGATTATTAAGAATTTTAAAGAAACATTTGGAATTTTAATCGTTTATCACACTAGACTTTTTTAGAGGAAGAAGTTTGGATTATTTATCATATCCCGAAGCTGAACTGTGGAATTACTATATTTTGTATTTGTTACCGTTCCTTTTGAACTTCATTTATGATGTCAAACAGTAAAAAATGACACATGAGGAGGGTGGAAGAGCTCGATGGATCACAGGGCTCTAGGCAAGTCGTTAATGATGACTTTTTTATGGGTAACCCACATGTTATATCTGATATTTATTATTGTAAGTCACCGTTGACAGGCATTAAGGAATCAGGATTAAGTGAGAGCTCTAAAGTACCAGAGGCCGATCAGATACGAAAGACATCGATAGAGGGTTTAGAACTACCTAAGGTTGAACTTTCATTTTTTGATGGAAGGTCTCGCGACTATTTTAGGTTCATGCGACAATTCGAGACGTTTATAGAACCTCGAATAAAGGATGATCAAGTGCGTTTATTGTATTTAATTCATTACTGTAAGGGAAAAGCAAAAAGTGCGATTGAAGGCTGTATTATTATGGATCCACAAGCAGGATATAAGAGAGCTAAGGCCATTTTAAAACAGCTCTTTGGACAGTCGCATGTAATAGCGCGAGAAACCTTAGAGGACTTATTTAGAACTGGGAATGTAGAATTTAATGATCCTGAATCATTGACGAACTTGGCTATTAAAATGCAGAATGCTGCTTTAACTTTAGAACAGCTAAATTGTGCAACGGAACTTCATTCCATGGTTACTTTAGAACGAATAGTAGGGCTCTTACCTCGTCGAATGCAAGCCCAGTGGGCAGAGCCAGTATTCAAGTGGGACGAAGAGGAGAGAGAGCCCAATTTTAACGAATCGACGGAATTTATTATGTCTCGTGCTAAGATAGCTAGTAGTAGGTTTGGAAGATTAGCTTATCAGGCTAAAACAGAACATAATATGGAAGCTACTAGTGGTCTGCGTGTGGGACATGAGGATTTTTCGTTTCTACCTAAAGCACGCTCGGAAGATAAGAGATTTGTCAATTATATCACGAAAGCATACGCTGATGAAGGACGGGTATGTGACCGTAACGATGTAAAACCTCTTGATGCGTGTCCTAGTAAGAAGCCGGTTGGTGTAACAGATAAGATGGCTTTTCTAAGTATGGAAAAGAAAGAAAAGGGTGAAAAGTGTAGGCATCAAGATGGATCCGAAGTGTGTGATGATAAAAGACTCTTAGCTGCTCGAAAAGCCTGGAACGGTAATTTGGATTCGAGTAAACAGAGGTTAACGAGTTCAGCAAATATGAATAAGGCCCAGGCAGGATTGTCTGAACGGAATAAAGCTTATTTTCGGAACCCTTCATTTAGGGTAAATTATATAACTGGACCTAGAGTAGATTCTAGGATAAGTGATGGTGGTACAGTAACGGCTAAGAAGCCTGGGAGACAACATGATGCTACTATTACTAAGAAGCCTAACCCTCATGCTCTTTCGGATGCTACGACTAGCCATGGAAATAGTACCCATCAGAACCTTAGTAGTGACAGTGATAATAAGGAGATAGAAAGTGTCAGCAGTCCACTTATAGTGACTAGTCTATCAACTACATCGAATGAGCCTCCTAGTGTTTCGACGTCATCGGACCTCGTCACGAATGTTAGGTTGATTGAAGATGCACAAGGTTGTGCAACTGTAACTGTTCCTATTCCGGTTGACTGTCAGTCGAGTGATGATGAGAAGAAAGTGTTTGATGGTAACGGCCAGTCTACAGCGTTGTGTGATGACGATGCTATTGATGAGCATACGTCTTGTGTCTCTGAAACGGATGCTAATGCACACCGAATCGACGCGACTTGTCTGACAGAACGGAATCATTTAGACGTTGATAATAAACTGGATGTCACTGATGTGACAAATGAGTTACCGACGATGACGAATACTGATCAAACCTCCTCTGTATCGGGAGATGGAAAGATAAATATTGATCCCACGTCATGCTACTTAAGGTCTTCTGGAGACGATGAAATGTCAAAATTGGAAATCCCACCCTTGCATATTATTTATGGGTCAAAAACTTCTGTTGATAAGTTAGCATCACGGACTTCATGGTATCTGCTGATCGGAGCAAGTGGTGGTGGATTGGCGACTCGTCCCCATGATGGAGAATGTAGTCTTTGGATAGGATATGACCAGTTTTACGACGTGTTGTTCATGTTCGTGTGGGTTAATTGGGTAAGGTTTATACTACCGTTAGGTCATGCCACGATAGATCAGGGAATCAAGGGCCTGATGGGAAAGTATAGGTACCTAGTTAACACGATAGGTCATATCCATGTTGGATGGCGGGTAGGCGTACTGCTGTAAGTCCTACACGTTATTCCGGTGTGGATTAGGGGATAACGGGGAACCCAAAATAAAGTGTCATTAACGCTAGCTCTTCTTGCATGGAGGGATTTTGCGGGCCGGTGTAGAATCCTTTTTGAATGTTTTGTTTTTTGGAAAATCCCTCCATGTTTACATATTTCTGCTATGACATGACGGACTTTTTCCTTTGACATTTTTGGTATTTTATTTGATTCCAATTTGAGGCTTTATCATTGTATATTGTTATTCTTTCTATATTTTGTACTTATATTGAAGTTTTTGTGTTTGCTTCTGAACTGTACATATGTTGTTTAAATTTGATATAATATGGCTACCGCCACTTATTGTTATTGTGTCGGATACTCTGCGGAGTAACTTTACCCTGGAAGAAGCACTATATCCGTAATGCTTTGTATTTCCATTTTTTAACTAATACAGAGACGTTTTCTCCTAGAATTTTGTCCTTTTTGAATTGGTTGGGACCCGGAACTGGGGAAAGCGTACAGGAGTGCCTCTATTGGAACCAATTGGGACGGCCACTGTAGAAATACATTTACATGTGATACAGATCATAAAACTCAAAAATGCTAACTGGTGGTACGATGTTTGGTAATTCAACTTTAACTCTATTTTTATCATAATTCATTGTTCAACCTATTGCCAACCTTGTTCAAATATCACGTCTAGTGTGCGAATGGTAATGCGCATCGCCCAGATATCTCATTTCGTGAAAAAGTGACAGACTGAAATATAAACTGGGTTAGAAACCTTTAGAGTGTATATTTATTACTTGAGTCACACCTATTTTCGATTCTATCATACATTTTTCTGTTTTGCCGTTATTAATTACCATTTATTAGTAATACAGTATTATTGAATAATGTCTCTCAGCCGGTTTATATTGAATGGTAAAATATTACGTTTCATTGTTAGTGTCATGTAACAAAAGTTCCATTTAACTCGGTGCAGATCACGATTCACGTTTTTAAGCTCACATGCAAGGTATAATTATTTTCACTCGTATTTTCTTCATTGTCACCTGCTTTCAAATTTTGATGAAAATGTGAAGTTAAAATTCATGTTTTCATTATATTATTGATTGTATCATTTTGTAAAACCAGAATAAGAATTCTATTGAACTACTATTTTTGCTACAATTGACACAAAGCAGACTAAACAAAATTCATTATATATTTTTAATTAAATATAATAGTGTTATATTAGGCATTCTGGTATACATGCGAGATCATATTGTTGCGAATTCTTTCACGGTTACTGTGAACGTAAGCTAAGTTAGTTTGAAATTACGAGTTATTTTGTGATAGCATATTTGAACTCAGGATATCGAGAATAAGACTCTGATAGAGTTACATTTCCAACAGATGAGCACAAATAAGTTCAATTAATTTTAAGTGAATTAGGATGAAACATGTCGATCGAATCGCTACTGTTGTCAGTTTCGACGTGGACGTACGACGACGTAAGATGCGTTTTATTTTTTGGGAAACCCGTTATGCACAAGTAACATTAGATTGATAAACCAACGTTAACTAGACTATTATTTTTCTAAATATTTATAAGCATGAATGTTTACGTTACCAGTGAATGGCCTTTCTATTCATGGTGAAGTAGAAAATACAGACGCAATTCACACGGACCACAAACGTTATTGTAAAATTTCGTAATGTTACACACAATCTCAGTAATACACCTGTGCAGAATAATGGGCTGCGATGCGTGTCAAGTGAATTGAAAAGTTGAAGAAGTTGACTGCATGAACATTGAAGCTCATGATATGGGAGGAGAAGTACATTTAATTTAAAACAATTTTAATTTTTTCATCATATCCTTTTGTTTCGCATAAAACGTCAACCGCCACGTTATACAATTAGTGCCTTGGTAAGCTTGTTGCAGCTTGTCAATGCAGGATCGTGATTATTATTCAGACATTACACGAACGGCACATTCTTTTCATCACTTCACTTATTAGTATGAATAAATACATATGGAATAGTATTCGAACCTAGCCATTAGCTGCTATTGAACATCTATATCCAACAGCGATCATAATCATTCGATGTCATACGAACCAAAAAAGTGAGAAACAGAAAACCATGTTCATTGATCGCAAAACATTTAACTGAGACACTTGAAAAAGTTGATATCGATTGAAGGCTCCATGATATTGTATTGAAACCGTTAAAGATTATATTAGCAGATTGTTCAATGAAAACCATCTGAATGATTGAAGTATTTATTTGTCATAACTTTGAATCAATTTTGGTAAAATTCGAGTGTGAAATTACACTTCATTGGTAAATCGAAATTTGTATGCATAAAGAATTATTTCGCATTCTTATACTCTCGGTAATTAACAGAATATCCACGAGCGGCAAATGGAGTTATTGTCATGGTGACGAAAAGATTTCGACGATAACAGGTTCGCGATATCCAACTAAATACTGACAACGTTTATCGCGGCCATCTTTATTTATCGATGACTACAGGAACAGGTGTCTTGTTTTAATTTGCTCGATAGCAGTTTTTTTCTGCACAAACACAGTTCTTACAACATTACTGTTCGATGAATTCCAGGTTTGTGTATACCCGACGAAAGTCTGTAGCCGTCTTTTACTAGTGCATTATTCCTAATTCAGGTATTGTCAACTGAAATCACTTCTCCAAAAAAACCTTGCGTTCCAGAAAATTATACTTCATAAAAATACATAGCATAATTGTCAAGTACAAATTATGTTATTGTTTATCTGGTAAGTACAGTGTGATATTCAAAATGTGTGACTTCAGTACATTGAGTTTTGCAATATTATAAAATAGGTGTTCATCATGCATGATAAATTTTCTATATTCACTTATCCGGTACCAGGAAAAGGGATCTTTCACTCGTTTAACTTTCTTGAGGTATTGATATTCTGAATCAGTTAACATACTTGTTGACAGCTATTCTACCTAATGAACTAATGTTGGTAACGTCACCTTTAGAATAAGAAAGTATTTTGCGGCTATTCGGTCCCCAATATGACACTTGTTGGTAGTTTGTGCATACATCAATCTGCGCTTGCGGATATTTGGCTTTACACACCCTGTAGGGTGTTGTGTAGGCTTCTATTTCACCTAAATTTGTTGGAGAGTTTGTTGTGTTTTTCTTGTTATCGTTTAGAAAACTGGAAAGAGGCAAACATTGACTGTGCGCAATAAGTGATTTCCTATGCAAATCAATTGAATTAGAAATTTTCAACATTTCGCTAGTAATTTAATCGAAAGTGAATTTATCTACCGATTTTCATGTGTTTTGTGTTGAGCACGCAATAAACACTTTAAAAGATAATGGATAGCTGCCCAAATAAAAACTAAACCTTTGCTCTAGTTAAGAGATTCTATATCAAGACGAGCAAATAAGATAAATGTATTACCAGCACTCATTTACTCGTATTGATGTCAAGATAAGCGATGAAGAAGTCTAATGATATACATTCATACTTTTTGACAATTCTGACGAAGATGAAATGATCTTATTCAAACACTACGGGTTGGCTCGCCGTACTGGAATGCAGGCTACATCTACTAGTGTAATGCTTTTTAACATGCAGTCACAGCTTCAATTACTCACTATCTACTTGTCAAGGCGGGCTTATTTAGAAAATAAACGGAGCAGACTTAAATGTTCGGAACTTGTATCGCGTCCGTTTGTTCAGCGGATCAATTTCATGGAGTACGGAAACTAGGAATTAAAACGAATAATGAACATGGACTTCATGATGAAGTGCGTTTAATAAAAGATTCGGACGATCAAAGCGGAACATGTTGCAAATACTTGAAGTCTCTCACAAGACGGATGAGTCATGTAGTTGGATGTAGGCTACCTAGTAAGGATTCGCATCCCCAAATAATAATGGCAAGAGACCCTGATTGACGTGGTCAATTATCGTTTGCAGTAGCACAGATTTATCTACTCTTCGCGTTTCATGAAATTTCAACATTCTGAAATACAAAACATAATAATATTTGTCTTTCATAATATTATCTCACTGAATTAGTTTTCTGGAATAACATCTTTGAACCCACATCTTCTCCATAACTGCTCATAACTTCACAATAACTAACACTGTTGGGTTTGGACTGAATGTTGCGTTGCTGTGCTTATGCTGTATGACAGCTCGAACTGATTTGGATGCGATCGAAGTTCTACGTTGTACCTTACTAGTGCTGTTGAGGTGTATCTTCTTTCGTTGTATTATTTCGTGCCTAAAATTCTTGCAAGGTTCATGAAGTTGCTTTTGTATTTCTGAAGGTTTTGATTTGTGCTGTACAACATATTCACTTATCCAAAAACAGTCACTTTTACGCTTTCGTAAATATGTAGTTGATTTTTTTAATACTGTGTACGTTTAAGTGAACTGTAAATTGAGTGACAAACTACATTAGGTTGGTAACCAAGCATACGATAGTTATGGTTATAGTTAGTTATATTTTTTTTAGTTAAATTTTTAGGTTATATATCTTTTTTTGATATAAACAATTTTGTTTTTGTTTTGCATGCACACTTACGTAAATGTCACACACACAGTCGATAATTGTTGAAGAACATGAACATTCTTTTTTTTCATTGATACACATCTGTTCTCTCGTCAGTTCGACTTCGTCTTTAGACCCTGAGTATCTGCCTAAAGTCTCATCGCTCTCTGATATACCAGCATGGCAACGCAGAACATACAGAAACAAATATTCCGGTCAATGTTGATTGTTTTGGTTATCAAGAAGAGCAAGACTTACACGAAGTTTACGTAGCTGCTACGGTCAAAACTGAAGTTATTTGTGTACAATCGCAGTTTTTACAGTACAACTTAATTTAAAGTTCAACAGTTGGCTGTTCAAAAATTTGACAGTCAATATGTTGGTGATTTGAAAAGCTTTCATCCAGATTTGTCTATGGCTCTAATAAGAAGCTGTTATAGTGTAAGTAGCTAATCGTTTATCAGTTCGTATCAACAATTTGATCAATTTGATCCCACAATGCACGAACGTTCCATGCACCTAAAAAAATGTGTCCTCTGGTTGTCAGAATAGGCATCAGCACCGTGACTTCCGAGGGAACTCGGCTTTTATCACGCGATGTCATAATTCTTCCTCCAACTCTAGTAGAGAGTTAAAATGATTTGAATTATTTTCCTGGTTAGCGTTTTTTTGGCAAGTTAGATTTCGACGGACGGGGTCGACAACTCCATGTCTAACCCTCGCACTTTATCCAGGATTAGACCGCAAGCTTGTACTAACAGAGTTGGGATCAAATGCAGTGCCGAAATATCGAAAAGAAAAAGTCAGTAAGATCATAACACAAATATATATATACATGTAGAGATTTCTCAAAACAAGGCCTACAAATTAGATGCTACATCAGCCCGTGGAATATCTCCATACAAGGCAAGCCCTTTCTAATCTTCAGCTTTTAAATTAGATTCTATATTCACGTCTATTTTAGTAAAGAATCCGCATCTCATATGTTCAGCAGTATACTCGAATGCTCATATCAAGCGAACACGAAATTCTTCATACACATTTTGTTTCTCAATATTTTTAAATAATCGCAAATTTAACTGCGGTGACATTTCTCGTCAGTCACAATCCAAAATTTCGCACCTCACATGACAAGGCGGATCCAATATTCAATAACCAATATCTATCTCACGAGCTAGTGTCAACCAATTTGATTTCTTCGCGCTCCATTCTTGTTCTTTCGGTACGGTTCTAGGTGTTCGGTAATGTCCAATGGATGGAGGTCTAGACACTCGACTGTCTTATTCTAGTCAATTGGCAGTTGGTTGTGAGTTTGTGTTTCTCGGGATTTGAATGAAACGTTTGTTTCAGGGGAGTAGGGTTTCTGGATACTAGCAGCCGTCACATTACCAAACCGGAGATCAGTTAGTTGCAATGTGGAGGGTGATAAGGGTAATAAGGATATTAAATGCTCCAACATTTAGTCTAGAGCGGGGTTTAAGGGAGACCAGGAACGAAGTTTCGCGAACCCGTGTCGTCTGCATTAGCTGTGCACTGTGATAAATGAATGTAAGAAGAGTTAGTCGAGGAGATGAGAGCGGTACTAGCAGGTGTAGGAAGGATTTGATTTTGACCAATTCTGTCTCGCGTGCTGTTAGGGGTATGAATGCGGTAGTCACTTCCCGGCTGCACACACCGTGGAAGGTTGTTTCTTGAGGAACCTGGAAAGGAAAATAGACTAGTGTTGGTCTTAGAGACCTGTGTGCGCGACCGCAGAGTCCAAGGGACAACTGCTTGAGACCGGTCACGCACGGCGTTTTTGTGAAACCTTTTTGAGGATTAGCTCCGTTCTTAAAGGCCCTTGTTGGGCACCCTACCCAAGGAGACGGAAATCCGTGAGTTAGGGGAGGTGTGACATTCTTAGGGTCGACCTTTTCTAACCCTTCCTTCCTTGTGAGAAGGCAGCATCGCTGCATATGCTGGTTGTCGGAGGGAAACACCTTACTGCTGTCACACCCCTCTGCAGTCAGAAGTACGACTTCCCCCTCCGACCTTCAGTAGCTGCTTTTAGTCTCATCGTTCTCCAATCGACCAGCCTGACATGGTAGGACCTAAAGGAACATATGTTCCAGACGGTATAGCTCGGTTGAGTCATCACGATAGGCAAGCCCGACCACCACGTCAAGGTAGCAGCTATGGTCGGGATGTATAGCAGTGATTATTAAAGGTCTATTCATCTACCTTTGAACTACTTTTGGTAAAACCTTTGCTGTCGTATTTTGTTTTCACACTACTAACAGTACAGCTGTGTCGTCCTACAATCAACTTGTGCTTTTGCAAATTATGTGTAGTGACCTAATCTAGTTCATTTCCAATATCCAATATCCAATATCTTTCTCACGAGCTAGTGTCAACCAATTTGATTTCTTCGCGCTCCATTCTTGTTCTTTCGGTACGGTTCTAGGTGTTCGGTAATGTCCAATGGATGGAGGTCTAGACACTCGACTGTCTTATTCTAGTCAATTGGCAGTTGGTTGTGAGTTTGTGTTTCTCGGGATTAGAATGAAACGTTTGTTTCAGGGCAGTAGGGTTTCTGGATTCTAGCAGCCGTCACATTACCAAACCGGAGATCAGTTAGTTGCAATGTGGAGGGTGATAAGGGTAATAAGGATAGAATTCTAATGATAATATGAATAAATTTTCAGAAATGAGTAAAATATAGATGAATTTAGTTTATTTATTGGTAATGAAGATTGTGAGAGAGGACCGAAGTGTTAGCAAGGGAGAGGAAACAGCGATAATAGGCAAGATAGATTAATTGAGTGATCTGAGGAGACGGCAAATGTAACAACTAGCAGGTCTCAAGATATGCATCAGGCACAGCTTGTCCAAGACGGAGATGATAGTCCGTATGTGAGTACGTGATTATCAAGTCTCTTCTTAAAGCAGTCCACTGAGGGGGCTGAAACTACCTCGGCTGGGAGAGCATTTCAAGTTGCGACGACTCGCAATGAGAAAAAGTGTGCACGAACCTGAATATTTGCTCTTTGATGTGCAATCTTTCGAGGATTGCCTCGAGGGAAGTGGTGGTGATGCATCGGTAGGATGCTCACATTGGGATGGTTTGGTGTGTTTAATATGGTGTACGCCATAATCAGGTCACCTCTGATTCTCCTGTAGCTCAGTGGGAATAATCCCAAGAGCTGGAGTCTGTCGTCATAGGGTTTATTTTACATCCCTATCACCCATTTCCTTGCTCGTCTCTGCACTTGATCCAAGAGATTAATGTCTCTTTTGGGCAGGGGGGATGCGATGACGTTATAAACCTCCAAGTGCGGGCGCGTGTACGTCTGAAACAGGGTTAAAAATAATTTCGGGGTGATAGCACCAAGCTGTCTTCGCATAAAGTGAAGAGTCGCATTTGCCTTGGCTGCTTCCCCTACATAGTTCGGACTCGTGTGGAGGCTTTCTGTGGTTATTAAACCAAGATCGCCCTCTGAGGTGTCATTAGGGAGCGGACTTCCATTGAGAGCGTAGGTCGTTTGCGTCATATGAGGCAGCAAATGCATGACGTGGCACTTCGGTTGGTTGAGTTTTAAACCGTTTTTCACTGCCCATTTCTCAATAGATGTAAGGTCCTTTCGAAGCTCAGTGGAATCCTACTCGCTTCTAATCGACCTCCAGATCTTCGCATCGTCTGCGTAGAACAGTGCCGGTGAGCTAACTAAGCTTACCAGGTCATTATTAAATATCAGGAAGAGGAGTGGCCCTAGGATAGTCCCTTGTGAAACTCCTGAAGTAGATGCTCTCCAACTCGCATGCACCCTGTTTACCTTGGTTCGAAACATTTTATTCTCAAGGTAGTTTCTGAGCCGAGATATGAGTAGGTCAGTGAAGCCCATTTCCACAACCTTTTCGATTAGGCATGCGTAAGGCACTGTGTCAAAGGCTTTTGCGAAGTCGAGAAATACTACGTGATTATTTACTGATATCGCCTTGATTAGTTAAACATTTACGAATAAATATTCATGTGAAAAACAGTCAAACCTGATGACGATCTAATCGAAAACAGTATTGTACGCATACATATGTTGTTCTAGAATGCGATTTTAGTGTGCTATTTTTGTCTGTCCGAATGACGTCTCTATAGAGTATAAATAAACGCAATTTGAGTGCTTCGTTTCGTTGCTGGCTGGATCTTTGTAAAATAACCATTCTACACTTTATCATGACTTCTCACCCTTACATTTTGATCAGATTATAATAGTAGCCCACCTAGAAGCTGGTTCATTGTTTTGTTTCTCGTTATTAGACAACTGTAAACCCGTCATAGTTTAGGCACAACTACAATAGAGCTTATCAAGTTGATGACGCTCGTTTTGATGAACGGTTAGGTGAATTATGATGAATGCAGCTAAATTAGATAAACTGTTTGTACAACAGCTGAAATTGATGTAGATATTTACTTAGAAGCACAGCTCTTCTCATGTCTCATCTACAACGACAATTATCCAGTCAGTCTATGGTTTGACCAATTGTATTTCAGAGTTTATTCCTGATCCTGACGCAAAAAATACATTTATGACTTTGTTTAGACGTTATGAGAACATCTTTAAAGTTGATTTTCCTGGCAGAAGTGATAACTAGAATGTGCATCTTCTCATGAGAAAACGTAGTTCGTCAGAATGGTGCCAGTACTGCAATGACATCACACTGTGGATTACACGCGAACGATCATTCGATAGTACCGTTATGAACGTTAAGTGTATGTTAAGTGGTAATTTTTTTTCACGTGGTAGAGTGTTTTTCAGAAATTTATCATTCGTAGGGTATTATTGTGGTTTAGTAGAGTTTATCTATTGTACCCGGTTCACTTTTCTTCCAGATAGCGAACCCTCTAAGTTTTTATTCACTTAATACATATTTGTCGTTTGATTACATTTTTAACTTCCGAATACACTAGTTTAAGCCTACTTATTGACTTACAGTGACTCTTACACTTCATAACTGAACCTCTTATCTTTAAAATCCGCCATTGATTTTTGGTATTAACACAGTTAATACACAATAAGTTATACCCTTAGATATCTGAGTTACTTAGACAAGCGATTATCCCACCCAATTTTCCACTATGACAAATAATTCGAGTAAAAGAGAAAGGTCTCCAACTTTTAAACGACCTAAAAGATCAAAATCCGCAAACACTATGTCAGATGAATCTTCACCAAGTAATCCAATAGTAAAACTCGTAGATATAAGAGATACTATACCCAAATATCACTACACTGTCGAAGCATAATTTACAAGCAAGAATAGTTTTTTTTTGTATTATCTTGATTTTCAATTTTTGAAGAAGCTCATCAGGTGAAAAACTTGACTTGCGTGCTGGTAATAAAAAGATGTCAAGCAGACCATGCCCGTGATTTTAAACTACTTTATGACAAGTGAAGTTGGAAAATTTTCAATCATTACAGTTATTAATGCCGAATAATAGCTAGAAATTTTCCAACAAGTGGTCCTGATTTCATTCTCAATTGAGAATTCAATTAATTCTGACTGTTCGTACATGTAAGCTGAAGACCTAATCTACAGGTTATTCATCACCGGCGAACGTGTGTCCCCATCAAGCATTCTAAACTACTCTTTAATTAGAGTGAAAAATTCACATTTATAAGAAATGATCTGTGAGTCGTGCACATGAATTCTACACGAGTTATATGTTCATCATTACTTATTTTTCGGTACTCGTAAGCGCTCAGTCAGCTTCAAATATCCAAGTCATTTGAAAAGAAATTCAATGCAAATAAGCTTCCTTCGACCGAAAATCATGTTGAAATAAGAATTGCCAAAATAAATTATAGCCTACTAATTAGCGAACATTCATCTTCTATCAAAAAGTTTGAAGCTTGACGATTTCCGTTAAAAAATGAACATTCAGCATTTCATAGGAGCTACTATCAAAAAAGATATACGGATAAGATATTCTATTTGTTCGTTGAAAGCAACGTGTTATATTTGATTGCACTGGTTTATGTGTGAAAATACTGCGTGTTATTATTGTCTTTGCCAAAAATATAGCAACCTTGACTGATTATTTTCACTTTTTCAACTTTAAATATTGTTCACTTGTTAAACATGTTGCCTCATTGAACTGTGTATGATAAAATGATTTGAATCATATTATACATGCTGATCAGGTTTGAGGGTGTTTTTTCGTTTATCAAAACTATAAAACGTATTATTTATCCAATCATATCACAAGACATCAGTTTATTCGTTTATTTTGACCACATTGAAACCTGAACATGACCATATACATATTAGTTAGCATTTTCGAAACCGTTAACAGAAATTGCCTATTCAGGCAGACACTTTGAAATGCATAAGCAGATAAATAAACACAGAATTTTGTATGATGTGAAAGAGTTTAAATTGTGATTTCCGCGTAATGTCATCAAATGTTAAAATTCGATGATCTACATAACTGATAAACAAAATTTAGAAGAATTTGCATTCTGCTCGACATCGGCAAACACGGCACACTGATGAGCATATGAAAGGAAAATTTACTAGTCACATGGTTTGAATGCTTCGTGATACGTGTGAAATGCATTGAAACTTCTAGTTTCGTGTCACAACAGCATAACTAGTCTTAGTCACAAAGCAACAGAACAACGATCTTTCAAGTAAATATTCCGAAGAGTTGGCACAATGTGCGTAAGTACAATTTGAACAGATTATTAGGCCAATATGGTTAGGTAGGTGAAAAAAATTTGGTAGCAGGCATACTACGATTACATTTCTTATCGGTCGGATTTCGATTATCGCCTAATACAGATGGATACAATTAGAAAAACAGCATTTACAGATATTAATTTATAATGAGATCGTAAATAGACTGTTTCGTGTTACAAAGAAATTACAAAGCGACAATCCTCGGCGTTTTTCCTTAAATTCCGTATGTGCATTATTTCTAAGTTCTGAAGCAGTGTGGTGATTCAAAATTGAGCGGCTTTTTATCAATTTGTAGAGAAGTACCAGGTTGTTTTTCAAAGAACAGAGCCGTACAGGCCCAGAAGAAAGATGTTTGCATCTTTCTTTGTAGTCGAGGTAGTGACTTATTTTGAGAGATTGCAGGGTCAATCTTCATTGAACCTTTTTTCACACCTAACTTTATCACGAAATTCACGTGTGAAAAGATAAGTGAGTACTATTCAAGTAACAGCCCTATACAAATTTTCACGAATGTTATCTAAGCTCACGAATTTGTTGAATAAAACCTCGATAAATCTTACAGACTGAGAGATAATGTAGGAAACATGTCTTCAAATACCTATATCATGAGCTATTTCAATTCTCTGAGCCGTACACTATTGTGATTAGGAATGTATATCACTGTTATTTTTACTGAAATGGATGAGGCTTAATTTGTATTGGTTAGTCGTTAGCTACCATATTTCGCTCCGGGAAATAAAATTATCAAGATCGTTCTGAATCCTGAACATATGTTTGTCCAGATCCTCAGACTTGTAGCTGCATACCATTTGCAAATCATCAGCATATAACACTGCTCCTTCAAATCGTAGTGGATCAAATACACTTCCGTGTCAAAATGCACTAGTTATTGCTCGTGATGACAAAAGGCGATCCCAGTGAATAACAATTTTTTGGCGCCCATCTGCGAATGAGGCGTATCATAAATGTAGTGGGTTACAGATTCTGAATAACGTGAGTTTAAAAAGAAGCCTGTTGAACGTGTCTCCATAAGAGCCCTTTCGAAGTTGATGAAACGGAATGAAGCTAGAAGCCATTTCATCCAATTTTCCTTGAGATCTTTAAAATTTTATAGCAGGCAAAATTCACACGACCTCGACTTCAATAACACATGCTGTTTCAATGACTTTGGGATGCACGTGGAGTAGAAATAAAATACTGGATATAATTATTTCGGTTAGTCGGTACGTCATTTAATCCGCGGAACTTGAATGCGCATTGAAGATTTTTACTCACTTCCAAGATACACATCTAAAAGTGACGCGAAATATAACACAGTTATCAAAGACAAATCTGTGACTATCAGCTGAGACAATGTTTGATAGAATATGGAGCAAATTATTTTAGTTCAAAGATTTATTAGTACTCTCCTAACGATATATCGTTCCCTTTAGATAAAGAATTCCAGGTGAAACCAGGTGAACGACCCAAATGTGGTAGCACATACATTGCTACTAAGCTTTCCAGTAGTTCAACGTGAACAGGATTATATCCTAACAAAGTTTATGTCAGTTCAGATAAACATTCCAAATCCAGCCTAATCCATTAAAATTCCACTCGCCAATAAGGAATTTTTATTGATAGACTATGATAACATGAAATGAGAGGATATACACGGAATAGCAGAGTTTGACAATTTACCGGGCATTTCATCGTCTTTCGCAAGTTACCCACTTTACAAGTCAAATGTGGGTACGGTATAAATATATACATTTTCTTGCTTACTATTTAATATTTTTCTACGGTCATGTGATGAAAATGTTTTCAATCTGAACAAGAACATACAAAAGCATCAAACGGTTTATTCCCCTAATACTCTGTAAATTGGGAATTCCTATGATGGTTGATATATTTCATACTGTGCATTTTATTATTTAAATTAGTTTTTACGTCTGTAGAATAACTTCTATGTGGATGAGGTAACACGCTTTTGCATGAATTTCAAAAATAATTCCATATATTCTTCGACTGCTATAGACATTTCAGATTAACGAAAATAAACATCGTTCCAATAATTCTTCATTATTTGGCATGCCCGGTTTCTTACGTACAAGCCTTGCTCCTTACCGTTATTGAAGTACAGTGTGTCGTTCTATTTGCAATTCACGAACCCAAATTTACAACAGAATGAAAATCCAAAGTAGGTCCCAAAGTTTATTTGTAATTCACAAATATTCGACCAAAATGTCGTTCGTCAATTTACAGATAGACGACCAATGCCGTTCTAACAACAATAATTCTAATAATTTAAAAAAACCTTCAATTTTATAGGTTGCTGGAACAAAATTTTCAAATGACCAAACCAAGAAAAAAATAACTCGAAATGGCGGAAAATAATAAATCAAAGAAGTTCGTAGGTTAAGTAGATGAAATATACTCAAATAAAGCAGTGAAATTAATTGTTAATATATAAAGGTTTTATTAAGTCAAATGTCTTCATTTCTCCCGTAACAAGTTTATCTTGTGAGAAACGTCAATCGTTTTCCTTCAATTCATATTATTTCTAACTTCTAAACAATTCTTCATTTAATCAGACATCCATTTTGCAGTATGTTAAGCACAATTATCCATGGCGAAAGCATGTTTAATTTATAAATTAATTTGCCGTATTTAGGAATCAACAACAAATCATTTCAACAAATGAATGCAGATCAAAATTATGAATGTACCAACATTCCATGGTCTTTTATTCGTGAAATTATTACGAAATTTCATATCTGTCACAGCATGTCTGCTGTTAGTATTATTATTGGTTAATCACTTCATTTGCTCAAAATATTGTCATACATATTTTCATAGATGTAAATGACCTCAAATGACAGTTACTTGTTCGGTACGTTATATCAATCAAATTCACTCGGAAATAGTGCTTATCCTGGATTATATGTTTTCGCGCAATGCCACGGAAGTTGATCGTCATTTATTAAAATAACCGTGCGCACAATGGTATATGTCATTTACTTTGGTCACGAATGCTGTAAATGACAGTGACACGCGTTCAGTTCATGTGTCACATATAATGTTCTGTCATTTTCTAACTAAACAATCTGACTGACATGACACCACAATCCCATACTGATTCATCGTTTACTCGCTCTCAAACAGCACATGCCTGAACCAATAACAGTTGTTCCAGATATCATGCTGTTTTTTATACATGTGTCATATTATTTGCAATAATTTCCAAATTTTTAATGATCAATTCGCATGCTTCCGAAATGTTTGTCTAGCTTCAGAGATGGTTTACCAGTACTCACAGAATAATTTAGTTTCTAGTTTTGATCGCTGAGTTTGTCCATGAAGCTTATTTATAAAAAAAAGTATAATTCAAATAAAGCCTTGATAATATGAAAAGTTGACAACAGAGCCGAATGATGACCTACAAAATTGGTCTGTTACCAAAATACTTCTGTTATGTAACAATATAAACCAGTGTATCATTTCATTGCTGTGACGGTATTCATACTCCTTGTCCAAATTAATTTAATTCAGTTCGACTGAAAAGTTGATTTTCTTATCGACTATAAGAGATATTCTTATTTTTCAATACTTGTCTACGTTATCAGTCAAAAGCATGTTGAAATTGAAATTGAGGCTTTCATAACGAAAGAATACAGAATAAATATCAATGTTTCATTATTTTGAAAACTGCTCACATTTGAATAGTATCGATATGAAGTTTATGTATTTTATTTTTCACGTTCGTGAGATTCACCAACAAACAGATCCATATAGCTATCATAAGTTTGAGGATAACATATCACCGAAATTCGCCTGATAAATATATTTATTTTATTTATTTATTACATAAACCGATCAGACAACCTTGAAATGATATTTTCCATAGCAAAAATCCTCAGCTATGATTAGTTGCTTCGTTTTTATTTTGTGTATTTCTGCGAATGTCCCAATGAGGTCTATGTAGAGTATAAAAAAAGCAGTTTCAGTGCTTCGATTTTTTGTGTGCAAGCTACGTGTGTTTGAAGTACACAATGTCTTCACTATATCAAGACTCTTTCCTGATTTGATTTGTTCGATCTATTGTGGTAGCACACGAAGATGCTCGTTCATTGATTTTTTCTTTTTTTCGAACAAGGTGAACTTGTATCAGTTAAAGGATACCTACGGACGAGCGTGATATAACTTTTCACTTCTCAACTCTGAGTCTCAATGTTATCAGTAAGTATAATATTTTATTGAAATGTATTTAGCACTTGGAGTTAATGTTGTTAGAGGACATTGATGGAATTAAAGCATGACTACGTTGCTAAGAGCTGATTAACTAATTCTCTATTTAATCAGCGGCTGATCGAATCATGGAGAACAGGGTAGTAAACTCTCGTAGTGTTAGCTGGATGCTGATTAGTTAAATCTAATTCAATCAATCACGAGAATTTTATTCCAGAAGCTTTCTTATATAAATGCTATAAATAGACTAGCGTTGTATCTATTCTTGCCTTCTTTGCTTTGGCCTTCGCCATCAACTCTGGCTTCTTATTCCTTGCTATTTTGGAATATAATCTTTTCCTGTTCAACCGTAATTTGATTCTTTGGAGCTTGTCCAGTGTTTTGTGGTCAGAGAATACCAGGCGATAGGATTTAGCCGGCAATTATCTAAGCGAGCATTACATAAAATTTGGAAGTCATTTTTTTGAGCAGTGAATACTCTTTTTATAAAAATTCATTGTTTTTTCTGAGCTGTTACTTATGCAGCATACGTGTGCAATATTAATCAGAGTTTAATTTTTTCTCATCAATGTTCATTTAAAAAGTTAATAGTAATGTAAATAGCAAATATCTCGGTGCGTGTAAAAAATAGTTCATCTCGTTTTATCACAAATATGCTGAACTGTGACATCAGTGATGATATAAGGAACGGAAAACAAAAATTCACAGCCTGTTATGTGTTGTAACATTGGTAAAGTCTATCATTTTTGATAGGGTTGTAACAATAATCCATAATATCTAATAACAAAATGGCCTGATCATTGAAAATCTTTATTCAGAAAATAAATGATGTTTTAAGGAATACACTTATTGAACAAGCAAACATTTCAATCCAATATCAAATCACTGATCATGACAAACGTTTGCATACAACTCAACAAAATCACACCATTTTTCAGGCGCATAAACTACATGAAAAATTAAGGGAATATCGTTTAATATTTAGTAACAAAATGGAAGGATTCATGAGCATGATGAATCGAAAAATACATAATCATTTCAACTTATTATCAAATCACGAAACATCTGTTTGCAGTGCATACTACATCAAATTCACAATAAAAATCAAGTGCATATTTCACATAACTAACTCAAGCAATATAATTTAGTAGCCGACTTCATGCAACTAACTGGCTAACGGATGAATTAGTGAATGGTATTTAAAGTATTCTTAATAATCCTACTTTTTCAATAATTGAGTGTACTCGAATGAATGAACAAACGGAAATGTAGCATAATTGTACAATATGGTGCTACTACTACCATTAACTACAATTGTTTATATTTTCAACGATAAATTGTAATTATTGATTATTTCACTTTCAAGGAATATTTTTTTTACTATTTCTTCAAAATGGGAAAGTACCATTGAAGTTTTGATTCTTTGTTTATAAAAAAACATTTTCATGTAAAATTAAAGGATTCTAAACTGCAGGAACCATGCTGAATGTTACACCAAAATAGTATCTATCAATACTCCGTGAATTGTGAAAGATATCAGTCCATCAGGCAATGAACAAATGAAATAAGTGAAATCAGATAATCATGTTTGATCTACGTAACGATTTCAATTTAATTATTTTAATTAAGTGTATTATTTTTCTAAAAGAAATCTCTTCTCAAAGATCAGTTAATACAACATACGCCAAAGCACATTCACGACTTGACTACATCATAGATACAATAATATAAGCTCGTGACGGTTTATATATATATATGTCATGGAAATTTCAAATTTATTTACAAGACTAATCACAAAATCAAATACCATACTCATCTGACTTGATGATATTAATGGTACACGATAAAACGAAATGTCTTTCTAAAATTATAAGAACATCATTTTTCAATTTGATTTTTGGATGTTATTGTGCTCAAAACTGAAAGAATATAATTGAGTTAACATTAATAAATAAAATGCAGGAAACAGCTCAGTAATCGAAATATGTTCATTTTCATTTGAGAAGCATCACAATAAAATAAATACAATATGTTTTAGGTCAACTTAAGCCAAATCAGTAAGACATCCTATTGTTGTCTATCCTTTATCTCCTCCTTACACCGCTCACAGCTGTTGTAAATGCAAGAACAACAATCAAACAAACATTTTATAAATAATAAAAGAAGAATAACTATGTAACGGAAACAAAATATCGTTTGAATTGCAAACTGAAAAAAGTGATATGATTCTTTCCATATTTACATATCCTAAATCATAGTGTTATCACGTTTTGTAATAACATTAACATGTGATTTTAAATAGATGAAGATTTTAAACGATTTATATATAAACATTTAGTACTGGATTATATCAAATGTTTGATGTACCACGTAAGTAGCTCAGATCAGTGTATTCAATCTTGTTGAGTGCACTCACACGATCACTGTTTATAGAAACAATTATACAATTTACCAGTGACTCCACGGTTACATTATCACAATGCACTTGTTGCACGTTGCTTAGACGTGTTCTCATCCTACGCAAATTAATGATTTGTGCGAAGCGTTCAAAAACAACAACTAGTTAAAATATATACAGCAGCTGGAGAAACCCGATGTACAATATCAAGAATTGTTTGTTGAAATTAATGTTCATTTATGAAGAATTCAAAAACGATTGAGATTGCATCAGCTTCAAACAGCATTTGTCAAACTTTGACATGAATCTGTTGATCAGTGTTATCAAGCAATAAACTGAATGATATTCTTAATCCTGCAATCTGATTTTCGTAAGGCTGCATTATTGTAAATGGAAGCACGTTAATTTTTTAAATGGGATCATCGAAGGATGTTTTCTTGTTTATATTCGCCATCCGGCTCACGAAATACAGAATAATTGATAATTTCTATTCTCATAGGAACATGTGAGAGTAAAATTCAACTGTCACATGGATTGGATGCCTTGTGATATCAGCAAGATCAATTGAACCTTCTGTTTTTGTATCACAATTGCATAACTAGTCGTAGTCTTAGCTTAAAAAAAAGTCTTCCGAGTGAATGATTCGAGGAGTTGATACAATGTGCATCAAAATCTTGGAGTGTAATAAGAAAAATTAGTTTTTTATCCAACCAGTCCACCATGAACCTTGCCCACATTTTATAGGTAACCTACTGAACACGTCAGGCAGGTGGCTTCTTCCTCTAGGAATTGGAAGACATATATTTGTTGAGGACGTTTACTGATACAATCTTAAGCTAGTCTTTACAATGTGTAGTGTATTTTAATCAAACACTTGTGGCTCTCGTTTTAATGCTGCATATGATAATATTATCCCTTCTTTGGAACGTTTTTCAAACATATACTGTATTGAGAATGAGGTAACCGGTGAAAATTAGGTTCAATATATTTCTGTATCCGGTTGAGCGTTCAACATCTTCAGTCTTGTAGCTGTATGCTTTATTAGGATCATCAGCAAAAAACTCTGCTCTTATTAAACTGACGGCATGATTTTTATCATTTTTGCACGTAATAAACAATAGTGAACCTAATATAATTACGTTCATAACTGCACTGGGTATTTCTGCTGGCGTCGAATGCCAATCATAGTACCAAACCACCTGTTGACGAATGAGTGACTGTTGAGAACGAGGCGTAACTTGAATATGATGGGGTACCAATTCTGAATAACCTCAGTTTGAAAAGAAGCATTTTGTATGTATCTTTATAGAATCTTTCTTAAAGTAGAAAAAAACTACTGACACTACAAGTGATTTGTTTTAAATTTGCCTGAGATCATTGAAGTTTGTAGCAGACCTAATTCTCACGACCGAGATCTCAAGAACTCATGTTGTTAGATCGATATTTGATTGTTATTAGGGAGATTTTGCAATAATTCCGACCAAGCTGCCTAGTCCATCTACGTAGATTGTAAGGATGACATGTATATTCTTCCATTTATTAGGACAGCACTCTACACAAGATAATGTAGCAAATGGCTGAAGAAGAAGACCTCAAAGATCGTCATGACTCTCTTGCAGCATGTTGGATAGTCTACCGTCTATTCGTGCATTTAAGGAGTGAATCAGTGTACTAGTCATGTCTCTTAACATTTATTCGCAATTGATATTGGACGCTAAATTAGAGGCAAATAATTAAAATCGAATGATGATTTCTAATATACGAAACCACTGAACATTCAAAATTTGTATCAAGTGTCCTAACGTTTCAGGAGAAATTACAACGCAAAGAACGTCTGTCATCCGTACTGCATACGCTGTAGCTGATTCATGATTTTTATCCATAGTAGATATCATAGTATAATTACATGACGATTTATATGGAGATAATGTCATTTGTAAGGAAATGTGTTATTTAATCACATGATCCAATATGAATCGTAACTAGATTATGTGGATTGATGTTGATGTTGGTATAACCTGATACTATGATAAGAACAATATGCTATAACTTGATCTGGATATGTAAGTTTGCAGAAAAGCAATAAAATAAATTTTTTTGGTTTTATAAACAATGTAATAAATGTAGCAATTATTACAGTGATAAGATATTACTATATAGGAATGACAAAATTAGGAGTTCAGGTTAAGCCAAACAGTAAGAAATCCTAATTTTTGTGCCATTTTATCCTCTTCCTTGCACCACTCGCAGTTGTAGTGAATGCAAGATCAACAAAACAAATTATTTTTAAAATAATAAATGAAGTAAGCAATAATCATTTCTGCGAATTGTTCAAACGAAACCAATAGTAAGAGTAACTCAATCTACAAAATCAAGGATTGCTTGTTGAAGATAAAATTTGTGTGTGAAGAATTATCGGAATGCTGAAAATTCATCAGCGAGGAACAGCTTTGAAGTTAAGTGTAATCCTGCAACGAACAGCATTTTATTGTATATCCTGCTTATCAATAGTATTACACAGTTCATTCTGATAACGGTTAATCTATAACGACGAGCGTTGTATACATCAGTACAGAGTGTGAACCTCTGGAATCGCTTCTCAAAAACAACAAAACGACAGGTGTTCGAGGCCGGTTTGAATCGATTATTCATAGCCGATCACCATTTTTTACTTACAGAAGATCACAAAGGTTTTCGATCAACAACGTCCTTCATAGGTAACTGTCCACCGAACAAACTTTTCGAAGAAATTCAGTAAAAAAAAGCTGATTTCCGCAGATAAAAAACTTTTATTGTTTCTCGATTACAGGACATCTTTGTCCAAAAAAATTCATCAGATGAAAAAACAGGAAAAAATTGATTCTGCATATTGATTTTCATGAAGTTTCTCTAGTTAAAGTGATATGCAACTTTTTTCCTCCCATCATAACTTTTTTAAACTACTTGAGCATTTTATTTATTTTAGGAGTAACTGTGAAATTAAAACCGATTTTGATTTGTTTGTTTATCTTAACTAATATTGTGAACGATCAGTATTCGATAAGCAGGCAGAACTAACTTCAGTTAGAAAATCAATCGTCAGGTAACAAAACAAGTTCTCTCGACCTAATACTTCTAAATGAAGTACTTATTTACTTCACCTGGTAAACACTGTATTCAAAAAACCATTTGTTTCCTTACAACAATCGAGTACAACGAGTGTTACTTGAATTAGTCATAAAGAATAAACAAACACATATTTCCGTGTCATGTTGTTATGTTTTACCAATAAATTTGAAACGATAGCGGCCGATTTCTCTCCGCTCGTTTGTATAGACTGTCAAGGGAAACGTTTAACAGCGATCTTTAGATAAAAATGTCACATTATCAAGCTCACGTCTCATTCAGTGCGTATAAGAATTAGCGTTTCGTGATGGTTATACAGTTGGCTGCTTGCTTACGAACGTAATTATTTTAACTTGATTTTTCGTTATTGGTATCTATACCAAACATATTTGGATGCGTGAAGTTTTAATTTATGGTGTCATTATTTTATGAATTCAGTCATGTTATTAACCTAGAAACGGAATATTATCTAATATCGACCTATGCAACACGTAACACTAGAGATAATTTATAATCTATTTTTTATAAAATAATTTCGTGGTACAAGTGTCATAATTGTTAAATGCTAGAGTAGTATGTTGCAAGCGATGACACTTCGACTGTCAGAGTTTTGACAGTGACGTTTTAATTTTCAGTGTTTGATGTAATATTTGTACTAAGAAATCGACAGGAACAGTTTAATGTTGCCACGTGTACATCATGCGATCAAATTTCGGAAGACCACATAGCGACGTTCAAGTGTGATATTTTTATTCATGGGTGAATCCATACCAGCAAACATTTAGACAATATAACGAATTTTGGTTGGCGTGCACACCAATCTTATTAACCTCACTAACATTCGATTGAAAAGCTTACATTTATTCAAAATAATCTGAGACACATGCACTTAGTTAGGATCCGACTTACACGTTATTGATTTCACATTTTGAGTTACTCCTAAAATCTTTCTCATCTTCAATCTTTCAAGACACATGAGAAAGAAACTCCGTAGAAATTGACTGTCATGTTTCTTCATGATGCAATTATGTCATATCGTATGAAGCGAATTCGTTATTAATTTGATTCAACTAGATGACGACTTATCATGCTGATGCTTCTTTGACTTTAACATTCATTTAAGAACACTGTCACAACTGACAAACAAGTAAACTGGTTTGTTTTTGTTGTTGTGATAAAGTGAACTGGATCACTTGTTCTATACTCATAAAGATGCTGAATATGATTTTTAAGGTGATTCCATTGTGCAAATTTTCCCATGATCAGTCTATCCAAACATATTTATATAACCTTGAAGTTAAATTAATGATCTGCATCTCTCTTCTTATTACAGAAAGTTTTCACAACATATTATAAAGGGATGTCCCGATACGCTGAAATGATTTTGACTATCTTTAGTAATTCAGTTACTTAAACTTACGTGGGTTTACTGTGAGGATTTATCACAGAACATTATTAAAACATATATTTAACAAATGTCTCGATAAGATAATATAGTCGAAAATATCTATATTCACAGACTTACTGATAGCTAGATGCGTGTGCATTAAGGCTTAAGGAGGGGACACGTTGAGTGGGTTATTTAAATTTACAGGGTCAAGGTTACACTTAGTGTCATAATAATAACAATTTGCACCAACGAAGACATAAAAGGGCAAAAGATGTCATGCATAACCTGGGTTAAATTATGAAAGTGATAACTTGTTTTTACGATATATCGCGTTTTTCGGAAATTTATCATTCGTAGGGTATTATACTGATTAAGTAGAATTTATCTATTGTACCCGGTGCACTTTGCTTCTAGAAAGCAAACTTTCCAAGCGTTTATTCAGTTAATACAAACGTGTCGTTTGATAACGTTTTCAACTTCTGAATACACTAGTTTAAGCCAAATTATTGACTGACAGTGACTCTTACACTTCATAACTTAACCTTTTATCTTGACAATCTGCCACTGATTTTTAGTATTAACACAGTTATTTCACAATAAGTTATACTCTTAGACACTTAAGTTAATTGGGCAAGCAATTATTCCAACGAATTTTCCATTATGATATATAATTCGAATGAAAGAGAAATTTCTCCATTTTTTAAACCACCCGGAAGATCAAAATCTGCAAACCCCATGTCAGATGAATCTTCACTATGTATTCCAATGGTGAAACTCGTGGATTTGAGAGACGTCTACACACAAAATCTTCAACATAATCCTATTAAGCCAAAGTCTGTAATTTCACAAACCAAGGAGTTGAATGCTTCATCTAAACCTGGTCATAGTAGGAATAACCACGGCAGCGAGATACTGCAGTTACAAAACTCACTTGCCCGAAATATCGATAAGCTTAACCTGTTATCAGCCCTAATGCACTTAAGGGCCACAAATAATGATGAAAAACTAGAAGCGGAATAAATCCTGGATTTTGTATCTGAGGACGTTTCTAAAAAAATAATGTCTTCCTGCGATGCGATTGCATGTAACCTCGTCAGACTCACATCCTACACTTCGCTTAAGGATACCTGTCTACAAGTATGCGGTATGGCAAACGTTAGTTGTCAAGTTAAACGCCCCTTTCTGTTCACTTTTTGTCTGCTGCAACTACGCCAAACAATTCATCCGTTTGAGCAAAAATATAAGCTCATCAAACTCAGACGAATAAATAAAGGTTACCTCGTATCTAACGCTTTGTCAACGTCATGTAACAACAAGAGAAACGAATGATTATGTCCCAAAAAAAACACGGTTCTAGCGAAAACTAAATAAATTAGGAATCAATCCCCAAAATATATTGCACGAGAGTATACGACTGAAACAGACTTTTTTTCGAATAACACGACAAGGGTACCAAAACATTCTCCATCCTTATCAAAGAAGAACGAACTGATTGAAACTTCGGCCTCAAGTAAAAGAAATTGGTTCGATTCAAACTCGCTCGCCTGCGACTTCCCCAAACACGATGAACAGGTTCAATCATTTTATGTTATGTGATGTGCCCCAAGCCTCTACAAGTTGTAAGACTGATAATATAAAGAAAATTTCATACCAACATCTGATGTTGCACATCTGGCTGATTAAAACCTTTATATAAATATCATTAATTTCACTTTGTTTTTTGGGTATATTTGTTTTACTTGCCTCATGAAATTCTTTGATTTATTATTTTCGGACATTTTGGTTTCCGTTTGTCTTTGTTTGCTTATTCGGAGTTTTTACTAAAGGAACCTATTTTTGACTATTTTTGAATTGCGAAAGACATTTTGGTCGACTATTTGTGAAAAGCAAATAAACTTTGGTACCTAACTTTACATACTGTAATTCAATGACGGTAAGAAGCAAAAGTCGGACGTAACAAAAGTTCTTCAATATTTATTCTGTTGTCATACATTGGATACGTCTGGACATTTTTGGTCACATTTTCTATGATCTATTTGGTAAAGAACATCTTGACGCTTGTAATCTGTTGAAGGATCTGCCGATGGCCTAGCTGAGTTCGCAATTAAGCTACGTAATATTTGCATAACTTTGAATGAATTACGATGTATGTATAATATGCATTATACGGCGAATCTGGAAATTATTGTGTCAAGTGTACCCCTAGAATTACAGAATAGATGAGTGGAAGCTGCTGAAAGGATCATGATGATCGGCAGAGAGCCGATCTTTAAAGAATTAGTAATGTTTGTAGAAGAAAAAGCCAGGATGGCGCATTCAGGATTTAGTAGATTGGTTCATTGTAACTCATAGTTCTGTTAAAGTAATAATGGAGTCCAAGTTGACAGAACACCGCACTTTAATGTAGTTGAGCGGGAACCAAACAAATCATTCAAGGCTTTAAGTTGCGAAATTTATTTTGTTGATCACAATGAAAAAGACTATGTAATTATCAAAAATTAATTTTACGGAGAGGAGACAGAAAGTGAGGAAGCGTGGTCTATGATGCCTGTGTTTAAGGAAGGGTCACATAGCGAAGTCGTGTAACTTGGACATAAGGTGTGACGTTGATAATTGTAAGATTCGGCATAATCCATTATTACATATTGATGCAACTAACAAACATGTGTTGAGGATTGGAAATTCTCGGAGGTTTGTTGGAGTATCATTCCGGTTAGACAATAGGGCCCAAAAGGATGTAAGGAAACATAAGCCCTCCTAGATAATTGTTCAGATACCTCTATTCTATGAGCAGAGTTAATTAATCGGTTAGGTCTCAAAAGTGAGGAGACTTCAATAAATGTGACGACTGTGAATGAAACTTCTACTTATGAATATCTGTAAGTAAATTGAGAGGTATTTACATAAGAAAAACGGGGCTCTATTAAGAGCAACAAGGCCTATAGGACCAATAAACTTCCGAAAGATTATGCTGAATTCTTAACCAAACTCCAGCTAAGAAGGTGAAATTATAAAAGACATAAGCATACCATTGGGTCCATTGGGTCCTTGTACAACGTCCGGGAGACAAGTGGCATCCGTTTGGTAAGCGTACGCATATCGGTTGGATGATTTTATGTTCTAAAAATGTATGGAGGTCTATACATTAAGTACAGTGGTGTCATTGTTCTACTGAAGGTATCTTGCGAGATATAGAAAGATTAGCTAATCGTGAGTTCGTGTATGCAGATAGGTATGGTAATGGATTTTCTGTTGAGGATAAAAGACCTCTAGAAACAGTTATTAGTTCTTTTCGACTGGAGAGTGGCCATTTCCATGTTGGTCTACCCTGGAAGTATGATAAGTCAAGACTTCCGAATGATTTGAAACTAGCTGACGGTAAACATTTTTGTTTAAGGAAGAGGTTTATGAAGGATAATAGTCTTCTGGAAAAATATTAACTTGTAATGAATAAACATTTAAGTAAAGACTTCATCATTGAATTCGACCGTGATACTGCTTGTTGGTATATTCCTCATCATCCTGTTATCAACCATAAAATGCCAGGAAAATTAGGATTCGTTTTTGATTGTGCAGCTGTCTATCAAGGTTGTACTGTTAATGACCAGCTTTTGAGAGGACCAAATACTGTGAATAGTTTTACTGGCATACGTCTTCCATCCAGGTTATGCAACGTAGCATTGGCCGCTGACATCGAGGAGATGTTTCTTCAAGTAAAGATCCTGAGACATGATAGGGGAGCGTTTCGGCTACTGTGGTTGTAGCATGTTATAGGACGAAAGACTAAGGAATACTGTTTGACAGTTCATTCATTTTGAGCCATGTCCTCTCCTTTTTGCGCTAATTTCGCTTTTAAGAAAACGGTAGATATATTCGGAAAGGAATTTAATAAAGATGTCCGGGAATTTTTATATAGGAGTTTTCATGTCGACGACTATTTAACTTCAACAGATAATTTGCAGGATGCAATCGAGCTTGCAAAAACTTTTCATTTACTCTTCAGAAAGCTAGGTTCAGACCTATAAAGTGGATAAGTTACTGTTTATAGTTTCTTAAATCAATGCTTCCAGAAGAGAGAGCAGTAGCCATAAAAAGGGATTGACATTGAGAGACTTCCTACGGAACGCAAATTGGGATTATGTAGGAATACTATTTTTGATGTGAATAATAAACGCGATGCTGTCTGTCAGTCGAGTAATAATGAGAAGGAAGCGTCTGATGGTAACAGGCAATCTACAGTGTTGCATGATAACGATGCTATTGATGTGCACATGTATTGTGTCTCTGAAACGGAACTTGTAGAACAACAAGTGAGTTTATCGGTTTCGAATTGTGATACTAATGCTGTTCTTTCATGTAGCGTGATGAGTTGTGCAACAATGGAAGAGTTTCACTCTGCGGATGCTAGTGAAGCCAGAAACAACGTCAATTGTCTGGCAGAATGGAATCGTGATGACGATTATAATAATGTGGATGTCACTGATGTGACAAATGAGTTGGCGACGATAACGAATGCTGATAAAATCTCCTCTGTATCAGGAGATGGTGATTTAAATATTGTTCCTATGTTATGCCGCTTGCAGTCTTTGAGAGGCGAGAAAATATCAAAATCGGAGATCCCACCCTTGCATATTATCTGTGTGTCAATAACTTCTGTGGATAAGTCAGCATCACGGACTTCATTGCATCTGCAGTTCGGAGCAAGTGGTGGTGGATTGACGACTCATCCCCATGATGTGGAATGTATATTTCGAAAAGGATATGACCAGCTTCACGACGTGTTGTACACGTTCATGTGCGGTAATTGAATGACGTTTATACTAACGTTAGGTTCATGTGGAATGCAAATCTCGAATAGGATGTTATCAGCTTCACGACGTGTTATACATGTTCAAGTGAGTTAACTGGATGACATTTATACCAATGTGAGGTCCATGCTACGATAGATAGGGGAACTGAAAACCTGGTGGGAAGGTACAGGTCCATAGTGAGCTTGATAGGTCATATCCATGTTGGAGAGTGGGTAAGCGTACTGTGTGTGTTCTACTAGTTCTTCGGATGTGGATTAGGGGATGAGATAGCACACTTAAATGAAGTGTCGGAAAAGGCTTGTTTTACATGGAAGGATTTTGCGGTCCGGTGTAGATTCGATATTGAATGTTTGTTGCTGACTGCTTGTGATGCACATACTTGGATTGCTGTTACCTAATTTCGTCGGTGAAAAGAATCAAGGTTCGTTTGGTCGATAGTGTTACGGGAGTAATGATGACATTTGGCTGATTAAGACCTTTGTATAAATATCAATAATTTCATTGTATTTTTTAGGTATATTTGCTTCACTTACCTTATGATCTTGTTTGATTTATTATTTCCGGAAATTTTGGTTTCTGTTTGTCTTTGTTTGCTAATTGAGAGTTTTTGCTTCAGGGACCTATGATTTTACAATAAACTTTGGTACTTTTCTCTTGTGTTCGGTTCTGTTGTTAATTTCGGTTAATGAATTGCAAATAGATAGACATGCTTAACTTCAATAACGGGAAGGAGCAAAACTAGGACGTACCACAAACAAATAATAATAATCTATGTGACAGGTGCACTGCTCAACCACCAGATTTTTCGAAATATTAGTGAAAGTGGAAATGGAAGAATTTTTACTCCACATCCTATTCTAAATACCCGGGCGTTTATTCGCAAAAAAGCTGAGAATGAAAAGTCTATTCATCCTTCTCTACCAAGACAGCTGGTAAACATGACTCCCAAATTTAGATAAGGTGGAAACATTTGACACACGGAAACGGCAAACCCTCCCCAAGTTAAAACTATTTCGTATAATTTTAACCTTTGTAACGAGCTGTGCCATCAAGTCATTACTAGAAACGTTGGTGAACTGAATTGCCAGCCGGATCATTATTTTTTTGGGGAAACAGCCATTTGTGCTACCTCCGACGCGACATATAGCTCAATTCATTTCATACCACAGACAGAATATACAAGCACTCTACTCGCACAATCTCAGACAGTCAAAGTTCTCCCCATTTCCCTCGGGCTAACAACCCCTCCGATCAATTCCAGTAATTAACTTACCATGTCTCATCATAACTCCTCATACCACACTCACGTAGTTCATAGTAACTCTTTTACTGAAGAAACCCTAAACTGTTTTAGATCAGCAGGACATTTGTTTATTATATGTGTCTTAATAATGCTCGTTTAATGTGTAATAAACAGACAGATCTATTCATGTTTGCTACTATCTGCCAACCATCACTTATTTTGATAACTGAGGGATGGACTTATAGTTATATTTCTGATCTGACTATATCTCTTGAAAACTATGATCTGTTTCAAAGGAAGGAAGAGTTGGAGAATGCCTCATATATGCTCACTCGATAGGTCAAACTTCCGGAATTGTAACAGAAGCATTGACTGGACCTACAACTTTACTGCACACATTATCGACGAACTAATGAATGTATTTTATCACAACACAAATAGCATTTCAAACAAATTTGCACCCTCAGGATCCTGTAGACCAAGAATTCCTGAGGACGTATGTATGCCAGGTCATAAACGAAAACGTCTTCGAAGACATGTTTCCAGATTTCATAACTGTAATGACTTCTCCTCATTAGTACCGATGACTGAAATGTGTGTCGATGCAGAGATAACACGTACTATCAAGGCATTGTCACAGGAAAAGCGTGCGGTTCAGCTGAACAATGAATCCTCTGAATTCATAAAACTGGTTCGGAATAAACTTAAATGTTACAAAGTGAAAGTGCGTAGCATATTTATCAAGAACAATCAGGTGTACGAAGACCGTAAAAGCATCGCAATGCTGTTTGGCGAAAATTTATGTGCCCCATTTACAAACAAAAACTCAAAAAATGAGTCACACCTGACCTAAACGCCAGTGTTGAATTTAGTGCAATTTAGTGCCTGAAGATCTGGACGGAAATTTTGCTTAGATTCAGAGTGATCTTTGATAACTTAACTAAATTCAGTGAGACATGGCAACTAACGTTTAACCCCAACAAATGTGGCATGATACATTTAATTAGGTGTCACCTTGATATACCACTCTACTTACAAATATGTAGGGTCCAGACACTTATATCAGCGAGTTACTCGGTTATTAGTTACTCTGGAACCCTTAAATTCGAAGAACATTCCTCTAATATTATCTCTAAGCCCAGACAGCCAATTGATTTTATAAACAAGAACTTCTTCACAAGTAAGCTAAGCTTACACTTTTTAAAATCTCTATAAGTCACTCACTTGAATATTGTTCACTAATCATTTCAAACATGAATATCATGGATATAATGTGAGTATAAAATGTTCATAAAGCTTCACACGGCGACTGTTTGTTTTCAGCCATAACCTCTACTACACAGAGAGATGCAAGCATCTTTCCCTAGAACCTCTATCGCATCGTCGTCTGAAATGAAATTTTTGCTCCTCTTTAAACTAATAAAGGGTCTTTCATTCCCAAAATACCCGCCCAAATATGAACCACGAAACTGTATATAGACTTAGAAACAACGCATGTATACTAATAACGGTAAAACACAAAAAATCGTTGCGTTGTAATTTCTGTGTAATACGATACAGTTTATTGTGGAACTGGTTACTAATTACTATTTGTTTATGTGACACAAACACTAAGTTCAAGAATTTAGTCATGCTGCTGCTAGACTCTAAAGAGATTTATCGACTATTCCCTTAACTCACAGCAAGTCCCGAGGCACTCTTTTATGGTCCATCAAATATTTAGATAAACCTCGGAAACAAATTAAAGACTTTGTACATATTTTATCCTCGTTACCACCAGTACATGTATCACGAAATGATAGACAAATCATAATGCTCCTACCAAAAGTTTTAGCTTGGGCCTTCAAGGTGTTACTAGTACGGGAGAAATGAAGACATTGGGCTGAATAAAATTTTTTTATAAATATCAATAATTTCACTGTGTTTTTTTGGGTATATTTGTTTTACTTAACTAATGAACTTGTTTGATTTATTATTTTCGGCCATTTTGAATTCCGCCTGTCTTGGTTTAGTCATTTTCAGTTTTTGCTCCAGGAACCTATATAAATGAAAAAATTTGTAATTATAATGAATATTGTGGTTAGAACGACATTGGTCGTTTATTGTGGATTCGTGAATTGCAAATAGATCGACGTACTGTAGTTCATTTACGGAACGTGCAAAATTCAGACGTCACAGTTACCCGTGACTTTTCTTTAAATTCAAATTCCAATTATTATTTTCATATCTTCAAAACAGTTTCAGTTTTAATTGCTTGTAGACAGATGAATTGAAAATCTTGTAGATGCTAATCAATTACTGTCAATTACAAGGAACTAAAACTCCGTGCATCATTGTGAGTTCCTTCTTTTTAAGAACTAGCATATTTTTATTTCCCAGATTCATTAACATCGAATCACCTTGCCTGCTAACCAATTTATCGCCTCACTCACTAATTTTTAACCCTATATAAACTCTTTTTCTCTCTTTCTCTTCTTTCTAGCTCCCTGTCTTTCCTATCTACAAACTACCTATTAACTGACACATCTTACAATATGGAGCAAGTAGAGCAAGTTAATTTCGATAAGGTGTACAAAGTACAGAGAGTGCACTAGATGTCACTGCAATCAATACAATTAACCATTGAGCGTAGGAGAGCCTAACATCACCAAAGGAGTTAGGGTTGTGTATCTGAGGGGCATTCATGACGGTGAAGCGATAATATTCATCTACCCATGTCTGTGTGGCAGAACATTTTGTTGGCTTACAGTTCGTTACGAAATAGCAGGATGTAACAAATCAGTGATATTGATGTTTTTCAATTCTTTAATAACCTCGTCTACGATTCATGTCTGTACCCTTGCACTGGCTTTTAATTCCGACCGAGAAATCCTATTAAACTCTCACCTGGACAACTATACTAAGAAAAACAGCTACCTGTCACTTCCTGAGCTACGTAGATAGAACGGAACAGGATAACTGAATTACCACAGAAGCTTCTCACTACTGTGCCTCATCATTATTTTTGTGGATCTGAATGATTACTAACAAATTGCTCACACTGCGTTTCCTCAATTCATACTTCACATTAGTTTTCTCACTACTGAATAGTCTTTATTAACCTACATAAGCGTAGTTCTACAGTTGGTGTTCTGATATTAAAAAAAATTCTGATTTAACATACATTTGTTTTGTCCATTACCGTATGTGCAAAACCGTTGTTCGGCTTTGAACAAGAATATTTTCTGTTCCGCTCATCGTCCCGTTTTCTTAATTCCTCTTTTCTCAGGATGACGCTATTTACAGATACGTGGTTCAGTTGTATGTGTGACAAGGTGAGGGTACGGTAAGTGTAATAATAATAACATTTTGCACTAACGTAGACATAAAAGGGCAAGACATGTTTTGGATAACCTGGTTTAAAATAAAATCATTGGAGGTATGGAGGAATTTTCTAGATACGAGAATGAGTTGTGTGATAATCATTATCAGTCGATATGTGAGTTCGAAATTTGGAATAAGGAAGTAAAAGAACAATATCAACTTGTAGTTGAATTACAAACAGCATCCACGAATGTCGGTGGACAAAACGATATATAAGTCATCCGAAACGGAGTCGAATCGTGGCAACATATTTTAAAGTTGTTTATTACCATAACAAATACTGTCGAATATGATTATGAGTCCATACAGTACGCTTGATTTTAATTCCATTAATCATAATCTAAAATTCAAATGAGTTCAGTTTCTTCTACTGATGTTTCAAACAATCTATGACAAAACAGCACAGATGTCAGATTTCAGTTACTCTGTGATGTGGCCAAAATAGATATATACTACTGAACGAAAATCATACTACTATAAATTACAAATATCTGTCTTTTTCTTTGATAATTTTATGTTTTATGTGACCATAATATCTGTTGTAACACTTGAACATACATTTTCCAATAGATGAAGAAGTTCCAATGAAACGAGATAACTTACACAAATGCGTCAGTACTTAAAATGCTTCTAAGTTTTCCAGTTTCTCAAATATGTTTAGTCTGAATTCATAACAAGGTTCGTGTTAACTCAGACAAACCGTGCACATCAAGCTTCATCCATACATTGTCGATTCACCAGAAGCTTAATAAGAGCTCACGCGTTCATCGACATTAACGGATTTCGTTTCGTTCAACTTCGTTTAATTTTGACTGCTTCTTGTCCTACTTTATCACATTCTTTGGAAAATATTTTTTATTCCACTGTCACTAAGCACTTTGATATTACCGGTGACGTCCGTTTTTCGTTGAGTGAGATACATGATACACTATTTGTATTCACTAAATTGTAGAAATTCAGTGCAGTGTGTCAAAAATTTGCCAATGTCGAATAATTGTCGATTATTCTCGTCTCATAATTATGCTTTAAACCGCAAGTATTGTCATGTATTTCATTCAATTTCAAGTTCCAAAACATATCTTTACTTTCTAAGATTTTCTGCGTTTTGCAGCATGCTAAGCAAAAGTATGCATGTGGCATTCATATTTGACTTTAAAAACAGTTTGTCGATTTCGAGAATTACTGAACTACTGTAGTTGCTGCATAATTCTCACCCTTGACGTATTTGCAACCTAAACATCATGAATTCTCACTAATCCTACTTAAATGGCATTTCAAATTTTTAATGCATTGTTTGAGAATTATTACAACGTCGATTCTGACCTTCAGTGAATCTCATTTGTTTAAATCATAGATTGGTAGATTTCGTTCACGCAGTTTCGAAATAATAACTGCACTGTCTGAGCATCCATTTACTCAGATATCAGATATGTGATTTACCTACAATCAACCAAGAATCAGTGGCATTCAAACTTTTACCGTTCGACATATAATAAAGTATGTATGTCGAGAAATCACTAACGTCAAACGTACAAAAGGGTTATCAAACACCAGTCAAATATAAATAAAACTCAGTCACCTAATTTGTTCAATGAATTCACTTGTGACGTTGATGGTGAATCAAAGGCTGTTATTCCTGAACAAACAGTTTATGTGGATATGAATTGGCACGTATTTCAGCTTAACATTCTGAACATACGCAATTGGGAAAATATATGCTACTGCCACTAAAACTCATGATCAACACTGAAATTAGAAATATATCGTTGAACTCTGAATACAATTCATTATGTTTTAAATGATTTTTTCGTTTCTCTTTGATGCGAATGACTTAAAATGACTTCAAAAATCAAAAAAAGTAGGTGAACTTCAGCTCGAATATTTACTCAAAAAATCATTGACTGTCATTGACAGATGCATCACTTTAGTAAACGTTTTCGTGACAAACTCAAGATTTTTTTTATCATTGTATAAATTGTGCTTTATTTGTGTGATCGTAAACCTCAAATTCGCTGAATGCTTTTTAAATACACTTAAATACACTTGTTTTACTTATAAATATTACCTGTAATCTGATTGAATATGAAGAAAATAACATCGAATGACATACTTCAGCTTATTTTTCTCTTGACAGCAAAGTAATGCAATTATCATTCATAAGAACATGAATGCATCCTACTTTTCAGTTCGAAAGATTCAAATGTTATTCTTCGCACTGGTGCGGATAAGACGTGACACAAATTTTTTACAGTAAATTTTATGTTAGTAACAACTCATCGGTACATTTTTTCATTGAATACATGATCGAAAATCTATGCCTTTTCTCACAAAGTAATGATTGTTCGACATTTGAAATTGTGGATTTCATCTCCTCTTATGGACGGTTTTCGTTCTTCTGGAAAACCTCATTTTTGTTTTCCCTTTCAGATTATCCAGTTCGCTTGCGTTGAAAAATAGAGGAAAATAGAATTCTTCCGGACAGGATCCCAAGGAACTGCAGTTAATGTGTGCAAATGATTTGTTCAAACAAAATTTTACTATCTCGATATTGTATGAAACGTTAACCCGCTATAATGTAACGAAATCATGGGAAGAAACATTATTAATCTTACATGTAAAATACTACAACTAAGAACTTCGTCAATCAATTATTCTTCAAAACTCAAAGAAACATAATACTTGCCCAAGTGTTTTTACTGAAAATCAGTTACGTCGTCCAGAACGCTAGAAAAGTGGCTAGCATTACATAACGTTAATTTTACATTGAAAAGAAAGTTAAAACTTTGATCAAAGCAATATAAATTTGAAATATAAACTTACTTTACCGCGCTGCGGCCTGCATCCTAATGAAGCGGGAAAACCGTATTCTTTTTTCAGTACGTTTTGGAAATAAGTTCGCTATGTAAATAAAGCAATCAAAAACACCCCAAGTGAAATATCGATTTTCGTTGAAACAATACTTTTAAAGAACGTCAAAAACTTTGTTTTGATAACCAATCTATGATCTGTGATAGTGAAGAAGTACGCAAATGTTTTGCACAGTGTTGTGCGGAACGTGAGTAGATTGGTAATGACACGAGTAACTTTACAATGAGGTACTTTCTATTGTGCACGTACATTGACAACATTTGGACTGTGTGAACCTTCTTTATGTACATAATGATATTCGGCTAAAGAAGTACTCTTGTTAACGAATAAGATAAAGTGATCTACTACGCTTTATCTAGCATTTCAGATAACAGGTTTCTCATGGAAATTATCAGGTTTCCCAGCACGTGCATGATAGTCTTTCAAATAGATACAATTATTCCTAATCCACAATACAAACAGGATGATGTTTCGAGGAACAAGATTTTACATAAAAGTCCAGCCTGAAGTTTTATTCTTTGCTCAAAAGCCACAAATTCAACAGCAAGAGCACTGGTTCTAACTGATCTCATTTGAAACCTTCATTCACGTATACAGTAGTTGTTCATACTCGATGACAAATACACTTACATTATATTTTGTATTATTGCTAGGAACAATGTTATTCCGTCGAAGTGTGCTGTAATAAATGTAATAAAAAACAAACCTTCCGAGTGAGATTTGCTTATCGTATCTTGTATGTCAATAGGTTAATATAATGTTAACTTTTTTGATAAATATCGTTTGATTTTGACAAGAGCATAATAGAAAATTGAAAGATCGAACCTGTGTTCCTAATTTTCTTCAAACTCAAATTGTTGCCGTATGAGTTTCACGAAGTTTGTGACTTTCATTTATTGGTAGCCATTTTGTTACAATCAGATATTTTCATATATCGTCACACTGAAACTCAAATGACATTCGGAACATGCAGCATCTTGTCTGATGTGTATTCGAAAATGGGCTTCATCTTATATACTTAAATTCGAATAACATGTTTATCGTAAACATCACACGATTGATAAGAAACTGAAATGAATCCACTTCCTGAAAATGGTTTGATTGACTGTATCGCTTGAACACAAATCTCTGAAGTATGTAGGTGGCTCACAATAATTATAATCGGTCATCTTCAAGAATGAATTTTGATGCAGTCATTGCAATTAGATGAATAATGTTCACTAACAACCAGTCCTTTATAAAAATCACTCATCGATTCAAAATGAAATTTTAAATAAAAACCACATACTTAAAAAGATCTGTTGTATTGTATAGTTCAAGAGCAATTCTGAAGTAATCATAGGCGTTATTAATTTGAGGAAGTTGAAATGTACACCGCCCATGTTTGCAATATTGGTGTTCCCTCAAATAAAATAGGAAAAGAATTGATTCAGTAAGTCGAAAATAATTGAATTTAATGTAACCCTAAATCGAGTATTTCAATAAAAAATAAAGTTAGTCGGAGAATCCAATAATATACTACCGATACCGTGTTATACACTTTGATTTCGACATAAAATAAAATTCCACTCGAGTTGCCTGGAAGCTGACGTTCGAAATTACATTTCAAAACATCTCAGCAATCCGAAATTAAATAAAATCAACAACAATTGTGCCCGAAATTCGGACGAAAATTTAGTGAAGAGTGAAATTCGAGGTAAAATGAACAGTACTTATTTCTCTGGTATATTGAATTGAGCCGACACCGTGAAAATAATAGACTGATGCAAAACAAGTTCAGTTCGTTGCAGCAGCTTTATTCTACATGTGCTGGTCACTTGCGACAAATGTAAAGCTTGAATTTGATGTATGCGACAGTATAGCTGCTTGATTGCTAGACAAGATGAAATTGAAGAAATGAGATGAAACCTTGTTCGCTTGAATATATCAACTAGTCTGATGCAAATAACAGCCAGAGTTTGTTCAAAATGCTGCAGATGACAGACTCATGTTAAGTTACTGTGTCAGTTTTTATGTTCGGTCACTGTTGTTACAGACATTCTGCTTACACAATGGAAACAGATACTGATTCAATGTTCATCCAATCAAAAACAATACATACACTAACAATTATTTTTGACACAAGAAATCATAATTTGGATTTCACACAACTGCCATATCTTTGAAACTGTACTGAATTATTTTGGCATCCGACCACTTTAAACACACGAGTTTGGAGACACACTACTGTCCTATACTTGAAAATGTACTGAATGATCTTCGCATGCAGTCACTGTAAACATGAGAGTTTGGAGACTGTGTCCGCAATCTGCAAGCGAGTAAGCAGATATTTATCACGTTATTGAATGTTGAATATGTCAGGTAACATCACTGAACCACAGAGTATAATTTAGATAAGGTCTTGACAGTTTTGAAAATGATGACGTAGAATTTTTACTCTTACCAAAATTTTCCTGATGAACAACCATTTTTTAAAGAGGGCCATATGTGGTCTAATTCGGGTCTTAAGGGCTGAAATGAAATAAAAATTTTGTTTGCTCGGTATAACACACAATATTTTTATTCAAACTGCCAAACAATTATCAAGTAACAGTTCAAACCCCGTTTTCAAAATACTTTGTTCACAATACAGTTCATAAAGCTGTGGTTCCTGCACATTTTTGTTTATTGTGGACATTATATCTTCTCTATATTGTCTACGTTATAAGTTTTAATCATGCTCAAAGTGAAAAGGTGGAGTTCACAACGGAAATAATGAATTCGTGTCATTTTTTAACAATCCTCACATTTAGAAAAACATTAGGATGAAGCTGGCTTCATTAATTGTTTAAATTCTTTCTTTCATTACCAAGTGGTTCTTTACAGATTTTACTCTTGTACTTTTCAGAACTGCACCTCAATCAAACGAGTTAACTTCTATTTATTATGAAATGTTATTTTCATATGAAGATGAATACAGAATGTCGTTATAATTTTAGTGAATACTGTTTCAATAGGAATGTGATTTAACGATCGTGCCGTCACTTATATGAAACTCATATGCTGGAACAGTCAGAAAGAATTTATACAACATCATTCAATCCTCTCTTTTTATTAGGACATGAACAAGGTAATTCGGTGATACTTCGACCGGCGTTTACCTATCATTTCACCGAATCCATCGGTGAGTGTTTCACATTCAGATGCTCAATCGACTTGACTTGACTAAAATGACTTTTGTTAACCCAATGTATTGATCTATGAACCTTTCGAGTGAGATGTAAAACAACTTTCTTTGGGACAACTTTTCTGAACCAGAAAACATTTCATCATTATATGAAATCACTGATAATCACATTGGAATGCACCGAGTTCAAGGGAATCGCATTTTATTTCAAGTACCTAAACTACTACGATTGCTTATATTTCAAGCGATAAAACGGAATATTTGATCTATTACATTATCACGCAATAGTTTATTTCTATTGTTACATTTTCGGTTGCCCAAAGTCTCTATAGCAGTTGTTAATTATTGTCATAAAATAACTAGGCAAATAGCACATTTAACTCACATCCAAAAGTGTCAAATTGAATTTGTCTGTTGAGTTGCATTTTGGAGTAACGTTTGGCCAAATTAAAGGCCTGTAAAACAGAAAAACAAACAAATACATGTTTCTTTACTTTCTGCACTATTGAGAAAAAACACGATGTATTTGTACTCAAATGAATGTTAGCCGAAAAACTTTGAGGTTTTCCGATATTTTTGGTTTTATCAGTTTTCACTTACGTGATTCATATGCACCGACTACGCATATAATGATTTCTATGGTAAAGGAATCCACCGTTGAGGTTATATATCCTTATATGTTTCAAGGAAAATCTTCGTATATCAGATAGTTCTTGTGTTACCAAAACATATGTTCACTAAAACATTCTGTATTTATTATATCATGTAGCTGTGGTTGAGTAAAATATTGGAATAAACAATGCGTTCAATGTATTTGTATAATGTGGATGTAAAATGATGGAATGTAGGGCTTTTCACTAAGCTTCAACATGGGAAAATGCAAGTGTTTTTGTCATTTCCGGAGATAAAGACACATCAACAATGCTCCTTATCTTGATCTGAACGTCATTCTTTGCTTTTATACAAATGCATGTGTCTTCATAACGTGAAATTCATTAATGTTCAATCTATTCATGAACAGAAACTGCCCATAATTTCTATTTCAAATTTCATTCTTCAACAATTATTAGAATATATTAATGGGCTGCCTACTTTACAATTTCTGTGTTATCTTTTCATTGACGTTCTGGTTCCTTATTTTTAAAATAAATTATATCCAACATGTTCAAAGCATTTATTATTGCCGAAACTTTCGTCAAATGTAACAACAAAATATTATCTTACCATAGTCCATGAATTGTGAAAGAGTTTACTCCTGCTGGTATCGGTTCCTAAATACGAGGTTAAAATATGATATCAAATGATGATTTTCAATCTACGTTACCATGAAACATTTGAAATTTATATCAAGTGTCAAAACATCCTAATTGAATTTCCTACTGCGAAATCGAAAATCAACAAATAATATTTTGTCACAGGTAATATTGAGATTATTAAACATTCAAAGTCGATTACACCTAATGAAACATCAATAACAGATAAGTTAGTCGATAATGCTGGTTCATATAAATATAACACAATGAAATGAAATGGATTTATACAGTGGTATGAACAACATGAGTCAAGTTTATTTGGGGATGTAAGTGTACCTCAAACCGATCAAAATAATTTTTTTTCAATTATCAACAATGAATTAAATAAAACAATCATTACAGTAATAAAATCATGTTCATTGTCATAAAACAAACGTAACTATATAGGAAAGACTATGTGTTGGAGGCCACGTTAGGGTAAACATGAAGAAATCCCATCTTTTACTGGTTGATCTTTTCCGTTTATCTTTGCTCACCGTTAAACTAAATGCCAGAACAACCAAACAAAATAGTCTAAAAATGAAAAATGAAGAAACAATACGTAAAAAAATTGAAACATCATCTGAATTTCCGAATTGAATCAAAGTGATCTGAATGTTTACAATATCAACGCATCCTAATTCACAGACTTGTCATGTTTGGTAATAATATACTTCTATAATTCAGAGTGAATTATTGTGTAAAGCGATGGTACTTTGATTAACATAATTCAATTTTATTGAATTTGTATGATTGTGGGGACAAATATTGGTCAGTTAGACTTTGACACTTCCTAATTCACATTCTGTATCCGAAACATACACAACTTATATATTTCGTATCAAGAATGAATTCAATATTGACTTACGATGCGCGCATTGACAACCAACAAACGCTATTATCAGATTAAATCAGACAGCGTATTCGGATTCTAACAGACAGAAATAATCATTATATATATATACATATATATTTGTATATAACTGGTGGGCGGCCTATGCTCCATTGGGGGTAACAGGCGTTAGTAAGTAAGTAATATTTGTATATATATATATATATATATATACATATATATATATATATATATACAAAAATCATGGTGGATTATATCATTGGTTTATGTCATATTGTACTAAAAAGGGCTCAATTAATAGAATCTGTTGATATTCATTCACAAGATCGCTCTGTCGTAATTATAAAAAAATAATCACAGTTATGCAATACAATGGTCGTCTCTTGTTGACATTATCACGTTGTTCAAGTTTGCACGTGTTCTCATGTGACGCAAAGATAGTTTATGAGGAACGTTCGAGCAAAACAACCCGTTGAAATATATTCAATGGGTGAAGAAACCTCCACTTACGAAATCGAGAAACGTTTGTAAAAAATGATTATTCTTATGAAGAATTCTATGACTTCCATAGTGCGTCCGGTTGAAACAGCTTTTGTCAAACTTTCACATAAATCTGGAGATGAGTATTTTAAGCAAGCGGACAACCACATATTCTATATCCTGCTAACCAAACAATGTGAGATCGTATAATTAATAGTCAGAGCACACCACTTTTTTTTGTAAACAGGTTCATTTATTTATGTTTTAGACCTTATGTTCGTCTTCGGGTCATCAATTTAAACTTATTAACGGCTTCTCGTAAACACCGTATTCATGAAAGCATTTATTCACTCACACTAATCCGTTACCACGGTTGATATCCTGAAACCAAGAATTTCAAATTATATTATATGACATTGTTCTGTTATTATCGTTTTTGTAGATTGAGATTGTGACATCACACCATTTTATCGTGTTTTAATTTTGAATCTTTACGACTACAACATCTAAACGCTAACAAGTAATTTAAAGTGTTGTTAGCTTGATGAGAATTCCGCATTTATCCTCATTGATAGTTTCACCTCTTAAACTTTCTTCGTCTTCGCATTAGAAATATCATGTCAAGTTTGAGAACGTGAATGCGCATGACTGATTTGTTCCACTGCATGAAATAATGACGACGTGAACAATCAATGGGCTTAAACAGATGAAGAGCGTATTTTGGTTACAGAAATCTGTCAAATAGGCTATACCATATTATATTGCTGTATCATGTTGTTATATAACGCCACGTGTAGAACCTTCGTGGCTGCTGCTTGTCATAAGCCCACGTGAAGGAGTAGGGTTTGAAATGGGGTTGGCGACACTATTTCTTCAAACTCTAACAGGAAAATAATTATATCGTTATGTCTTACAAATAATGCTTACTTCATAACTGCAGATTGCTTTCTGCTCGTTTGTGTAGACTGTTAAACGAAACGTTTCTGTGTCATTGTTAATAACAAAAAGGTCGATTTATCAAACTTTCATCTTATTCAAAACAAATCACAATTCACGTTTTATGATAGATATCAAACTGTTATTTAATTTCACATGGTATCATTATGTTATGGATTTGTTTATGCGTGAAACAAGAAAACAAACATTATGCAAAATCGATTCATGCTACACGTAATTAAAGTTTGACCATAGATAATTTTTAACAATTTTTTTATAAAATAGAATCGCGGTACAAGTGACATGCCTGTTTGAAGGCTATAGCAGTTTAAAACAAGCGATGACACACTGACTATCAAAGATTTCGCAGTGCCTTTTTAAATATCAGTGTTTGATGAAAAATGTGTACTAGGAAATTATTCGGAACAGTTTGATGGTGCCACATTTTCATCAAGCTACCAAAAATCGGAAAACCACATAGTGAAGTTCGAGTGTGATATTATTATTCGGGAGTGATTTTAGAAGGCACATTTCAGTTGAACTCTGGACCAAACTTATATTCACGCCAGGTGCCTTTTGTATGAAACAAAATATTCTTGAACTGTCGTAATATTTAACGCAATGTACACACTATGACCAACAATGTGAAATAAGAGGATGTGATGAGTGTTGACTGCAGTGAAGAGACATGTTGCTAGTACATTGAATTTTATGTTCAGTATTTTTTCCCAGTTTGTGAAAGGCATTGACAATCATATAATTTGTTGCCTATCTCTTCATTACAAGGTGAATTCCGGCCACACACTAATACTACGAATGTCAGAGTAAAGATGACGCAGGTTCTCCTGGCAGAAAATTGATCTCAGTTCATTTTGAAATAGCACTTGTGTGGTGCTAACGTCATCATTATGATATATATATATATATATATATATGTATATAAAACCAGTCGTTGTTTGTTGTAACATTTGCACTAGGTAGCACTACATAATTAGGTGAGAGTATCATATGCTGATTCAAAGTCACGGGGACAATACAGTATTATATGTAGACGGATCTATAGTCGCCACCAAAATATGTGTTAACTATCGTAATATTGCACACAATATAGACGCAATGAACAGCAATGGAAAATAACGGGTTGTGAGGTGTGTCAGATTAATAAAAATAAGGCTAGACTAGCTGGATGCTGATAGACTAAAGTAACAAACTTTGTGAAAAAGCACTGATTATCATATTGATTGCTGCCTATCTCCCCGCGTTACGTGTCAAATAACGATGAATGTCTGAGCGCATGGCTCAAACATCATGAAAGAAAGTTAGATAAAAAGGAACAGATGGCATACTAAGCTAATGATCCCAAGAAAAAAACCCAATCGTAACGCAAACGCTAAAACATGATTATCATTACTACATCACATACGCGTCCCTTATCGTTTCAATTGTGAATATGTATGAATGCAAAGAAGGTTGTTGTGTTGTGTTTGAAATAATCTTCTCCGGAATAGGATCCCGGTTTGATTTGAAATTATTCGATGTTAGAAGAACCGGTTAACTTGAGAAACAGACCATCAGATTCATCGATTGAATCGGGACGTGACATAACAAGGATTTCATTTAAACCTACAAGATATTTTGCTGTTAATAAATGAAGAATTTCAAGGATTGTTGAAGCACTGAAATCTCCTCAATTTGAAGCATCACATGTGTATATAAAATGTTAGATTCAACAGTGAATACATCGAAGCAAATCTTTAAATCATATAACGGCTCTTGGTGTGTGTCCACATCAAGCTTGTTAAACTACAATAACATTCGATTGAAAAGCTTACATTTATTCAAAATAACCTGTGACACATGCACTTAAGATGGTGGAGAAAACTTGTAGCTCAGGTGGATGATTGTGAAGGTGTTTTGTTCTCTGAGCTGGTTGTTTTGGTTGTGGAGCTTTCATTGTTCTTCTGAACAACATCATCAGCACGAACTTCAGATAGAAGTCAAGCATTAGCATTTCTCCACGTTTGACCTGTAGCTTGTTCTGCTAACCTCGATCTTGATTGGTTGTTGTTGACCTTTGGCCTGTCGTTGTTTGCAACTATGTTTTGATTGCCTCCCTCTTTTGATCTGTTTCTTGATCTAGTGTCACCTATGATTTTCCTGATTGGTTGATAAATTGGGTCAATGTCGATGTGTTTGTTGATTGCTAATTGACCTGAGTGCCAAGCTTCTAAAAATTCTCTAGTGTTCTTTGTCCTCCCCCTACCTAGTATTTCCACGTTGTTCCAATCAAATGTGTGTCCATAATTGTCGGTGTGTATTGATATAAGCGAAGCGTTGTCGTGGCGTTTGACTGCTAATTGATGTTCACGTAAACGGAGCTGAAGAGGTCGTCCACTTTGTCCTATGTAGTGTTTTTCACAATTTGAGCAATTTATTTTGTAGATGATATTTGGTTTTTCTTCCTTTGTCATTTTGTCCTTTGGTCTACATAGGATTGACTGAAGTGATTCCGTTGGTTTGTGTGCCACACCTATTCCAAATGGTTTCAGTAGTCGTGCCGTATGCTCTGATATGTCTTTGATGTATGGTAGGATGATGCGTTTATTTGTTCCTGTGCTTGATTTCACTCCTGATGATAGTTTTGGTTGATGTTTTTTGATGAAGTTGCGTGGATAGCCGTTCTTTTGGAAGATAGTCATCAGATGTTTTTCCTCGTTTTTTAATGTTTCATATGTGCTGCAGTGTGTCTTCGCTCTCTTGAACAGAGTTTGTATGCAGTTAATCTTGTGGGTTCTTGGGTTGTTGCTGTCGTAGTTGAGAATTACGTCGGTGTGGGTTGGCTTCCGAAATACTTGAGTTTCTAGTTTTCCTGTGTTAGTTCTGGTGATTAGTACATCCAGGAATGGTAGGCTGTTGTTTGATTCCTTTTCCATCGTAAATTTGATGTCATCAAAGACGTTGTTGATCTGATTGTAGATGTTCTCCAGCTCATTCCTTTTAATAATAACGAATGTGTCGTCTACATAGCGAACCCACATTTTTGGCTTGATCACTGGCAGAATCGACGCTTCCAGTCTCTGCATTACCGCTTCGGCGATGAGTCCTGATATTGGTGATCCCATTGGTGTTCCTTTTATTTGTTCGTAGACTCTGTTGTTGAACTGAAGATATGTTGTTAAGCATAGGTCGATGAGTTCAAGCAAACTTTGACTCTGAAGCTTTGTATATTTGTGTAGATTTGTGTCGTTGGTGAGGAGCAGAGAAAGAGTTTCTTTGGCTAAGCTTGGTTCTATTGAGGTAAATAAGGCTGTTACGTCGAAGGATATCATCATTTCGTCGTCGTCAATTTGAATCCTCTTGAGTTTATCCAAGAATTCTGTGGCAGACTTAATGGAGTAGTTGGATTCATCCACCAGATGTTTTAATATCCTTGAGATCTCTCTTGATAAGTTGTAGGTCGGGGTTCCGGGGAGGGATACAATAGGACGTAGTGGGATGTTAGGTTTGTGGAGTTTTGGCCTACCGTAGAATCGTGGAATTGTTGGTCCATTGGATTTCATTCTCCATTGATCTTGTTTTGATATTTGTCCTGTATTGACAAGCCTATTTAGAGTCCTTGAGATTTGATTGTCCAACTTTTTTATGGGGTTTGTGTCGACTGGTTTATATACGCTTCTGTCCTGAAGTAGCTCCTCAGCTTTCTTGATATATTCCTCCTTGTCCATGATTACTGTTGTGCGTCCTTTGTCCGCTGGAACTATGACTATATCTTCCCTGGTTTTGAGTTTCTTCAGAGCTTTTCGTTGTTGTGCTGTTAGTTGGTTGTTGTCTCTCTTCCGTCGAGTTAGTGGTACTATGGTTTGTCTTATTTCTTGTTGAGTTTCTTCACTTATTCCTGCCGTTTTGAGCGATGACTCTAATGCCGCGAAGAATTCCAGTTTTGAAGCATCCTTCGTGTTGTAGTTTAATCCTTTTTGGAGAAGTTGTACTTCTGTTGTCGTTAGATGTTGCTTCGATAGGTGGACCACACAACTGTTTGCGTTTTCTTCTGTGGTTGGCTTTGAAATCTTGATTAGTTTGTCTTTGAGGATGCTTCTTCTTTGTTCTCTGTGTCGTCTGCTTGACAGTTCAATCGCCGTTGTCAACGTTGTTAAGTGTTCTGATGTAAGTATTCCTTCTAGTTTTCTTTTTTGTTCATCCATGTTGTGTTGGTATTTGTGGATCCTGTAGTGTGCGTCGGTGATCATTAATTGTACCATATGTCATAGTGTGTACATTGAGTTATATATTACGACAGTTCAAGAATATTTAGTTTCATACAAAAGGCACCTGGGGTGAATATAAGTTTGGTCCAGAGTTCAACTGAAATGTGCCTTCTAAAATCACTCCCGAATAATAATATCACACTCGAACTTCACTATGTGGTTTTCCGATTTTTGGTAGCTTGATGAAAATGTGGCACCATCAAACTGTTCCGAATAATTTCCTAGTACACATTTTTCATCAAACACTGATATTTAAAAAGGCACTGCGAAATCTTTGATAGTCAGTGTGTCATCGCTTGTTTTAAACTGCTATAGCCTTCAAACCGGCATGTCACTTGTACCGCGATTCTATTTTATAAAAAAATTGTTAAAAATTATCTATGGTTCAACTTTCATTACGTGTAGCGTGAATCGATATTAGATAATATTCGTTTTCTTGTTTCACACACAAACAAATCCATACCGTAATGATAACATGTGAAATTAAATAACAGTTTGATATCTATCATAAAACGTGAATTGTGATTTGTTTTGAATAAGATGAAAGTTTGTTAAATTGACCTTTTTATTATTAACAATGACACAGAAACGTTTTGTTTAACATTCTATGCAAACGAGCAGAAAGCAATCTGCTGTTATCAAGTAAACATTATTTGTAAGATATAACGACATAATTTTTTTCTTGTTAAAGTTTGAAGAAATAGTGTCGCCAACCCCATTTCAAACCCTACTCCTTCACGTGGGCTTATGACAAGCAGCAGCCACGAAGGTTCTACACGTGGCGTTATATAACAACATGATACAGCAATATAATATGGTATAGCCTATTTGACAGATTTCTGTAACCAAAATACGCTCTTCATCTGTTTAAGCCCATTGATTGTTCACGTCGTCATTATTTCATGCAGTGGAACAAATCAGTCATGCGCATTCACGTTCTCAAACTTGACATGATATTTCTAATGCGAAGACGAAGAAAGTTTAAGAGGTGAAACTATCAATGAGGATAAATGCGGAATTCTCATCAAGCTAACAACACTTTAAATTACTTGTTAGCGTTTAGATGTTGTAGTCGTAAAGATTCAAAATTAAAACACGATAAAATGGTGTGATGTCACAATCTCAATCTACAAAAACGATAATAACAGAACAATGTCATATAATATAATTTGAAATTCTTGGTTTCAGGATATCAACCGTGGTAACGGATTAGTGTGAGTGAATAAATGCTTTCATGAATACGGTGTTTACGAGAAGCCGTTAATAAGTTTAAATTGATGACCCGAAGACGAACATAAGGTCTAAAACATAAATAAATGAACCTGTTTACAAAAAAAAGTGGTGTGCTCTGACTATTAATTATACGATCTCACATTGTTTGGTTAGCAGGATATAGAATATGTGGTTGTCCGCTTGCTTAAAATACTCATCTCCAGATTTATGTGAAAGTTTGACAAAAGCTGTTTCAACCGGACGCACTATGGAAGTCATAGAATTCTTCATAAGAATAATCATTTTTTACAAACGTTTCTCGATTTCGTAAGTGGAGGTTTCTTCACCCATTGAATATATTTCAACGGGTTGTTTTGCTCGAACGTTCCTCATAAACTATCTTTGCGTCACATGAGAACACGTGCAAACTTGAACAACGTGATAATGTCAACAAGAGACGACCATTGTATTGCATCACTGTGATTATTTTTTTATAATTACGACAGAGCGCAGAGTGCACGTAGTATTTCTCGACTTCGCAAAAGCCTTTGACACAGTGCCCCACGCACGCCTAATCGAAAAGTTTGTGGAAATGGGCTTCACTGACCCACTCGTTTCTTGGCTCAGAAACTACTTTGAAAATAGAAAATTTCGCACCAAGGTGAACAGGGTGCACGCGAGTTGGAGAGTATCCACTTCAGGAGTTTCACTGGGGAACATCCTAGGCCCACTCCTCTTCCTGATATTCATTAACGACCTGCTTAGCTTAGTTAACTCACCAGCACTGATCTACGCAGACAATGCGAAGATCTGGAGGTCCATTAGAATCGAAGAGGATTCGACTGGGCTTCAAAAGGACCTTACATCCATTGAGAAATGGGCAGTGAAAAAAGGTTTAAAACTCAACCAACGGAAGTGCCAAGTCATGCATTTCCTGCCTCATATGACGCAAACGACCTACACTCTCAATGGAAGTCCGCTACGTAATGTCTCCTCAGAGCGCGATCTTGGTTTAATAACCACAGAAAGCCTCCACACGAGTCCGAACTATGTAGGGGATGCAGCCAAGGCAAATGCGACTCTTCACTTTATGCGAAGACAGCTTGGTGTTATAACCCCGAAATTATTTTTAACCCTGTTTAAGACGTACGCGCGCCCACACTTGGAGGTTCACAATGTCATCGCACCCCCTCTGCTTAAAAGAGACATTAATCTCTTGGATCGAGTGCAGAGACGAGCAACCAAACGGGTGATAGGGTTCAAAAATAAACTGTACGACGATAGACTCCAGCTCTTGGGATTATTCCCACTGAGCTACAGGAGAATCAGAGGTGACCTGAATATGGCGTACACCATATTAAACACGCCAAACTATCCCAATGTGAGCATCTTACCGATGCGTCACCACCACTCCACTCGAGGCACTCCTCAAAAGATCGCACATCAAAGAGCAAACACTCGGATTCGTGAACACTTTTTCTCATTGCGAGTCGTCGCAACTTGGAATGCTCTCCCAGCCGAGGTTGTCACAGCCCCCTCAGTGGACTGCTTTAAGAAGAGACTTAAAAATCACGTACTGACATGCGGACTATCATCTCCCTGTTGGACATGCTGTGCCTGATGCATATCTTGAGACCTGCTATTTGTTACCATTGCCATCTCCTCAGATCACTTAATTAATCTATCACGCATATTCCTCTCCCTTACTTACACTTCGGTCCTCTCTCACAATCTTCACTTCCAATTATTTAACTAAATTCATCTATATATTAGTCAGTTCTGAAATTTTACTCATATTATCATTTTAATTTGCCCTTATTACCCTTACTACTCTCCACATTGCAACTAACTGATCTCCGGTTTGGTAATGTGACGGCTGTTAGTATCCAGAAACCCTACTGCCCTGAAACAAACGTTTCATTCAAATCCCGAGACACACAAACTCACAACCAACTGCCAACTGACTAGAATTAGACAGTCGAGTGGCTAGACCTCCATCCATTGGACATTACCGAACACCTGGAACCGTATCGAAAGAACAAGAATCGAGCGCGAAGAAATCAAATTGGTTTACACTAGCTCGTGAAAAAGATATTGGATATTGGATGACGACTTATCGTGCTGATGCTTTTTAGACTTTTACAATTATATCAGAACAGTGTCACAACTGACAAACAAGTAAAGTGGTTTGTTTTGTTGTTTTCATAAAGTGAACTGTATCACTTGTTCTATCCTCATAAAGATGCTGAATATGACTTTCAAGCTGATTCCATTGTGCAAAAATTCCCATGATCAGTCTATCCAAACATATTTATAAACCTTGGAGTTAAATAATTATATGCGGTCAAATGTTAGAAAAGTTTATCAAAGTTAAACATCAGCAGTTGTTTCAACCTCACAAAAAATCCATCAATCAAGCAATTTATACGCTGAACATGATGAGATGCATAAAGCTCCATATATCAGATAGACCTTAGACCGATAAAAACATTAAGATCCATTTCCAAGAACAACTGTTGTGCAACTTGATCGATTTCACTATGTTTAAAAAATCAGTTATAATTTTACACGACGTATGAAATATTATCAATGTGTTAATATTATGTGTTCATTCTTTTCAGTGAATATGACTAACAACAATTGCGGTACGAATACTTCTCACGAATATAAATGATAGAATTCAATCATATTAAACCATCATACAGACTAATACCTTAATCTACGTTGAACAGTGTATTGAATCTAGAAATCTTACAATAATATACAAGAAAATGATGCCTAATAACTGATGAATTATAATAGTAATTGTTGTTATTTTGTCACGTTTACAACGAAATAGATATCAGTTACCATTTATATAATAACTTCCGATATATGCGTCTATTTAAATATATTATTTTTGAGATGTATGCGGAACTCTTTGATTCACCATGTTACAATAATTTACTATGATTCATTTATGACAGTATAAAATTACATGAGTCTTCAGAGTGTTATTATTGGCTTGGCCAAAAACCATATCGTACTGCTGACTGAATATTCTTTCCATTTTGCAAATATTATTCAGTTTTCAAACATGTTGTCTCATCGAACAATGTTTGATGAATTAATTGAAGTCATAAAGTTTATCTTGATCCAGTTTAGTTGTTTTTCCGTCAAAAGACGTTTAACAGAATAGGGTGTCTATTTTTTACAAAATGACATGAATTATTCTATCAATCATGTCGCTCGATCCATACCATATCTTTTGCCATTCATTTACATAACATTGAAACTGAACTCATAAAATCGATATAACAATTCTTACTTTTGAAACTATCAAAATAACTGCATCTTTTTTTTCATTACAGAACATTATCACAACGGATGTCCCGATTAGCCAAAATGATTCAGACTATCTTAAATAATTCAGTCACTGACACCTACGTGAGTGTATTGTGAGGATTTATTGCAGAAGATTATTAAAACATATATTTTAGAAACGTCTCAATAAGAAAATTTAGTCGAGGATATCTACGTTCACAGACTTACTAATACCTAGATGCGTGTGCATTAACGCTTTAGGATGGGACAGGTTGAGTGGGTTATTTTAATTTACTGGGTAAGGGTTACGGTTAACGTAATAATAATATCATTTTATACTAACGTAGACCAGAAAGGGAAAAAATTGTAATGAATAACCTAGGTTAAACTAAAGCCACTGGAGGTTTGTATGAATTTTCCATTTACGAAATTGAGTTGTAAGTGTGTTAATCATTAACAGTCGTTATGTGAGTTCTAAATTAGGAATGATTAGATGAAAGAACAATGTAGCTAAAATACAAAAATAGCTTTTCAATACTCTGCATCATAAACGTATTTTGTGAATCAATATTGTTACTCACAAATTGCTCACACTGCATTTCCTCAATTCATACTTCACATTAGTTTTCTCACTACTGAATAGTCTTTATTAACCTACATAAGCGTAGTTCTACAGTTGGTGTTCTGATATTAAAAAAAATTCTGATTTAACATACATTTGTTTTGTCCATTACCGTATGTGCAAAACCGTTGTTCGGCTTTGAACAAGAATATTTTCTGTTCCGCTCATCGTCCCGTTTTCTTAATTCCTCTTTTCTCAGGATGACGCTATTTACAGATACGTGGTTCAGTTGTATGTGTGACAGGGTGAGGGTACGGTAAGTGTAAGAATAATAACATTTTGCACTAACGTAGACATAAAAGGGTAAGACATGTTTTGGATAACCTGGTTTAAAATAAAATCATTGGAGGTATGGAGGAATTTTCTAGATACGAGAATGAGTTGTGTGATAATCATTATCAGTCGATATGTGAGTTCGAAATTTGGAATAAGGAAGTAAAAGAACAATATCAACTTGTAGTTGAATTACATACAGCATCCACGAATGTCGGTGGACAAAACGATATATAAGTCATCCGAAACGGAGTCGAATCGTGGCAACATATTTTAAAGTTGTTTATTACCATAACAAATACTGTCGAATATGATTATGAGTCCATACAGTACGCTTGATTTTAATTCCATTAATCATAATCTAAAATTCAAATGAGTTCAGTTTCCTCTACTGATGTTTCAAACAATCTATGACAAAACAGCACAGATGTCAGATTTCAGTTACTCTGTGATGTGGCCAAAATAGATATATACTACTGAACGAAAATCATACTACTATAAATTACAAATATCTGTCTTTTTCTTTGATAATTTTTTGTTTTATGTGACCATAATATCTGTTGTAACACTTGAACATACATTTTCCAATAGATGAAGAAGTTCCAATGAAACGAGATAACTTACACAAATGCGTCAGTACTTAAAATGCTTCTAAGTTTTCCAGTTTCTCAAATATGTATAGTCTGAATTCATAACAAGGTTCGTGTTAACTCAGACAAACCGTGCACATCAAGCTTCATCCATACATTGTCGATTCACCAGAAGCTTAATAAGAGCTCACGCGTTCATCAACATTAACGGATTTCGTTTCGTTCAACTTCGTTTAATTTTGACTGCTTCTTGTACTACTTTATCACATTCTTTGGAAAATATTTTTTATTCCACTGTCACTAAGCACTTTGATATTACCGGTGACGTCCGTTTTTCGTTGAGGGAGATACATGATACACTATTTGTATTCACTAAATTGTAGAAATTCAGTGCAGTGTGTCAAAAATTTGCCAATGTCGAATAATTGTCGATTATTCTCGTCTCATAATTATGCTTTAAACCGCAAGTATTGTCATGTATTTCATTCAATTTCAAGTTCCAAAACATATCTTTACTTTCTAAGATTTTCTGCGTTTTGCAGCATGCTAAGCATAAGTATGCATGTGGCATTCATATTTGACTTTAAAAACAGTTTGTCGATTTCGAGAATTACTGAACTACTGTTGTTGCTGCATATTCTCACCCTTGACGTTTTTGCAACCTAAACATCATGAATTCTCACTAATCCTACTTAAATGGCATTTCAAATTTTTAATGCATTGCGTACATTATTTGAGAATTATTACAACGTCGATTCTGACCTTCAGTGAATCTCATTTGTTTAAATCATAGATTGGTAGATTTCGTTCACGCAGTTTCGAAATAATAACTGCACTGTCTGAGCATCCATTTACTCAGATATCAGATATGTGATTTACCTACAATCAACCAAGAATCAGTGGCATTCAAACTTTTACCGTTCGACATATAATAAAGTATGTATGTCGAGAAGTCACTAACGTCAAACGTACAAAAGGGTTATCAAACACCAGTCAAATATAAATAAAACTCAGTCACCTAATTTGTTCAATGAATTCACTTGTGACGTTGATGGTGAATCAAAGGCTGTTATTCCTGAAGAAACAGTTTATGTGGATATGAATTGGCACGTATTTCATCTTAACATTCTGAGCATACGCAATTGGGAAAATATATGCTACTGCCACTAAAACTCATGATCAACACTGAAATTAGAAATATATCGTTGAACTCTGAATACAATTCATTATGTTTTAAATGATTTTTTCGTTTCTCTTTGATGCGAATGACTTAAAATGACTTCAAAAATCAAAAAAAGTAGGTGAACTTCAGCTCGAATATCTACTGAAAAAATCATTGACTGTCATTGACAGATGCATCACATTAGTAAACGTTTTCGTGACAAACTCAAGATTTTTTTTATCATTGTATAAATTGTGCTTTATTTGTGTGATCGTAAACCTCAAATTCGCTGAATGCTTTTTAAATACACTTAAATACACTTGTTTTACTTATAAATATTACCTGTTATTTGATTGAATATGAAGAAAATAACATCGAATGACATACTTCAGCTTATTTTTCTCTTGACAGCAAAGTAATGCAATTATCATTCATAAGAACATGAATGCATCCTACTTTTCAGTTCGAAAGATTCAAATGTTATTCTTCGCACTGGTGCGGATAAGACGTGACACAAATGTTTTACAGTAAATTTTATGTTAGTAACAACTCATCGGTACATTTTTTCATTGAATACATGATCGAAAATCTATGCCTTTTCTCACAAAGTAATGATTGTTCGACATTTGAAATTGTGGATTTCATCTCCTCTTATGGACGGTTTTCGTTCTTCTGGAAAACCTCATTTTTGTTTTCCCTTTCAGATTATCCAGTTCGCTTGCGTTGAAAAATAGAGGAAAATAGAATTCTTCCGGACAGGATCCCAAGGAACTGCAGTTAATGTGTGCAAATGATTTGTTCAAACAAAATTTTACTATCTCGATATTGTATGAAACGTTAACCCGCTATAATGTAACGAAATCATGGGAAGAAACATTATTAATCTTACATGTAAAATACTACAACTAAGAACTTCGTCAATCAATTATTCTTCAAAACTCAAAGAAACATAATACTTGCCCAAGTGTTTTTACTGAAAATCAGTTACGTCGTCCAGAACGCTAGAAAAGTGGCTAGCATTACATAACGTTAATTTTACATTGAAAAGAAAGTTAAAACTTTGATCAAAGCAAAATAAATTTGAAATATAAACTTACTTTACCGCGCTGCGGCCTGCATCCTAATGAAGCGGGAAAACCGTATTCTTTTTTCAGTACGTTTTGGAAATAAGTTCGCTATGTAAATAAAGCAATCAAAAACACCCCAAGTGAAATATCGATTTTCGTTGAAACAATACTTTTAAAGAACGTCAAAAACTTTGTTTTGATAATCAATCTATGATCTGTGATAGTGAAGAAGTACGCAAATGTTTTGCACAGTGTTGTGCGGAACGTGAGTAGATTGGTAATGACACGAGTAACTTTACAATGAGGTACTTTCTATTGTGCACGTACATTGACAACATTTGGACTGTGTGAACCTTCTTTATGTACATAATGATATTCGGCTAAAGAAGTACTCTTGTTAACGAATAAGATAAAGTGATCTACTACGCTTTATCTAGCATTTCAGATAACAGGTTTCTCATGGAAATTATCAGGTTTCCCAGCACGTGCATGATAGTCTTTCAAATAGATACAATTATTCCTAATCCACAATACAAACAGGATGATGTTTCGAGGAACAAGATTTTACATAAAAGTCCAGCCTGAAGTTTTATTCTTTGCTCAAAAGCCACAAATTCAACAGCAAGAGCACTGGTTCTAACTGAATCTCATTTGAAACCTTCATTCACGTATACAGTAGTTGTTCATACTCGATGACAAATACACTTACATTATATTTTGTATTATTGCTAGGAACAATGTTATTCCGTCGAAGTGTGCTGTAATAAATGTAATAAAAAACAAACCTTCCGAGTGAGATTTGCTTATCGTATCTTGTATGTCAATAGGTTAATATAATGTTAACTTTTTTGATAAATATCGTTTGATTTTGACAAGAGCATAATAGAAAATTGAAAGATCGAACCTGTGTTCCTAATTTTCTTCAAACTCAAATTGTTGCCGTATGAGTTTCACGAAGTTTGTGACTTTCATTTATTGGTAGCCATTTTGTTACAATCAGATATTTTCATATATCGTCATACTGAAACTCAAATGACATTCGGAACATGCAGCATCTTGTCTGATGTGTATTCGAAAATGGGCTTCATCTTATATACTTAAATTCGAATAACATGTTTATCGTAAACATTACACGATTGATAAGAAACTGAAATGAATCCACTTCCTGAAAATGGTTTGATTGACTGTATCGCTTGAACACAAATCTCTGAAGTATGTAGGTGGCTCACAATAATTATAATCGGTCATCTTCAAGAATGAATTTTGATGCAGTCATTGCAATTAGATGAATAATGTTCACTAACAACCAGTCCTTTATAAAAATCACTCATCGATTCAAAATGAAATTTTAAATAAAAACCACATACTTAAAAAGATCTGTTGTATTGTATAGTTCAAGAGCAATTCTGAAGTAATCATAGGCGTTATTAATTTGAGGAAGTTGAAATGTACACCGCCCATGTTTGCAATATTGGTGTTCCCTCAAATAAAATAGGAAAAGAATTGATTCAGTAAGTCGAAAATAATTGAATTTAATGTAACCCTAAATCGAGTATTTCAATAAAAAATAAAGTTAGTCGGAGAATCCAATAATATACTACCGATACCGTGTTATACACTTTGATTTCGACATAAAATAAAATTCCACTCGAGTTGCCTGGAAGCTGACGTTCGAAATTACATTTCAAAACATCTCAGCAATCCGAAATTAAATAAAATCAACAACAATTGTGCCCGAAATTCGGACGAAAATTTAGTGAAGAGTGAAATTCGAGGTAAAATGAACAGTACTTATTTCTCTGGTATATTGAATTGAGCCGACACCGTGAAAATAATAGACTGATGCAAAACAAGTTCAGTTCGTTGCAGCAGCTTTTTTCTACATGTGCTGGTCACTTGCGACAAATGTAAAGCTTGAATTTGATGTATGCGACAGTATAGCTGCTTGATTGCTAGACAAGATGAAATTGAAGAAATGAGATGAAACCTTGTTCGCTTGAATATATCAACCAGTCTGATGCAAATAACAGCCAGAGTTTGTTCAAAATGCTGCAGATGACAGACTCATGTTCAGTTACTGTGTCAGTTTTTATGTTCGGTCACTGTTGTTACAGACATTCTGCTTACACAATGGAAACAGATACTGATTCAATGTTCATCCAATCAAAAACAATACATACACTAACAATTATTTTTGACACAAGAAATCATAATTTGGATTTCACACAACTGCCATATCCTTGAAACTGTACTGAATTATTTTCGCAAAGAGATTATCACACATCAGCCAAATGTAAACAAAATTTAGTTACGCAATTTATTCACTGGATTCACCTTTGACACTGATGATGAATCTGAGGCTGTTATTACTAAAGAAACAGTCGATTTGAATATGAATTACCACGTATTTCAACTGAACGTTTTGAGGATTTGTGATTTATAAAATCTATAATTCTACTACTTCAACTAAAATTCGTCAGTAAAATTAATAATATACCGCTGATATCTTACTACCAAAGTTTATGAGACAAAATATCATAAATGAATACAGTTCATTATGTTTTAAAATATGTTTTCATTCCTCATGGATTATTATATTTATTGTTGCATACAATCAATGACGTTTGCTGAACGAAAAAATGATTTCTTGATGGTGAAGCTAGATAACATGATGATTTCACTTTGAATTTACTAACAAAACTGATCCACAATTCATTCATATTTGTGACCATCGAATTCGGATATTCTTTGCTGAAATATTCTGTCACCTAATGTCTGCTTATAATAATATTATCTTTCGACTGATTCAGCTATTCGTAATACTATACAGATGCACATTACTTAAATTGACCTCAAAAATGGTTCTTTAACTAGGTTTTCACAATTATTCTTTCGGACCTACAGCTACATTATCCACTCACAATATCATTGACTGTCAATAATCGATGATTTACATTAGAAAATCATTTTTGGCTCTCTCAAGTGCTTTTCTACAATTGTTTAAAATGAGCTTCATTTATGTAATAAGAAACCTCGAAAACCCATGATGCTCATAGAATACACATTCCGTGCCTTATCATCGTTTCTTGCTTTTATCAGCTTCGCCTGCGTGGACTGAGAGAGGTGAACAAGAAATTGTATCGAACATATCAATCGATGTTCATATTCTTATCCTTCCATTAGTCTGATTCATTTCTGCCTTTTTCTAACATATTTGAGATTATCGTATTCTCAATATGAGGTATACAGGTGTGTTTTGATATCTCATCTTATCCTTGTTTGACAAATAGTTATTACTTATCAGCTGATTGTATATGAAGAATATTCTGGTTTAAAAGGAAAAGCATTACATCGAATCACACGCATCAGCTCATTTCTCTGGTAATAGCACAGTGATTAAATTATCATACTTGATGACTTCAATGCATGTTACTGTTTATTTGGAAAGATTCATATGTTGATCGTTTCCCTCCACCGTGGAAGACGCAACTGAAAATAATATATAGGAAAAAGAAATCATGTCCAGTCTGCAGTTACATTTTATGAAGCAATATATTATCTTTGGTAAATAAGGGCGATTCCTTTCTCCTCTGTGATTTTTATTGAATACGGGATTGCAATTGTATCACTATTGTTACAAAGTAAAGACCACTTAAGATTTGCAATTTCGGTATTCATTGATGATTATGAACTTCCATCGGTTTTCTCGACTTCCGAATTGTTGTTCTATTTGAGGCATCATTCAGTCCGCTGTCGTTGTATAACAGTGGAAAGTAGAATTCTTCCGGAAAGCGGCCCAATGAACTGCAATTAATATATTATAATGATTTGTTTAAACAAAATCGTACCACCTCAAGATAGTAAGGAACTTCACCTTGGTAAAATATTGCGAAATCTTGGAAAGAACATGATCGTTCATACATGTAAAATGCTTCAACTAAAAATTCCGTCTATCAATTATTCTTCAAAATTCAAAGTAACATAATACTTGCCTAAGTGTTTTTAATGAAATTACGTTAAACCTATGGGATAAAAGAAAAATGTAATAACTTTGATCAAAGCACAATAAATTCGAAAGAAAGAACGTTACTTGATTGGTGATGATACGAGTAAATATACAACGAGATAATAGGTTTCTCATGAAAATGATCTAGATTCAATTTCCTTGAATGTTGGTCTTTCAAATAGGTACAACTACTAAAAACTCACATTACAAACTGGATGATGTTTTGAATAGCAATCAGGTCACACTCCAAAATTCAGCCTGAAATTTCATTTACAACCCTATAGTCATACAGTCATAAAGGGATGATTATTGCACAACACGATTTTACAAGTGCATGAGTTATAACAATTCTCAACTGAAACCTTTATCCGCGTATAAATTAGTTATACATACTTGACGACAAATACACTTACATTATATTTTGTATTATTTCTGGGAACAATGTTATTCCGCCGAAGTGTGCTGTAATAAATGAAATGAAAAACAAAGCATTCGAGTGATATTCGATGATCATGCCTTATATGTTGTCAGTAGGTAAATGCATAATACGGACTTAGTTTCATTGAACTTTTTTCATTAAAATGACATTACCTAGATGAGCCTCTTTAAAATCTGCAAGGCACAAAATTACGAAATATTTCCTACCACCTATAAATTTTCAGTGAACAGTGAGGTGTTGTACATCACATCACGTCATTATATTTGCTCTAGATTGCCAGAAAGTATTCATGAGTATACCACAAAATGTCGTTTCCATATACGGATGGTTTCGATTGACGAATAGCCAGAAACTCCATAAACCTCAGAATTCATCCATTATGCCTTTAAAAAATGTCGCGGAGCACACCAGGTTATAAATATAAAAAAAAAACAATTTTCTTTGTTTATTACAAACTTTGCTCCCCTTACCGCACGGACAGCTGTTGTCATAGATATGAATAAATAAATAAATTAATATGTATATATATATATATATGTATATATATATGCCTCGATGCGCTGTTTGTGTGCTAAGATGCTTCCAGAAAGCTACTGATATTTATAATTTAACTGCGTAAAGTTGAAAAGACAATGTGTCATCCCTTATAATAAACTGTTTTAGCAGTTGAACTAGCATGCCACCTTGTAACACGATTTCATCTTGTAAATTATCTCTTGCTGAATTTTCGTATCAACAGAATAGACCGAAATCAGATAAAATATTGTTTCTGGTTTGTTTACATGACACGTTCCATAACATAATGATAATTTGGAATAAACTGTCACACATTCATCAAAGTTTGTAAGAGTTATCAGTAAAGAAAAACGATTGAAAATAAATAAATCAACAAACAAGCTAATAATGTTATATTTCTCACATAAAGTGAATTTTCATCTGCCAAGAAAGAGATGGATGTTTGAACTTTCGGTTGAATCGTCATGTCATTGAAACGTCTTTCTTAAACTGAAATAAAAACGAGCTGAAAACATTCGACCATGAAATCATGACAAAGTAATGGATGAGAGAATCGTCTTTCATTGTTCACGTGACAAACATGCTACCTCATCGAAAAGTGTTTGATATATAATTGAGGATATAATAGACATCCTGATCAGGTTCAGTTGTTTGTCCGTTGAAAGACGTTCGAAAAGATGAATTGAGCTACAAGCTGTAATACACAGGCAGAATGAACCATACAGATGTTTTTTGCGCAAATGACTAACATTACTCACAGTCTTTGAACGATTGATCTATTCAGTGAGTTTGATAAAATAATTTTTTTCACATACCGAATATGTTTATTCATGTTTTAATACAAGTTACGTTTGACCGTCTGACGCAAAGTATAATACTTCTGTGACATGTACGTTTATACAAATATCCTAAAATGTAAGGAAGCCCAAAAGATTTTTTGAGTAAATCATCCCTACATGTTGACCAAAATATAGTAAACCGTAAATGAAGAAATTACATAAGTTTGCGAATACGTTTCTATGGGAACATCGAATACGTAGCGGAACCTTAAAGTATTGTGATTGATGAGAGATGTCGCCGAATGTTCAACTGAGATAATATACGAATTTTAATTGCAGACTGTCAGACAACATTTTTTGGTCTGTTGAATGTAATCCATTCAGATAAAATATAAAACATACGACACGTTGATGCAATGGTAAAACATATATTATTGATTTGTGAAATCTGAACGATTGATCGAAAATTGTGGTTTTGCGGCACCTCTGCCAAATGCGTCGTGATTTTAAGGCAAACGAACAATCTTTGTTCTGAATGGTTTGAAGATTAGGTACAATCTGTGTGAAAATGGCGGAACACATTAAGCTTAACTATGTTATAATAAATTCATAGTCAATTTGAAGGTTCAATGGTTTTACTGACAGACATGTTTACCATGCACCTTGTTTTCATTACATTGATGTATTTGTCAAGGCTTAAAGGCAAAGTAAACGAAGTGGAAGCGCTGTAATAATAGTCTAAATAGAATAAATGAAAAATTAATTTTGAGATTTTTCCTTGGGAAAATAATCCATATTTTAATGATATCTTAGTTTACACATTTACGAATTGTTTATTTTCGCCAAAATATTGTCAAAAAATGATTATCATTCATCATATCCAAAAAGTAAGCATAATAAAATTATCTGTCAAGTAAGAACATAATCAAACGTTTTTCTTATTAGATGATAGGCTGACTGTGATGTGATTTCTTTCCGCACTAAATACGATAAACTGACCATAACAAGACAGTGACTTTTACAACACGTTTAAGCACACATAAACATGATACGTTCGGATCTAAATCATGGTCCAATATCAATCAATGATTTTTATGACACGTCATTTAATCTGGTAGATTTGAGAGTGCATCGTTTCAAAGTTCATATTAGTTTACTGAAACATTGCATATTCAGCAAATTACATTCATTCTGATTCACCAATCTTTATATTTATTGACAGATTGTGTTCACACGAAATTAGATGATATAAACTAAAGAGCAAATTTCGATAATATATCTCCTGTCTTATTTTTTCTATCGCAAATTTTCTTTTTTTTTCTGGAATTAACATGTACAGCTTGAGGAATAAATGGAAATTCTGAAAGATAGAAAAAAGTGATCGAAATCTTTGCAGACCAGAACGCAATAATTTCGTACGATAAATGTTTTAAAACACTCAAAGAAAGTTTGAAAAATTTCATTTATTTGACTTTAAAAATTTGATTGACATTTGACTATGGTCATAGTTTAGACAAATCTACAGTTAGATGATAATAAACTGTAGTAATTTGCCGACAAATTCATTGCTTTCAAGGGATCAAACAGCCGAAAAACCAACGATTTCTGATTATTCTTTTAAACGAGAATACGTTTCTGACCGAAAATTCTTAGTTTTTGATTTTCATCAATATTCTTAGTTGTTCATTTAGAACACACAGTAACAAAGTCTTCCATATAATCCTCAATAGTTGTTTGTGTGAGATTCGCTAATGTTTAAATGCAATATATTCGGTTTAATTTGTTTGCTCTCAATTCGTTTACTTCATCTTTTGTAACTCTGTGTTTGCTTGTTTTGGGTTATATACAAGCTTTTACGTCTTGACAGTAGTTAAAATCTATATGCGTCCATGAGACATGTAAATAATATTCAAAAAATATGACAGAAAACATTGAATTTAAAAGGTGAATGATAAAGACACATCTAGAATAATATGCACATAATCTGTAAAATTTTGAAGACTAGGTTATTATTGTCAAAAAACCTTTCCGGATAAAACAGTATAGAAACCGCATCATTTGCACTGCTTTTTAAGGCAGAGAATGCAGGATGGATAGAGAATTAGTTAATCTGTACTTCGACAGGTCGGAACGTCCTTCTAAAACTGGACCCTAATAATTCTTTCTCACAACCAATATTCGAAAATTATTTTGAAACGTTACATTTTGTATGCTTTAAAACTGTGTTTGACTTTGAAGCAGAGAATATTTTTTCGGCCTTCATTTCCTAAAACAGTTCAAGTTGTTCATTTATAAATGTGATGAATAATCTGTCGCATAATCCTCAAAAACTCAAATCCAATAATTGACATAGATGCAGTTATTGTTTGAGTTTTCCTAGGTTAGTCTAAATACAAGGTAAACAATTTGATCGAGGTCTGATATTTCTGTGTGAAGTCTTGATGTTTTCGACAAAAGTTTCAATCGTCTGAGATGGGAGTAACTAATTTCTTGAACTTTCCACGACATACAAGAAAGAGCACATTTAGACTTATTAGCTACTTTCTGACTGTCTATTTGAAAAATATCACTTTAATTGTCATTTATGGCTATGGAATGAAAATGTTCAAATACAAACCATTTCATGTTTATTGACAGTCATTCCATTTGAATGATTTCGCACTGAACAAGAGCTCATATGGACATGGAACTGAGAACATCATGACTATGTAATGTGAACACTTGCAGTGTCCGCTTATATTATTCTTTGAAAAATCTGTACACTTTTTGATTGAACGTAAGTGCAGTTTGGAATGTTTTTGCGGACACTCAGTAGAGCATGATGGATGAATTTTAAAATGAATGCAAAGGGTATAAATAACTTATTTGATAGTGCTTTATCAGAATGTTAGAACAATGAGGATTGTAAAGACATAGATTATTAAATTCATGTGCATCCTTCAGAAACTGGAACTTTGTATTTCTCTGTGATAACTTTCAAACAACAATCGAAATAATTTTTAAACTTTTCATTTTTCGCGCTTCGAAACTATGATGAACATATTTCGGTGAAAATGATGTAAATAACATCTACAATGAGATAAATATAAAATTACACACTTTGAAGACTGATAAACTCTACTAAGGAAACCGTGACCGTTGCAATCAGTCGGATTGTGTGGTCGAACAAATTCACTATTTTCTGATATCCGTTATTACATCAAGGAGAACATTTGATACAAAGAATGGAAAAATCAGCTGTTTATTCCTCGATTACTGTCCATGTTAGCTTCGCTATTGCTCAAATAGAACGTGTGTTATTCAACGTTTTTGCTCTCACTTTGTTTATTACATCATCCATAATTCGGGTTTTGACTTCTCTATGTAATTTACAAGCTTTCACGTCTTGAAATCAGCTTAAAACCGTACGCGTTATTGGGGTAAAAAATATTAACAAATACAGTTTTGTTTTCCGATGTCAGTACAGTTTCACATGGCATTGCTAAAAGTACATCAGATTTACTAATAATATTGATCATTCCAGTTGTCCGTAACCTAATGAAGTGACGCAGTGTTTTCGCCCGTCCATCCCACTCCTTCGTTGCAAGTCAAGTATCGTCGATGCTGGTGGTCAGGAATACGACACCTCTGTCAATTTTCACCCCAAATGATCATCTTTCAACGCTACGCTTATAAGTCGTCCAATCACATCTGAGACCAGTTTCAAAACGACAGCAGGGCTAGCGCGGTTGTCTAACTGACACGCAGTTTGGACATGTAAAGTTCAAACAGAATAGAAAAGATTTAATCTGATAAAGCTAACGTATAATTATCAAATATCAGTAAAGTGGTTTGATTGAATTTGTTTATTAGACGGCATTCATGGTGGATCTGATACTAATGAACATAAATGAACAGCCTGGGCCGATATCAGCTGTCAAGTTCTTGAATAGAACACTTCAAATAAAAAGGTTAAGGGAGAACTTATGAAACTGTCATCATGAATTATCAACTTCAGTAAAAGTAATTATTATATGTTGAGCTCTTACGACTGATATGAAGAATTAAAACAGAGACAAAATTATCGAAAAACATAACTTTTCATCGAGGCTCGAGTAAATATTTTATTTCTCTTTAGTTATTTTATTGAAGCTCAATAAAATGGTAATTTCATTTTCAGTATACAAAGAAAATAAATCGATAATAAATTTCATTTTCTGACAGGCCATATGTGATCAGACACTATTAGCAACAACCTACATTGAAACACAACTAAATCGATTCGAGGGGAGGAGGAAATAAAGAACAAGCCGTCAAAGTGGTGGACGCACAATGCAAAACGGGCACAACTGCGTCGCCAGACAAGCCATCACTGAAAAACGAAGAAAACCGAAAAACGCAATACCACGAAAAATATAAAACAGCATGGGAAACATCAGGAAACATATAGCCTAACTGGAAAGCAATGCTTAGAGCAGGGTTGGTTGGAATAACATTCGTGAGTACCCTGTGTAGGTATGTTGGATCTGCCAACACTATTGAAAAATGGCAGTCATATGAGTTTCTTATTTTGATATGCCACCGAAATTTTGCCTTATATTGTATGATTCATTACTGTTTCCATGTGCAAATATACCGCAATAAATGCAGAATGCTGCTTACAGGTGTTTCGCATATATCTGCACTATTATCCGAGAAAATAATATGTTACGTTTCACGCAGAAATGTCTTTTAGGTGGATATCTCTCGAATGATTCAAAACTAATATGTCAGTATAAAATGACGTCTCTTTAGGAAAGGATAAATTTGAATAACTTTTTGAAATTCCTGTGAATTATCGCAGACAAAATAATTTAATATTTACTTTATCATTGATCTGCTTAAAACACTCCTCCCACTTTTTTGACATATGAATAACAAAATTTGACACTTTTTATGTTAAGTGAACATATTCACGTAATTTGTTTGAGAATCGTCTAGCAAATAATACTCAGGAAACTTCATCTGACTAGTCAACTGAACTTATGAACCGTCTGTAAATTAGAATTACCCTACATTATTCCCAAGTCTGGGTTGAGAAGAAATAAGTAGACTTGATCACTCTCCACTGAAAACGTCATAATCATTTATAACAATATATCGAATATAAAAAATTGAAAATTTAGTTAGGCTCTTCAAAATTGATCAACGTTACATTTTTAGGATTGTTAAATTATCGGTCTTCTACGCCTTGTATTTTTTCTGCCGCGTGACCCATATCTTGGTCCCCTTGATACATTGATTAGTTCCGATGCATTGAAAAACGGAGGAAAATAGAATTTGTCCGGACAAGTGCCATATGAACTGCAGTTAATGTAGGCAAAGGATCTGTTCATGCAAAAGCGTACTTCCTCAATATCGTATTTGGATTTAAAAGTACCCTGGTAAAAGTTTGTTAAATGATAGAAGTAAACATTTTCGAATATATATTTTAAAAAACTACAACTCAAAATTATTTCCGTAAATTATTCTTCAAAATCAAACAAAACTCATTACTTGGTTGTTACCGAAATCATTCATATAATCTATGATGTATATATTGAAGGGCTTGTTTTATAATAATAATTAAAATTATACATTTATTCACACATTGCTACGTTACAATAGTCACGCCAAATTACACGCTAGATCAGATGGTCACAAATGCTTCACAAATATTGTGAAAGTTATATCAGTTGATATAATAATTCATGATGTCATAGTTGAGCAATCAACAGAAAATGTAATTACGTTGATTGAAGATAAATAAATGTGAGAGATAAACTTACTTTCTTCGGCCTGCAAATTAACCAAGCTGGAAAGCTGTATTCTTTCTGCATTACCTCTTGCAAGTTTTTTTTCTATGTGAATGAAATAATAAAATTTAGTTCTATTGTCAGTTTTTACTTTTTAATATTGATTTTCATTGCAATATTCTCATAATCTTTATACCGTCAAATGTGCTTGGAACACACATCAGCAGTCTGATAGTCGTTTTTTGATTTATTTAAAAAAGTGGACTTATTAGACATAAACCAGTAAAATAATTATTGATTAATCGTTTATTATTTCTTAATGATTATTTCAGTGAATTGATCCGATGGTTTTAAAAGAAACAGTGATAATGTGTGACAAAACGATGATGATATCATATCACGTGATTGATTGTCGATAAAACATTTACAAATGTTCTTAACCCACACTACAAACCAGAATATCTAATAATCAAAATTCATGTTGTACCTCATAATTCAGTATGAAAACTCATTTAACTAAGTAGATGTAGAGTCAAACATTGATGTTTTTGCATCAAACTACTTTGAAAGAACCTATATTCCAAAGAATCTCATCTGTAAACACTACTTACGTAAAAGTTATTTGATTACAGTTGTTGACAAATACACTCACATAATATACGGTATCATTACTGGGAACAATGTTATACCGTCGAAGAGTGCTTCAATAAATAAAATAAAAGAAAACGTTCGATTGATTTTTACACATCCCTTCCTGTTTTTCATTTATTATAAATATTTTGACTATTGTTGATGGCCATCATTTTACATTGAGTAGTGCGTGTTCAATCAAGCGTTTTGCAGGCTTTTTATAAATTTTACAATGTGTTTGTTTGATTACTGCCACTCATAGACATTCAGAACTTTCAGACAAAGTTATTCTTAAATTGAAATTATTTAAGAAACTCCCACTATTTTGTAATACGTTAATTTATAAAACTGCATGAAGTTTCATTGTTCAATTCACATAACAGGATTGTCGATTACGTTACAAGTTTTTAAAAAAAAGAAATGTAGTTTGATTGCCGAGATCGGATTAGCATCAATATCGGTAGTGTAAGTCGTTGACATTTGGAATTATCGTTCTTCCTGAATAATGTTTATTTATTACACATATTGCTCCTGAATATCTTGAAATGACCACGATGAAAAAGATTTTATTTCAATAGGAAGTAGATCACATACTTTAAAAGATCTGTTCTGTTCAATAGTTCAAGGGCTTTCTTGAAGTAACCATAGACGCTCATAATTCGACGATCTCGAGCTGCACACTGTCCGTGTTTGTTAAATTCGCGTTCCCTTATATAAAACATAAAAGTAAATTATCCAGTACTCTACATAAAATGAACTCAGCGTTTACAATTATCATCAAACATTGTCATCAGAGAGGTTATGAAAATATAATTAAATTGAAAGTCATTTAGATAGCAGATGAATAAAACTAAATTGACTATTTTTCAGTGCGAATACATGATGCAAATCATGTTAAGAATAAAGTAAGAGCAGCCATTTATCTACTAGTTGACGAACGTTACGTAATATGAATTACCTTTATCAAACGTATGTCGTTTGATACCTGCCGCATTACTACACATCCGAAACATGTTTAAGAAGATGAATCTTAGTACGCCTGAATATCGCTTCTATTGCCTTTACATAAGAGCACGTTCGCTGCATTTACTTAGCTATTTTGTTCCGAAATCCTGAAGCTAAAAATGATGAACGTTAGTCAATAATTATTTTTGATCATTATTTGCCAGTCAGTCTGCTTACTCAGAACAAGATAATTAGATACTAACTAGTTCATTCTCCCTCAAACTAGACATGCGTTCTGCAACTTGATTGTCGCCTTAAAATCACAGTGTGTATTTCAAACATGTGCTTTATTTTTAAAAAATGTCATGGATGATTTTCCCATGATCTCACTGAAAGCAAAGGTGTTGCAAAATTTAGGATGACCTCATCGCATTGTTCAGGATTTGCGATGAGCTTCTAAAAGTGAGTAAACATACATTAACATACACTCTTACCAAAATATTTCTGTCAAGGAACAATTTTTCAAACAGGGCCATTTGTAATTTAATTCTGATCTCAATGGCTAAAATGAAATGTGGCGTATTGTTAGTTCGGTATATGTTAACTATTTTTCAATAAAAGTGATTCGTCATTCAAATACCAGTTTCCATACTTCGTCCGAATTATTTTGTTCACAATTTGACTGGAAAGTTGAAATTATCTTACAGTTGCACTTATGGAAAATATTTCAACTTTTTAAAACTGAATTATATTATCCGTCCACACAATGTTGAAATAGAAAATGTGGTATTCACAGCGTACGATTATTGAGTGATTATCAATTTTGTTTCAAAAAAAAAATCAAATAACATTGAGATGAATCTGCTTCATGGTACATATCACTTGAGCCTCTCCATTGACAAATATTTCTCTACAGCTCTTTTACCTGCACAACTCACGTAATGTCATTTACAATTGAAGAATAATGTAGAAACCTGTAATTTGAGCAGTGAATACTATTTTCATAAAAAAAATTTAGTAATCGATCTGTTAATAATTAACAATTCACCGAATTTCTTGGTGAGTGAAAAGAAAGTCCATCTCGTTTGATCAGAGCTATGCTCAACTGAGACATCTATGATATCGGAAGGAATGGAAAACAATAGTTCACTGTCGTACCTCATTGACTAAAACAACAAAAATACCTCGAAGTATATCGTTTATTACTTATGATAATGCAACACACGATCCAGCGGCTGAATTAGTCAACCATATTTTAGTTCTGAACTTCTCACAAATAAGTTGTACATGAATGAATGAACTAACAGAAAAGTAGTATGATTGAACAGTGAGAAGTCAATTGATAACCGTATAATTAACTCTGATTGTTCATAACTACAACGGATAATTGCAATAAAAGATAATTTTATTGTCAAAAAATAGTTGTCTTTCAATTTGTGCGCTTTTATTCGATTCTAGCTTCAATCATACACTCTGATAAATTACATGTTGGGTAGGTACATTTTGCATTCAACTTACATCTAAAAGAGTCAAATTGAAGGTTAATGTCGCTCTGCACTTCGGCATTTCGTCTGGATAAATTACAGGCCTTTAAACAGAAAATCCAAGAAAAACAATCAATTTTCAAACATAAGGCACGAATGTATTGTATGGTGTTAGCTAGGTTTGAGGTTTTCCAAAAATGGTAATTCCATGAAATCTTATTAGCGTGATACACAAGCAGCGACTGTGCTTCTCCTTATTTCGATGCTCAATCAATTCATTGTTGAATTCAAGAAAACATTCATGCAGTCAGAAGATTCTACGATTCCTAGGAATCACTAATGTGTTCACTGAAACACTGTATATCTATTTTATTAGGGAGCACCTGTTAAGTTTAGTGAGTGAATAAATGGCCATCGATTCACATTACAGATGTGAATTTTAAAAAGCTTTTAACATTTCAGTAAGTGCGTGGATGTCACAAATGCCCCTCATCTTCAGTCAAACATTATACTATGAGGAAATGAAACTTAACATCACTTTCAAACGTTTATTGGACTTCCAAATCCAGTGATAGATTCAAAATAACATTTCCGCTTTCAGTCATGATAAAAGTTGATCTAATGACCGGACTACTCTACACTGATTTCGGGGATCAATAAAACACTTATCAAGCAGAATAATGTACATTACCTCGCCTCATGTAACATTAAAATATAATCTTACCAAAGTCCATGAATTGTAAAGCCGGTCACTCCGAAAGGTATTGTGCGCTTATTATGAGGAAAAAAAATAAATCAAGATATGATTTTCAATCTTAGAAACTATTGAACATTTCGAAATGTCTTTACAGAGTGCACTCATATAAACTGATTTTGCTACTCATATTTTTCTTTTCGTAACACTGTGTATAAGATAATAATGAAGTTAAATATAAATTCTGGTGACAGTATTATCGTCATGATGCAATGTTTAGGTTCTTTTTCGTTAACAAACAAATGATCTCATATCATTCTAGCTGTATTCGATAATAATTGATGACATAACCTAACACAATGAAACGAATTTTCTTTCTACAATATAAGAACAATATTAAGTTAGTTGATATAAGGATGTCAATGTGATGAAAACGTAATGAAGATGATGTAATGCAAGTAATGAATATTAATAAAACGACGTTATCATTTCAGTAATAAAATTATGTTGATTTTCACAAAATAAACGTTACTAAGTATGAACGACAATATGTTCCAGGCCAGGTAAGCGTGAACATGTATGAATCCCACTTATTATCTTGCGTTCCAACAATCACAAAATCGAGGACTATCAAACAAACGAATCTACAATTATTAAATAAACAAAAAATATAAGTGTATATAAAATATCATCTCCGATTTTAAAACTAATGGAAACGTTATGTGATTGTTTTGATTTATACATATCTGAAATAATAGTCTTTTCATGTTAGGAAATAACATAATTATGTAATAATGAAAAAAAAAATTTGATGGCTTTTGACGACGGTTATTTAAATAACATTATTCAATTCAATGAAATGTAACATAATTATGAAAATAACATGATCCCGCAGGAGTTTTGTTTTTTTTCTGGTTGACTTATAATATCCGAAATATGCACAACGTATATTTATCATATCAGGAATAAATTATTTATCGACTTACGATGCGCGCATTCTCAAAAAACGAATGCTTCAGTTAATCGAAATTCAGCAGCAGAACGACAATATATATATATATATATAACATCGAGTTATTTCAAAGGTTTATCTAATCACGTAAGTAGGTGAGGTCAGAGTATACAATGGCGTGTCGTATATTTAAACGCTCGCTTCATATTTGTTATGAGTGAGTAACTAATCTTATGCAATATAATATGAGATATGATCACGTTGATCAAATTTGCACGTTTACTCATCCATTGTTTAGTACGAACTGATCGAACAAAACAACGGGTTGAGCATCATTCAACAGGTGAATGAACTTATGTACAAAAAAAATAATTAGTTATTGAAAATATTATCAGATATTATCAAAATATTATCAAGCAGTCGAATGCTTATTGTTCATAATCGAGGTCATCTGTAAACGTAGGACCAAACTATTCTAGGCCAAGGCGCTCAGAATCTCTCATATTCAGATACATCAGCCTAACTGGACGCTGGTTCATTGTCTCGTTCGCGTTTATCGACTAAGGTAAACTCCTAATAGCCTCAAGCATACTGAGTGACGAACTTATCAGTGGCGACGGTGCTTCTGGAAATATGGATCCTGCCAAACTTGAATTATTACTTGAGCAGCAGCTGACACTGATGCAGTTCTTGACTGACATGAAGATTTCCTCTTCCACACAGCCCAGCTCATCTAATGTAACCACAGCTACATCGGTCGACAGCATCGCAAAATGCATAGCTGAATTTCATTATAATCCTGATGCAAACGCCACTTCTAATGTGTGGTCCCGGCGTTATGAAGGTTTATTTAAATTTGATTTCGCCAACCAAGATGTTGCTTGGAAGGTTCGGCTGCTATTTCGAAAGATGGGTGCAAGTGAGCTGCATAAGTACTGCAATTTGATCATGCCTTTGAACCCACGAGATTGTTCATTTTCTGAGACTGTTCAGATTTTAAGCCAACATTTTGGCGATAACTCGTCACTGTTTAATACTCGATATCGATGTTTGAAGCTAATTATGAACAAAGATAATGACTTTCTTACTCATGTAGGCATCGTCAACCGTGAATGCGAACGCATTCCGTTGAAGTCTTTGTCGGAAGATCAGTTCAAAGCCCTTATACTCATCTGCAGCCTCCATTCGAGTGAGTTTCGCGATATTAGAACAAGGCTACTAAGTCGTTTGGAGCAAGATTCGAAGCTTACGCCTAATGAAATGTCTCATGAGTACCAACGTCTCACTAACCTACAACGAGACTCAACTATAGTTCAGAATGGGTAATCTAGGACAATTGGAATGTAAGGTTGCTTTCCGAGATTCGTTGTTTACTGGGGTATGTTATATAACGCCAGCTGATCTAAATTTACTTGGTTTAGATTGGTTCGACCAGCTAAATTTGGCTGATGTCCCGTTAAATACCATATGCAACCTGATATCACAACCACATGACCACGAAGCATATACGAAGAAGCTGATGACAGAGTTTTCAATCATTTTTGAACCTGCATTAGGTCGGTGCGCTGCTATGAAAGCATGACTTCGGTTGCAGCTTGGGGCTGAGCCTGCTTTTCGTCCAAAGAGACCTGTACCTTATGCAACAGTAGCAACAGTAGATGAAGAGCTGGATCGCCTTCAACGACAAGGAGTTATTACTCCAGTTTCTTACTCTAGTTGAGTAGAACCTATAGTCGGTAACAAGAAGGCCAACGGCACGATACGTATATGTGCTGACTTCTCTACAGGTCTCAACGCAGCTCTAGAACAGCATCATTATCCGCTGCTAGTCCCAGCAGATCTGTTCACTATGCAGAATGGGGGAAAGTTCTTCGCAAAGCTTGACCTAGCTGATGCTTATTTGCAAGTGGAAGTCGATGAAGCATCTAAAGATCTGCTTATTATCAACACTCATCTTGGTTTGTTCCAGTATAACCATCTACCCTTTGGAGTTAAGACTGTCACATCTATCTTCCAACAACTAATGGATACTACCCTGTCAGATATCTCGGGGGTTGCAGCTTATCTCGATGATATCTTGATTGTTGCGAAGACGTTAGAACAGCTACGGGAACGCACGACATTGGTACTACAAGGCATCAGTGACAATGGTTTCCGGTTACGCCAAGAAAAATGCCAGTTTCCATTGCAGTCCGTAAAGTATTTGGGATTCATCTTTGATGCCGACGGTCGCGGACCGGATCCTGAGAACATTCAAACTGTCAAACTGACACTTATGCTTGGAAAATACGATCATTTCTCGGTTTAATCAGTTATTATTCAGCTTTTGTTCCGTCGACGCATAATATTCGCGCTCCATTGAATTGTCTACTGCAGAAGCGTAGCACATGCGTCTTTTGGTAAATTAAGGTCTATAATTATCTCGGAATTGTTATTAACACACTACGACCCATCCATGCCTATCATCGTAGCAGCAGATGCTTCAGCATATGGCCTAGGTGCTGTTATTACGTATCATTTTCCAGACGCGTCAGAAAAAGCCGTTATGCATGCATCCTGTACACTGACCCCAGCAGAAAAGAAATATAGCCAGATAGAGAAAGATGCTCTTGCCTTTTTGTTTGCTGTTCACCGTTTCCATAAGTTTCTGTACTGTCGGAGATTCACGCTCCTCACAGATCACAAGCCTCTGTTAGCAATATTTGGTTCAAAGTCTGGCATTCCTGCCCATTCTGCAAATCGTCTTCAGCGATGAGCCTTTGTACTTTTGAGGTATGATTTCGAAATCCAATATCGACGCACTCTACAATTCGGTCAAGCAGACGCATTGTCACGACTCCTTATTAGGTCAAGTGGCGGCTGAGAAAAACATGGTGATCGCATCTCTGTCAGTAGAAGACCATGCAGAATGTTATCTGACAACTGCAGTTCGAGCATTACAGGTGTCTGCAACAGACATACAAAATGCTTCTAGAAACGACCCCATCATCAAGATGACGATGAAATATGTCACTAACGGTTGGCCGTCGAAAACGTTTGAAGGTGATATGAAGCAACTTTATCAGCGACGGGATTTACTATGCATCGTGAACGATTGTCTGATGTTTGGTGAAAGAGTGGTGGTGCCATAATCCGTTCGTGCAAAAGTGCTGATAAAGTTCCATATTGGTCATCCTGGGATTAAAATAATGAAGACCATATCGAGGAGTTATGCATACTGGCCTCACATGGATCAACATGTCACGGCGTTGGTTGAAAAATTCATGCGGTGTCAGCAGGCGGCAAAGATGAATGCCAAAATTCCGCCGGTTTCATGGCCCAAACCTGAGCATCCTTGGTTCACGATACAAGTCACTTCTCTTGCCCAATAAATGTATCAATGTATATAATTGTCGTCCAAGCCTTCTCTGAATGGCCGGAAATCAGCCCCGTTATGCTGCCCACTACAACTAAGACTATACAGCTCCTAACTGAAATTTTCTCACGGAATAGCCTACCAGGTGTCATCGTATCCGACAATGGCTCTCGATTCACCTCTTCCTTTATTCCAGAATTTCTGTCAACGGCTAGCCATGAAACATTTACGCTCGCCACCATACCACCCGCAATCGAATGGGCAGGCGGAAAGGTTTGTGGATACGTTTAAAAGAGCACTGCTTAAGTCAAAAAGGGGGGTTCACCAGCCGAAGCGTTACGAAATTTTTTGTACGTCTATCGGACAACACCAAATGAAGTGTTACCGGGGCAAATGTCCCCAACTGAAATCCTGATGGGAAGAAGATTGAAAACGATCCACAGCCTGATGCATCCGACTAATGCACCCTCATCAGTAGAGACAAAGCAGCAAAGACAATCCGCCTACGAAGTGGGATGCCCTGTGTTTTCCCGCGACTACAGAACGAACCATGGTCCTTGAGCAGAAGCGAGAGTGATCAGAAGGGTTGGGCGAGTTATGTACGAAGTGAGAGGTAGGAGGTGATAAATGGTCAACGTCATCGGAGTCAGATATACAGGCGGCTAGCTCCAGATTGCCTACTAAGAGCAAAAACCCTCCCCCTTAACATCTTGCTCGAAACCTTCAACCTACCGAGAGCCCCGCCACGAGAAGAAACTCAGAAGCAAGCCGTTCTTCGTTCCCGAATTATTCCCCTAGACAGCGGCGAACAATAGTCAAGATGCAAGTCGACCCCAGGAAAACACGCTATTAAAAGAGGAGAAGTGTTGGGGATGTTAGATCCCTAAATTTCGCTTGATAATGCCGTATTTTGGTTTTCACGTTTTGCCAGCATAGGCTGATCAGATGACCTTGAGATTTCAATTCCCACCAAGAAAATCCATGGCTGTGATTGGCTGCTGTGTATTTTAGTATGCTATTTTCTTAACTGTTTCAAGGACGTTTCTATGTTGTATAAATAAACGAGAGTTGTATGCTTGATTGTACTGTGATTGCTGTTTTTGTAGAATATACTTTCTACGCTTACAACGTGTTTTTACTTCAGCCTCGGATTCAAGGTAGCCTACCGGGACGCTGGTTTATTTTCTCGTTCGCGTTTATCGACTAAGGTAAACTCGTAATAGGAGTTGCACCGATACTGTCCAAACATGCACAAAAGGCACTGATAAGATAGGAATCTCATAAACTCAGAATCATTAAAGCATCCTTCAAAATAAAGAAAGAGGACATTACAATGAACGTTATCCAATGCTATGCACCTACCATTGACTATAATTAGGACGTTAAACATCAGTTCTACGAAAGGATACAGTCAATCGTCGAGAAATGTTCACCAAAAGATTAGACGATTCTTATGGTAGACATTAATGCCAAGGTTCGAATGGACAACACTGGATATGAAGACATCATGGGACGACATAGACTGGGAGAAAGGAATGAAAACGTTGAGAGATTTGCATACCTTCAACAAACTGGTCATCGGTGACGCAATATTCCTACACAAACTCATACACAAAGCTACATTGATTTCACCGGACTACACTACTCAAAAGCAAATTGATCATATCTGTATCAACAAAACGTTCAGAAGGACCATGCAGGATGAGAGAATGAGTAGAGGAGCTGATATAGCCTCAGATTACTATTTGCTTATCGCCAAAATGAAACTGAGACGAAAGAAGCACTGGACAACGGGACAGACAACATCACACAAGTTAAATACGGCCATTCTTAGGGGAATTGTCAAGCTCAACGAATTCAGGATAGTCCTTACCAATAGGTTTCAGGCCTTTCATGATCTACTCAATGGAGAGAACACAATATTGAACAACATTTAGAAAGCGATCAAGGAGGCAATCCTTTCAACTTGTCACAATGTTCGAGGTCACAAAATGTACCATCACAAGGAATGGATTTCTGTTGATACTCTCGTAAAAATTGAAGAATGAAGGAACCGGATGACAGCAATAAATGTCAGCCGAACAAGAGCGGAGAAAGTTAAGGCACAAGCTGCATACAGAGAAGCAAACAAGAAAGTGATGAGGAGCATCAGATCTGACAAACGAAAATATGTGGAAGATCTACCAATGACGGCGTAAAAGGCTGCAAGAGACGGAAACTTGAGACAATTGTACGAGACAACAAAGAAGCTCCTCGGGAACTATCTTAAACAAGAACGACCAGTCAATAGCTAGGAAGGCAAAGTAATCAGAAACATCGAAAAACAGCGAAATAGGTGGGTAGAGCACTTTAGGCAACTCCTTATTCGATCAGCTGCACTGAACACGCTCAACATCAAAGCCGCATCCACGGACCACCAAAATATTATATGGGCGCACCTACGATTTGGGAGATCAGTATGGCCATCAGACAAATCAAGAAAGGCAAAGCAGCAGGACAAGACAACATTTCAGCAGAGTCAATGAAAACAAATGTTAAAGCAACTGCAAAAACGCTACACAACCTCTTCAAGAAGATTTATGATGAGGAACAAGTATCATCAGATTGGAAAGAAAAATACCTCATGAAAATACTAAAGAAAGGCGATCTGTGCAAGTGTAAAAACTACAGAGGCATCACTCTTCTTTCAATACCAGGCAAAGTCTTCAAAAGAGTATTGTTAAAGAGAATGAAGGACTTCGTAGACGCTAAACTTCGAGATCAACAGGCCGGATTTCGTGAGGATCTATCGTGTACTGACCAAATTGCTACATTACGGATCATTGTGAAAAAGTCAATAGAATGGAATTCACCACTCTACATCAACTTCATCGACTATGAAAAAGCATTCGATAGCGTGGATAGGAAAACACTGTGGAGGCTTCTTCAACACTACGGTGTGCCTGAGAAAATAGTTAACATGATACGGAATTCTTATGATGGATTCAACTGCAACATCGTACACGGAGGACAGCTAACATACTCTTTCGAGGTGAAGACCGGTGTCAGGCAAGGTTGCTTACTCTCACTCTATCTTTTTCTCCTGTTCGTCGACTGCATTATGAAGACGTCAACATCTGGAGGGAAGCACGGTATCAACAGGACAAATATGAAGCAGCTGGACGATCTGGACTTCGCAGATGATCTGGCTTTTCTATCGCACACGCAACAACGAATGCAAGAGAAAACAATCACTGTAGCAGCAGCTTCTACAGCAGTACACTTCAACAAACATGAAGGAAAAAGCAAAATTCTCCGAAGCAACACCACATGCATCAAACAAATCACTCTCGATAGAGATGCCTTGTAGGATGTTAACATGTTTACTTATCTGTGAAGTATCATCGACAAACAAGGTGGATGCGATGCAGTTGTGAGGGCGCAGATTGATAAAGCAAGGGGTGCCCTCACAAAGAACTCTCAAGTCGAAAGGAAAAGAGTAAGGTCAAGTAACACATTACGCCGAGAAATAGAGAAAGATATGAGAGGAATGAACAAAAAGTGGACAGAACTGGAATGTGAAGCCTAGGACAGAGTTGGTTGGCGAAGACTGATGTGTGACCTATGCTGCATTAAGGGTAACAGGCGATAGTAAGTAGGTAAGTAATCATGCCTACTAAATCGGTGATGATTTTTATTTGATATACCTGTCAACCTCCTACAACAATCATCCTGAAAACCGTGATTCCATACCAACGGGTGCTGTATAAGTCAATTGTTTTTGTTTCCCAACAGGCACAAACCCACAAGCATTTGAATCAAGAGTCAAATGATTCGATAGTGCTGATCATCATAATTCATTTCTGAAACTTCAGAACGATTTCGATTCACGATTGACTCCATTTGAAACTGTACACCAGTTTGATTTCATCAGCAATATTTGTGAATGAAAATTTGTTCTCGTGCTGATGGAAAATATTAAATATTTTTTGATTATTGAGAACACATTTCCAGTCAATTCATTAGATGAAATGCAGGGTGAACTTTTATTCCGTGTACAGATTGTGTGATGGATTTCCAGTAGATTTATTTGCGACAACTCTTATTCATTCATAACTTGTTACATATAAAATAATAAATTTATAACGAACAGGAGCATGACGATGAAGAATTATTTAAAATGAAAATAGTATAAAAATACACTCATATAGAATTGAATGTGTATCAGGAATGAAAATGAAAACGATAAGTATCCGAAAAAGAGTTGATTTTATTTATGTAAATAATCATGAGGTTGTAATACGAGTTCTTTCGGAAAACCATTTGTTAAAGAGTTATTCCTTCTCAGTGAACGATTCGTTACTGCTTCTGGCGAACCACGAATGCACTAAAACGTTTGTTTTTCACATCGGTCCCTTACAGTGAGATTTTAGCAAACGTATTACGATCAAAATTATCAAAAAAATATAAGAATAATATCAGTTCATCATTATCATTCCCGTAGGTTGTGATAGTACAAAACAATCGCATAACATCACAATATAATACTGTTGTAAGATTATTATTCATTCCTGGACTATTATTGGTGGGCAGTGCATGAAAACGTTCATCTTAAGGGTAATATAAACACTTAGCTGTATGAAATTTTTCTCTAAGTAAATTCAGTTTCATCTTGTCATATGTTAAATCAGCACACAAACATACTATACACTGTTTAACCAGCGACATAATACTACATATTATTTATCAGCTCGCATGTAAGTATCCATTATGATAGATTATTATAATTAACGTCGGAAACAGGAAACCATGTTCATTCATTTTGTTACATATAATTTTGACATCACACAAAAAGGTAGATTCTAAGATATTCTTATGTGTATATAATCTGTTTGTTATAACCGTGAATCCATCTAAGCTAGTTTGAAGGCAATAATTTGGCTTGTGTTAAGAGATAGGCCCTCAACGTGCGACCAAAATTAATAAGCCGAAATAATTGTTTTGTATTTATATGCACTGGATAATTAAAAGAAGCTAATTTACTGACAAGTCTGGCTATTGTGTCGGCAATAAAAAGATGTCTACAGAAACCTACACCGATGAATTCTGAGAATCCTATAAACATTGACGATTCGTTAATTTCGACCATTCGTATGTGTAAATAAACTGTTTGTTATAACCGTAAATCCATACAAGCTATTTTGAAGGGCATGTTATGGCTTATGTTAACAAATAACACCTCAACGGAAGTATTTTTTCTGTATTACCATGCTCTGGATAAATAAAAGAAGCTCATTTCTTGGCAAATCTGGCTGTTGTGTTAGTAATGAAAAGATGTCAACAAGACAACGGTAATAATATACAACTGATTGCCGACAACTCTAGTTCAAATATCATCAATTATTCTGGTTGTCACTGTTGAACAACAACTAAACATTTTCCAACAAATATGCCTTTTTTAAACTTCATTTGAAATTCACCATTTTATAACAATGAGTCAGAGTACTGTTCACCCGGTTGACAAAACTCAATATAAATCAACATTGAAATAAATCGTAGAATAAAAAATATTCGCAGTATCAGTTGTAGACTCTACTTTTCAAAGAAGCTGTGATCTAAAATGATATCGTGGTTGAGATATTGCGTTTTATGGTTATGATGAAGTTGAGGCGTCCGAAGAGCCGTGCTTGACTTCAAGATATTTTTGTATCCTGATTCTAACATCAGACAACTGTTAACCAAACTAGGCTACATCCACTGAAAAACTGAAAAACCGTGGATCCTTGCTTTGCTATTATTGTTTAAGATACGTTTTCAACATCAGTCTAAATAAATAGTCCTTTGATTTTGGTATGTTCCTTCATGTGTTGATGTTATCAAATATCATAAGGTGAGCTTTAGTTAAGAATTTAGGTCAACTTGATAACGTCTCGTTCTGATGTTTCCTCGAATTCATGCAATCATTACAGAACAGTCCCACAACTGACGAGCAAGTGAGGTCGTTTGTTGTGACCAGGTGCTGTTATTTATGATCTATCCTCAGGAAGTTACCATAGTTGACTGCTGAGTTGGTTCATATTAGCAACTCAGTAAAAAAGATTGATAAAAAAACTTCTGAAGATGAATTGAATTTATGAATTTTTCCAATTTAAAAAACCTCATTTTTATTCTTCGCGCAAGTGACTATGATCATTCAATCAATTCAATGAATAATTTCAAGATTGTATACGCTGCTACTCAATTTTGTAAATCCTGGATGTCATTTATTTTTTTAAAAAGTTTTGTAAACTAATTATCATGTAAACAATGAACCCAGCAACTGAAAAATATTTACAAACGTAACGTGGTTTAATAATAATGGTTTCCTTAGAGAAAAATGGTAAAATTATTCTCTATAACGTTTGGTGAATTTTCAAAATAATTAGATCAACTCTGAATGTAGTAGGAAACAAAACCATTGACAGAAGAAGAAGAATGCAATTATCTGCTACCTCTTCATGTCATAAGTTTTAGAATTTATTTAAATTATGGAAGTAGCCAAAGTAAATAAATACTCAGTTTCTGATGAAATATATTTCATAAATAACTATATTTTTGAAAATGTCTGAAAGCAGAACAAGCAAGATTATATCACCTCTCAGTCTGTATATTGGCATAGACCACGAAAAGTATTTGTATTTATTGAAAAATTTCAATTCATCAACATAAAAGAAGAATATTTATATGAATAAAGGAGGCCTCAATATAAATAGCAGAAACTTATAGAGGCTAGCATTAGAATTAGTGAGGCAGATTATGTATTTTTAGGAACTCATCGGCTAGATGTGCCTTGGTTGCATCCATTTGCAACCGATTGCGGAATTTCTCCGCTTACATATTGTTTATTGGCGGAAATTAATTTATATGTTTTGCGGAAATTTTTATCTCAAAGTATTCGATGAAACGAGATAATGAAATGACATTTTTTTATATATCCAATATGTCTTTTTTGAAGGACAACTCTACCTAGTAAACTCAACCAGGTTATGATCTGTACTTTGCTGATAAGAAGTCAGCCTTTATGGAAGCACAATGTTTGTAACGAAATAGACTGACATTTCCTGTCTGTTTTCGTTCTGCGTCCACAGTCAATTTAAGTAGCCTTTATTTGTTTATCTGAGCAGTTTACCGTAAGGAAAAGAACGTAAATGAATTCAGATTATTGACATGAATAGTTAATTCATTCGTGAGAGCTACTCTTTACGTTTCGGTAGAATAGAATAGATTCAAGGTCAACGTTAAGACGTTGGTCCATGCTTAAACCTATCGTTTAATTAAAGGTTTCTAGATCTCAATCAACATAATAGGTCACACTGGTAATCAGTGTTGATGTGAATTACAGCATGTTTGACGTTAAAATAATTGAAGGACTGTGATTCGCAACATGTAGAGAAAATTCGCTTGTACTGAAGTAGGACTCTCGACCAAAAGAGATATCTAATGATTAGCTGATCAATGGTCAGCTTGTTGATTTGGATAAAACTTGACGAAGTTCAAATTGTTGATAGATGATGGACATTATAGTAAAAGAACCAACAACTGATATATAAGTAAACCATTTGAAGTAAAGTGAATTGTTCTCAGAATAAACAACTACGACGTGAGTGATACGAAGCAAATGTTTTATTATAAATCAATAAAATGGATCAAGCTGGGATTTACCGCGAACCGTATCTGTCATTATGTCTCTTAAAAATTTACAAAATAATTTGTTAGCGAAAAAACACCAGTCGATGATGCACATTGGTAATCCGAATATACAAACTTCGTAAAGTTGGTGATATTTCAACTACAAACTTTTTACGTGGTAAAGAAGAATTATTGTTATCAATTAAACTAAAATATGCTAGATGAACCAGTGCTACAATATATGAGACAGAAAACCATTACTCAGTCGAAACTCAGGTTATCTTTACACAAAAATTATTCAAAACTTCTTGTTCTGACTGATATTACAACGTTTGCAATGTTGAATAAATGAACAACAAATAAATTAAAGTAACAACAACCCTATTCACAAAACCAATATCACATAAATAGGACTGCTCTGAGCATAAAATAATGTGAGTAAAATGTTGCGAAGCGATAATTTTATATTGAGTCTCTGTATCGGACAACGTTATTATTAAGCTCGAACTGTGTCTTTGTTATTTATATGATGACTTCGGTTGAGGAATGTACAGGATAATTTGTCAGCGACCAACTACTCGAAGATGAAGATTGTGATTCCCTATAAACTAACTTTGTAAATTTGATGATATCTGAACTACAAAATGTTCATCTGGAAAAGAAGAATTCACACTATCAATTTTATTGTAAAACGATGGATAAACGAGTGCTACAATATTATTCAAAACATTTCACTTATGTTCCTATTCTTATCTGAAACGGAATAGAATGTTTGTGAAATAGATTTACACGTTATTTTTTTCATTACAAATATTGTCACAAATGAATATTATTCATTCAATCCATGAGGTAGGCGTCTTTGAAATACGAATACTCACAACCGCGTAACTTCATTGAGTTCCTTAGTTTCAGCCGACCTTCCAATTATTCTATATCTTAACAGCGAATATATCAGATTTCAGTTACCTTGTGATGCAACTGTAATAGAAAAAGAATACCAAGTGCAACTATTTCTAGTCATCATTGCAAGTAACTGTGAAATGCAAGTACAATTTCAGTTTTTTCATTATTCGATTGGGCAACCACATCTAATTTGTGGTCCAATATCAGTTATTTAGACTTGTAAGCCGATATCTCATTTTCTGTCTGAAACCAACTACTTTATTTGTCGAATTCGGCTTTGTAATAAAGATATTCAAATACACATAATCTATTTCATTTTCTTTGTCAATCATTCAATTTGAATGATTTCTCAGTGACTTGAAGCTTACCTGTACATGAAACTGGGAACATCAAGACTGGGTAATGAGAAGACTGTAAAGTGTGAGTTTATCACATTCTTTGAGAAATCAGTTTACTCTTCGATAGAACGTAGGTGCAAATGGAAATGTTTTGTGGACACACGTTCGAGCATGACGGATGAATTTCAGAATAACTGAAAATAAATAAATAAATATTTAGGCTGTTCGATCAGAGATTGTGAGTGCTTTGGGGAGAAAAATTCTGAAAATTCTGAACATCCGACAACAACTGGAACCTAGTAATTTGATGAAGATACTTTTTTTGCATTGAAGAAAATAACATCTAGATTGAGATATATATAAACTGTCCGCACTTGGAGACCGGGAAAGTAATTTTGAGATCCATAAAAGTAGCAACGATTCCGAATATATTATCGAACAATTTCACTTTTCCGTGATTTCCGTTACTAGTTTAAGGTGTTCATCAGATACAAACAATTAAAAAAACCAGCAGCGAATTCTTCTATATCAGCTTTGCAAATGCAATAACGCAATATGTGTGGAGCAATATATTTGGTTCTAAGTTGTTTGTTACATCATTCAAAAGTCGGTTCATTTCTATCAGTTGACAAGGTTTTACGTCTTGACATGATTTCGGATCCGTGCGCGTCGATGAGTCATGAAAACAATATTATCAAATTACGAAAAAATATATCTTTGTTTTTGTATGTCAGTATACTTTTACATGTGTTGCCAAGACTACATCTGATATACTAGTAAATGAGGCTAAATTGATAGATTGACATTTATGTTACACTATAAAATGTTTGTATTCTAACATTCGTTTAACAAATCTTACATAAATTTTTGTAACAAGAATAACTTCGACGAAGTGGACAATCGTAAGAACTTATATTAAGATAATACCACGAATTTCGCTGTGAGATGAAGAGACGTCAGCCCCGATAAAACGCCTCTTCGAATCGTTATATTCTGAACAGGACTTAATTTCAACTTGAGAATTCTCATAATTTTATTGTACAATAAAATCATCCATATGAAGATAAGTTTGATCAATAAACTTCAATGTATATGTCTTTCGATTCGGTCAATAACAGCTTCAGTAAATTGGAAACACTGTAGCTCGAGTGTCAAAGATTATAAAATTAATAATCTGCAAAACTTGCATTACAGAGTATAGTTGGTCAAAATGCTCCGGCCGAATACTGCACGTTCATGTAATAATTCTTTGACGTTTCAAATCTGTCAAAGCAGAACTTCACAAACGCCTATTCGTAAACTGATAGATAAGTAGTCAGGCTTCATCGATTCCGATTTTCATCAGTCAAATACCATGAACAATTTTTCGTCAAACGTTTGTTGTTAAACTGTGTCATCATAGAATGAAAAGTCTGTGTGGAAAAGTCAAAGCCTAACTTAAAATCTCTCAAACTGCATCGTGAGTTCCTGCTTCTGAGCATTTTAAAAACAAAACCATCCTATGGATGTTTCATATTTAGTTTATGTACTAGATCTCTACAAAAATTTCGGGAGACGACATACATTTTACCTGACGCAAAATAAGAACCTACGTTTCACTGTGGTTAGGAATGCGAGACATCTGTCTCATACACCCCCAAAGATGATGTGTCAACATTTTGTATATAAGTCGTCCAATCGCACTTCAGACCTGCTTCTGAACGACATCAGTGCTTACGTGGTTGTCTAACTGACACTAAGTTCGTTCATTTTAAGTTCAAACAGAATGAAAAAACATTCAATGTGATGAATTCAACGTATAATTACAAATAGCTTATCAATAAAAAATCAAATATAAGTATAATGGTTTATTTGAATTTGTTTATTAGAATTTTCGACGACATTTATGGTGGATTTGATAGCGTCTCACTAAATGGAGAGCCTATGTAGACATGATTCGTTCAGTTCTTGAATAGAACAAATTCGAACATACACGATAAGGGAGAATATATGGGTCTGTTATTATAGACAATAAACATCAGTTAACGTAATTATGATATATGGGATTCATACAACTGATTTAAAGAAATTATATGAAGACGAAATGATAACCAAAGATAAAAATTCATCGAGATTCGATTATTACTTTCATTTCCTTTTCGCAATTTTATGTATTGATATTTTCAGTCAAAGAGATTCATCATACAAATCGACAATCACTTTCATTTTTCAGAAGCAGGATCAGATAGCTGAAAAATACCCGTCATAATATATCTGCAAATAATATTATTTTCATTTCGATTATTTAATTATCCTAAATAATGAAATTAATAATATTTATAGGTATATCGAGTTCGGACAAGCAGTGAAGTCGCCTTTCGTCACTTCTGGGCTACCGCAAGTCTCAACCTCCAATAAAGGAGAGTTGGGCATGCTGTTCACGATAATTACCTCGAAAGGCCTTATAATATAAAAAACAGCTACTTGTAAACAACTTACAACACAAGATCAGACATTATCAGAAACAACCTACATTGAAAAAGAATTAACCCGATTCGAGGGGGGGAGAAAATAAGGAACAAGACGTGGAAGAAGTGGATGCACAATGCAAAACGCCCACAACTGCCTCACCTGACAACTCATCACTGAGAAATGAAGAAAAGCGAAAACGCAAGTCGACGAAAAATATAGAAAAGCATGGGAAAATTAGGAAAAATTGACATAACTTGAAAGCGATGCTGAGGGCGAAGGTGGTTTGATTAATATGCGTGAGTAAGTGAGATCCTTAAACCCTGTCAAAAAATGCAGTCGAATGAGTTATATTTATGTTTGGTTTACTTACAGATGACATTTTTCTCTGCTTACATCCTGAACTGTCATTGAATGGCGAATTTTCTGAGTACGCCGTTTTTTGGCTCTCACAATTGAGTCTGTAACATTGTATTATAGATCTTTTTTGTACGATAAGCAACCTCAAATTCTCCAGGTGCTTACAGAATACACTAACACTTCATTTTAAACTTTCTCGCTTCCATGAGCAAGCCGATCGTCGACGTACAGGAATAGCCTAATCTGTTACTCTTCATATTATCGATTACAGTGTGCTCGTCATACTTTCAAGCATGTTAATTGAAAATCGTATCATAAATCCTGTTTACGTCTAATACACTCTTTCTCCTGATATGTCAGCGAAATTTCGCTACCTATTCTCAATAAGACATGTAAAGATGTGTTTTCAAATCTCAACGTATCACTGAGTGTGACATATTAAACTTTTTTCTCTCGAAAAATCGCTTTATTGCTGATTAGTTTATGAGGATTTGTGTGAGTAAATGAGAAGGAAACTACACAAAACCACTTGCAGCAACTCATTTACTTATAATAACCAGGTCAGTAAAACGCCTCTTATTGTATGATTCATCACGGTTTCCATGTGTAAATATACCTCATCAAGTGAAAAATGCGGCTTACAGGTAATTCGCATATATCTGCCCTATTATCAATATATTTCACGCAGAAATGTTTAATAAGTGGATATCTCTCGACTGATTCCACACCAATTTATCAGTAAGAAACGACGTCTCTTAAGTAAAAGACAACCTTGAATAACTTTTTGATGTTCTTGAGAATTATCGCAAAGAAAATAATTTTTATTATTTACTTTCTTATTGTTCTGCTTACCACGCCCCTACTACTTTTTTGACATATGAAAAACAACAATTAATAATGTACAGTAAACATATTCACGTAATTTGTTTGAGAATCGTCTAGCGAATAATACCCAGGAAACTACGTGTGCCTTGTCAACTAAACTGATGTCGTGTTTCTAATTCAGGAGTAACATGTATAATTCTCAATTTTCTGTTGAGAAGAAATTAGAAGCCATGGTCACCCCTCAATGAAAACGGCGTAATAATTTTAAATTATACATTGAAATGAAAATCGAAAATCAAGTTGGGCTATTCCAAATTATTCACCCTTAAATTTTCGAAATTAATAAATTATCGGTTTTCTACGCCTTGTATTGTTTCTGCCACGTGACCCATATCTCGCTCCTCCTGATACATTGATTAGTTCAGATGCATTGAAAAATGGGGGAAAATAGAATTCATCCGGACAGGTGCCATATGAACCGCAGTAAATGTATGCAAAAAAAACTGTTCATGCAAAAGAGTACTTCCTCAATATCGAATTTGAGTTTAAAAGTACATTTGTCTATTCTTTCACTGCTACTATTATCGAATAATGTGACCCCGAAATACTTTTAAGCATATTTATTAAAATAGTATAATAAATCCTTTTGAGGTCTGATCCTTTCACCGTACATGCAATCGAAATTTCGCTTCGTGTGTACCATACCAATATTTGTTCACTCCAAAAATGTACTTTACAGCTGATTAGTTTACAAGGCTTCGTGTGAGTGAACGAGAAGGAAATTACACCAAAGCACTTGCAGCAACTCATTCACATATAACAAGCACAATAGTGAAAAGGACGTATGTTGTACAGTAAACCACTGTTTCCATCTGAAAAAGATACCTCATCGAATGAAGAATGCTGCTTACAGGTAATCTGCATATAATTGCTTCATTATCCGAGAAAATAATGGAATATACTTCACGCAGAAATGTTTCTTAAGTGGATATATTTCGAAGTACTGAAAACTAATATGTCAAGTGAAACGACGTGTCATTAAAAAAAAATAACCTTTTGATACGTTATTGATAACCTTTTGGTATTCTTGCAAACTATCGCAAAGGAAAAAAATTTTATATTTAGTTTATTGTTGTCCTTACTGACACACTCCTACTACTTTTTTACCATATGAATAACAACACTTGACCTTTCTTAATGTACAGTGAACATATTCACGTAATTTGTTTGGGGATCGTCTAGTGAATAATACCCCGGAAACAACAACGTATGACAAGTCAACTCAAATAATGTATTATTTCTAACTTAAGAAGAACCTGAATGAATCTTACTTTCCTGAATCAAAAAAAAAAGCAGATAAATACACCTTTCACTAAACCGACGTTATTTTTTTCTACCAAAATATTAAATTGAAATTTGAAAATCAAGTTACACTCTTCGAAACTAATTATAGTTCCTTTTTCAGGATAGTACAGTTCATGGTTTTTTACGTCTTGTTCTTTTATTTTTTGGACGAATATACTCGGAACCTTGTTAAATTAATTAGTTCCGGGTCATTGAAAAATGGTGGAAAATAGAATTTATCCGAACAAGTGTCATGTGAACTGCAGTTAATGTAGGCAAAGGATCTGTTCATGCAAAAGCGTACTTCCTCAATTTCGTATTGGAGATGAAATTTACCCCGGTTAAATTTTGTGAAATCATAGATGTAAACATTATTGAATATATATTTTAAAAAACTACAACTCAAAATTATTTCCGTAAATTATTCTTGAAAATTAAACGAAACTCATTACTTGGTGAAAAGGTTGTTACCGAAAATCATTCATATATTCTATGAAGTTTATATTCAGTGGCTAGTATTAGAATAATAATTAAAATAATATATTGATTCACATATTGTTACGTTATAATAGTCACGCCAAACTACACGCTAGATCAGATGGTCACAAATGCTTTCACAAATATTGTGAAAGTTATATCAGTTGAAATAATTATTATATGATGTCATAGTTGAGCGATCAACAGAAAATGTAATTACGTTGACTGAAGATAAATAAATGTGAGAGATAAACTTAATTTCTTCGGCCTGCAGAATAACCAAGCTGAAAAGCTTTATTCTTTCTGCATTACATCTTGAAAGTATGTTCTCCATATAAATGAAAAATTAAAATACAGTTCTTTTGTAAGCTTTTACTTTTGTATAATGACTGTGAAAGCATTATTCTGGTAACTTAACCACCGTCTAAAATCTCTCGAACCTGCATCAACAGTTAAGCGGTAGTTGTCTGATTTACCTAGAAAAGTGAACTTATAAGACATAAACCGGGAAAGTGTTTATTGATATACCGTTTATTATTCATGAATGATTATTTCAGTGAATTGATTCAATGGTTTTTAAGGAAACAATGGTAATGTTTGACAAAACGATGATATCATATCACGTGATGAATTGTCGTTCAAAATTTTACAACTGTTCTAAATCCACACTACTAACCAGAATATCTAATAATCAAAATTCATGTTATACCCCATAATTCAGCATGAAACTTCAGTTACTACTCAGTAGAAGTGAAGTCATATATTGATGTTTATGCATCACGATACATTGCAAGAACCTGAATTCAAAAGAGTTGTAGTGTGCCTATTTTATTGCGTGTTCTTTCGTTTCGTAATAAGCTCGTTCAGACCACCTTATCCAAATGACGTCTGACGGTTAATAAATCAGAAGATGAACTCTAAGTATTGTATACGTTTATTTGAGGCACACCACAATAAGAATAACAGAGAAGCGAATTAGAGAAGGCTAAGGGCCAACTCTTTGGATTACAATGCGAGCGAATGATTGAAGCGAATAGGAGAAGGCTGTTGAGCCAACTCAAAGAAATAGATCATGACTAAGAATATATAGTCAGATGAGAATAAGACAGACATACGACAAGCGAAATAGATATGCACAGACATGAATAAAAGCGACGAATGATTGACATGGTCAAATGCAAGCGATACAAATCATGTGAGTTCATGGGAATATTACGAGATTAACATTAAAGCGAAAAGGATGAGTAAGTGCGTAAGCGTAAGCAATGCGCAGTCGTACAAGCTCATACAAAGCAGATAATAAAAAATAACAATGGTACATATGAGTTGTTGCTATACAAATGGCTTGGTTAAATAAATTAATCGAAAGGGCTTAACCAAGTTAGATGTAAGAGTACTGGAATATTTGCGGAGGCACTACAATAGCCCCCTTCCAGCAAACAAGGATACGAAAGTGTCTGTGTTTGCGAAAAAAAAAATCAAAATAGTCGGAATGCATCAAAAGTTACGAAAATTAAAGTTACCTTGTCCGAGTACGTTCGTAAGTTCGCATAGTAACAGAATATCAAACAAATATGGTAAGCGGTTATTAGCAAAGCAAAATCGATTTCGAATAGAATACATTAGGAGCAGTTGTACGATACGAAAATGTAATACAAATGCTGCAAAATATTTAAAATCGTTTAGGCATGACAGTTAAGACGGAATTCGATAATCGCATAGACATAATGGTAATTCTCATCGATAAATCGAGTGGCTGCAGATAGGTGAAGAAATTGCGGTCGAGATTATCGTGGAAAAAATTTGGAGAATAAAGCTGCGTACAAATGCGATGCATGGACATTAAATGCATATCGAGAACATAAGTTACTACCAGTGAGTATATGACTCCAAACTTATGTGTATGATAGCGTTGCAAACCGTTGCCAGCGTTGGGGTAGTCGAAACATGCTAATATCAGCGTGCAGGAGGTTCGCTCGACTGCTTGAACTGCTGCTTCGTGTGCATGTGCGTAAGATCATACCATCAATTTACTTAGCAGGCTGCAAGATTTTCGAGTACGATCAGCTGATGAGTACATAGAGGATATCTCCAATGCGATAATCGTATAGCCACGGAAATATTGATGGACGATAATTGTCGTTGAGCCATTGCTTTGATGAGCGATTCGAAACATAATAATGCGAAACGGCAAAATAAATGGAACGAACTCACCTTAATCATGAACGTCGTTCGTATTGTCGAAAGAAGTAAGATAATTCCGTGAGTTGCAAATGTCGTGCCGTGAATCTAATATTCGAAATGCGATTCGATTAGCGATTAAGATAATTCCATTATTGTCATAATATCATGATTAATCATAATAATGGTTCTTTTACATTAATACGATAATGGTAGCGATAATTCGAGAAATAGATTAATGCGACAAGTTGGTATATAATCAAAATGACGATAAGATAATGCTTGATTCGTTCAGCTAATGCATTAAGTACGAGAGCTGCTTTGTCGCTGCATGGCGTCGGAATTTCCAGTTAGTGGTTCTGTTCGATTTGTCCTCGAAATTACCAACTGGTAGGTTTTATTCGATTTGTCATCGGAATCGTCAAATTATGTAGTGAGTGTTTACTGATCTTCTATGAAGACGTATGGACGAATGGATCGAGCGAAGCAAATAGGGAGTGATATGAATGAACGACGGGTTCAACATTTTGTACGGTGGCCGATTTCGCTGACGTCGGGATAACCATTTTGTAGTGCACTGGCGAGCGAATGCACAGAAGAATGATTGCGTTCGAATCTACGTCGAAATTACCAATTAGTTGGAAGCGTTCGATTTTTCGTCAGCATCAGGAAACATCCTGAGAACGTCGATCAGCTTTGTGATGCGTACGTTAGATTCAACGGCGGGCTAACCATTTTGTATGGTGGCCAATTTTGTTGACGTTGGGCTCACCATTATGTATGGTGGCCAATTTTGTTGACGTTGGGCTCACCATTATGTAGTGTGCCTTATTTATTGCGTGTTCTTTCGTTTCGTAATAAGCTCGTTCAGACCACCTTATCCAAATGACGTCTGACGGTTAATAAATCAGAAGATGAACTCCAAGTATTGTATACGTTTATTTGAGGCACACCACAATAAGAATAACAGAGAAGCGAATTAGAGAAGGCTAAGGGCCAACTCTTTGGATTACAATGCGAGCGAATGATTGAAGCGAATAGGAGAAGGCTGTTGAGCCAACTCAAAGAAATAGATCATGACTAAGAATATATAGTCAGATGAGAATAAGACAGACATACGACAAGCGAAATAGATATGCACAGACATGAATAAAAGCGACGAATGATTGACATGGTCAAATGCAAGCGATACAAATCATGTGAGTTCATGGGAATATTACGAGATTAACATTAAAGCGAAAAGGATGAGTAAGTGCGTAAGCGTAAGCAATGCGCAGTCGTACAAGCTCATACAAAGCAGATAATAAAAAATAACAATGGTACATATGAGTTGTTGCTATACAAATGGCTTGGTTAAATAAATTAATCGAAAGGGCTTAACCAAGTTAGATGTAAGAGTACTGGAATATTTGCGGAGGCACTACAATAGCCCCCTTACAGCAAACAAGGATACGAAAGTATCTTTGTTTGCGAAAAAAAAATCAAAATAGTCGGAATGCATCAAAAGTTACGAAAATTAAAGTTACCTTGTCCGAGTACGTTCGTAAGTTCGCATAGTAACAGAATATCAAACAAATATGGTAAGCGGTTATTAGCAAAGCAAAATCGATTTCGAATAGAATACATTAGGAGCAGTTGTACGATACGAAAATGTAATACAAATGCTGCAAAATATTTAAAATCGTTTAGGCATGACAGTTAAGACGGAATTCGATAATCGCATAGACATAATGGTAATTCTCATCGATAAATCGAGTGGCTGCAGATAGGTGAAGAAATTGCGGTCGAGATTATCGTGGAAAAAATTTGGAGAATAAAGCTGCGTACAAATGCGATGCATGGACATTAAATGCATATCGAGAACATAAGTTACTACCAGTGAGTATATGACTCCAAACTTATGTGTATGATAGCGTTGCAAACCGTTGCCAGCGTTGGGGTAGTCGAAACATGCTAATATCAGCGTGCAGGAGGTTCGCTCGACTGCTTGAACTGCTGCTTCGTGTGCATGTGCGTAAGATCATACCATCAATTTACTTAGCAGGCTGCAAGATTTTCGAGTACGATCAGCTGATGAGTACATAGAGGATATCTCCAATGCGATAATCGTATAGCCACGGAAATATTGATGGACGATAATTGTCGTTGAGCCATAGCTTTGATGAGCGATTCGAAACATAATAATGCGAAACGGCAAAATAAATGGAACGAACTCACCTTAATCATGAACGTCGTTCGTATTGTCGAAAGAAGTAAGATAATTCCGTGAGTTGCAAATGTCGTGCCGTGAATCTAATATTCGAAATGCGATTCGATTAGCGATTAAGATAATTCCATTATTGTCATAATATCATGATTAATCATAATAATGGTTCTTTTACATTAATACGATAATGGTAGCGATAATTCGAGAAATAGATTAATGCGACAAGTTGGTATATAATCAAAATGACGATAAGATAATGCTTGATTCGTTCAGCTAATGCATTAAGTACGAGAGCTGCTCTGTCGCTGCATGGCGTCGGAATTTCCAGTTAGTGGTTCTGTTCGATTTGTCCTCGAAATTACCAACTGGTAGGTTTTATTCGATTTGTCATCGGAATCGTCGAATTATGTAGTGAGTGTTTACTGATCTTCTATGAAGACGTATGGACGAATGGATCGAGCGAAGCAAATAGGGAGTGATATGAATGAACGACGGGTTCAACATTTTGTACGGTGGCCGATTTCGCTGACGTCGGGATAACCATTTTGTAGTGCACTGGCGAGCGAATGCACAGAAGAATGATTGCGTTCGAATCTACGTCGAAATTACCAATTAGTTGGAAGCGTTCGATTTTTCGTCAGCATCAGGAAACATCCTGAGAACGTCGATCAGCTTTGTGATGCGTACGTTAGATTCAACGGCGGGCTAACCATTTTGTATGGTGGCCAATTTTGTTGACGTTGGGCTCACCATTATGTATGGTGGCCAATTTTGTTGACGTTGGGCTCACCATTATGTAGTGTGCCGATTTACTGCGTGTTCGTACGTTTTGTAATAAGCTCGTTCAGATTGTCTTATCCAAATGACCTCTGACGGTTAATAAATCAGAAGATGTACTCCAAGTATTGTATACGTTTATTTGAGGCACACCACAATAAGAATAACAGAGAAGCGAATTAGAGAAGGCTAAGGGCCAACTCTTTGGATTACAATGCGAGCGAATGATTGAAGCGAATAGGAGAAGGCTGTTGAGCCAACTCAAAGAAATAGATCATGACTAAGAATATATAGTCAGATGAGAATAAGACAGACATACGACAAGCGAAATAGATATGCACAGACATGAATAAAAGCGACGAATGATTGACATGGTCAAATGCAAGCGATACAAATCATGTGAGTTCATGGGAATATTACGAGATTAACATTAAAGCGAAAAGGATGAGTAAGTGCGTAAGCGTAAGCAATGCGCAGTCGTACAAGCTCATACAAAGCAGATAATAAAAAATAACAATGGTACATATGAGTTGTTGCTATACAAATGGCTTGGTTAAATAAATTAATCGAAAGGGCTTAACCAAGTTAGATGTAAGAGTACTGGAATATTTGCGGAGGCACTACAATAGCCCCCTTCCAGCAAACAAGGATACGAAAGTGTCTGTGTTTGCGAAAAAAAAATCAAAATAGTCGGAATGCATCAAAAGTTACGAAAATTAAAGTTACCTTGTCCGAGTACGTTCGTAAGTTCGCATAGTAACAGAATATCAAAAAAATATGGTAAGCGGTTATTAGCAAAGCAAAATCGATTTCGAATAGAATACATTAGGAGCAGTTGTACGATACGAAAATGTAATACAAATGCTGCAAAATATTTAAAATCGTTTAGGCATGACAGTTAAGACGGAATTCGATAATCGCATAGACATAATGGTAATTCTCATCGATAAATCGAGTGGCTGCAGATAGGTGAAGAAATTGCGGTCGAGATTATCGTGGAAAAAATTTGGAGAATAAAGCTGCGTACAAATGCGATGCATGGACATTAAATGCATATCGAGAACATAAGTTACTACCAGTGAGTATATGACTCCAAACTTATGTGTATGATAGCGTTGCAAACCGTTGCCAGCGTTGGGGTAGTCGAAACATGCTAATATCAGCGTGCAGGAGGTTCGCTCGACTGCTTGAACTGCTGCTTCGTGTGCATGTGCGTAAGATCATACCATCAATTTACTTAGCAGGCTGCAAGATTTTCGAGTACGATCAGCTGATGAGTACATAGAGGATATCTCCAATGCGATAATCGTATAGCCACGGAAATATTGATGGACGATAATTGTCGTTGAGCCATAGCTTTGATGAGCGATTCGAAACATAATAATGCGAAACGGCAAAATAAATGGAACGAACTCACCTTAATCATGAACGTCGTTCGTATTGTCGAAAGAAGTAAGATAATTCCGTGAGTTGCAAATGTCGTGCCGTGAATCTAATATTCGAAATGCGATTCGATTAGCGATTAAGATAATTCCATTATTGTCATAATATCATGATTAATCATAATAATGGTTCTTTTACATTAATACGATAATGGTAGCGATAATTCGAGAAATAGATTAATGCGACAAGTTGGTATATAATCAAAATGACGATAAGTTAATGCTTGATTCGTTCAGCTAATGCATTAAGTACGAGAGCTGCTCTGTCGCTGCATGGCGTCGGAATTTCCAGTTAGTGGTTCTGTTCGATTTGTCCTCGAAATTACCAACTGGTAGGTTTTATTCGATTTGTCATCGGAATCGTCGAATTATGTAGTGAGTGTTTACTGATCTTCTATGAAGACGTATGGACGAATGGATCGAGCGAAGCAAATAGGGAGTGATATGAATGAACGACGGGTTCAACATTTTGTACGGTGGCCGATTTCGCTGACGTCGGGATAACCATTTTGTAGTGCACTGGCGAGCGAATGCACAGAAGAATGATTGCGTTCGAATCTACGTCGAAATTACCAATTAGTTGGAAGCGTTCGATTTTTCGTCAGCATCAGGAAACATCCTGAGAACGTCGATCAGCTTTGTGATGCGTACGTTAGATTCAACGGCGGGCTAACCATTTTGTATGGTGGCCAATTTTGTTGACGTTGGGCTCACCATTATGTATGGTGGCCAATTTTGTTGACGTTGGGCTCACCATTATGTAGTGTGCCGATTTACTGCGTGTTCGTACGTTTTGTAATAAGCTCGTTCAGATTGTCTTATCCAAATGACGTCTGACGGTTAATAAATCAGAAGATGTACTCCAAGTATTGTATACGTTTATTTGAGGCACACCACAATAAGAATAACAGAGAAGCGAATTAGAGAAGGCTAAGGGCCAACTCTTTGGATTACAATGCGAGCGAATGATTGAAGCGAATAGGAGAAGGCTGTTGAGCCAACTCAAAGAAATAGATCATGACTAAGAATATATAGTCAGATGAGAATAAGACAGACATACGACAAGCGAAATAGATATGCACAGACATGAATAAAAGCGACGAATGATTGACATGGTCAAATGCAAGCGATACAAATCATGTGAGTTCATGGGAATATTACGAGATTAACATTAAAGCGAAAAGGATGAGTAAGTGCGTAAGCGTAAGCAATGCGCAGTCGTACAAGCTCATACAAAGCAGATAATAAAAAATAACAATGGTACATATGAGTTGTTGCTATACAAATGGCTTGGTTAAATAAATTAATCGAAAGGGCTTAACCAAGTTAGATGTAAGAGTACTGGAATATATGTGGAGGCACTACAGAGTGTCATCTGTAACCACTACTTACGAATGAGGTAATTGATTACACTTGTTGACAAAAACACTTATAATAAATACCGTATCATCCTGGGAACAATGTTATACCGTAGGAGAGTGCTTTAATAATTAAAGTAAAAGAAATCATTCTATTGGTTTTCACACAATTCATCCTGTTTTTCATTTATTACAAATATTCTGACTAATGATCATTAACATCATTTTACGTTCAGTAGTGTTTTCGATAACTTGATTTGATAAAGCACTGGTCGCTGTTTTTCATCGAATTCGTAATTTTGCTGTATGAGTTCGAAAATTATTCTGAACTTCCATACGTGGTAGGCATCTTTGGGCATTCAGATCATTCCATCGATCATCATTCGAAAATGAAAATAACTTTCATTTATAAAAGTGCATCAGGTGTTAATTTTTGGATTTGTATAAATGATGTGTCCTTTACCATACAAGATTGATATAAAAACGTTTGAATGACTGGATTGCCTCAACCCAAATCTCTGTAGTGTGAAAGTGGTTCACAATACTACTATTCGCCTTTCTTTACGACTGATGTTTCATCAACTAAATTGCGACTGAATAACTTCACATGACCTACAGTCAGTCATCAGACCAATCATTGATCGAAAATAATTAATTATGATAAGAATAACATCACATACTTTAAAAGATCTGTTCTGTTCAATAGCTCAAGAGCTTTCTTGAAGTAATCGTGTTCGCTGGCGATAGCAAGATCTCCCACTGCATACTGTCCGTGTTTGCTCCATGCGCGTTCCCTTATATAATACGTACAAGTGAATAATTCAGTTCTCTACTATAAATAAACTCTGCGTACATGGTAAACATCACACACGGTCATGAGAGATGCAAATAAAATGAAGTTGAATTAGAAGTGATTTAGCTAGTAGATGAATAAACCTTAATTCACAATTATTTCAGAGCGAATACATTTCAAAATGGATAAGAAATACTATGAGTACTCGTTGTTTTTTTAACGTTGATATTCCAAATTATATTCACAAAACTCTCAGCAATTTTAAATGAAAATACCAAGTCAATTTTGGACGAATGTCAAAAGAAAACTAACTGATTTAGAACCATTTATTTAACATGAAATTTGTTTGTGTTCGAGAATAGTGAATCGTCTTTTCGATGTGAAAAGTAGTTAAGGGATGCAAATTATATTGGGATTATAGTAAGAGCAGCCATTTATCTGCTAGTTCACTAAACTTATGTCACTTGCATTGTCTGTATTAAACATATGTGATCTGATACCTGCTGCCATACTACACATCCGGAAAGTGTTTACCAAGATAAATCTCAGTACTCTGGAATATCGCTTTCATTGCCTTCACATTAGAGCTCGTTTGCTGCTCTCACTTAGCTATTTCGGTGATGAACGTCAGTCATTATTGATGTTTGCTCATTGTTTGCTAGTCAGTCTGCATACACATGACAAGTCAAACGGATACTAACTGGTTGTCAATTTTATCTCAAAATCAAAATGCCTTCAGTCAACCATATTGTTCCTTTGCATTCGAATTGTATATTTGAAACATGTGATATATCTTTGAAAAATGTCATGAATGATTTTCCGATGGGCCCAATAAAAACACATGTATTGCAGAATTTAAGATGACCTTTAAGCATTATTCCGGAATTTGCATCGGGTTTCTAAAAGTGAGTATTCAAAAATTTACATACACTCTTACCAAAATGTTTCTGCCATGGTACAGTTTTTCAAACAGGGCCATTTGTAATCTAATTCCGGTCTCAATGGCTAAAATAAAATGCAGTTGCTTGTTAGTTCGGTATATCTAAACAATTTTTCAATCAAAGTGAATTTTCATTCAGATGTCAGATATCACACTCTTTTTGCGAAATGGTTTGTTCAGAATTGGACTAAGTAGTTGAGATTCTTCTTCAGTTGTGTTAATTGTAGATATTCTTACTTGTCGAAACTGAACTAAATTATCCCTCCACGCAATGTTGAAACAGAAAATATGACATTCATAACGAACGATTATTGAGAAATTATCAGTTTTCTTTTTGAAAAAGACCTCATTTAAATAATACCAAAATGAATCTGCTTCAGTGTACGATACAGTGAAGCCGTATTATCAACAAATATTTCTCTATAGCTTTATAACTTTCACTACTCACGAAATATTATTGACATTAGGAGAAAAAATTAGAAGCCTATAATTACAGCAGTGAATACTGTTTCCATACAAATTTATTTTAGTAATTGATTTGATGATAAATAATATATCACTGAATCTTTCGATGAGTATAATAGTCGATTTTCAAACTCGTTTTATTAGACCCATGCTCTTCTGTGACTTTAATGATATCGGAAGGGGTGACAAACATCAGTTTAATGCCACTGATTTTTGAAAAAATTGAAATAGTCTGTCCTTTATGCAAATGTGACTTCAGAATACTATAATTTTCACCATCAAATAAAGGTCTTTCCCATGAGCATGTTGTGTCAAATAAATACCTATTATTCTATGAAACACACCGTGACAAGTAAGCGTTTGAACTTATTATCGAGTCACTGATCATCACATTGAATTGAACAAAGTTGAAATAAATCACATCATACATCATGAATTAAAACAACAAAACTTTTAGTAAAATATCAATTATGACTTATGATAAATCAAAAAACGATTCAGCGAATAAAAAATTCAACCAGATTTCAGTCTTCATCTTAAAAATGTACTGTACGTGAATGAATAAACAAGCGGAAATGTAGTATTTGATTCTAGCTTCAGTTATAAACTCTGATAAATGACATATTGGTTAAGCATATACGGCGTTCAACTCACATCTACTACACTATAATTGAAATTTTATATCTTTTTGCACCTCGGAAATTTGTCTGGATATTTTTCTGGCCTGCAAACGAAAAATTGAAGAAAAACAATAATTTTGCAAACATAAAGCACAATTGTCCTGTACGATTGTGACTTGAGTTTGTGTTTTTCCAAAAATGTTAATTCTGTGAAATGTTACTTGTGTGATTCACAAGCAATGACTGTGCTTCTCCTCATTTCGATGCTGAATCAACCCACTGATGAATTCAAGAAAAACGTTCGTGCAGTCAAAATATTCCAAATTTCCTGGGCTTCACTACTGTGTTCACTAAAACATTCAATATCTTTTTCATTATGCAGCACCTGTCAAGGTAACTGATTGAATAAACGGCAACTGATTCACCTTATATGTGAATTTTAAGGTACTTGTAACATTTCGGTAGATGCGTGTAGGTCGGAAATTCTCATCATCTTCAGTTAAACATCATACTATGGTTACATGAAACTTCACATAACTTAAAATAGTTCATAGGCGTTCCACGCCTTGTGACAGCATCAAAATTACATTTCCACTTACATGCATAATAAAAGGTAATAAAAGATTCATCTCATGACCGAACTACTCTACACTCATTTTCGCGATCTAAGTGAAAACCTTTCATTGAAGATCTGAATCATATTCAATAAAACATTTCATCAGACAGAATAATGTACATTCATTCGCCTCGCGCAACGTCAAAATATAATCTTACCGAAGTCCATGAATTGTGAAGCCGGTCACTCCGAAAGGTATTGTGCGCTTATTATGAGGAAAAAAAATAAATCAAGATATGATATTCAATTATCGTAACTATTGTAAATTTCGAAATGTCTTTACAGAGTTCACACACAGAAACTGATTTCAGTATTTATATTTTTGTTTTCGTCAGGTTGTGGATGAGATAATAATTAAGGGGATGTCAATTTTAGTCGAAAGTAATATCGGCATGATGTACTTTTGATGTCCGACTTCGTTACCAAACAAGTGATCTCATATCGTTCTAGCTATATTCATTCAATAATAATTGATGATATAACCTCACATAAGAAAACGAAATTTCTTTCAACAGTATAAGGACAATACTGGGTCACTTGATATGTGGATGTCAATGTGTCGAAAACCTACTAAAGATGATCTAATGCAAACAATGAACATGAATCAAAGGACGTAATCATTTCAGTAATAAAATTATGTTGATTTTGATGAAATAAAATTTTCAAAATATGAACGACAAAATGTTGCAGGCCAAGATAAAACAAACACGTAGGAATCCCACTTATCATCTTGAGTTCCAATAATCACAAGATTGAGGATAATCAAACAAACGAGTCTACAATTAGGTAAATGAACAAAGAATATGTAGAGTATTAATTAGATCATATAAAATCAAAAGATGATGGAAACGTTATGTGATTGTTGTATTATTCACATATCTAAAATAATAGTCTTATCATGTTTCTGAATAACATTTTTATGTATACGTAAAAAATGTGATGGTTTCGAACAACATTTCCTTGAATAATATCATTCAATTCGACCAAATGTAACTAAATTATGAAAAAAAACATCATACTGCGGAAGTTTTGGATTTTTTCTGGTTGACCAATGATATCCAAAATATGCACAACGTATATTTATCATATAAGGAATAAATTGCATATCGACTTACGATGCGCGCATTTTCAACCAACGAATGCTTTAGTTTATGGAAATTCTACAGCATATTAATAGTATATATGTATGTATATATATGTATATATATATGTATTTTGATATACGTATATATATATATATACATTTACATGACACCGAGTTATATCAAAAGTCTATCTAATCACGTAAGTAGGTGAGGTCAGAGTATACAATCGCGTTTCGTATATTGAAACGATTACTACATATTTGTTTCAGTTAGTAACTAATGTTATGCAGTATGATATGTGATATGATCAGGTTGTACAAGCTTGCACGTTTACTCATCCATTGTTAAGTACGAATTGGTGGAACAAAACAACGGGTTGAAAATCATTATACAGGTGAATGATCGTATGAACAAAATAACGAATTAGTTGTTGAAAATAATACTACTGCGTAGAGAATGAAATGAAAGGTACGAGTGCATAAACAAGATATGGATTCTTTCAAACTTGAGAGTGATTCTGAAGATGCGTATAATCAAGAAGTTAGATTCATTTTGTTTATTATCGAGATAATCCATATACGTAAGAACGTAGTATTCCATGTGAAGGCTCTCCGAATCTTTTGAAATCAGATAACTCGACACAGGGAATCTGAATTATGTTCGTCATCAAGCCCACCAATTCTGTGATGATTTTTATTCGATATTACAATGAACTTCCTACAACATTCTACCTGATAACCCCAATAGGATAACGACGGTTGGTGTATACGACAGTGAAGAGTTCAGGATATTCGTATTTGTTTCTCAAAAACCAAAAACTCACAAGCATTTAAGTCAAAAGTTATTTGATTCCAGTGTGTCGATCCCCGTAATTCATTACTGGAACATCACAATCTTTTTTGATTCACGATTGACCGAATAATAAACTGTTCACCAGTACAATATCTTCAGCGATCTTTAATTTTAGTAATGAAAATTATCATGTGGTTTTATTACCAGTTCTTTCGGGAAACCATCTGTTAAAGATTTAAAGCTTTCCATTGGACGATTAGTTAACTACTTCTGGCGAACTTCATATTCAAATAAGCATTTGTTCCCCCACATCAGTCTGTTACAGTGAGTTTTCAGCAAATAAATTATGACGAACTTTATCAAAATACATCCGAATAATATCAGTTCATCATTATAAATCGCATAACATCACAACATAACTTCATTGTTTGATTTGGATTCATCAATGAACGATTATTTGATCTGAATTGAAGGAAAACGTATGACAACTCTTATATTTAAATGTAATATGAATACTGAGCAGTATGAGATTTTCCTCTGAGTAACTTCAGTTATATCTTGTCAGACATAAAATCACAATTCACAATCCCCATGCATGAAAAACATAATTTGCCCATCTTTCAGTTTCACTTCAATTGCTGATCCCTATGAAATAATAATGAGATCCTGATTAGGCATGTCGTAGGTTTTACTGTCAAATTATTGATCTGAGGGTATTGTGAAGTATCAACCTCATTATAACAGACTACATATAAAGACTGCGATAACATCGATTATTCTTGTTGTCACTGTTTAATAACTACTAAACCTTTTCTAACAAATCAGCCCTTAAATTAAATGCACTTGCAATTCACTATTTTCCTACAGTGAGTAAGACGAATTTTTAACTCGTAGAAAACACTCAATATAAATATTAATTAGGATTAGTCGTAGAAAATGGAATGTTTGCAGTGTGAGTAGTGCACTCTACTTCACACTGGAGCTGCGATAAAAAAATATATTATGGTTGAGTTATTTCGTTTTTTTGTTCATGACAAAATTGTGGCGGCCGAATAGCCATGCTTGAGTTCTAGCTATCTTTGTTAATTATCTTCATACATTGAAGCTGATCCTGTACAAATCAATTACTCAGCACAGCCGATCCGATTTTCTGTTATCTTCACTTTGATGAATTCATATTTATTGCCCTTTTTGATGGTTTGCAATAAATATGCTCCATCATCACATAACAAATGTTCACCTCAAATCGAGCTATTAAATTTTTGATATCAATCAGTGATCACATCGAGCCGTTTCACCAATCCCATTCATTTTCAAGATCCTACAACTGTTTATTAAACCAAGCTTCATCCACTGGAAAAATGAGAAAACACGCAGCACCGCTTTGCTCATTTAGTTCAAGATTCCGATGAATTCGCTAATCTCGTACATTTGTAACATCAGTCTACATGAATATTTCGGTCTGTATCTTCATGCTTTCTTTGTTATGTATCGTCAGATGAGCTTTCTTTATTATTTAAACCCTGCTGGGTTAAATCATATGGTGCTGAATTATCTTATTCTAAGACATTCGTTTCAGATTACTGTCACAATTGACAAGCAAGTGAAGTCATTAAGTCTTCGATGATGTGATGAATGATACGTTTTATATTCAGAAAGCTACGGAAGTTGTATGGTTAGTTGATTCCTTCTCGCAATCAAATAAAACAAGACTGCTATTTACCAATCTTGAAAATCAATTGAATTAACGGATTTGTCGATTTTCAGAACCTCAGATTTACTAATTGCTCAAGTGACCGACATCACCCATCATCATTTCATTTGGTTTAAATAAGCCTAGTTCAGAGACGATTGAAAGATGTCTACATTCACGAAGAGTGATCATGTGAATTTCTGAAATACGCATTGCACTGCTTTTTCAGCTTGAATAGTTGAACGCTTATTCAGGACATTTCAGGCACTCAGCGACCAATAGTCATAGGTAAATCAGATAGATAAAAATACTTGTCGCATTTTCACTTGATGACAAACTACTACTATTACACCAAGCATTCGACTTTTATCATTCCGACATCACAGGAAGATATTATCTGTACTAAATTCAAATGGACAATGGATTCGAAAGCACCAGAATTATGTTTGAAATCTTGTATTTCAGGCGGTGGAGATTAACAAATGCTGTCGTTAATGACATGTCTGAAATGAGATGTGGTAATATCATCAACTTATTAGCGATTCCTAATTAATCCTAGTAAATTGACGGGATAAACCAATCGGTGGATCACAGATTAAAAACTGATGTTTGAAGCAGAAAATAAGGTAATGAAGAAATTCACAGTTCCTTTATTTCCATTACCACTTCAAGTTGTTGATCTGATAAATAAAATGACATAATCAGCTGCATATTACGATATTTACAGATTCTCAATGAAAAATGAATGGTTGACAAATAAATAAAAGAACCGACAGCTCATCTTTAAGTATCCATATCACGTAAATTGGACTGTTCTCAGCACTTGCTGCTTCAACGTGAATGATGCTTAGCGATAATTTTATCGTCAAGTTATAATTTGTTGCGAACAGTAATATTTGAAATTTCGACCAAGGTAGGTACAAGGTAATTTATTGTTGATGATGATGCAAATTGTGAAGGGGCATATACAGACTTTGCAACGTAGATGGTATTTCAACTACACTGTGTTTACGCATAAGTGAAGCTAACACTGCAACTCCAATAGACTCTATGAATCGGTGCTTCAATATTATTCACTATACTTTAATTATCCACTCACTATTATCTCAAGCGGAATCAAATCTTAGTTCCATATTTATAAGTCGTTTATGTCCGTCACTATTTTTGTTATTCGATCCGATTATTCACAACCGTGGAATTTCTATGAGCTCAGTATTTTCTATCAGTCTTTCAAATAATTTGTAACTACAAATATATCAAATTTCAATTACATTGTGATAGAACTAGAATACAGAATGAAACTACTACACTTATTATCAAAAATAGACTGTGAAATGCAAAGATAAGTTCATATACTTTTCAATGAATAATGAATAATACAATGATCTCCGTTTGCACAACATACGATAAACTGACCATAACACTACAACATGCGAAAAATAAACAACTGGTTTTGACACGATAGAAACATGATTCGTTTTCATCTTATTCATTGATCAATATCTCTCAATGGATTTTCCAACACGTCGTTTATCAGATGCATTTGAATGTGCATTGTAGATTCTTACTGACTTCGATGGTCAACGTTTCACAAAGTTACGCAAAAAGGCTATAAAAATCTACGACTCATATGATGTTTGATGAAAAAAAGGGAAAAGAGAAAAGATTACTAGCAATCTAAGTTATTAAGACCATATTATCTGTAGCACCAACTGATCACAACGTTTCCAATAGTCGAAATACTTCAGATGGAAAGATGTGACTAACGTATATGCGGCAGTACTCAGAATGCTTATAAGCTTTTCCGTAGCTCGAACGTGTACAGGAGCAAATATTATCAATCTTCATGTTATTAAGGAGAAAAATTGCACCTTCAGGTGAATCCTCTCAACATTGATTATCTTAGAAAGATCTTTTATATACAGATGATGTTCACGTTAACTGAGACTTCATAAACCGAAGAGCACTCTTTTTTTTGTTAAGATGTGGCTGAACTGTACCACTTTTGTGACTAGAAAGGTATTCTTAGAAAGTCGACAGCAGTAAGCATTTGGAAAATATCGCAGACCATACACGGTTATTCGAAGCACAGAACATGTTATGGAACGAATTCACTATTGCACTTCAAAATGTTTATTTGTAAAATGTTGAAAAATAATATGCCATATAATCCTCGAATACTCAATATTAATTTTTGTGACAAGACTATAACAAGCATTAAAAGGAATGGGATTAGAAAGGAAAGTCAAGCAGCGAGCAGGTAGGAGAATTTTGGTCGTTTACCGATGCTTTGTTCTTTATTTTTGTCTTCAGTAAAGAATGAAGTATGAATAACGATAATTATATAACGTCAAAATTACAAAGAGTTTATCGTACGTCAGAAAGATATCGGTAAACTGCAGTGACCCACTAGATTTTTTGGGTGCATTGACAAGGAATGTGATGGTGTCATAACTCAATGAGTAGTCTTGATGCACAAGAGTTGTTGTATCTTCTATTGAAGTACTTTAAGTTTACAGGAGAGCAAAAATGTATGGTTCTGCGATTGCAACTAATAAACAACCCTAACAGTAGTTTAAATATGTTGAAACTAATGACTGAAGGAAAGTAATTAAAGAATCAATTTTACAAGATTTTAATTATACTTTCATTTCATTTTAGGGATTGTATTTATTGGTACATTCAATCAATCAGACTCATAAAACACAAACTTCATTATATGATAGTAAAGCCTGATAAAATGATCATTTGATTTTGAATTTACGAACGAAACTGATCGTTTGTTTATTCTCATATTTAACATCTAGTAAGAATATTATTTTTTCGAAATGATCTGTCAAAAAATGTCTGCTTATGATTGTTTAATTACTTCGGTTATCCCGTACATTAGGATTCAAAGTGAGAAATAATTATTGAGTCAGTTATATCCTCTTAACTCAATTGGAAATTGTCCTAATTCTAGATATCAAGTGCGTTTATACCATTGCGTAAAATAAGCGGATTTCGTGAGAATGGCAATCTTTAATTCAGCAGATGCTTGTAGAATACACTTATTGCGCCTTTGGTCCTGCGTTGATGGAGAGAGGAAAACAAGTATTCGTTTGAGGAATATTAACTTACAAGCATATCGCAAATCTTCTTTTGGTCTGAAAAATTGCTTCTGCCGAAGCCTAACCGAAATCGCTATCATTTTCCCGATAAATTATACGTAAATGTGTTTTGTTGTCCCATCGTATCATTATATGACACACAGGTCTTATGATCAAAACCATTGAAACCCTGAAGTAACAATGACATAAGCTCATTCTCTGCGTCCAACTTCGAATTTCCATAATTGCATCCTACTTTTCATATCATAAGTGCCAACTGAATATCTTTTTACTGCTTTGGAGAATGAGCGATGAGAAATTGACAGAACGAAAGTCCGCCTCGTTCAGAATACATTTATTTTATTGTTGCAAGCATGTTTGTTCAAAAATACAATATACTTTCTGAAACACATATTCTGAACCCTAAAGCATTTCAACTGATTATTGAATCTTTGCTCATTATTTAAGACCGCACACACTTCGGAAGAGTCACATTGTACTGAAAGTATTTGGGTATTCAGGTTAGACTGGAAATATCGTTCAATACTTATGGTAATGAAACTACTATCTAACAGCTGGGTTCGCAAATCATATTTCAAGGAATAATATATGACTAATTTGTGCACTTTTCGTTGAATGAAGCTTCAGTCACAAATTCTGATATATTTACCATAATGATTAGATAATTAGAAATGCAAATACTACATTCAGCTCACATTTAAAAAGGTCAAATTAAATTTCCATCAACTTCGTGGAACAGACGCATGGACAACGAAAACCGTGATTCACATAATAAATGAATTTGCTAATGAAATCAAACGATCATAAATATATCATTTGTTTCGGTGTGAACATGTGAATTCCTAACTGATAATCTCATTTCGGTAGATAACTGAAATATCGCACCGCTTCTTATCTTTAGTTCAACATAATAATATTGTTGAATGCGACTCCACCTGATTTAACAACATATTCCATGTGATTACAATTCATTGACGTTCCACATATTCATGGCTAGTAATGAGATCTTAAATCTTTTTTAGCTTTCACTCTTTTAATGATGATGAATTCGTCCAATGCGCTTACTACTCTTTACTCATTCAGTGGATCAATCAATTTCTTTTTACTTGTTCAATAAGTAGATTTATTCAAACAAATGTTTGGAATTTAATAACGCAGAAACATGTGCCTAATGTAACATCAAAATATTATCTTAACATAGTCCATGATATGCATTGAGTTCTTACTAAGAGTAAAACAAAAAGATATCAAGAGATGGTGTTCAATCTCTAAAATTCCCACATAAGATAATGTTCCTCATCATGAAATAAACGTTTCCATATATGAAAGGCAGCATGTTGCAGGTCAGGTGACGCTTAAATGTTAGTAGTCTCATTTCGCTTTTGACTTCCCTACAATCACAATAGTATATACGAGAACAAACAAATAAATTAGTCTACAAGGAATAAATGAAGAAAGAATATCTCAAGTAACTAAAATCTCATCCTGAATTCAAAATTCTTCAGAATATTACCTGAATAATTACATATAAACACATCTAATAATGTGTGTTTCTAACGTGAACCAGAAATTATGAATAACATAATTTCGTTTGAAGGAATTAAACTAAATTATTCAAAACATACTCAGGTTTGAGATAGGAAGTTTATCGCCGAACAAAATAACTGATTAAAATATATTCAACAGGAAAAGAAATATTGTGTACAAAATCAAGAATCGTGTGTCAAAATCAAAAACTATATGTAGGAAATTAAACGGATGGTGAGGTCTCATTAGCTAGATTTATCTCCAGCTAAAACGAGCAAAGGATCTGATTACGAGTAATAATAGGCAGTGGACTGATTTTTTATCCTATTTTGCGCTACGCAATACTGACGTTTTTATGATTAGGGCTCACAAATTCATTTAAATGCAGTTACATAAACGATTGTTATCTGCTTTGTGTTTGCATTCTGACCTTACAATTCTGTGCTGCATGATGACTATCATTCTCATTTACTTCTGACACTATTCATCCAAATATCCGTGATAAGATAACGACGAGTGGTGATAACATCAATAAAAATAAGCACCTCTCTGAATACCTATAAGTTCCCACAAAATCACAGTCATTTGAAGCAATAGTGGAATGATTAAGTAATTGAAATCAGCATACAGGATTTCTTGAATCTGCACTACTAAATGAAATGTGAAATTAGTTTATTTATTACTTTAAACTATGTACCGATGCTGATGAACTTCTAGAACACTGAGATATCATTCATATCGTAAAGCTTTCAGGAGCTAACAAGTAATTTTACGTTATGTAAGGTGATTGTTTTTGATGATTACTTTGGTTTTATACCCAATTTTCATTTGTTTGCATGTGTATCTTGTTTTTAGCACGTCAAGTGTGAGAATGTGAATGCGCGTTGCTAAGTTTTTGGACAGCCTGAAATAATTACAACTTCAAAAACCAACTGCCGTCAAAAGATTCAGAGCGTGTATTCGTTACTTATATCAGTCAAGTTGACTATTCCATTAATGGCATATTCCGTCTGTCTTCTTTGTATTGAGTGATGAATATTACGATTCAGTGCCAAAATATATTAACACAACTGTCATATGACCACACATTTTGTTGTAATTATACAAGTGGTAGCTTGCTTGCTGATTTATTTATTTTCACTCACATTTTCTTTACTGATAACTACTACGTACGTTGAAATTCATGTTATTGTTATGTTATAGATTTTGTCATGTTATAAAAAAAGAACACAAATTATATGTAATATCTATCTATGCTAAATGTAACAGAAATTTGACTGATGATAATTTATAGTATATTCTGCATTGAGTAAAATGTGCTTCTGCCTTTAAGATGCCTATATTTAGTTTCAGGTCAAATGCTGACCGCTTAGTCATGCATTGAGTGTCTGTGAAAGCCTCTTTGAAGCCGTCCTCGGAAAAAAGTAATCTCAGCGTAGGTTTAGAAGGTAGACGTAAGGTTCCAATTTCGTTTATACAGATTGGACAAAGAGGTGCAAATAGCGCTCTAAGTTGTTGAAATAATGATGAGGGCGAAGAATTACTCAAAAGTTACACGAAGTCCAGAACATTGTTTTAACAACTACATCACAACTCATCGAATTATCAGTTTACTTGCAAGTATGGATAAATGCAAAGAGGAGAATAATTGCGTTTGGACTGAAATGCTTCTTATGTGGTATCCTATTTGATTTTGAAATCTTTCGATGTCACATAAACCAATAAACGTAAGAAACAGAAAAACATATTATTGTGACGTGACGTTACATTGATATCATTTTATATCGACGCCTAGATGATTATAATGATCAAAAATCTTCAAACAACTGTTCTAAATTACTTACTTTACTTAGACTTTACCTACTTCCCACAGTTTTTTCGGAGTACTTCAAAATTCAAGTGGAAAAGTAACGCATCACGAGCATACGTGTGTCCATACTGAACATTCTAAATAATTTAGACTTCAGATCGAAAAGTTAACATATGTTTCCAACAATCTGATGTACGCTCATCGAAGAACCAACCAAATTACACGTTCGTCATTTCTCATCTTCAGGTACACGTCATCGCATAGTAAGTTTGAAACATTCAAGTCACATGTAAAAGAATTCTATTGAAATTGGCTGATTATTTAAATATCATAAAGTGAATCAGCAATCTGAACTTAAGTAGTAGCCACTTAAAAGGCGCAAACTTTTGGATTCAGTCTGGATGTTGGAATGTTGTTGACTTTCGCTAATAAAGCACTATATTCGAATAATTGCAGATAAATCAGTAATGGTTGTCCGATAAGTGCAGCTTGTGCGATCATATTCTGTATATACAATGAGTAATAGTTTTGTCATGAGTATGATTTATCCTAGTTTTATTAGAAGACAGTTCCACAAATTTAACAGAAAACACGACCGTCAACAACTTCATGAAGAAAATTTCTCAGAGAAGTAGATATACGAAGTTGATTGACGAACTGTTAGAATACATTTCTTGGTTGGTTCCACGCAATCAATTCAGTAAGAATAATGATGTCTTTACAGTAGTTTGCTATACATATGAATGATTCGTGAAATCTGCAGGTTTGATCAAAAACGCTAGTCTCATATATTGGTTGCATTTTTGGCCATGGTCATGGTTTAAATAAACAACAATCGAGTGTTTGTGTGATCAGAAAAGTATGTACAATATGAATACATATTAAGAAATTGTTTATTTCCATCACAAATATCGTCAAAAATAAATATGCTACGTCGGATCCAATGAAATACGCCTTACTGGAATTTCCTTATTCATAGTTCGAAGTTCAAATTAGTTTTCAACATGCTTGAAGTACAAATATACCGAACTTTGTTACAATTATTATGAATAGAATGATCACCTGTAATTACGATAGAAATTAGTAGTAGAGAGATAATTATTGAATAACTGATCGATATACAGATAATTTTAAAACATATACTTGATCATTAATTGATCTGACTGATTCTTTAATGTTCATATAGTTAACTAGTTAATGAACAAATAAATACTGATAGAAAAAGCCTCTATTTAATTTAGACTATCACGCAAGGAGTATTGTTCTAAGCGTATAGTACTTCAACGTAAATGAAGCAAAGCGACAATTTTATATTCCGACTCAACATTTGTTCAAGTTATTATTTCATGCCAACTGTAACTGTCATATAGACGTGAAGATTTTGGTTAAGAAAACAATACAACGAGTCAGAAACTTAAGGTAAAGATATTATTCAAGACGTGTGAACACCAACAGTGAATGATGACGATTAAGTCATTTGATTTTGGGTCTCTAACCATTTCATTAGAGGTGTCTGAACATCGATTACGAACATCTCGCCAACCCAAATCATGTAGTCGACACCAACCGACATGGCTCAGTCCAGTTTTAAATGACTTCATTTATTTCTTCAATATTTTGATCTAGCCGCTCCCACCTTTCCTTCAAACTATTCTCAGAATTTAATGCATAGCTTGTCAAGGCAGTCGTTGGGTAAGCATACGTAACACTTGTCACAATTACATCGACTAATGAAGTTTCAGTACTTCATTTATTCACTTGCCATCCTTACCTAGCACCCGTTACCAAACAGTATTATTGCTTACTCGTATATTTCACGATACTTGAGCGATGCTTCATAAACAAACGTGATCAAAATCCCGCTTACTAGGAATATCTTTCATTCCGACTGACAATCTTTCGAAGCCCCAAAATGAGCAGTAGCCAACTACTTCGCAGTAAATTCGTCCTTTTTCAGTTCATATTTGGTAGCATGTCTTTGATAAAACTGAACAACAATAGGGATAGTAGACAGCCGTGACCGATACTGCTTAAAGTAAAGTACTTTGATGACAGTTCCCCGAAGCTGACAATGGATAATAAGGGCATCTCCTTTCGAAAATGTATAAGTTACACTCCTAATACAAGTTTTGTTCATCAGTCTCAATAAATGCCTACTTCTGCCTATCGCTCCAGCCTTTACTATCTTCTTGCTTTTGCCACTCATCACTGTCAGTTGTTGTTGCGAAGGCCTTCAATCAGCTTTTGCCGAAGCTGAGTTCGTTTTTCATCATGTTCACGGTCAAATAGAATCCATCAAGTCGGTTGATGCTCCTGAGATCCACTGCTTCTGCCTAGCCTTATGATTTACCTAGGTAGCAAATATTATCGCAGTTACCGCAGCTGTTTTTATATCATTCCCACTTGTGTCTAGGAAAAATTGCCTATATAGTCGCCCAGCTGTTTCTCTAGGTATTTCCATAAATAAACTCCAAGCTATATCATCATTAAGTTCAACCGAAGGAGGTTACTTTGCGGCGTCCTTCCTACGTTTACTAGGCCTCAAACAAATACACGCACTCGGGCATGATTTTAATTTTAACATGCAGTCCTCTACTGAACGCCTTCATCGAACGCTTATTGCAATGTTATCGAATTCGGTCTAGCTTTGACACGTCTTTAGAGGTCACGAATCAAGAGACGTTTATCCTCTTCCCCAAAGACACTGTTTGCTGGTAACAGTTGGTTATCTGAGCACAATTGCAACAGACGATTGCTGTTATCGGTTCTTTGAGCCATGACGCCCTATGATCCGTCAGGGTATCATTCATTTTCACTTAGTCCACATACTTCAGCAATAAATTCACTGGTCAATAAAAGTAGATTACAGCGCCTTACATTTTGGAGGATGCCTGGATGCCTTATGTCAAACTTATCTTTCACCCCGTATGAACTGCAGTCAGTGGGAGCGCAGGTAGATACGATGAAGAGGCTACAGTGAGTGTCCTTAACTTTCCGTTCTGTCGGACAGCGCACAAGCGACTATTTATTGGGATACAGTCAAGAAGATTTAGATCAGACCTATGACTCAATGCTGAAAATACACTAGCAAGACCCCTGCAGGCAACATCAGTGCTGCCAGATACACGAGGCAGAATTCGTGTTGCTTCTTTATTTTGACAAGTTGAAAATAAATAAATGACTTGACTAAGATCCTGATTCCAATTTTCCGATACAGCATACATCGACTGACCGAGATTTCATTGTCCTAGCAAAGCACGCCTATTGCCCTGTTTGACACAATGTACGTATAATTAAGGCCGTGGCATTTATTTTACAACGAAGTTTAGGGCTTTCTGGAATAACGTTTCGTGAACTCGTACCGTTAGCATAAGCAGTGCAGTGAGATAAATGAATTTTAGTAGAGGAGTTCGTGAAGATAAGAGAGAAATAAAGAAGTGTATGTGATGAATTTGATTTTGAGTAATATAATTTCGTGTGCGATTACGAGTTATGTGGTAGTTGTCATTCCCTGGCTGCCAACACTGTGTAAAATTATTTCTCGAGGGACGTGGAAAAGAGCGCGGACTAGTGTTCATCTGAAATACCTGTGATTGTGACTGCAGCGCTCAAGAGATAACTGCTGAGGCATGTCACTCTTGGATTGGAAGTAAAAAACGTTCAAAGAGATATGTCACAGCCAATATATGTCGAGCAAATCATCATGAAAAGAACGCCTGACTACTTCCTCAAATTAGAAGTTATGGTCGTGGGATGAATCAATGCCACAATAATATAGACAACTTTTTAATTATCTTGACATTCTTATATGAAACGGAATCGAGGCTTATTTGCATAAATAAAAGTTTTGTCTTTCCATTACAAACTTTCGAACGATAAAATACTTTTGATCAGGATATCATTGAGTTCAGTATTTTCTAACTACGTTTCAAATAATATTTATTCTAATTGTACAGATGTCACAATTTGGTTATATTGTGATACAGCTGTAACAGAAAAAGAATACTGAATCAAAACTTCCACTATCATTATTTAGAAATATCTTTCAAATGCGAAGATAATATTTTGTTTTTCTGAATAAATGATAACCCGTCTGTGATATGATCTCTTTTTTCACAACATACGATAAACTGACCATCACACAAAAATGACTATAACAAGACGTGACGAAATAAACACGTAATATTGAATACTTACAAACTTGATTCGTTTTGATCTAATTCATGGTCCAATATATGTTAGTACTTTTTTATAACACGTCATTTAACCCAATGGATTTGAGTGTGCATTGTTGATTCCTACTGTCTTCGACGATAAACGTTTCGTAAAGTTTCGCGAAAAGATTACATAGTTGTGAAACAGAGCGTTTGAAATTTAAAAACGCAAATGTTTATTGTATAAATTCGTTGAGGTAGTATTTAGAGTTATAAAAATCAATACCCTAAATACATATAAACAGGCCTTGTTTTCATCTGATTCCTGGTTCTTAATCTGTCAATAATGTTTTCAAAACGTCATTTAACTCCAGGAATTTCGAAATACGTTGAAGATCGACGATAAACTTTACAATTGTCAAAGAGGACATTAGGAAACCTAAACTCAGATAATCCATGAAAAAGTATATATCTTGAAATGAACATATATTTTAGGCGACACACTGCAGTCAGAACTGACCACAAGGTTTAAAATAAATGATGAAATTCAATTGAAACGAGGTTACTCAACCGAACGTGGTTGTTTTTGGAATGCTGCTTTGATATCCAGTCGTGCAATCATGTATAGGAGGAAATATCTTCAGAGTATGTTGTAGTTCAGATGAAACATTGCACGTCCAGCTCAATCCAATAAACTTTGAATCAACAGCACAAACGTTTTACAGACAGACTGTGTTCTCGTAAAGTAAAACACTATGCACGGAAGAGCACTGTTCGACCACATAGGTTATTTTTTTTGTAAATCGCAATTATAACTTCTTATTTGACAATTCTGACCAAGAAATAATAGTCAACGATCACACGTAGTTCGTAAGTATTCTTTAAACAAAAGCAATTGAAAACTACTCCATCTGACTTATACAACAATGTCTACAATGTTATTTGCATATTCAACTAATCAATAAGAGTAACAACATTCAGATTGTCATTTTACCTATATCACACGCAGTGGATTGTTTTTGGCATATACCACAAATGCGTAAATAAAGCGAAGCGACAAACTGTACAGTGGTTTAGGCGATTATACAGCGCAAAATTACTTACTTATTCACTTATTTACTTGCGCCTGTTACCCTCGATGGAGCATAAGCCGCCACCAGTTTTCGACAACCAACTCAGTCCTGTACTTTAATTTCCAATTCTGTCCTATGTTTGTTCATTCATCTCATATCTTTCTCTATTTCTCGGCGTAGTGTGTTTTTCGGCTTTCCGCTTTTCCTTTTTCCTTTGGGATTCCATGTGAGGGCTAGTCTCGTGACGCGGTTAGGTGCTTTTCGTTGTGTGTGTTCTATCCACTTCCACCGCTTCTTACTGATTTCCTCCTTCACTGGAATCTGGTTTGTTATCTCCCACAGTACGTTGTTGCTGATCGTGTCTGGCCAGCGTATCCAAAGTATTTTGCAAAGGCAACTGTTATTAAACACTTGAATCTTCTAGATGATGCCTTTCGTAGTTCTACAAGTTTCCGCTCCATACAGTAGAACTGTCTTGACATTTATATTGAAAATCCTGATTATGGTTTTGGTTGAAAGTTGTTCGGAGTTCCAGATATGTTACAAATGTAAAGATGCAGTCGTTGCTTTGCCAATCCGCGCCCACACATCTGCATCCGATCCACCTCGATTTTCGATGATGCTGCCCAGATATGTAAAGGTGTTAATGTCCGCCAAGGCATCTCCATCAAGGGTGATTTGGTTGGTGCATGTAGTGTTGCATCGGAGAATTTTGCTTTTTCCTTCATGTTTGTTGAGATACACTGCTGTAGAGGCTGCTGCTACACTGGTCGTCTTCTCTTGCATTTGTTGTTCAGAGTGCGATAGAAGAGCCAAGTCATCTGCGAAGTCCAGATCGTCCAGCTGCGTCCTAATTGTCCAGTTGATACCGTGCTTCCCTCCATATGTTGACGTCTTCATAATGCAGTCTATGAACAGGAGAAAAAGATAGAGTGAGAGTAAGCAACCTTGCCTGACACCGGTCTTCACCTCGAAAGAGTCTGTTAGCTGTCCTCCGTGTACGATGTTGCAGTTGAATCCATCATAAGAATTCCGTATCATGTTAACTATTTTCTCAGGCACACCGTAGTGTTGAAGAAGCCTCCACAGTGTTTTCCTATCCACGCTATCAAATGCTTTCTCGTAGTCGATGAAGTTGATGTAGAGTGGTGAATTCCATTCTATTGACTTTTTCACAATGATCCGTAATGTAGCAATTTGGTCAGTACACGATAGATCCTCACGAAATCCGGCCTGTTGATCTCGAAGTTTAGCGTCTACGAAGTCCTTCATTCTGTTCAACAATACCCTGTTGAAGACTTTGCCTGGTATTGAAAGAAGAGTGATGCCTCTGTAGTTCTCACACTTGCACAGATCACTTGTCTTTGGTATTTTAATCAGGTATCCTTCTTTCCAATCTGATGATACTTGTTCCTCATCCCAAATCTTCTTGAAGAGGATGTGAAATATTTCTGCAGTTGCTTCCACATCTTCTTTCATCGCCTTTGCTGGAATGTTGACTGGTACTTCTGCTTTGCCATTCTTGACTTGTCTGAAGATCGTACTGATCTTCTTAATCGTAGGTGGTCTTCGGATGCTACATCGATATTTTATTTGTTCAGTGGAGCTGGTCGATTCAGGAGTTCCCTGTAGTGCTCTGCCTACCTTTTCCGCTGTTCTTCAATGCTGCTGATTACTTCACTTTTCCTGCATTTCACTGTTCGTTCTGGTTCACGATAGTTCCAAGCGAGCTTCTTTGTTGTTTCCTACAACCGTCTCAAGTTTTCCGTCTGTTGCAATCTTTTCCGCCGTCATTGCCAGATCTTCCACATATATACGTTTGTCAGCTCTGGTGCTTTTCTGCACTTCTTTGTTTGCTTCTGTGTATGCAGCTTGTGCGGTAACTTTCTCTGTTCTTTTTCGGCTGACATTGATTGCTGCCCAGTTGTTCCTTTTTTCCTCAACTTTTGGAAGAGTATCAACAGAGATCCATTCCTTATGATGTTATTTGTTGTGACCAAGTACTTCGTGACATGTTAAAGTGATTGCCCCCCTAATCCTTTTCCAATTGTTCTTCAATGTTGTGTCCTCTCCATTGAGTAGATCCTGAAATGCCTGAAATCTATTGGTGAGTGCTATCCTGAGTTCGTTGAGCTTTACAGTATCCCGAAGAAAAGCCGTAATAAAATTCTGAGATATTGTTTGCTTCGTCATTCAGTGCCTCCTGAGTTTTAATTACATTCTGGCGACCAGCAATTGGTGATCTGATGGTATATCAGCTCCTATCACATACTCTCTGGTTCTACTGAACTTTTTGTTGTAAAGATATGGTCAATTTGGATTTGAGTAGTGTGGTCGGGTGAAATACATGTGACTTCGTGAATGCGTTTTTGTGGGAATAATGTGCCACCGATGACCAGTTTGTTGAGGGCACGTAGCTTTGCAAATCTCTTACCGTTTTCGTTTCTTTCTCTTAATCCATGCCGTCCCCTGATGAATTCATATTCAGTGTTGTCCATGCCAACCTTGACATTCAAGTCAGCCATAAGAATTGTCAAATCATTTGATGAACTTTTTCGACGATTGACATTCATAGAATTGATCTTTAACGTCGTCACTGTAGTCATTGGTATGTGCATAACATTGGATAACGTTCACTGTAATGTTCTGTTTCTTTGTTTTGAAGGATGCTCTAATGGTACTGGGTACATGAGATTCCAATCCCATTAGTGCCCTTTGTGCATGTTCGGAAAGCGTAAGTGCAACTCCTTGTGTTTGTGGAGCATTATCCTCTTCATGACCAGAGTATAACAACAGTCCCCTGAAGCTAATCTCAGTTGTCCTACCTGTTTCCTATGCGTTTTACTGATACCAAGCACCTCGAAGTTGTATCTTTTCATTTCTGCCGCAAGTGTTCCAGTGTTCCAGTGTTCTAGTGTTCCAGTCTCCTACAACGTAAAGACGTTTCATGTACATGAAAAAATGATTTCCCAGTTTGTCAGAAGAGGCATCGACCCATTTGACTTCTGAAAGAACTAGGCTTTGAACACGTGACGTCACAATTCTTCTTCTAACTACCAGGGCATAGTTATGATTGTTTAAATTTTTTTTCTTTCTGGTTACCGTTTTTTTGGCAAGTTAGTTTTTGACGGAATGGGGTCGCCAACACCATGTGCAACCCTTCTCTTTTACCCGGGCTTGGGACGGCAGTAGACTTGAAATTTCTACTGGCGGAGTTACAGCCTGAAATATATCTATCATATTGATATGACGATTTTGGTTAGAGATATTACAATCTTATTTATTGCTCACATTCATTGCGATGGCGCAGATTGTGAATCAGCATCGACAATCTTCGTTACGTTGATGATAATTCAAATGCAAAGTGTTTACGTGGTGCAGCATAATTCACGGCATGATATCGATGGAAATGTTTGAAGATGTAAGATATCTAGTAATTGCCTAATATATATCATTATTCCCAAGTTATTCCAAGAACCGCTAACTCAACCTTCACGTATTATTTCTCACATGGAACGTCCGTAGCTTTGAAAGAATACTATGTCATTTAAGTGTGCTATTTTTGACACAACCATTCACGTATCTGCAGAGTATAAATAAATGCAATTGCAGTTTTTGGATTCAATGTGTTCAGGATTGGTTTTGTGGAATATAGTTTCTACGCTATATCAAGACTTCTAGAGTAAGCTTTTGGGTCAAAATATCGTCGTTTACTGCTGTACGTTAAATAACGGCAGCAAAATCTTATTTACTCAGTGGAGACTGGCTCAACTAGCTCAAATTAGCTGATGTCCCGTTAAATACCACATACCATAAGATTTCAAAACCACATGACTCCGAAGCATATATGGGAAATTTGATGACACAGTTTTCAACCATCTTCCAACTTTCATTCAGTCGGTGTACTGCCTTGAAAGCAACACGTTTGTAGAAACCTCAGGCTGTACCTGCTTTTCTTCAAAATAGATGAGTGCTTCATGCAGTAGTGGAAGAACGGATTCGCCGTCAACAACAAGAAATTATACTTCTCGTTAGTTACTCTATTTGACTAATTGATACTATCCTGCTATATATCTCAAGCGGTTGCAGTTTTCCTAATTCTTGCGAAGACAACTACGAGAACGATTTGCAGGTAAGCTTACAAAAAATGCCAGTTTTTGTTGCAATATTTGCGATACATCAATAATTGTTGACAGTTGCAGACATAATCCTGAAAATATCCGATCAATCAAACTGATGCACACTCATATCAAAGTCTCGGCATTACGATGTATTCTAGGATTATTCAGTTATTATTCAGCTTTTGTTCCTACGATGCATGATATTCCTGCTCCGCTGATTAGTCTGTACCGGTATTATAGCACTTGAAACTTGATTATTGCGTGTCGCAGCTTTTAGTTAACTCAGGTCCTTAATTATGTCGGTCGGAGGTTCACACTCTTCAAATATCACAAACCCCTGTTAGCAGTATTCGGTTCTGGATCTGAGATCGCTGCCCATTCCGAAAAACTATGCATTTGAAGAATGATGTCGACATCCGAATTCGACGCACCTAACAATTCTGTCAACAAGAGGCCCTGTTCACTACTCATTTATGATGAACGGACAGCTGAGGAAAACATAGTGATCGCATCTCTCTTATGAGAAGACCAGCCGGAATGTTATCTGACAATCGCGATTTGCTCATCATCGGTATATGCAACAGACAAGCAAAGTGCTTCTAGCAGGGACGCCATCATCAAGGTGACGAGGAATTATGTCACCAACGTTTGGCCGTTGAAGGAGTTTGATGATGAAATGAAGCAAAAGTATCAGCGGCGTGATTACCTCTAAATCGTGAACAATTGTATGATGTTTTGGGAGAGAGGATTGGTGTCGAAATACCTCCGTACTAATGTGCTGACACTTTCCCATTTTGATAATCCTGAGGTTAAACGTATGTTTATGCACACTGGCCTCTTATAGATCATCATGTCAAGGCGTTGGTTGAAAATTTCATGCGATGTCAGCAGGCGAAAAACATTTAGGCCAAACTTTTCTTGATTTCATGGCCCTTCGTTCGAGTTACATGTACTATTACATGCCTATTACAACTAAGTCAATACGGCTTCACACCAAAAATTACTCGTGTAATGGTATATCAGATGTTATCGAATATGACATTATGTTTCAATTTACCTCCGAATCAATCCAAACTTTCCGGAAATAGGTAATCCCTAAACGCTCGTCCTTGAAACCACATCGTTTATTAAGAGCAGAAAATCTTCCCCCATGACATCTGGAATAGTACCTTCAACAAACCAGCAGCTACCACACAAGAAAAAGTTTTGTCATAAGCTGATTTCCGTTACCAAACGTATATTCTGATGCAGCCGCGTTCTTGGAGTCATCAGCAAAATCTTCAGATAGATGATGTTGTTCAGAAAACAAAATAAGTATCCACAAACAAAACAATCAGCTTGGTCAACTGAATAACTCCATCACCAGGTTGTAAATCCGCAGAATTTCCAAAAATATAAATATGTGGGGGATATCCTTCAGAAGTAAGAACCAGATATCGCTCTTTGACAACGGTTTAACTGCATTGGGAGTAGCTTTGAAACATTCCTTGTATTCCGCTTCAAAAAATTGATTGACAACCATTTTGTGGTGATACAAACAGATCTAGATTATTATTGTTATTGAAACGGATCAACAAGCCTTCACATCTTGACATAAGCTCGAAAATTTGTGATTTTGTGAGGCAAGAAAACAATGTTACTGAAATTGGAAAGAATACAGTGACGTTTTCAGTTATCAGTGTACTTTTTCAAAAGATTGCCTGAAATATATCTGAAATACTTTGAAATTAGGTAAACATTTTGAAAGACTCGTGCAAAACGGATAGATAGACATTATTGATACACTGGCGTGTTTATTCTCATAACTACCGTCTGACAAATCAGTCAAACATTTTTGTTACAAGACTCCATGTACCTGATCTAAGAAAAACATATTTTGAATGATACACAAAATTTGCGGTGATCCACGGTTTATGGGATTACCATTTGCTTCGTTATAGTCCAGTAGCTTCTTTATTTCAGCTTCAATATGTTGGTGATTTTGTCGAATAGAAATAAGTGTGTAGGTTTGCAACAGCGAGAGAGTTTATGTGAATTTTCGAACTTACATTGGAATTAGAACCAAACGTATTACCAATATCATCATTATTTCGATTCCACTGCATTTTTCCACTTCCTTCCACACTATCACTCTACTGATAGAAATGAAGTGACGCCCTATCTATTACGTATTTCATGAGTTGAATACTATGACCAATGTTTCGTCGATTTCTGATGTTAATCTGTTACATAGTAGAATAACAGGTCTTCTGCGCATCGAATAAAAATCATTGTTTGCACTCTCTCATACTGCTCCGTCGATCTTAAATTTTGAACACATATATATCGAAAAACAAAAGCTTTCGAATGACACAAGAACCACACGATGTTCTTTATTTGATTCATACATCGACTTTATAATAGAAGTAGTGAAAGTTATAGCTATTTCAAAGGTTCAACGATATTATTTAAAGATGAACTCGAGCCAAATCAACGTAAGTTAAAAAGATAGAAAGGTCGACCAAATAAGAACGTTAGGATTAGAGAGAACATAATGACTGGATGAACATGCACAAATGAGAACGGTTTTTAGCGACATCGATCCTAGATTCTAATTAATGGTAACTGTTAGCTCACAAGCATCGAACATGTGGTTGAATTCTACGAACATGACTTGTTCTAGTGGTCGGTGATTTATGGATTCATGCTATGATTTCGATTGTCTTCTTCGTAGCAAGTCAAACTTGGTCGAGGCTAGTGAAAAGCAATGAAGAATACATGTCCCACACACTACGATTTATGAAACTTCAACATTTCGCCAAATAGCCGGCCACTTCAACTCGTAACGAGATTCTGAACAACGCCACTGCTTTCTTGGTTGTCCAACTAACAGTCAATACGTACATGTAAATTTGAAACAGAATGAAAGATATTGTAACTGTTGAGGATACTATGAAAAATCCAATGAGGCTCACTTGAGACGATTTTTCTGCAGGACAAAGATGAGCAGGAAACAACAAACATTTTGTGATAAGAATCGATGGCAGTCATGTGAAGAATAAGCAGCCCAAAAAAAAATTGAAATGTTTACAATTCACCGGAAACGACTTAGCTGTTATTTATTATTATTTCAGCCAAGTATTTGAAATCTTTTTAAACCCTTAGAAATCTATTATCATTATTACTTGGCAATGTACAATTCGAAGTCTTCTGCGGCGTGTAACGCCTCTGTTGTTTGACCCTCAATCCTGATCTCTTGCTTACATTATTGAGTCCGAATGCATTGAAAAAGGGTGGAAAATAGATTTCTTTTAGATAGGTGCCTAACGAAGATCGTTTGATGGATGTTTTATGTTAGCTACTTGAGTAACGCCAAACCACTGTACAAATGACAAATCAAAAATAAGAAGACGGAAGACGTTGAAGAACACTTAACAACAGAATCACAAAATATACAATTAGGCATTCATACTTATACAATCACATATATAATCGATAGTGTAGGTAAAATATGTGAACATTATTCAATTAGTTCATCGATCGACTGCCCTTGAAACGTTCAAGCATTTATTAGACTAGTTCATCAATCGACTATTTGCGTGGTTGGATTCCCGATAGCTATTCAAACAATATGCAAATAATCTAGTCGTGCAAAATGTACTTTCTCGAAATTGTATGTACTGGTAACCTGAGAGCAGATGGAGAAATCTCAGAAACAAACATTTTTCAATAAACGTGCAAAACAACTACAACACAAAATTGCCTCTATCAAGGATTTTTCAAAATGCATAGAAACGTATTACTTTTCAAATTGTTTTTCAACAAAATTCTCTCATATTATCCATCGTGCACATATTGAATACACATTGAATATACAATGTGACTTTTTGGCGATCAAAGCAAAATGTAATCACGTTGACCGAAGCTGAATAAATGTGGTTGTGCAAAACGTACTTTCTCGCGTCTTCACCTGCATCTGACCAACCTGGAAAACCAAATTCGTTCTGCAGTACTTTTTGCAAATATGTTCGCTTTGTAAATGAAAGAATAAAACACAGTTCTATTGTCAGTAATAATACGGTCAAAACACTTTCAACGCATTATTCTGATAACGTGAACAAAGTCTACTGTTTTCTGAACGTACACTAAATTTCGGGACTTTGTTGTTTGATTTAACTTGAAGGGTCACTGAATAAGGAATGATCCTATTAAAAAATTATTGAGTTACCGTTGAAAGATCACGTACGATAAAAGAGGTTGATATAAGTGAATCTGAAATTAGAAAAGAATTATATTGATTTACATAGCGAATTTCGTGAGCGAAGAATATACGGTGTTTCGTGATTAAGCAAACCTTTTCAAGCAGTTGAGATAATACGTTTCTCATGAAAAAGATCAAGTGTCATTCTCACGTGATCGATGGTCGTTCAAACATTTACAACCATTACTAAATTTGTCGTATGATTACACAAATGCGTCAGAACTTTATTTATTGTCATTAATCAATTAAATTAAAAGTATTGTCCTTTACGTTACACGGTTTCTAGAAAAAACGAAATTAATTTCGATTGCCTGGATAGCTTTATCTCAAATCTCTGAAGTGTGTATGAGATTCGCATTATTAGTGATCGTGCTTCCTGAGTAGTGATTATTCATCACATAAATCCCAACTAAATAATACAATAAAAAGAACATAAACGACACGGATTTGGGGATCTTGAACTGTACGTGGTTGTTCAACATTCTCATACTAATGAAAGTCCTTTGTTATCGAGCTCATTCAATTTAGCCCACTCTGTGAAAAAAAGATACTGGTTGTGATTGAGGTGTATAATAAAGTAAATGCAGACATTAATCTACAAGTAATCTCACTTTCTTTAAAATGTTGTGTGTGTGCATGTGTTACGCCATCGGATAACTGCTGCATTACTAAACATACGAAACTTTGTTCGAAAAGATGAGTCTTAGAACGCTGGAATATCACAATTTTAGTCAATAAAATAACAGAAGATTTGTTGCTCGTACTTGTGGATTTTAGTCAAAACATCTGAAGTCTACACAAAATTAGGTGTGTTAGTTAATTTATTCAGGTTATTTTTTCACTAGTCAGTCTGATTTCATACGACCTTACAAACGGATGCGAACTCTTTGTTTAGCAACTCTCAGACTAGACGTACTTTTACAAATCACGTTTGTCCTTTGAATCCGCATTATCCCTGTCATTATTGTGGTTTATTTCGAATAAATGTTATGAATCATTTTCCCATGAGCTCACTAAAACAACATGTGTTTCAAAATTTCCAAAAACCAATTTGTATACTCTCAATATCTGTTTTCGAATACGGTTGGTGAGTAAACAGCCATTTACTACATAATTGATTTTTCAATCTTTATACTTAATTATTTCTTTATACAATACTGAATAAAATGACAAAATTGAAATAAAGTATTGATATACTGAAATAATTTGAAACATGACCACAACTACGCTTACCAAAATATATCTGTCATGTAACAGTATTTTAAACAAAGCCAATGGTAATCATATTCTTGTTTTAATGGCTGAGATAAATAACGTTTTTTGTAAGATTGGTATATCTGAATAATGTTTCAGTTAAAGTGTAATATCAATAAAGTGTGAGTATTCACACTCCTTTTTCAAAATACTTTGTTTGGAATTCGACTGGAAAGTTGAGACTCTATAGCAATCCTGCCTAATATACATACTGTAACTTTACAACGCTGAATAACGTCATCAGTCAGGCGATGCTGAAACTGAAAATGTTGGTTTCATAACAAAAGAATATTGAATATTCACTGAGTTTAATTTTTTTTGTATAGCATCAAAATATTGTTTCGTTAACATTTCATTTAAACGCCTTCTTTAACAAATAATTAGTTACAGCTTTTCCACTTGTACTTCTAAAACATGCAATCTCAATGATTTGAATCAATTTTTTATCATTATCCTAATGAAATATTGTATACATTTGACTGTGAATGTGGAAGCCTAAAACTTAGGCAGTGAATACTGTTTAAATAAAAATATATTTTGGTAATTGATCTGTCACATATACGCTATGCATACGGAATAACAGTTGAAGATAAATTATTCTATCATTCTATCTCCGTTTTTATTTATAGGGGAAATTAGTGCATCTTAACATGGTAATTAATTGATCATTTCACCTGTCTGTAATTATTAACTCATCGAATCTATTGGTTGGTGTAAAAAAATCCCGTCTCCTTTTTTTCACAAGTGTGCACAACTGTGACATCAATCATATCAGATTGAATGGCAAACAGTTGTTCACTGTCGTTGATCTGTTGTATTCTTGATATAGTCGGCTGTGGTTGATGACGTTGTAACTGGCATCCATAATTTTTTCATAGCAAGAAGGCCTATTCTAAGATCACGCTGAGTCAAAAAACACATAATAATCCATGAAACACACTTTCTGAAGCAGTAATTATTTTAACCGATCATCCAATCACTGACCATTACATTAGACTGCACACAGATATAGTGAATCACTTTTACTTAAAGGACATAAATTACATAAATAACCCAAAAATATCGTTGATTACCTAATATCATGCTATTCACGGCTGAAAATGTCAATCATAATTTAAGTAATACCATGACATCTTAGCTTTTCGACATTGTTATGTACCTGAATGAATGAACATACAGAAAAGTAGTAAGAATGTACAGTGAGAAGTAACTTCATCTCTGTACGAAGAACTCTGATCGCTCACATTCACAACAGAACATTACAATTTTTGATTATCTTAATATCATAATACACAAAACGATCAAGCTATTACTGCATTCAACACACATATAAAATAGTCAAATTGAATTTCAGTGTCGCTGTGCGAACTGAAATTACATTTAGATAAATTTGAGACTTGCAAATAGAAAATTCGGAAAAAAAATATAACGTAAAGCCCAATACGATCGTACGGTTTTCAGCTTATTTTGAGGTTTCCCAGAAATGTTTCTTCTATCAAATGTTGCTAGCATTATAAACATGCACCGACTTTGCTCATCATGATTGCACAACTGAATGAATCCACTTATATACCATAATATCTTTAAATATTTCAAGAAAAACATTCATGTAGTTGGTCATTTCTACGTTCACTCAAATCCCTGACTGTGTTCAACGTAACAGTCAATATCTATTTTGTTAGTCAGTACCTGTTGTGTTTTTTGATTGAATATATTACTATTTATTACCTCAAGCGTGTGAATTTTGAAGTGTTGTAAAACATATTGACAGATACGTGAACGTCATAAATGCTCCTAATCTTCAGTTCAACATCATTTCACGGTTTTATTGAACCTCACAAAACTTTCTAATATATACTGTGTCATGCAAGTCGTTATAATTTCATTAGAACATGACTGGAAACAGCATCGAAATTCCATTTTCATTTGAATTGTCAGTTAATAGAACATTCATCTAATGACATGACTATTACACACTCATTTTTGCGATCAGAATGAGAATGTTCCATTGAAGGTCTGATCGAAATTCAAAAAAAACACAGAATAATGTGAATTCATGCGCCTCATGTAACATCAAAATATTGTACAATCTATTTTGAAAGCTTCGTTTTCAGGAAAATCCTTTCACGTATATACATTTGTGTTATGATCTGACTGACTATTCCTGTTGATACTTTGATACTCCATTGGATCCCATTCGGGATTTTATCATTTGTATCTTGTAACTGTAAGCACTTATTCTTGTTGTGATTAGAAACTGAAAGGTGCAATATTTTCTTTTTGTAATTGTCTCTATATCCTTTTTTGATTGAAAATGGAACTGTTCTTTCCCAGAATTATCTTTTCTCGACGTACACTGTGCGAGACGCGTGTGAACCTTCATCTTTTGGATTCAGAGCGCACGGTATGTGTTATCAATATTTCAATAGTTCAAAACCATATGTTGAGGAGGATTCTAAGGTCATTTTATCGTCAAGTACTTCAAAACACTATTTGCAGGAGAATACACCGGATATCGTTTCGTCAAAAACAATTTAGGATTCGAAATCGGTGAATTCTAGTACCTGATCATTATTGTATCAATAATTTGGAGTTTTTTTGGTATACTTCAGGTACTATAGTGAATTCTCATAGGAAGAAGTATTGGAAGCTGAGTTCGAATATGAGTGGAAGCCATTAATTATGGCTGAATGAAGATTCTTATCTTACTCAGCAAGTATTTTCGGAAACCTTTTGCGTACACGTTTCACTCTATGATAAGGATGGTATTATGTTTAGTACGTATTATCGTAAGCCCTCTTTAGAGGGCACTTAAAGTCGTAGTATAAACCACAATATTGAAGTACATGGGAAAGATCTGATATCTAAGACGTCGGTGGAAGGCTTAAGATAACCGAAAAAAGGAATTGGGAATTCGATGGTAAAGACCGCAATTATTTATATTCATTTATTCATTTCATACGTTTGTAGAACCTGAAGTTGATGATGACAGCTAGAAATAGATTTCAACGATAATCTAATCGCACAAAAATAGCACGTAATATGGAAGGAATTCGTTTTCTGAGTGCGGAACACGGGTATTACTCGAATGTGTTTGCATCTACCTTACACATGGAACTTAAGAATGTTTTCAACTTATTAGCAGGGTAAATCCTCCTGAAGACAAATCAAGTGGGCCTTATGATGTAAAACATCTAGATGTCTATCCTAGGGGAAAATTAGAATCCGCAGAAGATAAAGTGGCCTTTTTGAAGATGGCGAAGAAGAAAAAACGTGGAATAAGTTATCTCACATGATCTAGAGGTAATCCTAGGATAGCAAGTGTGAACAGTAAAACAGCACTTCATGTCACTGTGCGATTAGGATGTCTGCGGATTACTGTATCTAGATCTACGGAGTATCATAATAGTAAAGCGAAAGATAATAGCAGCTTAGCGTGTCCTTCTAATGTTTGTTTATGTGATGGTAACGATAGTGGAATCACTGTAGTTAATGCAGTTTCTTCGGTTCCTGTTACTAATGTAGCTTCCTTGAGTATTTCAGTTCAAGAGGACATTAGATGTTTGTGCGTTGAGAATGTAGGCGTTGGTAATATCGTCAGCCCTTGTGATGGCGCTACTAAGAGTGCTAACATTCAGTGTCCTGGATACAATGAGGAGTCATCTAGGTTTCATGGACCTGCTGTTGTGCCTAATATGCAGCATGAGGAATGGAGCATGGAATTGTCCAACCGTTGAACTTTGAACTACCAACAGTGATAAGACAGATGAGGTGAAGTACATTCCTATTCGGTTAAGTAAAAGTGATCAAGTAGAGTTGAACACTGTGCATTAGTTAAGTGAATGTCATGGAAAGTGTTCTTCTACTTCAGCATTGACGGCTTCTAAAGATAATAATATTGATAATACTGCTGTGGGTAATCGTGATCAAGGGAAATCAAAAGGCACTCATCGACATCAAAATGATCGTATGTTACGACATGATGCTCCTATGATTGAAAAGCGTAAACTCACTTCTCTCCGGATTCGGTGACTAGCAATGAAGATAGTAGTCATCAGAATCGTAGTGGTGGCAGCTATATCGAACAGACAGCAAGTGTGAGCAATCCATCCATAGTGACTATTCAATAGACTAAAGTTGATTGAAGTTGCAGAAGATTGTGAAACTGTATACTTTCTCACCACGATTGACTGTCAGTCGAGTGACAATGAGAAAAAAGCGTCTGATGGTAACAGCCAGTCTACGGTCTACACTCATATAAAATATTCATTGGCAGATTACTCAGTCGAAACTTAGGTTACTGTCTCGTGAAAATAATTTAAAACTACTTGTTGTGACCAATATTACAAAGTTTGCAATGTTGATTGGATGAACAACAAATAAATAAAAGCACCAACAACCCTATTCACTCTACCCACATCACGTAAAATGGATCGTTCTGAGTAAAATGATGCAAAGCGATAATTTTATATTGAATCTCGGTAATGGACAACGTTGTTATTAGACTCAAACTGTGTCTATGTTATTGACAAGATGACTTTCGTTAAGGAAGGTACAAGATAATTTGTTAGTGACCAACTACTCGATGATGCAGATTGTGATTACTCATGAACATACTTCGTAAACTTGAAGATATTTAAACTGCAAAATATTCACTTGGTAAGGCGATATTCACACAATCGATTTTACTGAAATATACTGGATGAACCGGTGCTACAATATTATTCACAACTCTTCAATTATCTTCGTATTCTTTTCTGAAACGGGATGGAATGTTTGTTCAATATTTACAAGTTGTTTGTTTTCATTACAAATATTGTCTTAAATGAATATCAATCATCCGATCCATGCGCTAGGCGTCTCCGAAATCTGAATATTCACAATTGTGAAATTTTATTGAGTTCCTCAGTTTCTGATAACCTTCCAATTATTCTATATACTAACATTGAATATATCAGATTTCATTCACATTGTGATGCAGCTGTGATAGAAAAACAATACTGAATGAAACTATTACTATTCTTGGTTACTAATAACTGTGAAATGCGGGATCAATTTTCATATTATTTTTTATAATGGATTAGGCATTCGTTGTGTGATTTCCTTTCGTGCAACATACGATTATCTGACATTCCCATGACAATGACTTTTACAACAGTTGACAAAAAGAACACGTAACTGTAAATACTTATAAACATCATTCGTTTACATCTGATTTGTGGTAAAACATCTATCATTTCGACTTGTCAGCCGATATCGCACTTACTATTAAAAATAAACCAATTTAATTGTCAAATTCAACTTTGGAAATTCAAATACATGCAAACTGTTTCATTCTTATTGACAATTATTCCATTTGAATGATTTTGCACTGAACAAAGTCTCACGTAAATACAAATGAGAATATCATGACTGTGTTATGTGAAAAAAAACAAACCGTACGTTTATCACATTCTTTGAAATATCTATTCACTCTTCGATTGAACGTGAGCGCAGTTGGGAACGTTTTTGTGGAAACACGTTGAGGCATGATGGATTATTGTCATAATGAATTCAAGGAGAATAAATAAGAAGTTAGTATGAGTTTCGGAGATTGTTTAAACCATGAAGACTATGAAGAAAAAAATTAGAAAAACTGCTGAACATTCCACTAAATCTAGAACCTGCATATTCTCTGCGATTACTTTTGAACAACAATCAAAATTATTTTGAAACATTTCATTTTTTGAGCTTCGAAACTTTGACAAACTCACTTTGTTGTAATGATAGAAAAATCATCTAGAATGAGATTTATATGAACTGTAAGCCTTTTGGCCAAGAAAATTATTCTTAAGAAACTTTAACGTAGCAACCAGACGCAATATCCATTACTATTTCAATTTGATCATCTGATGCAAATGATCAAAGAAATCAGCTGCGAATTCCTCGATAATTTTTTTTGCTAAGAAAAGTGCCTCTTCGATTCGTTACAATCTATATAGGTCTCAACTTCATTATTCTCATAATACTATGGTACAAAGAAATATGCGTATGGAGATATATTTGATATGTCTGTATGACGGACGATAATTGGTCGAAAAGCTGTGGCCCAAAAGTTTACTTCACAGCTGATGAGCTTATAAGGATTTGTGCGAGTGAATGAGAAGGGCAATACACCAAATTACTTGCAGAAACTCATTCACGTATAACAAGCACGATAGTAAAAATGCCTTTTATTGTATGATAAAATACTGTTTCCATCTCTAAATATACCACATCAAATGAAGAAGGCTGCTTACAGGTCATCTGCATAAACGGTAATTAGTACGCGAAAAATAATGTTTCACGCAAAAACGTTTTTTCAGGTGTTGCACTGTACAGTAGTGAGTTGAGTTTGGGGTTTTCCAAAAATGTTAGTTCCATGAAATGTCACTTGAGCGAAACACATGCAGCGACTTTGCTCATCAACATTTCGAAACTGAACGAATCCATTTTTAAAATAAATCTGTATACTAAAAATTTCATCATCGATTTTATAATGCAGAAAGTATTCAGCCGTATTAAGCGTTTAACGAATTCCGTCTTAACTGTCATGCCTAAACGATTTTAAATATTTTGCAGCATTTGTATTACATTTTCGTATCGTACAACTGCTCCTAATGTATTTTTTCCGAAATCGATTTTCTTTTGCCAGTAACCACTTACCGTATATTTTTTGACCTTCTGCTACTATGCGAACTTACGAACGTACTCATACAAGGTAACTTTAGTTTTCGTAACTTTTGATGTTTTCCGACTATTTTGATTTTTTTTCGCAAACACAGACACTTTCGTATCCTTGTTTGCTGGAAGATGGCTTTTGTAGTGCCTCCACATATATTCCAGTTCACTTACATCTAACTTGGTTAAGCCCTTTCGATTAATTTATTTAACCAAGCCATTCGCTTAGCAACAACTTGTATGTACCATTGTTATTTTTTATTATCTGCTTTGTATGAGCTTGTACGACTGAGCATTGCTTACGCTTACGCACTTACTCATCCTTTTCGCTTTAATGTTAATCTCGTAATATTCCCATGAACTCACATGATTTGTATCACTTGTCATTTGACCTTGTCAATCATTCGTCGCTTTTAATCATGTCTGTGCATATCTATTTCGCTTGTCATATGTCTGTCTTATTCTTATCTGACTATATATTCTTAGTCATACTCTATCTCTTTGAGTTGGCTCTTAGCCTTCTCCAATTCGCTCCGCCCATTCGCTCACATTGTAATCCAAAGAGTTGGCTCTTAGCCTTCTCCAATTCGCTTCTCCGATTCGCATTGTGGTGTGCCTCGAATAAACGTATACGATACTTGGAGTTCATCTTCTGATTTAGAAACCGAGCTATTAGAACACGCAATTATCGGTACACTACATAATGGTGAGCCCGACGTCAACAAAATTAGCCACCATACATAATGGTTAGCCCGCCGTTGAATCTATGTACTCATCACAAAGCTGATCGACGTTCTCAGGATGTTTCCTGATGCTGACGAAAAATCGAACGCTTCCAACTAATTGGTGATTTCGACGTAGAATCGAATGCAATCATTCTTCCGTGCATTCACTCACCAGTGCACTACAAAATGGTTATCCCGACGTCAGCGAAATCGGCAACCATACAAAATGTTGAACCCGTCGTTCATTCATATCACTCCCTATTTGCTTCGCTCGATTCATTCGTCCATACGTCTTCACAGAAGATCAGTAAACTCTCACTACATAATTCGACGATTCCGCTGACAAATCGAATATAACCAACCAGTTGGTAATCTCGAGGACAAATCGAACAGAACCACTAACTGGAAATTCCGACGCCATGCAGCGACAAAGCAGCTCTCGTACTTAATGCATTAGCTGAACGAATCAAGCATTATCTTATCGTCATTTTGATTACGTACCAACTCGTCGCATTAATCTATTTCTCGAAATATCACTATCATTATCGTATTAATGTGAAAGAACCATTATTATGATTAATCATGATATTACGACAATAATGAAAATATCTTAATCGCTAATCGAATCGCATTTCGAATATTGTATTCACGGCACGACACTTGCAATTCACGGAATTATTTTACTTCTTTCGATACCACGAACGACGTTCATGATTAAGGTGAGTTCGTTCCATTTATTTTTCCGTTTCGCAATATTATGTTTCGAATCGCTTATCGAAGCAATGGCTCAACGACAATTATCGTCCATTAATATTTCCGTGGCTATACGATTATCGAATTGGAGATATCTTCGATGTACTCGTCAGCTGCTCGTACTCGAAAATCTTGCAGCCTGCTAAGTAAATTGGTGGTATGATCTTACGCACATGCACACGAAACAGCAGTTCAAGCAGTCGAGCGAACCTCCTGCACGCTGATATTAGCATGTTTTTCGACTACCCCAACGCTGGCAACGGTTTGCAACGCTATCATGCACATAAGTTTGGAGTCATATACTCACTAGTAGTACCTTATATTCTCGATATACATTTAATGTCCATGCATCGCATTTGTACGCAGCTTTATTCTCCAAATTTTTTCCACGATAATCTCGACCGCAATTTCTTCACCTATCTGCAGCCACTCGATTTATCGATGAGAATTACCATTATGTCTATGCGATTATCGAATTCCGTCTTAACTGTCATGCCTAAACGATTTTAAATATTTTGCAGCATTTGTATTACATTTTCGTATCGTACAACTGCTCCTAATGTATTTTTTCCGAAATCGATTTTCTTTTGCCAGTAACCACTTACCGTATATTTTTTGACCTTCTGCTACTATGCGAACTTACGAACGTACTCATACAAGGTAACTTTAGTTTTCGTAACTTTTGATGTTTTCCGACTATTTTGATTTTTTTTCGCAAACACAGACACTTTCGTATCCTTGTTTGCTGGAAGATGGCTTTTGTAGTGCCTCCACATATATTCCAGTTCACTTACATCTAACTTGGTTAAGCCCTTTCGATTAATTTATTTAACCAAGCCATTCGCTTAGCAACAACTTGTATGTACCATTGTTATTTTTTATTATCTGCTTTGTATGAGCTTGTACGACTGAGCATTGCTTACGCTTACGCACTTACTCATCCTTTTCGCTTTAATGTTAATCTCGTAATATTCCCATGAACTCACATGATTTGTATCACTTGTCATTTGACCTTGTCAATCATTCGTCGCTTTTAATCATGTCTGTGCATATCTATTTCGCTTGTCATATGTCTGTCTTATTCTTATCTGACTATATATTCTTAGTCATACTCTATCTCTTTGAGTTGGCTCTTAGCCTTCTCCAATTCGCTCCGCCCATTCGCTCACATTGTAATCCAAAGAGTTGGCTCTTAGCCTTCTCCAATTCGCTTCTCCGATTCGCATTGTGGTGTGCCTCGAATAAACGTATACGATACTTGGAGTTCATCTTCTGATTTAGAAACCGAGCTATTAGAACACGCAATTATCGGTACACTACATAATGGTGAGCCCGACGTCAACAAAATTAGCCACCATACATAATGGTTAGCCCGCCGTTGAATCTATGTACTCATCACAAAGCTGATCGACGTTCTCAGGATGTTTCCTGATGCTGACGAAAAATCGAACGCTTCCAACTAATTGGTGATTTCGACGTAGAATCGAATGCAATCATTCTTCCGTGCATTCACTCACCAGTGCACTACAAAATGGTTATCCCGACGTCAGCGAAATCGGCAACCATACAAAATGTTGAACCCGTCGTTCATTCATATCACTCCCTATTTGCTTCGCTCGATTTATTCGTCCATACGTCTTCACAGAAGATCAGTAAACTCTCACTACATAATTCGACGATTCCGCTGACAAATCGAATATAACCAACCAGTTGGTAATCTCGAGGACAAATCGAACAGAACCACTAACTGGAAATTCCGACGCCATGCAGCGACAAAGCAGCTCTCGTACTTAATGCATTAGCTGAACGAATCAAGCATTATCTTATCGTCATTTTGATTACGTACCAACTCGTCGCATTAATCTATTTCTCGAAATATCACTATCATTATCGTATTAATGTGAAAGAACCATTATTATGATTAATCATGATATTACGACAATAATGAAAATATCTTAATCGCTAATCGAATCGCATTTCGAATATTGTATTCACGGCACGACATTTGCAACTCACGGAATTATTTTACTTCTTTCGATACCACGAACGACGTTCATGATTAAGGTGAGTTCGTTCCATTTATTTTTCCGTTTCGCAATATTATGTTTCGAATCGCTTATCGAAGCAATGGCTCAACGACAACGGCTCAACAACAATTCCGCCACACTACAAGCTAAATAGACTAAGATCATCCAATACAACTGCTTTAGTACTCCGATGAACGCTATTTATCAAATTAAACATATTGTGTTATATTTCTACAGGCACACCACAACCGTTTATTCCGAAGCCGTTTAGACGATAAATTTTCGAAACTATTCATATTATATCACTTCCTGGAATTAAGGCAACGATCAGTCTGATCAGCGACCGTTTCGTATGGCCAAATATGAACCGAGATGTTTGCAACTGAATACAGGCATGTAATAATTGCCAGAAAATTAAAGTTCATCGTCACACAAGTTCCGCAGTAGGTTCTTCCCGTCACCCAGACAGCCGGTTTGAGCACATACATATCGACATTTTGGGACCACTGCCAATTTCGAATGGCTTCAGTTATATTTTTACCTGCATAGACAGATTCTTCCGATGGCCTGTAGCGGCGCCCATATTTCATTAGAGACCATAGCAAAAACCTGAGTTGAACATTGGATCTCATATTATGGAGTCCCTGCTCATATCACAACCGATAGAGAGGAACAAATTGAAATTCGCCTATTTCAACAACTCACAGAGCTTCTCGGCAATAAACGTATACGCACAACCTCCTACCACCCGATGGCGAATGGTATGGTAGAGAGTTTACATCGACAGCTGAAAGCATCCCTTACAGCTGTTAGTAACAACAATGATTGGGCCAACAAGCTTCCATCAGTCATGTTGAGTTTAAGAGCGACGTTTAAAAGAGACAAAGGATGTTGCCCTGCAGAGTTATTTTATGGAACTATCCTACCTTTACCAGGAGAGTTGTTCATCTCAGGTAAGATTGTGCCAGCTGATATAATTAACTACGTTCGTCGTCTAAAAGAACACGAGAGCGATCAAAGAATAACGCTTTCGCAAGAGAATGAACATCGAGTATATATTCCGAAGCAACTAAGCGATACCACCTATGTATTTATCAGGAAAGATTTTGTGCAACGTCCCTTACAACAGACCGACGATGGCCCTTTTAAAGTTATCAATAGAAACAATGAAACTATCACCGTAGATAAAGCTGGAAAAACGGATGTAGTTAGCATCAAAAGAGTCAAACCAGCTTTCATCGAAGGCGAAGAACAGTCAATGAACGCAAAGTCATCGAAAGCCTTTGAATCACCGAAATGCAAATTTAAACCCTCTCAAGCAGCAACACAGGAAACAGAAGGAAGTCCATCAACGACCAAATATGGACGAAGAGTCAGGTGATCGCAAAGGTTTATAGCTAGGATTTCGAATTAATAATTCGTCTCACCATTTCGAACACATTTGTTTTTGCTTCGCATCTGTACGCCGAAAATTCCAATTTATCTATTATTACCTACGATACATTTAGTGTATTTGGAAATTGAGATGTCACTTAAAAACATTGCTATTATTTTGTTTGATCGTTTGTTCCTTTGCGACCTAACTAACGTTTGCGAATTGTATAACTTCAACTTCCGGAACTTCTGATGTTGTCCGACAATTTTGATTTTTTTTTGTCGCAAACAAAGAGATTTTCGTACCTTGTTTGCTGGAAGGGGGCTATTGTAGTGCCTCCAAATTTACTTGTATTCGCTTACATTTAATTTGCCTAAGCTTTTTCGAATTATTTCTTTAAGCAAGCCATTCGATTAGCAACAACTTGAATGTACTATTGGAATTTTTTATTATCTGGTTTGTATGAGATGGTATGACTGAGCATTGCTTAACGCCTACGCGCATATGCATCCTATTCGCTTTATTACTAATCTCTTAAATACCACGATGACTCAGACATTTTCCTTTGTATATATACGATCATTTATTCTTAATAATTCATTCGACCATTTGCATATTCGCTCACTAGTTTGTCTGCCAGGTCTGTCTGTGGTCTGCTATCCTTATTGTGGTATGCAACAATAAACGTATACGATAATTCGAATTCATCTTCTGATTTATAAACTGAGCTTAAGAACACGCAGTTAATCGGCACACTACAAGTTTATAACTAATGTTATGCAATATAATATGTGACATGATCACGTTGTACACGTTTGCAGGTTTACTCATCCATTAGGTAGTGCTAAATAATTGAACGAAATAGCGAGTTAAACACCATGCAACAGGTGAATGAAAGTATGTACAAAATAAAGAATTAGTTGTTGAAAGTGATATTTATGTGTAGAATAAAAGGAAAGGTTCAAGTGCATAAGCAAGATAAAGCTTCTATCATACTTCTCAGTGGATCTGAAGATGCGAATTATCAAGCAGTAGAACGCCTTTTATTTATTATCGAGATAAACAATATAAGTAAGTTCAAAGTATTTCAAGCCAAAGCATGACGAATCTCTTCAATCAGATACATCAATTTAGGGAATAAACATTATTTTCACCATCAAGCTCAATAATTCTGTGATGATTTGTATTTGATATTCCCATGAACTTCCTACTACATTATTATTGATAACCAGGATTAGATAACGACGGTAGTGGATACGTCAGTGAGGAGTTAAAGACATTTGTTTTTGCTTCTCAACAGGCATTTGAAGCAAGTATTAACTAATCCGAGAGTGCCGATCACCGTTATTCTATGATGAATCTTGAAAACGTTCTCTGATGCGCGATTGCCTCCATAATAAACTGCTGAACAGTACAATTTCTTCAGGAATGTATGTGCTTTTCTCAAAAAAAAATAATTCTTCCATCTTTCAGTTTCAGATCAAATGCCGATCCCTATGATATAATAACGAGTTTTCAATTAAGCATGTCATAGGTTGTTCTCTCAATCTTTTGATTTTAGCGTATTTTGTAATTGCAAGCGCATGGTATCAACCTCATCATTAAAGACTATATAGAGACTGAGATAACAAACAACGCATATGGAATGCGTAAATAATGAAGTTCAGAGATCAATTCTTTATCATCATCCTGTTTCCTTTTTCTTTAGTCATCGAAGTTGTTCATTTGTCCATGTTAATCCAGTGATCCTTCAACCAGCCAGTCGCTATGCACACACAAGCATTTTAAAAAATGGTCCTTTTAATTTCATTGCCGTCAATCAACACATATTTTATCACCAGTTAAACCTGTTTGACGGAAAAAATGACAGATATTTTTTCACTGTTAGTGATATTGAAAATTTGTTGCAAGATTCACGTAGTCTGTACCTGTTGTCAGAGCATTAACAGGAATCAATAATTTCAGAACTAAAATGGTGTAATTTAAGAGCGTTAGTTTAAAAATCCAATATGTTTTCTGAAACACATCTTCTGAATCAGAAAGCATTTCAACTTATTATTGAATCTTTGCTTATTATTTTAGACTGTGCACACTTTAGGGAAATCACATTATATTGAAAACATTGAATCAATCTTAGTAGGACAAGAAATATCGTTCATTACTTAAAATAATGAAACTTGTCATCTGACGGCTGAGTTTGAGAAAATTTAGGATATTTTAAATCACGATGAAATGTATGATAGTCGAACAAGTTTGAGGTTCTCGAAAGATAAAGTTTTATTCAATTTCTATTATCGTGTAACAGACGTATCGAACATGAAACCGTGATTCACATATCAAATGAATTCGTTAATGAAATCAAAGGATATGAAATTTATCATTTCATTCAGTTTGCACATGTGTATTCTAAACTGATTATCTCATTTCGGTAGGTAAGCGAACTATCGTATGGCTTCCTATCTTCAGTTCAACATTATACTCTTGTAGAATGCAACTTCACTTGATTTCACAACAGATTCCATGTCATTACAACTCACTGACGTTCCACTTATCCATGGCTATCGACGGCACTTATAATCTATTTCAGTATTCGCTCATCGAATAATGAGAGATTTGTCTGATGAAATGACCACTGTGAACTCATCTAGGTGATCAAAATATAAACGATTCCTTGAATTTCTTATTTCTTGTTTCATACATAGCATAAATCAAATGTTGTGGATTAAATACCGCAGAAACATTTGCCTAAAAATATTATCTTAACATAGTCCATGAATTTTACTGAGTTCCAACTAAAAGTAAAACACTGAAATATCATTCATATCGCACAACCTCTAAGAGCTGACAAGTATATTGACGTGATGTTAGATGATTGTCTTTGATAATTACTGTGGTTTTATACTCAATTCGCCTGTGTATCTTGTTTTCAGCATGTGAAGTGTAATAATGTGAATGCGCGATGCTAAGTTTTCGGACAGCATGAAATAAATACAACTTCAAATATCAACTTGCTTCGAAAGATTTACAGCATGTGTTCGTTCCAGTCATATACTGCCGTCATGCTGTTATGTATTAGTAACACAGTAATAATAGCATATTCCGTCTAGCTTGTTTGTGCTGAGTGACGAAAATTACATTTTAGTGCCAAAAAATCTGAACACAACTGTCATATGACCACAGGTTTTGTGATAAGTATACAAGTTTTAGCTTGCTTGCTGATTTCTTTTTATACACTCACACTTTCTTTACTGATAACTACACCGAACTTTAAAATTCATGTTATCGTTAGGTGATAGATTTTGTCACGTTTTAAAAAATAATAAAAATTATATGTTATATCTACCTATGCTACGCGTACTAGAAATTTGACTGGAGATAATTTATAATATATTATTCATTATATAGAATCGTGGTACTAAAGAAATAGTAATGAGTTAAAAAACGCATATTCATTGACTGTCAATGTTCGCCTAATTAGAAACGTATGCCAGTATCGAATGCAGATTTACACTGGGTCATCGACAAGAACAGTTATTACCGGATAGTTTGTAAAAATGATAGACATTCATATGTGTTTACTGCCTACCTTTAGGTTTAGGTCAAATGCTGACCGCTTAGTCATGCATTGTGTTTCCGAGGAAGCATTTCTTAAGCTGCTCTTGGAAAATAGTGATCTCAGCGTAGGTTGAAGTTGTAGATGTCAAATAACAACTTCATTTATACAAATCAGACAAAGAGGTTCAAATAGCACTCTACGATGCTAAAATAAATAAAATGGAGAAGATATACTGGATTATTGCACGTAGGCCAAGACATTGTTTTAACGAATACACCACATCTCATCGAATTATCAGTTAACTTGCAAGTATAAATAAACGAGAAGAGGCAAATTATCACGTTTGGAACCAAGAGCTACGGATCTGGTATCCAATTCCATTTCGAAATCATTTGATGTCACATGAACCGATAAACGTGAAATGCAGAAAAACATATTATTGAGAGGTGACGTGACATTGATATTATTGTCCCCACCTAGATAATAAAAATGATCGAATTTCTCACTTAACTTAGAATCTACTTACTTTTCACAGTTTCTTGGAGTACATATAAACCGTAATCGACTGGTAATTCATCACGAGCATACGTGTATCAATACTGAACATTCTAAATAATTCAGACTTTCGATCGAAAAATTAACATATATTTCAAACAATCTGATGAACGTACACATACGAAACATCCGAGTTTCACGTTCGTTATTTCTCATTTTCATGTACACGTCACTGCATAGTCAGTTTGAAACATTCAGATCACAGGTAAAGAAATTCTTTTAAAATTGGCTGCATTCATTTAAATATCATGAAGTGAATCAGCAAGTAGAAGCCACCGATAGGCTCAGAGAACGAAACACCACCACAATCATCCCCCTGAGCTACACGTTTTCTCCACCATCTCAAAGTAATAATTTTGTTACGCGTATGAATTATCGTTGTTTAATTAGAAGACAATGTCCATACTTTATAAGAAAACACGACGGTCAACTAATTTCTCAGAGATGTAGATATATGAAGTTGATTTACGAACTGTGATATAACATTTCTTGGTCACTTCAACATAATCAGTTCACTAGGAATAGATGTCTTCACACTAAATTGTTATACATATTAGTGATTCTTGAAATCTTCAAGATCGATCAAAACAATAAGCAACAATCGACTGTATGAGTGATCAGAAGAGTTTGTACAATCTGTATACAAAAAACGTTTCAAAGCAATGTGAATTACATAACAGTCTATTCGCGAAGAAGTAGAAAGTTTATTGAGTTTATTTTTCAACCCCTTTATCATGAATCTTGTTTTCATTAATTAGATAGCCTAATGAACTCGTGCTTCATTACTTCAATAATGTGAGACAAGTTTCTGATGCGGGAATTCAATGTGAATGTGCAGTGTGTCGATGTATCTGCGTGTTCTTTAGCTTGGTTTATAAATCTAAAGATGAACTGGTATTAATGAATATATTTATTCGCAACACATCACAAAGCGAAGCGGAATTCGAGAAAACTAAGAGCCAACTCTTTGGATTACAATGCGAGCAAATGGGCGAAGTGAATCGGAGAAGGCTAAGAGCCAACTCGAACAGATAGTGTATGAGCAAAAATATATAGTCAGACTGAACATAAGACAGACATATAACAAGCGAAATAGGCATGCACACACATGAATAAAAGTGACGAATGATTGCCAAGGTCAGAAGCAAGCGTTACAAATCATGTCAGTTCATGTGGATATTAAAAGAATAACACTAAAGCGAAGAGGATGAGTAAGCGCGATGCTCAATCGTACAAGTTCATACAAATCTTTTAATAAAAAATACCAATGGTACGTATGAGTTGTTGCTATACAAATGGCTTGGTTAAATAAATTATTCGAAAGGGCTTAAGCAAATTAAATGTAAGCGGATTCCAATACATGTAGAGGCACTACAAATGGATAACTAAGCTCTGAAGCTTATGATCGTGATTGATAAAGTATGGAGAAAATAGATTCTTAGTTGGTAAAATTTGTATGATTCTGTCATGCGTAGTTACAGCAGACCATAACATTGCAAATAGATGCAGGACGTCATATGGAAAGAGATTACTAGGTCATACTGGTAATCAATGGCTGTGCGAAATACAGCATTTTTGACGTATGAATATTTGAAGCGATATGCTAGGTAGTTTGAGTAGAATAATTGATTTTACTGAAGTGCAAATTTGTGACCTCTATTTCTTTGTCATTTGCAAATAAACCACTAACTTCACCATATATGACGACAGAATAATAACCTTCGATTACATGCAGTTCGTAAGCAACCTGCACACAAAAGCAATCGAAAACTAATGGATCTGACTAGTAGACCAATGTTCAGATTTTTAATTTGATAATGAACAAATAAATAAGAAAACCAACAAGGATCCAACATTATTACCTTCCACTAACTGTGTTTGTCCTATAGACATGATGATAACGGTTAAAGAAAGTACAGTTTATTTTATTATTGATACACATCGCGATGATGCAGTTTGGAAATCTGCATATACAATCTTTCTATCATTGGCGATACATCAAAATCCAACTGTTCACATGGCAGTGCATATTTTGCGCTATCGCTTTAAATGAAATATACTGGATGAACCAGTGAAACAACAATATACACAAGTTTTAAATTTTCTTCGCATTCTTATCTGCAGCGGGATCGAATCCTCGTTTCACATCTAGAAGTTGTTTATTTCTGTCACAAATATTGTCAAAAATAAAAATGCATTGTCGGATCTAATAAGATACGCCTAATTGGGATTTCATTTTTCATCCTTTGAAGTTCCACTGAGTTCAGTAGATTTCAACATGCTTGAGGTACAAATAGTTGGAACGTCCCCACAATTATTATGAATATAATGATTACCTGTACTTCAGATAGAATTTAGTAGTAGAGACAAGTTGACAAGTTGAAATAAATGACTACTTAAATCCTGCATCCACGTTTCCGAGACGCAGCATACATCGATGGCCCAAGATTCTAATGTCCTAGCAAAGAAAGCTTGTTGCCGTATTTGACACAATGTACATATAAACAAGCCTTGATTGAATCCGATTCATGGTCCAAAATCTGTCATTGATTTTTCTAACACATCATTAGACTCGAGGAGTTCCAAAGTGCATTGAAAATCGACGATAAAATATACAGAATGTTCGCAAAATATAAGACTATTGTCAAAGAGGACATTAGGAAACTGAAGATCAGATAATCCAATTACAACATATTTTTTGAAATGAACATATATTTCGGGCGACTCACAGCAGTCATAACTGACCACATTGTTTACAATAAATGATGAACTTCAGATGGAAGGAGGTTACTAACCTGTATGTGGTAGAACTTGCAAGTCTTCTATTCTTTCCAGTCGTTCAAACATGTATAGGAGGAAATCTTATCAAATTATGTAGTAGTTAAGATAAAACATTGCACGTCATGCTCAATTCATTCAACTTTGAATCACCAGCACAAAAGTTTTATAGACAGATTGTGTTCTCTTATAATGGGACATTATTCAAGGAAGATCAATGTTCGACAACATAGCTTTTTTTAACAGTGAATCGCAATTAAATCACTTCAATAGTTAAAATTAACAATGTAATAATAATTTTTGAATGCATTCAGTCCGTAAGTAATCAATAAACAAAAGCAATTGAAAACTACTTAAACTGACTTATGCAACATTGTCTACAATGTTGATTCCACAATCAACTAACAAAAAACAGAAAAAAACAATCCAATTTTCACTTTAACCATATCACGCGCAGAAGATTGTTCTAAGCATATTCCACCACAACGTAAATGAAGCGAAGCGACAATTTGTCCATTTAAACTGTTCAACTGTTCCAGATATTATTTAATGCGAACTGTATCTGTCATATTGATATGACGATTTCGATTAGGGAAAATACAAGCTAATTTTATGCTCACTTTATTCGCTATGACGCAGATTGTGAATCAGCATATACAAACTTCGTTACATTGATGATAATTCAAATGCAAAATGTTCAAGTGATGCAGCATAATTCACGGCATCATATCAATTGAAATTAGTGGGTATGTTAGATACGTAGTGGTCGCTTGATATATATTTTTATCACGAATTATTTCAGTAACCATTGAGTTTACCTTGAAACAACATTTCACACATGGAAAGGTCTGTAACTGTGAGTGATTACTATGTCATTTAATTGTATTGTTTTGACACAACCATTCACGTATCGGCAGAGTTTAAATAAACGCAATTAGAGTCCTTGAATAGAATGTGTTCTGGATTGTTGAATACAATTTCTATATCAAGACTTCCTAAGGATGTTTTTCGGTCAGGGATTCGTCGTTCAATGGTGTTAAATAACGCCAGCCAATCCTTATTTACCCAGTTGAAATCGGTTCAACCTGCTCAAATTGGCTGATGTCTCGTTAAATTTCATATACCACAAGATATCACAAACACATTACTCCGAAGCATATATGAGGATTCCAATTACTTATTTTTCAACCATCCATCAACCTGCATTAAGTCGGTGTACTGTCGTGAAAGAAACAATTTTGTTGAAACTGTCAACAAGAAGGAATTCTACCTCTCGTTAGTTACTCAAATTGAGCAGCAACGGAAGACCAACGGCACAATACGTATGTGCTGATATCTCAAAAGGTCTAAATGCATATGTGAAACAATATCATCATCTTCTACTAGTCCCAGTAGATCTCATTATCTTGCTGTATATGTGAAGATTTCTTCGTAAAGCTCGGTCAAGCTGATGCTTGTTAGCAAATAGACGTTGATGAAGCATCGAAAGAGATGTTAACTATAAATATCCATCGTCTTTTTTCTCCAATACAACAGTCTTTTGCAGTTAAGACTTCCTCATCTATCTTCAAGCAATTGTTCGATACTTTCCAATCATATATCTCAAGAGGTTGCAGTTTCTCCCAATGATATCCTAATTTTTGTGAAAAAAGTTACGAGAACGATTCACAGCTACAACCAGAAAAATGTAAGTTTTTATTGCGGTATTTGGTTTTCATTTTTAATGTCGACAGCCGCTCACCGGATCCTGAAAAAATGCGATCTGTCGAACTGATCTCCACTCACATCAAAATCTCGAAATTACGATCTATCATCGGATTATTCAATTATTATTCAGCTTTTGTTCATTCGATGCATGATATTCGCACTTGACTGATTAGTCTGTTTCAGAGAAAAAACACTTGAAACTTGAATAATATGTGTCGCAGATTTTAGTAAACTCAGGTCCTTAACTAGCTCAAAATTGTTTTTAACACTACGATCCATCCATGCCAATCATCGTGGAAGAACACGCTACAGCATACAGTCTAGGTGCTGTCATTTCACAAAAGTTTCTAGACGCGGCAGAAAAAGCCATTGTGCATGCATCTCGTACACTAATCACAGCCAAAAATATGCAGATCTAGAGAGAGTGATAGGCTCTTGCCTTCATGTTTGACGTTGTCCGTATGGCTGTATGGTCGGAATTTCTCACTCCTCGCAGATTGCAAGCCTCATTAAGCAGCAGACGGTTCTAAATCTGACATCGCAGCTTACTCTTCAAAGCGTCTTCAAGGATGAGACGCGCCCAACAATTACGTTAAGTAAACACCTTGTGACGACTCATTTGTGATCGATTGACAGCCGAGAAAAACACAGTAATCGAATCTCTCTCATTAGAAGACCACACCGAATGTAATCTGATAACCGCGATTTGCGGTGTCTGAAACAGACATACCCAGTGCTTCTAGAAACGACCGCATCATCAAGATGACGAAAAAATATGTCGTCAACGGTTGAAAGAGTTTCATGGTGACATGGAGCAACGGTTTCAGCGGCAAGATTCACTCTGTATCGTGAACGATTGCATTATGTTTGAAGAAAAGAGGATTGATGTCAAAATTCCTCCTTACAAATGTGCTACGACTTTTCCATCTTGATCACCCTCGTGCTAAACGAATTTTTATGCACACTGGTCCCTCGAATATATACTTGTCACAGCGTTGGTTGTAAAATTCATGCGTTGTCAGCAAGCGAAAAAACACTGATGCTGAAATTCCCTTAGTTTTATGGCCCAAACCTGAGCATACATTGTTCAGAATACATGTCGACTTCGCTGGTTCAATCAATGGAATTATGTATTTATTTGTGGTCGACGCCTTCACAAAATGGCCAGAAATTAGCCCGGTAATGCCGCCTACTAGAACTAGGTCAATATGTCTCCTCATCAAAGCTTTCTGTTGAAATGGCATACTGGATGTTATCGAATCTGACAAGAGGGTTCAATTTACCTTCAATCAAATCCAAACAGTCTGTCAACGGGTCATTAATAAACGCTCGTCTTTGAATACACATCGTTCATCAAAAGCAGAAAATCTTAATAATGACATACGGAGTAGTACATTCAACCTGCCAGCAGCAAATGCACAAGAATAATATCTGTCACATGCTAATGTCGGTTAATGAAGTTACCTTCTGAGAAAGCGGCGAACAACTGTCAAGATGCAAGCGGATCACAGCAGAGAAAGGCTTTCAAAAAGAAAATAGTGTTAGGGATGTTAGATCTACAGAAATCACTTGATAAATATCTTTATTTTTGATTCATGGCATGGACCGTTCAGTTGACTTCGAGATCACATTTACAACCGTAGAAATCTTTGGCTGTGATAAGTCACTGTGTCATTTTAGTGGGCTCAAGTATGTCAACATGGATTATAAATAAACGCAATTCAGATTTTTGGATTCAATCTGTTCTGGCTCATTGTTGCAGAATGAACCATCTAAGTTTCATCGAGACTTTGTATCGACCTAATTTGAATAAAGGCTCATAGTAGCGTACTTGTGTAGTGCCTACACATATATTCCAGTTCTCTTACATCTAACTTGGTTAAGCCCTTTCGATTAATTTATTTACCCAGGCCATTTGTATAGCAACAACGCATATGTACCATTGGTATTTTTTATTATCTGCTTTGTATGAGCTCATACGACTGAGCATTGCTTACACTTACGCACTTACTCATCCTTTTCGCTTTAGTGTTATTCTCGTAATATTCCCATGAGCTCACATGATTTGTATCGCTTGCATTTGACCTTGTCAATCATTCGTCGCTTTTATTCATGTGTGTGCATACCTATTTCGCTTGTCATATGTCTGTCCTATTCTTATCTGACTATATATTCTTAGTCATACTCTATCTCTTTGAGTTGGCTCACTAGCCTTCTCCACGTCGCTTCGTTCATTCGCTTGCATTGTAATCCAAAGAGTTGGCTCTTAGCCTTCTCCTATTCGCTTCTCCTCTTCGCTATGTGGTGTGCCTCAAATAAACGTATTCATCAATACGAGTTCACCTTCTGATTTATAAACGAGCTTAAGAACACGCAGTTATAGGCACACTACATAATGGTGAGCCCAACGTCAACACAATTGGCCACCATACATAATGGTTACCCCGCCGTTGAATCTACGTACTCATCAGAAAACTGCCCGATGTTCTCAGGATGTTTCCTGATGCTGACGAAAAATCGAACGCTTCCAATTAATTGGTAATTTCGACGTAGAATCGAACGCGATCATTCTTCCGTACATTCGCTCGCCAGTGCACTACAACATGGTTATCCCGACGTCAGCAAAATCGGCCACCGTACAAAATGGCGAACCCGTCGTTCATTCATATCACTCCCTATTTGCTTCGCTCGATTCATTCGTCCATACGTCTTCACAGAAGATCAGTAAACTCTCACTACATAATTCGACGATTCCGATGACAAATCGAATATAACCAACCAGTTGGTAATTTCGAGGACAAATCGAACAGAACCACTAACTGGAAATCCCGACGCCATGCAGCGACAAAGCAGTTCTCATACTTAATGCATTAGCTGAACGAATCAAGCATTATCTTATCGTCATTTTGATTATGTACCGACTCGTCGCATTAATCTATTTCTCGAATTATCGCTATCATTATCGTATTAATGAGAAAGAACCATTATTATGATTAATCATGATATTATGACAATAATGGAATTATCTTAATCGCTAATCAAATCGCATTACGAATATTGTATTCACGGCACGACATTTGTAACTCACGGAATTATTTTTCGATACCATGAACGACATTCATGATTAAGGTGAGTTCATTCCATTTATATTGCCGTATCGCATTATTATGTTTCGAATCGCTTATCAAAGCAACGGCTCAACGACAATTATGGTCCATTAATATTCCCGTGGCTATACGATTATCGCATTGGAGATATCGTCTATGTACTCATCAGCTGCTCGTACTCGAAAATCTTGCAGCCTGCTAAGTAAATTGGTGGTATGATATTACGCACATGCACACGAAACAGCAGTTCAAGCAGTCGAGCGAACCTCCTGCACGCTGATATTCGCATGTTTTTCGACTACCCCAACGCTGGCAACGGTTTGCAACGCTATCATACACATAAGTTTGGAGTCATATACTCAATTGTAGTAACTTATGTTTTCGATATGCATTTAATGTCCATGCATCGCATCTGTACGCAGCTTTATTCTCCAGATTTTTTCCACGATAATCTCGACCGCAATTTCTTCACCTATGTGCAGCCACTCGATTTATCGATGAGCCTTACCGTAATGTCTATGCGATTATCGAATTCCGTCCAAACTGTCATGCCTAAACGATATTAAATATTTTGCAGCATTTGTATTACATTTTCGTATCGTACAACTGCTCCTAATGTATTCTATTCGAAATCGATTATTTTTGCTAATAACCGCTTACCACATATTTTTGATCTGTTACTATGCGAACTTACGAACGTACTCGGACAAGGTAACTCTAATTTTCGTACCTTTTGATGCATTCCGACTATTTTGATTTTTTTCGCAAACACAGACACTTTCGTATCCTTGTTTGCTGGAAGGGAGCTATTGTAGTGCCTCCACATATATTCCAGTTCTCTTACATCTAACTTGGTTAAGCCCTTTCGATTAATTTATTTAACCAAGCCATTTGTATAGCAACAACTCATATGTGTAGTGAATGAGAACACAGGTGGAGGCAACCGAATTGTATTTAACGAAAATTACAGAGTTACTCAGTAAAATCGGAAAACCATATCGTAAATCGTTCATTTGCAAAAGATCAGTTCATCCTATGGAAGTGGACTGTTCCTGTTGCCAAACATCAATCCATTATCACTCTTCATGCGTTTCATACAAATTCCATTGTTTTCTGACTCTTCCTTTCTTGATCTTCCCCCCATATTATGCTACCAGACTTTACGTTGACACTCACGCTATATACTACTTATAAGTAGTTCGCACCACAGCACCACACTCGTCCCCCCTTTTAATAAGCTGTCGTCGCAGTCTTTCTGATCTCCGTACAGCCGTCTTCTTCATCAGTGTTTGTGGCTCGCCCTCTTGGCGCACTTGGAACCACCTTTGGAGTTCACTGGCATTCACGCGTTTCTGTTTGTTTCCTTTCTGGATCGTATACACTGCGCCGCGCCTCTCGGTGACGACGTACGGTCCCTCCCACTTCGGGATCAGCTTACCTGACCCTGGCCCTCTTCCTGTGGTATATTTCCGTTCTCTACACTTCACCTGATCTCCCACTTCAAACAATCTCCAGTTCTTTCTCTCCTGTTCTGACTTTTCCATGTCTGATGTTTGTTTCTCTCTCACATTCCTGATTGCTTGTCTCCGCTCTGTTCTCAATCTTGTTGTATTCCATCTCTGTTGTTGCGGCCAGGTTTTATCATGCGTTGGTAGTCTCGGCCGTCTGCCATACATCAGCTGGAACGGTGACTTCCTGGTTGTTCCCTGTGCCGAGGCACGATGTGCCAGCAAGATTAATGGTAATTCTTTCTCCCAGTCACCCCCTTTAGATGCTAGCCATTCCTTTAGCGTTCGGTTATTCCTTTCCGTTAACCCATTCGTCTGTGGATGATACGGCGTTGTTCGTACTCTCTTGATACCTAACTGCTTTAGACGGGACTTGAACTCATCACTCTCGAAACAGGGACCTTGATCGGTTAATATTATCTTTGGTATCCCATGGTCCGCCACAATGTGCCGCATTACCGCTTCCGTCACCGTCCAGGCCGTCATATACGGCCTTCGCCCTTCCTCTCAGCAGCGTCCCCAGCACCACCAGCTTCGCCTTCGGTTCCTTCACCCCCACCAGCTCCGCCACGGCCTCAAACTCCTTCAGGAAGCACCGCACATCCCCGTCTTCAAACTCCTTCGGCCATGGAATCTTCATCCTTTGCGTAGGCAGCGACACCAAATGTAGTGAATGAGAACACAGGTGGAGGTAACCGAATTGTATTTAACGAAAATTACAGAGTTACTCAGTAAAATCGGAAAACCATATCGTAAATCGTTCATTTGCAAAAGATCAGTTCATCCTATGGAAGTGGACTGTTCCTGTTGCCAAACATCAATCCATTATCACTCTTCATGCGTTTCATACAAATTCCATTGTTTTCTGACTCTTCCTTTCTTGATCTTCCCCCCACATTATGCTACCAGACTTTACGTTGACACTCACGCTATATACTACTTATAAGTAGTTCGCACCACAGCACCACATATGTACCATTGGTATTTTTTATTATCTGCTTTGTATGAGCTCATACGACTGAGCATTGCTTACACTTACGCACTTACTCATCCTTTTCGCTTTAGTGTTATTCTCGTAATATTCCCATGAGCTCACATGATTTGTATCGCTTGCATTTGACCTTGTCAATCATTCGTCGCTTTTATTCATGTGTGTGCATACCTATTTCGCTTGTCATATGTCTGTCCTATTCTTATCTGACTATATATTCTTAGTCATACTCTATCTCTTTGAGTTGGCTCACTAGCCTTCTCCACGTCGCTTCGTTCATTCGCTTGCATTGCAATCCAAAGAGTTGGCTCAACAGCCTTCTCCTATTCGCTTCTCCTCTTCGCTATGTGGTGTGCCTACAATAAACGTATTCATCAATATGAGTTCACCTTCTGATGTATAAACGAGCTTAAGAACACGCAGCCATCGGCACACTACACTTGGATGCCGGTTCATTGTTTTATCTCGTGGCTCTACTAGGTTGAACTCTTTATAGTTTAGGCACACCTGTAGACGAGCGTAACAGGAGTTTACTGCTACAATAATATACAGAACTTTACAAATATTTTCGCGTTTTTTAACTACATTTGAATCGAATCTTTGTTCCATAATAGGAAGGTGTCTTTCGAAATTGAACCACGCAATTTTTTGAGTGCGTCAGTCCTTATTCAAGTGGAGAAATTTTGAAACTGAGTTCGGTTGTTCTGACATTTGTTGTTCATTTGCGCTGGTTGCTTCACTTGTGAAGCTTTCGTTGATCTTTTGTACAACATCATCAGCACAATCTTTAGGTAGATGATGTTGTTTAGAATAAAAATGAAATATCCAAAAACGAAACAATCAGCTTAGTCAACCGAACACGTCCACCATCGGGTTGGGAATCCGCAAAAATTCTTAAGAATATATAAATATCGGGAATATCTTTTAAAAGTTGAAACCAGACAATGCTCCTTGACAACCATTTAACAGTATTGAGAGCTGCTTTGAAACAATCTAAGTGTTCCACTTCAAAACGTTGTTTATAAATATAATACTGATGATGTAAACAGATCTAGAATATTATCTATATGAAATTGTTATTGACCAGAACAACAAGCTATCACGTCTTGACATTAGCTCATGCGGCAAGAAATTTGTAAGAATACAAACATTTCTTCAGATTTCAGTACACTTTTCAAAAGATTGCCGGGAATATATCTGAAATACTTTATTATTAGGTAAACATTTTGATTGATTCGCACAAAACGGAAAGAAAGACATTATTCATACACTCGCGTGTTTATCATCATAACTTCCGTCTGACAAATCTATCATACATTTTTGGTAACATGACTCACCTACTCCAAGATCTTGATCTGAAGAACACATATTTTGACTAACGCACGAATTTCGCAGTGAGCTGAAGGGACTACAGTTTCAAGAAATGACCATTTGTTTCGTTATATTCTAATAGCTTCTGTATTCCAGCCAACGAACGAAATATATCATAACTTAGAGTGAGTGTGAATTCAGCATTTCACATTGCAATTACAACCGACCTAATTGCCAATATTATCATTATTTCGATTCCACTGTATTCATTTTCAAGTGTTCAACGATATTTTTCAAAGATGAAAATCGAGTGAAGTAAACCGAAATTAAAACGATTAGGAGGCCGACTACCTCAGAAATTTAGGACTACAGAGAACATAAAGACTGAATGCAGATGTACAAATGAGAATGGTTTTTAGCCAAATTATTCCCAGTTTCTAATTATTGATAACAATAAACTTGTGGTTCTGGAACATGTAGTTGAATCCTACGATTATGAATCATCCTAGTGTTCGGCGATTTATGGTTTCCTGCTATGATTTTGCTGTTCAGCTCTTAGCTTCATTCCGACTTATTCTTTTACGCATATAAAACGTGGTCAATACTGGTGAACAGGAATGCGGAATACATGTTCCACACGCTCCGATTTATGAAGTTTTCACATTTTGACTTTTTACCGGCCAAGTCTATACAAGTTGAGGTTCTGAACATAATGAATGCTAAATTGGTTGTCCAACTAACACTCCATAAGTACATGTATATTTGAAACAGAATAAAGCTTATTTCATTTAATGAAGATACTATGAAACATTCTGTGAGCGGGAAACGAGACAAATTTTCTGCATGACAAATATTAGCAGGAAACAAAAAGCGTAATTTGATGAGAAACGGTAGCAGTCATTTGAAGAATAAGCAGCGTACTTTTAAAATCATATGTATATTGTCGTTAAAATATTTGAACATTATCCAAATAGTTCGTCACTGCACTTCAAAGATTCAAGGATTTATTCGATTAGTTCATCAGTCGACTATATGCGTGAGTGGCTTCTCGATAGCTATCTGAACAGTATGCAAATGATCTATACATGCAAAAGCGTACATTCTGGAAATTGTATGTATCTGCAGCCTGGAAAAAGTTTCGGAAATCATAGAAATAAACATTTTTCAACAAATATGCAAAACAAGTACAACAAAACATTGCCTCTATCAATGAATCTTCTAAATGCCTAAAAACGTATTACTTGGTAAAATGTTTTCCAACAAAAATCTCTAATATGATCTATCGTGTACATATTGAATGGCTGGTAATATACAATGTCACATTTAGGAGATCAAAGCAAAATGTATTCAAGTTTATCAAACCTAAGTGAATGTGAGAGAGAAACCTACTTTCAAGCGTCCTCGCCAGCGTAATAATCAAGCTGGAGAACCGTATTCTTTCTGTAGTACTTTTTGAAAACATGTTCGCTTTGTAAATGAAACAACAAAATACAGTTTAATTGATATTATATACGTTTATTGAAGTAATACGGTCAAATGATTTACAACGCATTATTCTGATAACGTGTACAAAGTCAACTGTTTTCTGAACGAACACGAACTGTCTGGACTTTGTTTTTTGATTTATTTGTAAAAGTCACTAAATAAGGAATGATCCGATTCAAGAATTATTGTGTTACCGTTGAAAGATCACGTACGATAACAGAGGTTCAAATAAGTGAATCTCAAATTAGAATAGAGTTATATTGATTTACAAACGACTTTCGTGAGCAAACAAGATATGGTGTTTCGTGAATAACCAAACGTTTCACAGCAGTTCAGATAATACGTTTCTCATGAAAATGATCAAGTGTCATACTTACGTGATTGATGGTTGTTCAAGCCTTCACAACCATTTGTTGCTGCTTTTCGTCAAATTTACTATTTTGTTTTACGATTCACTAAGGTTGGTCAGAACGTCATTGATTGGTAGCCATAAACTGGCATTCAGATCATTGCATGCATCGTTATCCTGAAATGAAAATTACATCAGAATGTAAACGTATCGTATACGACGTGCATTTATAATTGTTAATCTTCTGTTATTTTTCAATTTGAATAACAGAATTGTCGTTTACGTTACACGATTTATAGAAAGAACGAAATAAGTTATGATTGCGTGGACTGTTCCAGCAAAAATTTCTGTAGTGTGTATGTGATTCGTATTATTATTATTCGTTCTTCTTGACGAAAGATTATTTATCATATAAATCGTTACCGAATAATTTAACATGACTACCAGTCGTTTATTAGAATAAAATCTGATCAAATATAATTCAATTTATTAAAAATGAGATCACATACTATAAGAGATCCAATCTGTTCAATAGATCTAGAGTCTTCTTCAAATTACCGTGGAAGTTCAGGATTTAGTGAGCTTGAACTGCACACTGTCCGTCTTTGTCAAATTGGTGTTTCCTTAAATAAAACATTTGAGTAATTTATTCAGATGGAAGTTTTCTTATGTTCTAATAATGTTTTTTGACAATGTTAGGAATATTGGGTAATAGATACAAATTACGTATCATACCTCAGCAAAATATTAATAAAATACGTTGACTCAATATGTTTACTAGATTTGTTGACGGTATATATGGTCGAACGTATTCTCTCAAACGTAATTAAGCAATCTTTGTCGAAAGGATTTGAAAAGTTCATAAACAGAACACTTCAAGCAGCCAAGATAAGGCAGAATAAATGAGTCTGTCATTACAAGAGGTAAACGTCGGTACATTTTGTAATAATATTTAAATTCTAACGATTGGTAGGAACTCGTTTTACGGAGACAACAATTATTAAGAAAGACTATACTTTAGTGCCGTTCAAACGTCACTTACATTTCTGCTTGATCAATCATTCAATCAAAAACTTTCATCAGAGAAAGACGTCGTTTATTGATTTTGAAGTAAGATAAAGCGGTTATTTTATTTTAAATTTACGAACGAAATCGACAGCGAATTCAAATTTTCATGTCAAACGAGTTCAGATATTCTTTGTTGGATAAAACATTCGCAATATGTCTACAGATGTAATTATTATTTTAGGTTTATTAATTCAACTATCACCAATATTCATAAAGTTTTACAGAAAAGCTGACTTCACACTGACACTCAGATATTTGGGAAGTTAGATGCGCAGGAAGCAGCCTGTGAACAGCGTGCGGCTACTGCAGTTACCAAGATCGTAGAAGGACGAGACCTGAGCATGCAGTTTGCGACCGCAACTGCAGAAGCGATCATTCATTTACTCATTTACGGTTTGTTATGCAGGATGGTCTGTATTCGTTTGCCAGAAACAATCAGCAACAACCGAATGAACAACATTGCAGATGAGTTCGTAGTAGTTCATATTTGTGTCACGTAGACAACTAGGTCACCAGACAAGCACTGAGTGAATCCTTCAACTGTTCCAACTGACAAACACTCAATGTGAAACGTTTAGTTAAAAGTACGTAAGGAAGGCCAAAATTGACGTTTTACAGGTACATACAGATAGGTGTGAGATAGATGACGGAAAAAATTGACAGGACTGGGAAACATAGCTCAAAGCTGGGTTGATAGGAGTGACAGGCGTAAGTAATGTGAATGAGTATGCTAGGTCAAAAGAACACACTCAGAAATGGCTCACGTTCCGAACTTTATATTATTTTGAAAAACTATCACCAGGTTGTCATTCAAATTACTTTCCTCATTGAGAAAATTTCAGACTGTTATTGTTTTAAGGTTTATTCTAGTACTCTTTCTCGTGACTCTCACACTCTCAACGCCGTTACAATTCCCCTCACACTTTTCAGCAAGGCCTGCAAAATGCAGCTGAATAATCGATCATTCATCTTTGTCATCCATATTTGTGCCAATTATCGAATACGGTGATTAAGTAATTGTTTGTAGCAAATTAATTGACTATGATATCATGAAGTTTTTTAAACTCACTTTTTTATTCTTCTCAATAGTAAATGACAATATGCGATGTTTTCTCAATATGATAAATACAGATGTATTTCGATATCTTATCGCATTATTGTGTGTAACATGCACAGTTTTGTACAACGAAAAATAATTACTTCACAGGTGATTTGCACATTAGGATTTATGTGTATTAATGTGAATACAATCACACTAAAACACTTGCATCGACATGTTTTAACGTAAGAAGCACGCTTGTGAAAATATCCTGTGTTAGATAGAAAACTACTGATTCCATTTGTAGATATTATTTGAATTTTCTTTATGAACAGTAAACGTATTCACGTAATCTCTCTGAGAGTCATCTAGCGATAAAACCTCAGAAACAAACAAGTATTAGGACGAATCGATTACTTAGAAAATAACCTGAAAGAATATTTCTTCTTAGTGCGAACGAAAATAGAAATATTTTCAGTTCACTGTAGCCGACGCAACAACAGAAAACGAAACAAAAATATTTTTGATTCTTCAGTAATTTTATTATACCAACTACTATTTTCACAAAAGAACGAAAGACGATAACGAAATAACACTCTGAAATAAAAATCTATTGAATTGAGCATTCAAGATCCATTTTATTTGTTTAATATTAATTACCGTTTGAGCTATAGCAAAGTTCATCTCAAGGTGTTTATCTCTTTGAATACGGTTTCTTGGTCGGTCGCCGCTTGTGTCTCCCTCTAGCACGAATTATTCCAGATGTATTGAGACACGGTAGAAAATAGAATTCTTCCGGACAGATGCCATATGAACTGCAGTTAACGTATGCAAATGATCTGTTCATACAAAAGCGTTCTTCCTCCAAGTTGTAATAGCTGACACCCTGGTAAACGTTTGAGAAATCATAGCGTGGAACATTATTGCAAATCCTTGTAAAAAAGATGAAAACGACAACATTTATTTGATAAGTTATCATCTGAAAGTCAACAGAACTGTCATTACAATATGTTTACAAAAAAATAGTCATAAAATCTATTTTGCAAATATCGAATGGCTAGTCATACCTATTCTCACACTTGAGCGAACAAAGCGAAACGTAATTACGTTGAAAGGAGCAAAAAAATTGTAAGAGAAGAACTTACTCTCCCGCGTCCTTGCTTGCATAATAACAAACCAGGAAAACCGTAGTCTTTCTTCAGAACGTTTTGGAAGTAGGTTCGCTAAATAAATAAATTTTAATTGTAATTAAATTATAAATTTTCAATCAATCAACTTTATATATTGTTGTTGAATTATTACTTCGAAATGGCTTTAACGCATTATTTTGATAAAGTTTATAAAGTCTATTTCGGTCAGAACTTACACAATCTTTCCACTCGATGTTGAGTGAATAAAGTAAACGGGTCAGTAAACGAGGAATGATGCGAGTAATCAGTTATTGAGCTACCGTTTATTGTTTGCCTACGATAACCCGAATTGAAGTATTGAATCTGTACGACAAAAACAATGACATTCAGCTAAACAAGGAGTTCGTTAACGAAGAAGATATGAGGTTACGTGAATACCTGAGTGTTATCTGGCGATTCAGAAGACATGTTGAACATATGAATTTGATCAATCATCATCTTACGTGATTGACGGTCGTTGAAATCTTTTCAGCCATTACTAGAACACATTACAAACAATAAGATGTCATAAGTAATTCTAACCTAATCAATAAAAATAAAGCACCAATGTTCACTTTACACCATGTAGTGTTGAATTGACAAATGTAGATAATTTGTTCATAATTTTCGCGAATTCACTTACATTATATAATGTTTGGTTACTGGGAAAGATGTTATAGCGTCCTAGTGTGCTGTAATGAATTAAATCAAGGAAAACATTCGAATGAATTTCAAATATCTCATCAAGGTAATCGTTTCATACAAATTTTTGAAAAGATTTGTATGTGAGATATAAGTATGATCAAGCATTTGTTCTTACGGCTGACAAAATGACGAAATGAAGCAATCAACTCAACATACATTGATTGGCGAGAATGTTATCGCACAAATCCCTGTAGTACGTAGTTGAATTACATAAGATATAATAATTCTACCCCAAGATTGATTAGTTATAGCATAAATAACAACAGAATAACTTCACGTCACAATTGCTGATAATGCAACTTGTGATAATACGAATGAAATCACATAATTTTAAAAATTTGTTTTGTTCAAAAGATCAAGAGCCTTCTTGAAGAAACCATAGACGCTTCCGATTTGAGAATCTTGAAGTGCACACTGTCCGTATTTGTTAAATTCACCTTTCGTATTATTCAAAACATCAGGTAATTTTTCAGTCCTCCAGGCAAAATCAACTCAGCATATATAATTATCATCATACACAGTCATGAGTGATATAACGGAGACAAAGTTTGAATAAAAGTCATTAGACTTGTAGATGAATTGAATTAAATTCAAAATTAACTTGATGCAAATACATTTTCGTATCGACTAGAAATCTTCGAGTTACAATGAGCAGCCAACTTATAAATTACCAGACAGACGCATACTATCTCGTCGTTAATTATCTTTGAAACTGGATATGCCAAGATAAATTACATTTTTGACCTAAAATGTTGGTGTGTATTCAAATTTTCTGCCACATATTTAAAAACTGAGATGATTGATCTTCTCATGAGCTCATCAAAAAAACGTTTATTTCAAAATTTCTGATGACATAATTGTTTGCCTACAAAATATGTTTTTGACTCCTTAAAGTATAAAACCGGACGTTTACAACCTAATTGTTTTTCTCAACCGATAGTTGAAAATGTCTGTAAACAATATTGACACAGAAAAAACAAGATGACAAAACATGACAACAGGGCAGAATTTGACGAACAATTTTCTTTCTTACCAAAAAATTTCTGTCGCGGAGCCATTATTAAATTGGGCTCTTTGTGATCTTATTCCGGTCTCAACGGCTGAAATAAAGTGAAGATTCTTGTTAGTTAGGTATACCTCACCAATTTTGCAATCTCAGTGCTATGTCATTCAAAGTCAGTATTCACATTCCTTGTGAAAAATTCTGTTTACAGTTTGTATGAAAAGTTGAGATTCACTTTATATTGTGCTATGTTAGATATTCTAATTGATCAATATTTACACAAGTTACCAGTTCAAACAATCTTGGTTGATTACTGAAAAACGAAGGACGTTTAAATAACATTTCAACAATATCAAAAGGATGCTGCTTGAATGTCTTTTTCAATTTCGAGCTTTCAACAACAAACAGTTATTGACAGCCTTTCACCTTGCATTTAACAAACCTTTATCTCAATAATATGAATCATTTTAGTTAATCAATGCGTTGTCAATACGATTTCAAATCAATCGTGGAAATGTATTATTTGAGTAAGTGAATAGTATAATAATTTTAGTTCTCTTGGTGTAGCACAGACAGAGATAAATTATTTCTCAACATTTAGTTGGCTATTTTATTTGGTCACGGAATTATTACACTAGAACGAGTGTTCTTCCAACTAGTCAGTATTTATATACTCATATCAATGTCATCAATGAGCATGCATTAGAACACCGGTAAAATCACTGTTATCTCAAATAATAGGAAGCGTCTATTCAGTAACAGTGATATCGAAACTCTGTTGTAAATTTCGTGCAGTGTTCCTGTCGATAGTTTTGTAACAGAAGTCTATACTTTCGAGTAAAAAACGGCCTCCACTATGAGCATGTTGATTTATAAAATAGATGAAATAATTTATGAAACACACCTGAACAAGGAGGCATTTCAACGTATGATTGATAATGTGATAGATGACACATAATATATGGGCGAACAACACATTCATCTCAAATCTAAAAGTGTTAAACTGAATGTTAGTGTCGGTGTGCAATTTGGAGTGAAGTCTGGATAAATCAGGGGGCTGTCGAACTAAAAACCTGACAAACAATTATTTTTCAAACGGTGAACATCATTGTAATTTATGGTAGGCAGCTGAGTTTGAGGTTTAGCAAAAGTGTTGTTTCTATCACATCCAGTGAACGGTGAAATATATTTCAACTTCCGTTCTAAAATTTTAATGGATTCATCTACTTTTCACTCATTTACGCGATCAAAATGGAAACGTTTCATTGATGTTCACATTCCTTCTTCAATAAAATATTATCATAAACATTTAAAGCATTTATTACGTCAAAAACATTCCCTCGACGCAACATTGAAATATAATCTTACCATAGTCCATGAATCGTGAAAGATGTAACTCCTACTGGTATTATGCGCTAATAAAAGGAAAACAAAATTATATAGGAAGATCATGTTCAATCTTAGTAATGATTGTACATTTTGAAATTTGTATCACGTGTGCTAATATTTATTTTGAAATAACAGTTCATCTTTCTGTTATATTTGATTATAGTAGCCTCAAATATTAGGTAACCTTATCTGAGGATATCACGAAAACGGAATAAATTTAATTTTATTCAATTATCATTCATGAAAAAAATGGAGCAATCATTTCAGTAATAAAATTTTGTTGCTTTTCATGAAATAAACATTACCCCATACGAATAACTAAATGTTGGAGGCCAGGTTAAACCAACCTTGTAGGAATTTTGCGTTTCAACAATCACAATTGTAGTGCATGCAAGAATAATCAAGCGAATGATTCTCTAAATAATAAATGAAGAAAGAATATGTCAGGTAATTCGAATGTCATCTAACATTCCTAAATCATTTAATAAAATCTGATGGTATGGATATTCACATATCCAATATCAGAGTCTAATCAGGTTCGTATATATTATAATTCTATAACCGTAAATAGGTGTTGGGATTAAACAACAGTATTTTATATAAAATCATTATATTCTAAAGAATAAAACTAAATTATGAAATTCATATTCACGTGACAGTGTATATCCAGAGCATAAACAATTTCATTTACCATATCAGAGAAGTGTTGAATATCGACTTACGATGCACACATCGCCGACCAGTGAATACTATTGTGAATCGAAATCTAACATCTTATTTAGATTTTGAATGACATAAATTATAAAATATATATATATATATTACTTGATGAAATCAAAGTTTATTTTAATCACGTAAGTGAATTGGGTCAGAGTATTCCATAGCGTGTAGTACATTTACACGATCTCTATATTTATTATGAGTGTGTCACTACATTCATCTAATATAATGGTGATTTCACGTTGATATTGTGACGTCGATCAAGTTTGCAAGTTTTATTATCATACGCCAAATTGTTTAGTAAAGCACATTTGAACTGAAAACCTAGTTAAATACCGATTCATTAGGTGGAGTAACTTATGTACGAAATCAATAATTGTTGGATGAAAATAATAGGTATGTGTGAAGAATCTCATAAACATCGAATTCAGTGAACCAATCTTTTCTCACGCCAGTCTGTTACAATGAGTGTCATGCAATAATTATTTGAAGAATAATATCAGAATTTTCATCAGTCCAGAAGTATTTGATAACCAGTCTGTGATATCTCTCATCTCTGAACGTAATATGAATATTGAGCGGTAAGATATTTTCCGCTAAGTAACCTTAGTTTCATCTTGTCAGAAGTCAAAACGGCATTCACTCTCTTAAGTGCAAGGAAGGTAAAAGTATGCAGAAGCCATTGAGAGAGATTAGAAAAAACATGTAATGCAAATATAAAAATATGTGTAGATTTAAATTTCTCAGTCTCTGTTTTTCTCAATTTCCAAATTTCGATAATTTTGTCGAAAACGTAATTTTCAACAAAGAGATCATTAGCATAAACTTCGCCAGTTTAATAGTAAGTCAAGGCGAATTCAACATCACAATATGCGAAACACTGATTCTTTCCTAAAAATAAAACTTCAGTTGCTGAAATGTAAAATTTACCCTACCTAGCATAAGTAATGATCGTAAAGTTACCGAAAATAAAATGTCGCTGTACCGATTCATCAGCATTTTCATTATCCCTACTTCGAAAAATGTAATCTTTATCTTACTGCTGTGAATTTTGTAGAAAAACGTCATTTATTGATTTTGTAATAGATAAAGCGTTCATTTGGGTTAAAATTTACGAACGATATCGACAGATAATTCAAATTTTCTGTCGAACGAGTTCAAAACATTCGTAATTATTATTTTCGGTTTATCGATTCATTTATATCAAATGTTCTGAATATTTGACAGAAAAAATGACTTCACACTGGCGCTCAGATATTTGGAAAGTTAGATGCGCAGGAAGCAGCCTGTGAACAGAGCGCGGCTACTGCATTTAGAGAGATCGTAGAAGGGCGAAACATGTTCATGGAGTTTGCGGTTGCATCTGCAATAGCTTTCTTTTAGAAGAAACAACTACTGACTAAGAGTTTTGTATGCAAGATACCGGGTATTCGTTGGCCAGACAGCATCAGCAACAACATGCTCTGAAATAGACTGAACAACAGTTCAGAGTAGGTGGAAATAAGTAACAGGCGTTGCAAGTGGTTGACACATTCTGTGTCAAGTACACAACTAGGTCTCCAGACAAGCATTCACTGTTGATTCTTAAGGTGAAACGAAGTAAGGGAAAGTCAAAAAACACGTAAGTCAGGTAAATATATAAAGCCGTGGGAAAAATTGAGAAAAAATTGACAGAACTGGGTAGAGTATCTAAGAGCAGGGTAGATAGGACTAACAGTCGTAAGTTATGTTGATGATTGAGCTGGGTACAAAGAACTCAGTCATAAATGGCTCACATTCTGGATTGTGGTTTTAAATGTTTGACTGGTTTTACACATAAGTCCTGTAGACGTTTTAAAATCAAATTTTATGGTTATGTTTGCCAAGCAGTCGTTCAAAATATGCCATAACTAAAATGATTGTGAATATTTCATTTTCTACTGCGATTACAACAAGAACAATTTTTATCCGAAATCATGCCATAAAAGAATATAATTCATCCAATCCAAGAATTTGGTTTGTTAAATATTTGATCATTCACTACTAGCCAACGGAGATATCACATTTCAGTTACATTGTGATGCACATGTAATAGAAACAGAGTTCTGAATAAAACCCTTACTGTTATTCGTTACACATATCTGTCTAATCCGAAGATAATCTAACGTTTTTCTCGAAAAATAATAAATCATATGTGATGTGTTATATTCCGGCACAACATAAGAAAAGCTGACCGCAACAAGAAAATGAGCTTAACAATACGTGACAAATAAATACGTAAATTTAAATACACGTAAATATGATTCGTATTGATCGGATTCGTGGTTCAATATCTGCGAATGGTTTTTCGTACACGTAAATGAATTCGATGGATTTGAGTGTGAAATAAAGATTCCTGCTTACTTTGACGATAGACGTTTCGTAATGCTACGCGAAACATAACACAGTTGTCGAAGAGTAGATTCGGTAATCCATGCTCTGATGATGTTCGCAAAAATATAGAGAAAATGGATTACTTGTTATAAAAACTAATTTGAGACTATTATTTGTAGTAACAACTGACCGTAAAGTTTTCCATAGATAAATACTTCCATGTGAAAATAATTAAATAACGCAACCGTGGTAGTGCGCGAAATGCTTCCAAGCTCTTTATTCGCTCAAACATGAATCGGAATAACTCTTAAAAAAGTTTATGTTAGTTCAAAATAATATTGCACATCAAACTAAATCAATTTAACTTTGATTCACTAATATAGAATTTTCGTTGACGAATTTTGATAACCTTCACTGAGACGATATACACAGAAGAGCACAACTTTGCAGATTAGTTTTTTTGATATTTTCCTTCGAAAATAAACCACCTTGTTTTTCAAATGTATTTTCATACATATAGGTTGTTACAATCATGCAAGAACTGATTAATGTGGATAAGCGGAGAACATCCTTAAGAGACTGGAACCTAATAATTTTCTTCAACAACTATCAACATAATACAGAGAAGGTTTGCATTTATTCGGCTTTGAATCTGTGATCGAAAGTTTTCTTTCGTTATCATGTGAACACATGGAGAGTAAGATGTACACAAACTGTGAACATATGGCAACTGGTAGATTGTTTCTAAGAACTTGATCGAAGCAGTTAGTCAGATAAAAAAAAATTACACTTGATTATTTCGAGCGAAGAATATGTTTCTGGTGAAATTCAATGTTGTTCGAAATTCATCAACACTTCAAGTTCCTTATTAGAAACATACGTTGACAAAATCCGTCACATAATCCACAATTGATTTTTGTGTCAATACATGCTAATTAACTCATTTTCACGTTAGATTCCCTTTCTTATGAAATGTTTAATGGTTTCTTTATTTCGCAAGAATCCTCCGTAACTCAGTTTTTGCCTTATTTAGTTTATTCACGAGCTTTGACGTCTTCATATCAGCTACAATCTTGAGGCGTCCATGTGTTAAGAAATCCATCTTTTTGGAAATTGGAAGAATATATCAGATATCAGTAATATTCTCAATTTGAGAGCGTTTAATATATCCGAAATAAAGTCAGACTTTAGAAGTACCTGAATGAAACATCCGAATATCCGCCTAACAAATTTAATTTGAAATGTCGTTATTTGATTCACCTCGATGAAGTCTTTGATAATAAATACACATAATTTGATGATTCCATCAAATTCAGCAAGAGATGGAAGTCAGCTGAGAACAGTGCCTCATTGATTACCGCCATTTAAATATATGCTGTTATTCAACTTCAGATTTTTGATAGATGATTTGAAAAATGAAATCATCAATATAGAGTCAATTATGATCATTATCAGTTAATCAGATCAGGCAACTTTAACTTTACAATATGCAAAATACAAAAGGTTAATTACAGAAAGAAAAAAAGCCAAATAAATTTGAAATTCACAGAACGTATTAGAGTTGTTCATCGTAAGTTCATAAAAATTAAATGTTCAGGTGGCGACTCATTAATTTCCCATGGCTGTCGGTTCACAGTCTCACGCATTCGTTTTCGGAATTTGTAATTTTTACCGATTTTACACAGATGTCTTGTGGACTTCTTGAAATAATATTTTGTGCATAAATTATTTGCTAATTTTTCTGCTTCAGTTCATTTAGTATTTCAAACGAAACATATTTTTACTGACATACGATCTTGTTTGTGTCCTCTGATTCATCGAAATATCATACCTGTATATCCTCAAGGGAAAAAGATTATGATCAAGACTAATTGAGCATTTTGATAGAACAGTGAAAAGACGTGATTGATCTGAAAAATATGATGTATTTGCGCTATACTTTACGAAATATCTGGTCACACATATTTACTTGTCAAGGCATTTTACATGGAATGAATAAAACGTCAATTAAATAAAACTTCAAATGGACATAGGGTGATATTTGTAAATAAAATAGAGAGAAAATTAACGTAATATGAAAAAAATAAGAAGGGGTAGGAAAATTGTCACATGACCCTAGGCTTAAAGATTACCAAGGTAAATTCAAGGTTATGACAAATTGTTTCTGCACACATAAAAGGGGTTTTCATTTTCTAATAGCCAAGGCCTCCATAAACCTGAAAATTGGTCCTTCAACATTTCTATACAATGTTTTGAAGGCTGTCTTGATGTCAATCTTATGCCCTGTCTCAATTATGTGTTTGGCGATCGATGAACATGGTTTTCTATTTCCAACGTTAATCGGCTCATCTGACGTTAACTGATTTTGAAGCCACTTAGGTACATGTTCCACAACCCTTGATTGCAAAGTCCGATTACTCCTCCCTATGTATGTGTGTCCACACAAACCTGTAAACTGAGAAAAAAAATGGGATGTGATGTAATCAATAGAGCAACGTTTAGGTATATGCGAAATCATGGACTTGGTCTTTTCAATAATAATCAGTTTAGCAGCGTTGTGTGTTTTCTCCATGGCTGCTTTTAGTCTCTGTCTTATTTTTAGACCATTTGCTTCACCTCTAAATGGTAAAGTGATATAAACCTTTTTCTTTTCAGCAGAATCAAACACTTGCTTTTGTCTTAACTGATCTCTACACCTATTGATAAACTTTAGCGGATAGCCATTTGAAATCAATGCTTCAGTTAAGAATTTCGCATCGTCATCAAATGTATCCGTGGTGTAAATCCTTTGTGCCCTATTGAAGAGGCATTTTACTAAACCTCGCTTGTGTTGCAGTGGACAAAAGCTGTTGAAATTTAGGTACTGTCCAGTCCACGTCGGCTTTCTATAAACAGACCGCTTAATAGTTCCGTTATCTCTTCGGCTCAACAAAATGTCTAAATAAGGCAACCGATTATTATTTTCTGGTTCATGAGTTAATACAATATCATTCTGAAGACTATTGAAGTTTTCTAGTAACTGGGAGACGTTAAGTTCTTTATCACATATAATTAAAATATCATCCATATATCTCCTATAGAGAGTAAGCTTATTAATGTGCTCATTCCACAAATTTTCAGCATATGCCATGTAAACATCGGCTAAGAGAGGTCCCAAAGGACTACCCATAGCAACGCCATCAACTTGCTGAAAATGTTCATCATCAAACGTGAAATGAACTTTCTCAGTACATAATAAAATTAATTCACTTTGTAGACTTGACTGAATGGGAAAAAGGGGGAAATTACATAATATATAGTCACAAAGAAAGTTAACAGTTTTCATTAGGGGAACATTGGTAAAAAGAGAGTTTACATCAAAAGAATGCATAGTCTTTTCTTTAATATTAATGTCATCAAGAACACCTAATAGTTGAAATGTAACCTTCAGGGAAAACTTACACAATTGATTACGAATTGGGCTAAGTATTTTAGCTAACCATTTGGCTAGCTTATGCGTAGGTGAGCCACACATAGATAATATCGGTCTCAGTGGAGTGTTCGGTTTATGAATTTTGGGTAATCCGTATACGTTCGGTAGTACAGATCCGGTGGGTTTTAACATATTAAATTCATCTTTATTGATAACAATCATGTTAAGTAGCTTTATTAGATTGGAGTTAACTCGCGATTCTAATTTTCTAACCTCATTATTAGATGAAGCATTAGCCAAAAACTTTCTTGCATCACTAAGGATGGATAACATTTTCTTCTCGTAATCACATTTATTCATTACCACTACTCCAGATCCTTTGTCAGGTTTGAGAATTACAATATCTGATCTTTTACGGAGGTCCGTTAAGGCAACGAAATGTTTTGTTGTTAAAATATTCCTGTGTCTTATTTTGGCACCATGAAATTGGTGAGCGACATCAACCACATTCGCCTTCAACCAGTTTTGATTATCTTGAGTGGTTGGGACAAGAGGGTTCAATTGAGTAATGAGATTTTCAAACTGGGCGTCATTATAGAAGTTAGAAGTTTCGGCATGAGGTATGGAAAAGTTAAATCCCAGAGATAGAGCTTCTTTTTTATATACAGAATGTTCAACGGATGGTAAATTGGTTACATATTTCCGGGTTAAACTGTAAAGAATTTCTGCGATTATCAATAATGAGGGACTTGTCCAACTTTTGCCTCGTGGTATATTTCGTTTTACAGATCACCGAACTGCAAAAGTTTATAAATTTAATATGACATACGATAGAAACATTCGATAATACATATGATGCACGTGTTTGAAGTTCAATTAGCTTACATATCATTCAATTACATTTTTCCACCTGAGGTTTCGTGAGACGAAGGAGATAAGAAATATCCTAAATTTGTTTATTAGATCGCAGGAATTAATTCCATTGTATGAGAAATCATTTCGTTGCCTTAACGGACCTCCGTAAAAGATCAGATATTGTAATTCTCAAACCTGACAAAGGATCTGGAGTAGTGGTAATGAATAAATGTGATTACGAGAAGAAAATGTTATCCATCCTTAGTGATGCAAGAAAGTTTTTGGCTAATGCTTCATCTAATAATGAGGTTAGAAAATTAGAATCGCGAGTTAACTCCAATCTAATAAAGCTACTTAACATGATTGTTATCAATAAAGATGAATTTAATATGTTAAAACCCACCGGATCTGTACTACCGAACGTATACGGATTACCCAAAATTCATAAACCGAACACTCCACTGAGACCGATATTATCTATGTGTGGCTCACCTACGCATAAGCTAGCCAAATGGTTAGCTAAAATACTTAGCCCAATTCGTAATCAATTGTGTAAGTTTTCCCTGAAGGTTACATTTCAACTATTAGGTGTTCTTGATGACATTAATATTAAAGAAAAGACTATGCATTCTTTTGATGTAAACTCTCTTTTTACCAATGTTCCCCTAATGAAAACTGTTAACTTTCTTTGTGACTATATATTATGTAATTTCCCCCTTTTTCCCATTCAGTCAAGTCTACAAAGTGAATTAATTTTATTATGTACTGAGAAAGTTCATTTCACGTTTGATGATGAACATTTTCAGCAAGTTGATGGCGTTGCTATGGGTAGTCCTTTGGGACCTCTCTTAGCCGATGTTTACATGGCATATGCTGAAAATTTGTGGAATGAGCACATTAATAAGCTTACTCTCTATAGGAGATATATGGATGATATTTTAATTATATGTGATAAAGAACTTAACGTCTCCCAGTTACTAGAAAACTTCAATAGTCTTCAGAATGATATTGTATTAACTCATGAACCAGAAAATAATAATCGGTTGCCTTATTTAGACATTTTGTTGAGCCGAAGAGATAACGGAACTATTAAGCGGTCTGTTTATAGAAAGCCGACGTGGACTGGACAGTACCTAAATTTCAACAGCTTTTGTCCACTGCAACACAAGCGAGGTTTAGTAAAATGCCTCTTCAATAGGGCACAAAGGATTTACACCACGGATACATTTGATGACGATGCGAAATTCTTAACTGAAGCATTGATTTCAAATGGCTATCCGCTAAAGTTTATCAATAGGTGTAGAGATCAGTTAAGACAAAAGCAAGTGTTTGATTCTGCTGAAAAGAAAAAGGTTTATATCACTTTACCATTTAGAGGTGAAGCAAATGGTCTAAAAATAAGACAGAGACTAAAAGCAGCCATGGAGAAAACACACAACGCTGCTAAACTGATTATTATTGAAAAGACCAAGTCCATGATTTCGCATATACCTAAACGTTGCTCTATTGATTACATCACATCCCATTTTTTTTCTCAGTTTACAGGTTTGTGTGGACACACATACATAGGGAGGAGTAATCGGACTTTGCAATCAAGGGTTGTGGAACATGTACCTAAGTGGCTTCAAAATCAGTTAACGTCAGATGAGCCGATTAACGTTGGAAATAGAAAACCATGTTCATCGATCGCCAAACACATAATTGAGACAGGGCATAAGATTGACATCAAGACAGCCTTCAAAACATTGTATAGAAATGTTGAAGGACCAATTTTCAGGTTTATGGAGGCCTTGGCTATTAGAAAATGAAAACCCCTTTTATGTGTGCAGAAACAATTTGTCATAACCTTGAATTTACCTTGGTAATCTTTAAGCCTAGGGTCATGTGACAATTTTCCTACCCCTTCTTATTTTTTTCATATTACGTTAATTTTCTCTCTATTTTATTTACAAATATCACCCTATGTCCATTTGAAGTTTTATTTAATTGACGTTTTATTCATTCCATGTAAAATGCCTTGACAAGTAAATATGTGTGACCAGATATTTCGTAAAGTATAGCGCAAATACATCATATTTTTCAGATCAATCACGTCTTTTCACTGTTCTATCAAAATGCTCAATTAGTCTTGATCATAATCTTTTTCCCTTGAGGATATACAGGTATGATATTTCGATGAATCAGAGGACACAAACAAGATCGTATGTCAGTAAAAATATGTTTCGTTTGAAATACTAAATGAACTGAAGCAGAAAAATTAGCAAATAATTTATGCACAAAATATTATTTCAAGAAGTCCACAAGACATCTGTGTAAAATCGGTAAAAATTACAAATTCCGAAAACGAATGCGTGAGACTGTGAACCGACAGCCATGGGAAATTAATGAGTCGCCACCTGAACATTTAATTTTTATGAACTTACGATGAACAACTCTAATACGTTCTGTGAATTTCAAATTTATTTGGCTTTTTTTCTTTCTGTAATTAACCTTTTGTATTTTGCATATTGTAAAGTTAAAGTTGCCTGATCTGATTAACTGATAATGATCATAATTGACTCTATATTGATGATTTCATTTTTCAAATCATCTATCAAAAATCTGAAGTTGAATAACAGCATATATTTAAATGGCGGTAATCAATGAGGCACTGTTCTCAGCTGACTTCCATCTCTTGCTGAATTTGATGGAATCATCAAATTATGTGTATTTATTATCAAAGACTTCATCGAGGTGAATCAAATAACGACATTTCAAATTAAATTTGTTAGGCGGATATTCGGATGTTTCATTCAGGTACTTCTAAAGTCTGACTTTATTTCGGATATATTAAACGCTCTCAAATTGAGAATATTACTGATATCTGATATATTCTTCCAATTTCCAAAAAGATGGATTTCTTAACACATGGACGCCTCAAGATTGTAGCTGATATGAAGACGTCAAAGCTCGTGAATAAACTAAATAAGGCAAAAACTGAGTTACGGAGGATTCTTGCGAAATAAAGAAACCATTAAACATTTCATAAGAAAGGGAATCTAACGTGAAAATGAGTTAATTAGCATGTATTGACACAAAAATCAATTGTGGATTATGTGACGGATTTTGTCAACGTATGTTTCTAATAAGGAACTTGAAGTGTTGATGAATTTCGAACAACATTGAATTTCACCAGAAACATATTCTTCGCTCGAAATAATCAAGTGTAATTTTTTTTTATCTGACTAACTGCTTCGATCAAGTTCTTAGAAACAATCTACCAGTTGCCATATGTTCACAGTTTGTGTACATCTTACTCTCCATGTGTTCACATGATAACGAAAGAAAACTTTCGATCACAGATTCAAAGCCGAATAAATGCAAACCTTCTCTGTATTATGTTGATAGTTGTTGAAGAAAATTATTAGGTTCCAGTCTCTTAAGGATGTTCTCCGCTTATCCACATTAATCAGTTCTTGCATGATTGTAACAACCTATATGTATGAAAATACATTTGAAAAACAAGGTGGTTTATTTTCGAAGGAAAATATCAAAAAAACTAATCTGCAAAGTTGTGCTCTTCTGTGTATATCGTCTCAGTGAAGGTTATCAAAATTCGTCAACGAAAATTCTATATTAGTGAATCAAAGTTAAATTGATTTAGTTTGATGTGCAATATTATTTTGAACTAACATAAACTTTTTTAAGAGTTATTCCGATTCATGTTTGAGCGAATAAAGAGCTTGGAAGCATTTCGCGCACTACCACGGTTGCGTTATTTAATTATTTTCACATGGAAGTATTTATCTATGGAAAACTTTACGGTCAGTTGTTACTACAAATAATAGTCTCAAATTAGTTTTTATAACAAGTAATCCATTTTCTCTATATTTTTGCGAACATCATCAGAGCATGGATTACCGAATCTACTCTTCGACAACTGTGTTATGTTTCGCGTAGCATTACGAAACGTCTATCGTCAAAGTAAGCAGGAATCTTTATTTCACACTCAAATCCATCGAATTCATTTACGTGTACGAAAAACCATTCGCAGATATTGAACCACGAATCCGATCAATACGAATCATATTTACGTGTATTTAAATTTACGTATTTATTTGTCACGTATTGTTAAGCTCATTTTCTTGTTGCGGTCAGCTTTTCTTATGTTGTGCCGGAATATAACACATCACATATGATTTATTATTTTTCGAGAAAAACGTTAGATTATCTTCGGATTAGACAGATATGTGTAACGAATAACAGTAAGGGTTTTATTCAGAACTCTGTTTCTATTACATGTGCATCACAATGTAACTGAAATGTGATATCTCCGTTGGCTAGTAGTGAATGATCAAATATTTAACAAACCAAATTCTTGGATTGGATGAATTATATTCTTTTATGGCATGATTTCGGATAAAAATTGTTCTTGTTGTAATCGCAGTAGAAAATGAAATATTCACAATCATTTTAGTTATGGCATATTTTGAACGACTGCTTGGCAAACATAACCATAAAATTTGATTTTAAAACGTCTACAGGACTTATGTGTAAAACCAGTCAAACATTTAAAACCACAATCCAGAATGTGAGCCATTTATGACTGAGTTCTTTGTACCCAGCTCAATCATCAACATAACTTACGACTGTTAGTCCTATCTACCCTGCTCTTAGATACTCTACCCAGTTCTGTCAATTTTTTCTCAATTTTTCCCACGGCTTTATATATTTACCTGACTTACGTGTTTTTTGACTTTCCCTTACTTCGTTTCACCTTAAGAATCAACAGTGAATGCTTGTCTGGAGACCTAGTTGTGTACTTGACACAGAATGTGTCAACCACTTGCAACGCCTGTTACTTATTTCCACCTACTCTGAACTGTTGTTCAGTCTATTTCAGAGCATGTTGTTGCTGTCCATTTGAAATTTTTTTTAATTGACGTTTTATTCATTCCATGTAAAATGCCTTGACAAGTAAATATGTGTGACCAGATATTTCGTAAAGTATAGCGCAAATACATCATATTTTTCAGATCAATCACGTCTTTTCACTGTTCTATCAAAATGCTCAATTAGTCTTGATCATAATCTTTTTCCCTTGAGGATATACAGGTATGATATTTCGATGAATCAGAGGACACAAACAAGATCGTATGTCAGTAAAAATATGTTTCGTTTGAAATACTAAATGAACTGAAGCAGAAAAATTAGCAAATAATTTATGCACAAAATATTATTTCAAGAAGTCCACAAGACATCTGTGTAAAATTGGTAAAAATTACAAATTCCGAAAACGAATGCGTGAGACTGTGAACCGACAGCCATGAGAAGTTAATGAGTCGTCACATGAACATTTCTAACTGTTAGAGCATACATTGTTTGTCAGTATAAATTAGTCTGTCACAAAGGAAGTGAAACTTATGTACAGACAGTAATAATATTTGAAATCTAATGACTGATAGATACTCGTTTAAAGAGACGAAAATTAATAAGAATGAAAATACTTTACTGCACTTCAAATCACATTTCAATGTCTGCTTGGTCTTTCATTTTATCAAAAGCAGTCATCATAAAAAGACGTCACCTAACGATTTTGAAGTTCGATGAAGCGATAATTTATGTTTAAATTTAGGACCGAAATCCATTGTGATGTCTAGGTTTTAAGGCAGACAAGTTCAGAAATTCTTCGTTTCAATAATCATGTGCAATACTGTTATCTTATTCCAGTTATCCTATATATAGTATTCCGATGTTTTATAGAATGAATGATTCACACAGGCAGTCAATTATTTGGGAAGTTGGATCCGCCGGCAGTAGCCAGTTAACAGATCACGACTACTGTAGTTTCCACGATCAGAGAGCTGAAGATGGAGTTTGCAACTTTCAATACTGAATAACAGTTCTGTACGCAAAATACTCAATTTTCTTTGATCAGACACTGTCAGCAACAATATAGACTGAACAACATTCTAGTGGAGGTAAAAAGTGAACAGCAGGCGGCGGAAGTGGTAAACACTCAGCGAAAACCTCACAACTGTGTCAAAAAAACAAGCACTAACATGCGATTCTCAAGGTAGAAGGAAAAGTGGAAAGCCATAAAAGTCGTTATTCAAAAGATTCCGACAGAATTGAAAAGAGAAGCTCAAATCAGGGTCGGTTGCAGTAATAGACGCAAGTAATGTGAATGATGAAGCTTTCTCTGCAGAACTCATTTTGATTAGCATTCTTTAGGTTGACTTTCAAATTATAATGATCAATGGGGGCATACTAGACCGTCATTGATTGGCGGATTACTCCAGTACGCTATTTCCTGGCTCTCGCATTTTTAACGCCGTTTCAAGTATTGATATCGTATTATATCATTGTGTGTAACATACACAGCTTTGTTTAGCACAAAATAATTACTTCACGGCTCAATAGTATAATAAGATTTATGTAGGTGAATGATGAATGAAATCACATCAAACCAATTGCATCGACTTGTTTTATTGTTAGGAGCACACTGATAAAAATGTCTTACGTTATATGTTAAAAACTAGTGTTTCCATGTCTGGATGTGGTTTATCAAATGAAGGCTGCTGCTAACAGGTCATTTGCACATAACTTCTTCAGTATTTGGGAAAATCACGTGATCCTATTCAAACGTAAATGTGTTTTATGTAGATATCTCTCGTCGGGTTCAAAACTAACATGCCAGTGTTAGATGATGGATCATTGAAAAGATATACTTGAATAAATGTTCGATATTCCTACTATTTTTCGCGAATGAAATGATATGTTCGGTTACAGTGTTATTCTTCCGAATGTCACACTGTTCCGACATTCCATGATTGATGAATAACAACGCCTGACTTTTGTTTATGTCCAGTGAACTTATTCACCTAATGCGTTTAAGAATCACCTAGCGAAAAATCCTCAGGAACCAACAAGTCACAATTCAAATCAATTGACGCTCTTTATTAAAATAATAATGATTTTAAGTACTTCTTGTAGAGGAAATGTATGGTTATATTTTTACTTCACCGCAGACGACGTAACAAGAAAGTACACAAACGAGATTTTGTCTATTCTTTAACTAATTTTATCGTACCGACATTTCATCTGGCGAAAAAAACGAAAGATAAAAGACGAAACAACACTCTTATTTACGATTTTATTGAAATAAGCATTAGAATTCCATTGGAATTTTCTAAAAGTTATCACCGTTTCATTTATGGCATAGTTCAACTCTAATTCGTTTCGGCATAGTAACGCCTTTGGTTTTCGGCCGCCATCTTGGTCTCTTTGTTACAATAATTATTTCGGGTGAATTGAAAAATGGTTTGAAATAGAATTGTCCTGCAGTTAATATATGCAAACGATCTGTTCATACAAAAGCCTGCTTCCGCGAAATTGTAATATTTGACACCCTTGTAACAGTTTGTGAAGTCATAGAGAGAAACATTATTCCAAATGCTTGTATAAAAGATAACAGATGAATAAAGGTAATTTTATAAATTACTCTTCAGTAGCCAAAAAAACTTATCGTCAGTTATATCATTCACAGTGTCCATAGTGTATATATTGTGAGGCCGTTATTATGTAAAATCACACCAAGGTGATCAAAGAAACATGTAATTAGTTCGTTCGAAGCTTACTTCACGTAAGAATCAGTCATTGATGAAATTATTCCTTGGAAAAATACAACTTATGATAATCGAATAAAATCACATACTTCAAAAGATCTGTTCTGTTATAAAGTTCAAGAGCAGCTCTGAAGTAACGCTTCCGATTTGAGGATCTTGAACTGCACACTGTCCATGCTTTTCGAATTCGTGTCCCCTTAGATAAAAAAAGTGTAATAATTATCGAGTAATCCTCATACAAAATTAATTCAGCACACATAATAACTATCATTCACGTTCATAAATTTAGAATAAAAGTCATTTAAGTAGTCAGTCAATCGAATTGAATTCACATATAATTCGGTGCGCATACATCGATTGGAAATCATGTAAGTTCTCTTGGTCCGCAAACTTCCAGCAATTTAAAATGAAAATAACGAATACATTTTTGGTAAACTTCAAAAGAGACTGAGTGCAGTCATTAAACCAGATGTATTGCAAGTTGTGTCAAATTAATTGACAAGACGTATATCAACTCTCAAACAAGACATGCCTTGGTAAACTACATTTGCACCTTGAAATCCTAGTGTGTACTTAAAAGTTCTGCTTTATTTTTAAAAACTGTGATGAATGATTTTTCCATGGGCTCACTAAATACACATGTGTTTCGAAATTTCAGATGACCTAATTCTATGCATCCGAAATCTGTGTTTGACTACGGAAAGTGGAAACCCGAATGTTTACTACATTATCGTTTCTCTAACTTGATAGTCAAATATTTCTGTAAACAAAACTGGAAAAGAGTAGACAAATCAAATAAAGTAATGATATTATGAAAACATGACAACAGGGCAAAAGTTGACAAACAATTTTCTTTCTTACCAAGAAATTCCTGTTGCGGACAAATTATTTAAACATGGCCATTTGCGATCTAATTCTGGTCTCAGCGGCTGAAAAAAGGTGAAAATTCTTGTTAGTAAGGTATCCCTCATTGACATGTAAATAAAATGCCGGTGATAACATTCCTTGTCCGAAATTCTTTGTTCACAGTTCGTGTATAAAAATGAGATTCACTTCCAATTGTGCTTTTTTATATATTTTGAGTGACCAATACTGACCTAAATTATAACTCCAAACAATGTTATAACTGAGATTGTAGCTTTCATAACGACGGTTTATTGAAAATTGACGAACGTTTCATTTATGAGAATGTTTATATTTAGATGATATCGGAATGATGCTGGCTGAATATCTTTTTACTTTTTCGCTACTATCAACAAATAGATTTTTACAGATTTTCCCAATGTACTTCTCAAATCTACATCTCAATGATGTGACTCAATTTAAATAGATAATATTTTGATATTACCATTTCAATATGCAGGTTTATTATTAAGGCAATTATTCGCATACTTGAAGGGCATATTGAATAACAGTCAGGGATAAATTATTTCTAACACTTCTGTTTCTATTTCGCCAGAAAAGTACTATACTTTGACAAGTTATGCCGGTTTTTTTTTGAAAAAAATAATATTTATATACTCGTTTCATTGTCATCGATCAGCATCCGTTTGAACTACTGCAAAATCACTGTTATCTTAAAGAACAGGAAGCAATAATTCACTGTCTGTGATATGGAAACTGTGTTAAAAACTTCATGCAGTCTATCTTTCCCAAACATTTTGTAACAGGAATACGTAATTTCGAGTAACCAAATGGCCTGCACTATGAGCATGTTGAGTTGAAAAAATTTTTCAAATGATAGATTAAACTCACTGTCTAAACAAGAAGGCATTTCAACTTACGATCGTTTTATTGATCATAATATTAGATCGCACACAGTTCAACAAACTCACATCAAACTGCAAGTACTTAAACTTTAATTCTAAACCAGTAAATATCGTTTATTACTTATGATTATGGTACTCACGATCCGAAGTCTAAATTTGTGAATCATAAATCATAGTAGTTCTTACTTTATCAACTGTGCGGTATACTTTAATCAATCAAAAATCGAAAAAGTAGAATGATTTTTCAATTTTAAGTTACTTAATCATTGTACAATTGAAGACAAATCACAAGCAATAGGTGTTTCATTTGTGCGCTTTCAGTTGACTGAAGCTTCAATCACAAATGTTGATAAATGACGCATAAGTTTCAGCGAATACCGCATTCAACTCACATTTATAAGTTACAAATTGAATTTTTCTGCCGCTGTGCAATTTGGAATTATGTCTGAATAAATTTCGGGTCTCCAAACGGAAAATTGAAAAACAATCATGTTTCAAACGATAGACCACACTGTTTTTTACGGTAGTTGGCAGAGTATCAGGTTCTTAAAATGTGTTGTTTCTATCACATTTTGCTTACGAATCTCAGTGGCATTATAATTTTATGTGAACTGTCGTACTACTATTATTAGTAGATTCATCTAATGAGCTGACTACACCACACTCATTAACGTGATCGAAATGCAAACGTTTTATTGATGCTCTTATTGTTTGTTCAATAAAATAATTTTATAAGACAAATATCAAACATCAAATATTACAGAAACATTTCCTGAAACTGACATCAGAATTTCATCATACCATAGTCCATGAATTGTGAAAGATGTAACTGCATCAGGTATTGAGCGCTAAATCAGTGAAAAAAAATATGATATCAAAAAAATGGTGTTCAGTCGCACTAACGATTGTACATTTCGAAATTTTATCAAGTGTGCTAACATTTTGTACGAAATCACAACTAATCTTTTCTGTTATTTTTGATTGTAGTAACCACAAATATCAAACTTCACCTATACTGCATACTCATTTGTACATTCATGAATTTCGCATAATGTCATTCTAATAATACAATATCCTGATGGTCAGTTTCAAGATCATATAATTTCGAATTTCAATGTCTTTCTCGAACACATAATCGTCGCGGTGTAGATCAGATAATAACTGAAGAATAGTTGTGAAAATCAAGTTCGCTGAAGGTGATATCGGCACCATGCAATTTTCAAATTCACTTTCCCTATCAATCACATAATATCATATCATCACTAGCTGGATTCAGTTTACAATATTTCAAGATAAATCCTGACATAATGAAATGTAATAAACAATATGTGTAAGCCTTATCAGAGGATTTCAATATGAATAAAACTGAATAAAGCGAATGTAAATCAATCATCCTTCATCCATACAATGAAGCAATCACTACAGTAATAAAATCTTCTCGTTTTTAAGGAAAGAAACATCACAGTATACAGAAACTAATTTTCGGGTGCCAGGTTAAGGCAAACGTGTACACTACGTGTATGTAAACTACAGTTATGATGGAGATTCCATGTGTACATTTACAGGTTGTTCAAGTTTGCTAGTTTTTTCATCATACGCTTAAGCCTTTCGTAAAACATATTCGAAATATACATCTAGTTAAAAAAATTCATTAGATGGAGTAACATAATGTCCATAATCAAAAATTGTCTGTTAAAAATTATTTATGACTGAAGAGTTAGAGGGATGATAGGAGTGCATCAAGTAAAGTTATTTCCGTCAAACATAGTTGAAAATATGAAGATGAGTATTATAATGCAGTGGACTGCGCTGTTGTTCATTTTTAATATTTTTCATTTTAAATTTTAAATTTTCCCATAAACTTCCTGCACTGTTCATCATTATACACACATATAGATTACGCCTAGGGGTGAATAGATAAAAAGAAAGTTGGAAACATTTGTGATTTCTTCACACAGAGAACAAAACGACAGGCAGTGGAGGCGGGAGTGAAATCATTCAGGAGTACCGACCAACAAAACTGATTATTAGAAGATAAAATTCTTGACAAAGGATGGCATTCATAGTGTACTTTTTACCAGTACAATTTATTCATGAAACTTCCTGAATGGAAAGTTGATTCCATGCTGATCGGAGACACTGAATATTTCTCGATTACAGAAAATATATTTCAAGTAATTTATTTGAAAGAAATTCCGGATAACTACTTATTCTGTGCCTGAAATTTGAAGTAGTTTATTAAATGAAATGATATGCAGCCGCGTTTCTCCTATCATCACTTTTTTCAGCTTCTTCAATTTATATTTAACGACCGTGTGTTTTAAGGTGAGGAAAACAGTGAGATGAAAATTTAGAAAAACCATACACTGATACAAAATTGATTGTTTATCAAGAACACTGTTGAGAAAGATAAGTATTTGAAAAGGATACAGAATCGATATTATGAACATAACCTATCTTAAGGTAATAATAAGAATTCATTCGATGAACAAGCAGTTGAAATGTTTGAGGTTCTCAACGAAATTATTGGTAACTGCTTCTCGTAAACCACGTACTTAACAAAATATACTTTTACGATGATACGATCAACTTTAGATTACTTGATGCGGGGACGTCATACTGACGAAACCTATTTAACCTAATTAACTATGTTTTATTTTCATTATCAATGATGAACAAAGTGAAGTGATCATTTCAGTAATAAAATTATGTTGTTTATCTTGAAAGAAACATTACTATAAAAGAATAACAATATGTTGGAGGCCAGGTTAAACCGAACTTGTAGGAAACCAACTTATATTTTGCGTTCCAAAAGTAACAATTGTAGTGCATGCGAGAATAATCAAGCGAACGAGTCTACAAGTATTAAATAAATAAAGAATATATCAGGTAGTTCAAATAATATCTTAAATTCAAATCGGATAGAAACGTGATGTGCTGGTCAAGATAATTACATATCCAAAATCATAGTCTAATCATGTTTGTTATTATTATAATTCTAGTATCATAAACAGCTTCGTCACCAGAATATTCGAGGCTTCTTCCTGTCAAAGTCTGGAAAAGCGAGGATGGTTTGGCATAAGTTGGCGACAACATCTCATCAAAAATCAACATGTCAATAAAAACGGTAACCGTGAAAATTAATTTAAGCTGCTTGTACTTGAACATTTTTTTCAAACTGTTGAACGTAATCGCTTTCACTTTCGAAATTCACTTTACTTCTTTTGAATTCAAAATGTAAATAACTTCATCACTTTGTTGTTAGGAAACCAATATATGTTGATGAAAATATAATAAACCCTATGGAAACTCTTTCTTCGAATAACCAATAGCTTTATATATAAACATTGTTGAGGCTTTACCTTTGTATGAGTTGAAACGATAAGAATCGTAATTATTGCAAAATATTTCGTAATCTGTTCTACCTAATCCACTCAGAAAGAATAGGGATCAATTCACTAGAAAAATACATATAAAAATCGGCATGACTGATCAAAACTGTATTATCGCGTTAAAATTACATACTGATAGTTGGTTTCAAAGTAAGAGAACAACACACTTCAGTGTGAATGATTTCAAGAGTAGGTAGAGTATGTTCGAAATTGACGAAGCACTGCAAAGTGAATGACATTATATTGTATTCACTGTATAGTTGTGACTTTTTTGATTTTAATGTTCAGTCGATGTAGCAAACATCTGGATTTCATTTCATTGAAAGTAAAATAAACAGACTCTTGAATAGTTTCATAGGGAGAGAAACATGTTTCTGATGCGTTGATCCAATGTAAGTAATTATTCGAGTTGTAAAGTTAGGCCTAGACTATTTATGGAATGCAAAAATCGGTGCTCGACGTTGGTACATTTGCCAACCAACTGATATGACTTCAAATAACGGTCGAAGTTTTTCAATCTCAAATCACAAAAAGGGATAAGATGAGTCGATTGCAAAAATTGTGTTCACTATACAGCACGTAGAAAATAACGACATTTGGCACATAAAGCATTAAAAAAAGGGTAGAACAACAACTTTTGTTGATAATAACATATCATAAACAGTAGGTGAAAGACACTGACACGTTGTCAAGAAGAGGGTGAATCCAAGTAAATCAACCGAAGCAACAAATCATAAGGTCAAAGATCTCACACTGTCTTTGAGTCAGAGAATAGAATACTGAACAAATTCACTGTCTGATGATTTCCAATAACACTTCGATTTGATTATAATACATACACAATTGCAAATTCAGCTGAATAAAACTCCATCGTTAATTGCGTTTTTTTTGCTGGTGGAAAAATCCAATGTATGTTATGTGATTTATTTGCTACCAGTTTGTTACATATATGCTCCATAACTCAGTTTGCGTTTACTTCTATTTCAGTTTGACATTTTCAGTAGTTTGAATGCTTCTAGAGAATCGCTTCGAAACATCGGTATTCGCTCGGTCCTAAACAATTGAAACACCCTGTCACCTAAATCAAAATTTGCAAATCTCGTTTAACATATGCGGTTTTCCGACGAGTCAGAGAAGATTTGATGCATGAGAACAGGAAGCGCATCACGAAATAAAACATTCGTTTTAGAATCATACATAAACTAACGTCAACTTAATAGGTTTAGCGATGTTGTTTGTAATAAAAACACATAGTTTGATGATACAACGAAAATTGTATTGAGTGGAAGTGACGTCAGATAGGAAGAAGGCATATATGATTCTCCCGATTCCATAAATTTTATTTGTCACCTGCATTAACCGATAAATGCGTCGTCACAAATAATATGATAGCAAACATGAAATTACCGGAGAATCAGAGCTTCACAATATGAGAAATACTCAAGGTTTCTTACAAAGAGAACGAATGTCGCTGAACTGTGAAATTTGCTTTATTTCGGAAAGTTGCTCATCTTAAAGCCACTTGAAATTATTCTTCCATTTATCGACTCGTTAACTTATGAAGAGCTGTTTATTAGGTATCTGACGCAATCTTTTACGGAAGCTGTGGTCCTGAACGTGTTGCTGTAAAACCGAAATAAGACACTTATCTTGTGGACTTTTTGAACTGCCATTTCAGAGATATGTTTAGAAAGTAGTCGAGAATACTTCGTTCTCTACTTCGATTATTACAAAAATAATTTCTATCCGAAATCTTGAATAAAATGAATATGAATCATCCGATACCAAAATAAGCTTGGTTACAGGACAACGGAGATATCACAACTCCAATATATTGTGATGCAGCTGTTATAAAAAACACTACTGAATGAAAACTTTACTATTATTCGCCACAAATATCTGTCAAATAAGAGAATCTAACGTTTTTCTAAAAATATAACAAGTCATCTGTGATGTGATTTCTTTTAACGCAACATAAGAAAAGCTAACCGTATAACGACAATGACTTTAATAACACGTGACAAAACAAACACGTACCTTTAAATACACATTAAGATGATTGGTTTTGATCTGATTCACGGTGTAATATCTATCAATAATTTTACTATCACGTCATTTGATCCGACGGATTTCAATGTGCATTGTGGATTCTTACTAACTTCAAAATAAAATTTTCGTAATGTCACGCAAAAAACTATCACAGTTGTCTGAAAGCTGATCCGGTGTTAGTAGTTTATGATGATGTTTGCTTAAATACGTAGATTATGGATTTCTTGTTATAAAAACTAATTTGAGGTTGTTATCTTCAGTAACAACTGACCATAACGTTCATAATTGATAAATACTTTCAGATGAAAAGAAGTGAATATCGCTACTGTGGTAGTACGCGAAATGCTTCAAAGCTTTTCATTCGCTCAAACGTGTATCGGAATAACTCTTATCAAACTTTATGTTAGTTCAAAATAATATTGCACATCCAGCTAAATCAATTTAACTATGAATCCCTTATATAGAATTTCCATTGACGGATTGTGATACCCTTCACTGAGAGGATATACACGGAACAGTACAAATTTACAGTTTACGTCAAAAATAAACCGTCTTGTTTGTCGAATGTATCTTTTTTCATATAGGTTGTTAGAACCATGCAAGTACTGATAATTTGCTTGAATGGTGAACATCCTTAGGAGAGTAAAACCTAATAATTTTTTTCAACAACTACTAACAGAATTCAGGGTAGGTTTGAAACACCGCATTTATTCTGCTTTGATTCTTTGATTGATCTAATTTTTTCGTGATGATGTAAACACATCAGGAGTACATAAAGTGTGAACACATTGGCAACTGATAGATTGTACCTGAGAAACTTGACTAGTCAAACGGAGAATATGTTTCTAGTGAAATTCAATGAAATTCCATGCTTGTTGTTAAGTATAAGCAACACATGTCCCAACCGCGTCATGTGAGAAAGTTTCAACACTTCATCTATTAGCCGACCACACCTAACTTAGACCCGTTTATTAAAGACAGAGCTACTTCTATAGTTCTTAAGTTGACACGCAGTGTGCGCATGCTAACTAGCAAGAGAAAACAGCACAATACTTCTGATGAAGATGCTATGAAACATCGTGTGTGGTGGACACGAGACAGTTTGAACGATGAAACAGCAAACAAACAGCGACGACCATCAATAACGGTAATGGGGAGGATGATCAACGAAAAGAATAAAAATGGATATGAACGTCAAAAACAGAATAGGATAAAAAAATGATGTTAGGTGGTCAATGCTCGATTGCTAGATTTTGGTGCCAATACGATTTTAACATCATGCAGAAAGTAGTCATATCCTTCGTTAGCCCAATACAGTTGAAATGCGTCCACTTAATTTGTTTATCGATGGCACTCATGGTGAGTCTGATTCTTTAAAACGTAACTTGACAGTTAATGTGGACAACAATTCGTTGTCCCATGAATAGAATAGTATAAGCCAGAATAAGTGTCACTAAGAAAATTGAACGCATGTACAGATACTAATAATATTTGAAATCCAACGACTGATGGGAACTCATTCTACAGAGATGAAAATTATTTGGAATGCTGATACTTTATAGCGGTTCAAATCACATTTCAATTTCTGCTTCGTCTATCGTTTAACCAATAACATCAATCATAGGAAAACGTCACATAACGAATTTGAAGTTAGATAAAGCCATAAATAAAGCTTAAACTTACGAACAAAATCCGTCGTGATGTCCAGTTTTCTAGAATGAGAAAATGAGATTATCTTTGTTTCAAAAAAATCATTCGCAATATTGTTTTATTATTCTACTAAACAGACAAATTACGATTGAAAATTTGATATAATGAATAATTAGAACTGACAGTAAATTAGTTGCTTCGAAAGAACCGCGGGAAGCAGCGCGTGAACAGATCGCGCAAAATGCAGACGCACCATAAGCAGAGAAATGCACTGAGTATGAGACAGCAAACAATAACAGTTCTTCAAGCGAAATGTAAAGACTTATTTGACAAGAAACTATCAGCAAAATAATACAGAGGACAGAATACCAATGGTGGTTGAAAGTGAAGAGCAGGCTGCTGAAGTGACGAACGCACACAGCGACAAGCTCACAACTGTGTCACCAGAGAAGCACTTACTGGCAATCCTCAAGGTAGAACGGACAGCGGAAATCAATAAAAGTCGTTAATCAGGAAAATATTGAAAGGCATGGGAGAATGATGAAAACAAAATTGACAGAATTGAACAGGAAATCTCAGATCAGGGTTCATAACAGTAACAGGCGCAAGTTATGTGAATAATGAAGCTGTCTCCGCAGAACTCATTTTGATTAGCATTGTTTAGATTGACTTTCAAAATACAATTATCAATAGGAGCCGCCCAGACTGTCATAAGTTGGCGGATTAGTCTTGTACGCTCTTTTGTGGCTCTCACATTTTCACTTGCGTCGACTCGTTTTATTGTAAGAAGCACGCTGATAAAAATGTCTTACGTTATACGGCAAAAATGTACTGTTTCCATGTCCCGACATGCTTCATCAAATGAAGGCTGCTGCTAACAGGTCATTCGCATAGTACTTCACCAGTATTTTAGAAACTAACGTGATGCTCTTCAAACGTAAATGTGTTTTAAGTGGACATCTCCTGCCTGGTTCAAAACTAATGTGCCAGTGTAAAATGATTGTTCTTTTGAAAAGATATACTTGAATAAATGTTTGATATTCCTACTAATTTTCGCGAATGAAATGATATGCACAGTTGCAATATTGTTCTTCAGAATGTCACACTGTTCCGACATTCCATGATTGATGAATAACAACGCCTGACTTTTGTTTATGTACAGTAAACGTATTCACGTAATCCGTTTCAGAATCATCTAGCGAAAATACCTCAAGAACCAACAAGTCACAATTCAAATCAATTTATGCTTCACTGAAGACGACCAAACAAGCAATTAAGGAAACGACATTCTGTCTATTCTTCACCTGATTTTATCGTACTGACATTTCATTTGGCGAAAAAACGAAAGATAAAAGACGAAATAACACTCTTATTATTGATTGTATTGAATTGATCATTAGAATTCCATTGAAAATTTCTACAAGTAATCACAGTTTCATTCATGGCATAGTTCAACGCAAAGTCATTTACGCCTAATAACTCGTTCAGTTTTCGCCCGCCATCTTGGTCTTCTTGTTACATAAATTAGTTCGGATGAATTGAAAAATAGTTTGAAATAGAATTCTCTCGGACAGACGCCATATGAACGCCATATGCAAACGATCTGTTCATACAAAAGCGAACTTCCTCCAAATTATAATATTTGACACCCTTGTAACAGTTTGTGTAATCATAGAGAGAAACATTATTCCAAATGCTTGTATAATAGATAACAAATGAAAAAATTCATTTTATTAACATCTGTTTAGTGGCCAAAAGTATCTATCATCAGTTATATCATTCATATGGTCGATAGTGTTTATATTGTGTGTCCGCTATTACATAAAACCACACTAAGTTGATCAAACAAGAATGTAAATAGTTCGTTCGAATTTAAATGAATGTGAGAGAAAAACTTACTGTCCCGCATCCTCATCTGCATAAAACCCAGGCTGGATCAGTGTTTTCTTTTTTCCTAAAATTTTACACTGTTAGTAACAAGAATTTCTGAACAACAATCTATGTTGGTTGAAAGTGAAGAGCAGGCTGCTGAAGTGACGAACGCACACAGCGACAAGCTCACAACTGTGTCACCAGAGAAGCACTTACTGGCAATCCTCAAGGTAGAACGGACAGCGGAAATCAATAAAAGTCGTTAATCAGGAAAATATTGAAAGGCATGGGAGAATGATGAAAACAAAATTGACAGAATTGAACAGGAAATCTCAGATCAGGGTCCATAACAGTAACAGGCGCAAGTTATGTGAATAATGAAGCTGTCTCCGCAGAACTCATTTTGATTAGCATTGTTTAGATTGACTTTCAAAATACAATTATCAATAGGAGCCGCCCAGACTGTCATAAGTTGGCGGATTAGTCTTGTACGCTCTTTTGTGGCTCTCACATTTTCACTTGCGTCGACTCGTTTTATTGTAAGAAGCACGCTGATAAAAATGTCTTACGTTATACGGCAAAAATGTACTGTTTCCATGTCCCGACATGCTTCATCAAATGAAGGCTGCTGCTAACAGGTCATTCGCATAGTACTTCACCAGTATTTTAGAAACTAACGTGATGCTCTTCAAACGTAAATGTGTTTTAAGTGGACATCTCCTGCCTGGTTCAAAACTAATGTGCCAGTGTAAAATGATTGTTCTTTTGAAAAGATATACTTGAATAAATGTTTGATATTCCTACTAATTTTCGCGAATGAAATGATATGCACAGTTGCAATATTGTTCTTCAGAATGTCACACTGTTCCGACATTCCATGATTGATGAATAACAACGCCTGACTTTTGTTTATGTACAGTAAACGTATTCACGTAATCCGTTTCAGAATCATCTAGCGAAAATACCTCAAGAACCAACAAGTCACAATTCAAATCAATTTATGCTTCACTGAAGACGACCAAACAAGCAATTAAGGAAACGACATTCTGTCTATTCTTCACCTGATTTTATCGTACTGACATTTCATTTGGCGAAAAAACGAAAGATAAAAGACGAAATAACACTCTTATTATTGATTGTATTGAATTGATCATTAGAATTCCATTGAAAATTTCTACAAGTAATCACAGTTTCATTCATGGCATAGTTCAACTCAAAGTCATTTACGCCTAATAACTCGTTCAGTTTTCGCCCGCCATCTTGGTCTTCTTGTTACATAAATTAGTTCGGATGAATTGAAAAATAGTTTGAAATAGAATTCTCTCGGACAGACGCCATATGAACGCCATATGCAAACGATCTGTTCATACAAAAGCGAACTTCCTCCAAATTATAATATTTGACACCCTTGTAACAGTTTGTGTAATCATAGAGAGAAACATTATTCCAAATGCTTGTATATGAGAAAACAAATGAAAAAATTATTCTTAATAATAACTGTTCAGGGGCCAGAAGTCTCAATCATCAGTTATATCATTCATATGGTCGATAGTGTTTATATTGTGTGGCCGCTATTACATAAAATCACACTAAGTTGATCAAACAAGAATGTAAATAGTTCGTTCGAATTTAAATGAATGTGAGAGAAAAACTTACTGTCCCGCATCCTCATCTGCATAAAACCCAGGCTGGATCAGTGTTTTCTTTTTCCCTAAAATTTTACATTGTTAGTAACAAGATTGTCTGAACAACAATCTATGTTGGTTGAAAGTGAAGAGCAGGCTGCTGAAGTGACGAACGCACACAGCGACAAGCTCACAACTGTGTCACCAGAGAAGCACTTACTGGCAATCCTCAAGGTAGAACGGACAGCGGAAATCAATAAAAGTCGTTAATCAGGAAAATATTGAAAGGCATGGGAGAATGATGAAAACAAAATTGACAGAATTGAACAGGAAATCTCAGATCAGGGTCCATAACAGTAACAGGCGCAAGTTATGTGAATAATGAAGCTGTCTCCGCAGAACTCATTTTGATTAGCATTGTTTAGATTGACTTTCAAAATACAATTATCAATAGGAGCCGCCCAGACTGTCATAAGTTGGCGGATTAGTCTTGTACGCTCTTTTGTGGCTCTCACATTTTCACTTGCGTCGACTCGTTTTATTGTAAGAAGCACGCTGATAAAAATGTCTTACGTTATACGGCAAAAATGTACTGTTTCCATGTCCCGACATGCTTCATCAAATGAAGGCTGCTGCTAACAGGTCATTCGCATAGTACTTCACCAGTATTTTAGAAACTAACGTGATGCTCTTCAAACGTAAATGTGTTTTAAGTGGACATCTCCTGCCTGGTTCAAAACTAATGTGCCAGTGTAAAATGATTGTTCTTTTGAAAAGATATACTTGAATAAATGTTTGATATTCCTACTAATTTTCGCGAATGAAATGATATGCACAGTTGCAATATTGTTCTTCAGAATGTCACACTGTTCCGACATTCCATGATTGATGAATAACAACGCCTGACTTTTGTTTATGTACAGTAAACGTATTCACGTAATCCGTTTCAGAATCATCTAGCGAAAATACCTCAAGAACCAACAAGTCACAATTCAAATCAATTTATGCTTCACTGAAGACGACCAAACAAGCAATTAAGGAAACGACATTCTGTCTATTCTTCACCTGATTTTATCGTACTGACATTTCATTTGGCGAAAAAACGAAAGATAAAAGACGAAATAACACTCTTATTATTGATTGTATTGAATTGATCATTGGAATTCCATTGAAAATTTCTACAAGTAATCACAGTTTCATTCATGGCATAGTTCAACGCAAAGTCATTTACGCCTAATAACTCGTTCAGTTTTCGCCCGCCATCTTGGTCTTCTTGTTACATAAATTAGTTCGGATGAATTGAAAAATAGTTTGAAATAGAATTCTCTCGGACAGACGCCATATGAACGCCATATGCAAACGATCTGTTCATACAAAAGCGAACTTCCTCCAAATTATAATATTTGACACCCTTGTAACAGTTTGTGTAATCATAGAGAGAAACATTATTCCAAATGCTTGTATAATAGATAACAAATGAAAAAATTCATTTTATTAACATCTGTTTAGTGGCCAAAAGTATCTATCATCAGTTATATCATTCATATGGTCGATAGTGTTTATATTGTGTGTCCGCTATTACATAAAACCACACTAAGTTGATCAAACAAGAATGTAAATAGTTCGTTCGAATTTAAATGAATGTGAGAGAAAAACTTACTGTCCCGCATCCTCATCTGCATAAAACCCAGGCTGGATCAGTGTTTTCTTTTTTCCTAAAATTTTACACTGTTAGTAACAAGAATTTCTGAACAACAATCTATGTTGGTTGAAAGTGAAGAGCAGGCTGCTGAAGTGACGAACGCACACAGCGACAAGCTCACAACTGTGTCACCAGAGAAGCACTTACTGGCAATCCTCAAGGTAGAACGGACAGCGGAAATCAATAAAAGTCGTTAATCAGGAAAATATTGAAAGGCATGGGAGAATGATGAAAACAAAATTGACAGAATTGAACAGGAAATCTCAGATCAGGGTCCATAACAGTAACAGGCGCAAGTTATGTGAATAATGAAGCTGTCTCCGCAGAACTCATTTTGATTAGCATTGTTTAGATTGACTTTCAAAATACAATTATCAATAGGAGCCGCCCAGACTGTCATAAGTTGGCGGATTAGTCTTGTACGCTCTTTTGTGGCTCTCACATTTTCACTTGCGTCGACTCGTTTTATTGTAAGAAGCACGCTGATAAAAATGTCTTACGTTATACGGCAAAAATGTACTGTTTCCATGTCCCGACATGCTTCATCAAATGAAGGCTGCTGCTAACAGGTCATTCGCATAGTACTTCACCAGTATTTTAGAAACTAACGTGATGCTCTTCAAACGTAAATGTGTTTTAAGTGGACATCTCCTGCCTGGTTCAAAACTAATGTGCCAGTGTAAAATGATTGTTCTTTTGAAAAGATATACTTGAATAAATGTTTGATATTCCTACTAATTTTCGCGAATGAAATGATATGCACAGTTGCAATATTGTTCTTCAGAATGTCACACTGTTCCGACATTCCATGATTGATGAATAACAACGCCTGACTTTTGTTTATGTACAGTAAACGTATTCACGTAATCCGTTTCAGAATCATCTAGCGAAAATACCTCAAGAACCAACAAGTCACAATTCAAATCAATTTATGCTTCACTGAAGACGACCAAACAAGCAATTAAGGAAACGACATTCTGTCTATTCTTCACCTGATTTTATCGTACTGACATTTCATTTGGCGAAAAAACGAAAGATAAAAGACGAAATAACACTCTTATTATTGATTGTATTGAATTGATCATTGGAATTCCATTGAAAATTTCTACAAGTAATCACAGTTTCATTTATGGCATTGTTCAACTCAAAGTCATTTACGCCTAATAACTCGTTCAGTTTTCGCCCGCCATCTTGGTCTTCTTGTTACATAAATTAGTTCGGATGAATTGAAAAATAGTTTGAAATAGAATTCTCTCGGACAGACGCCATATGAACGCCATATGCAGACGATCTGTTGATCGGACACGCGTTAGCAAATACTCTTACCTGTTTCTCTAGACAAGCCTCCGCTTGGTGCCTGAAGTCAAAATGATAATAGGTACGCTTCGTAGCACAGGTGGCCGAGAATTAGTGAGAGATATGCGAGGAGTGAACAAACGTTGGACAAAAATGGATAAGGATGCTCATGTAATCTGTTTTGGCGGCCTATGCTCTGTTTGTTTAACAGGCGTTAATATGTAAGTAAGCGAAGTACATTTTAAATTCTATAATGGTGTGGTTGTGTATATAAGTAATTTTTCATTCTAGTTGATAGAGACACTTAGGTTATATGATGCTCGAATACTTGTAACGATGTTGTGGCGTCTAAGTGTGCTGTAATTAAGTAAATAAAAACAAACATTAGACTGATTTTCAAGCAACAGTTCCTGCTCTCCATACAATTCGTAACGTTGCAGTGTGAGTTGATTCACTGGTAGCCATTTATTGACATTTAAATCTTACCATATACCGTAATACTGACATGAAAACCAATTCAGAAACTACGCTGGGCGTTCATGAAGGTGCGTCATGTTACACATTTTAATTGGAATCACAGATTTATCATTCAAATTATACGTTGAACGAAATAAAGCAATGATCTCAACATAGGTTGATTGCCCAGACAGCATCAACACCAATCTCTGTAGTATGTTGGTGTTACACATTATCGATAATTGTCAATCCCAAAAAATGATCTTTAATAGCAAAAATTACAAGAGAACAACTTCACGTCAGAATCAGTCATTGATGAAACTACTCACCGAATGAATACAACTTATGATAATAGGAATAAAATCTCGTACTTCGAAATATCTGTTCTGTTATACAAAACAAGAGCAGCATTGAAGTAACCAAAGACGCTTTTGATTCGAGGATCTTGAAATGCACACTGTCCATGTTTTCCGAATTCGCGTTTTCTTATATGAAAAAGGTAACATAATATTTAGTCTTCCACACATAGTCAATTCAACATACATAATTATTATCATTCACGGTCATGAGCGCTGCAATGAAAAAAGTTGGATTAAAGGTCACTTAGCTAGTCGATGAATTGAATAGAATTCACAAATAATTTGATGCGTATGCATCGATTGCAAATCTTATAAGTACTAATTTTTTAAAGTTGCGACCTGAATTATCATTCTAAACGCTCTGAAACTTGAAATGAATATAACCGATCGCCTTTGGCCAAACGTTGAAACAAAACTAACTGATTTAGAGCCATTCTGTTTAAATAAATGTCTTTTTTGTTAAAGAACATTGGATTTATCATGCGCTGAGAAAAGAAGTAAACTGATGCAAGTGATGTTCAAAGAATATCTCTAGGCAATCTGCTTACACATGACAAGACAAACGGATACTAACTCGTCGTTTATCGACTCTCACACGAGTTATGCTTTTGCTAATTACATTTTTGCTTCTAAATCCTAGTGTTTATTTGAATCTTCTGCTTTATTTTTGAAAGATATTTTGATTAATTTTCTCATGAGTACATTAAGTACACACGTGTTGTAAAATTTAATACTACCTATTTGTATGCATTCGAAATCTGTCTTCAGCTTCTAGATGGGTGTTAACATACATTAACTTCATGATTGTTTTCTAATACTAACAGTTGATTATTTCTGTATCAGTTCTGATACACAGAATTTATATTAAAATATGACATAGATTTACCTTAATTATTGACAACAGGCTAAGCCATAACGTACAAATTTCATACCTACCAAAATGTTTCTCTCGCGGAATAATTTTTCAAACGGGGCCATTTGTGATCTAATTCAGGTCTCATTGGCTGAAATAAAGTAAGGTATATTTAAACAACTTTTCAATCAAAAGGCTTGTCAGTCTAATCTAAGTATTAAGCAACCTTGTCCGAAATGCTTTGTTTGCAGTTTGTCCGAAAAGTAGAGTTTTTCTTTTCAATTTCGGTGATTGCAGATATTATAAAATATCAGCACGCACCTTTGTTATCAGTCCAATGTATTTTAATAATTGAGCGGTCACATATATGAAATGTATATGGAATAACAGTCAGAGATAAATTATTTCTCGTAATTCTACTCCTTTTTTATGTCATGATAGTGGTCACCTGTAAAACCACTGTCCTCAGAAGGAATGACTAACATTATTTCACAATCAATGATACGGAAAGTCTGTTGTACGATTGGAGTAGTCTATTCATGTTCATAGATTTGTAACAAGAATCGATAATTTTATAAAACACATCTTATGAAGACGAAGGAATTTCAATTTATGATTGATTTATCGATCGTTATATTACATCTCACACACTAATCATAATGTAGCTCACACTCTGAATGCTGAATTTGTGAACCGTATTTAAGTTTTCTACTATATGTACTAATTTTCTTCACAGTGCAGTTTACTCGAATGGATGAACAAACAGAAATGTCTTATGATTGTTCAATGCGAAGTTAATTGATCAGTGTAAAATTAAATCCCATTGTTTATATACAAAACGAATCACCATAATTAGTGATTATTTTACTATCAAGGAATAGGCGTTTTATTTGTAAGATTATTGTTGACTAAAGATTTATTCATAAATATCTATAAATTATAGAAAATTGTTACGCGAATATCAAAGTCAGCTCACATCTAGAAGTGTCGAATTGAACGTTACTATCGGTGTGCAATTTGGAGTTATGCCTGGATAAATTTGAGGCCTTTCAAACGAAGAAGGTGAACAGAAATTATTTTTCAATTATAAGGGGATTAATGTAATCTATGACAGTCAGCTGAATATCATGTTTTCCAAAATTCATGTTTCTATCCAATATTTACTTCATGATACATATGATACATATAATTCCCTCAATAAATGAATCCAAAGTCGATTCAAGCATAATTGAATATTTCAAAGGAAGCAATTATGTTATCAGTAATGTTTGAGATTTTTAAAAATCTATTATCTTTATCATAGTATAGAATAACTTTTCTATTATTTAGCGTCGCAACGTATATTCCTTGAATACATTGCATTTTTGTCATGGTAATTCTTAAGTGTTTTTGTCATTTCCGTAGTTAAGTTCACTTCATAAATGTTCCTCATTTACAGTTAACCGTCTTATCACGGTTTTATACAAGTTCACATGACTTCATAACATATGCCATGTTAACAGATTCATTGACGTTCTACTTAATTAAAGCTAGTTGCTGCACCTGAATCCTGTTTCGACAGTCGTCTTACCATTATTAGCAGACTTATCTAATGAGCTGTCTACTTAATACTCAGTTACGCGATGTACATGGAAAAGGTTGATTGATGTTCACATTTCTTTTTCAAATACATTATATTTTTATATAAATTTGAAACGTTAATTACTTCAGAGTAATTCGCACGACGTAACTTTGAAATTTCATATAACCATAGACCATGAATTGTGAATGATGTCACTACATCAGGTATTGGGCGCTGAATAACACGAAAAGAAAATGATATAAAAACGTGGTGTACAATCTTTATAATGAAAGAACACTTTGAAATTTGTATCACTTGTGTGATTTCACAACTTATCTTTCTGTTATTTGAAATTGTAGCACCCTCAAATATCAAAATGCAACTTTACAACATATGCTGTGGCACTTCCACCAATTCGCCGCATTGTGGATCTAATAATATACATTCGTGACGGTAAGTATTGACATCATGAAATTTTCAAAATCAATTTCTGTCCCGATGACATAATCGTTACCTTGTGGATCAGATAACAATGCAAGATTAATTGTGACTTTCCAATTTGCCGACGGCAATGTCGGCATCATGCTGTTTACAAATTCACCTTCCCTGCCAATCACATAACGTTATGTCATCCTTATCTGGATTCAGTCGATAGTCCATGTTGATATGACTGAACACAATGAAACAAAATGTCTTTCCACAGGTATAGTAACAATACTAGGTCGCTAGATCTGGGGATGTCATTGTGATGAGAGTCAAAAAACGTTAATTTAGTAAAATCATGAATCACGAATAAAATGAATCATTCATTTAGTATATAAAATGGTTTTGAACATCACGGTAAAAACATTACTATATAGGAATAACAAATTGTTTTAGTCCGGGTTAAACCAAACTGGTAGGAATCCCAAGTTATATTTTGCGTCTGAACAATCACAATTGTAGTGCACGCACTAACATTCAAACAAACGAGTCCACAATTGATAAATAAAGAAAGAATATGAGAGGTTTTTAAAATATCATCTAAAATTGAAAGCTGAAGCAAACGTTCTGCAATATTTAGGATATTTACATCTCCAAAATTAAAGTTCAATCATCTTCGTTATTAATATAATCCTATAATCATAAATACGTGATGGCTTTTGACGACATCATTTTGAATAACATCATCCATTTCGAAAAAAATATAATTAAATTATGACATTCATATTCACGTAGGAGTTTTAGTAAAAAAAGTTTCAGTCGACCTATGACATCAGAAACATAAACAACAACATCTTATTTGTCTTTTCCGAAATAAATAGAATTTTGACTTACGAAACGCACATTGCCAACCAGCGAATATTATTAACAATCGAAATAGAAAATCGTGTTTAGATTCTAAATGACAGAAATTGCAACTTATATGTACATATAAAACCGGATTATATAAAAGTTTTATCTAATCACGTAATGAGGTAAAATAATAGTAGACATGTCATAAAGTTCATTCACACGATCACTCTATATTTATTAAGAGTGAATAAGTACACTTAGTCAACATTGTGGTGATTTTATGGCTATATTATCAGGTTGTTGAAGTATGCACGTTTTTTCATTCTACAACAAAGTGTATGGTACAAAATTTTCAAACAAAACAATTACCTAAAAAAATATTCAGCATCTGGAGTAACCTTATGTACAAAGTCTTGAAAAAATTGTTGAAAATGATATTTATGTGTGAAGAATTAAACAAATGATGAGAATCCATCAGACAGAGATAGCTTCTCTCAAACCTAGCCACAGACGTGTTCACGAGTATTATTAGTCAGTAGACTACATTTTCATCCATTATTCTGCTAACCAATTCCTGCAAAAACAAAGCTCATCAATTACTTAGTAATCTGATTCACCAATTTATGCAGTATGTGCTCACAGATTATGTGATGGTCGATAATTTATATTCCTGGAAAAACTATCTGCACCGTTCACTATGATAACCGCTAATAGATAACGACAAGTGGTGTAAACATCAATAGAGAGTTGTAAACATTTGTGATTGCTTCTCAGGCATTGGAAGCGATAAAAAATGATAAAAGAGTACCGATGGACCAGAAAACAACAAATTTTTTTACACAAACGATGACTTTTAAAGTGCTCTAGTCATCAGTAAAATTTCTCCATGAACTTCCGTGAATGAAAAGTTGATTTCATGCTGATCGAAGAATTTAAATGTCTAGCGATTACAGTAAATCTATTTCAGATTACTTTATTGGCTGAAATGTTGGATGACCATTTTTTTCTATGCATTGATTTCATAGTAATTTTCTGATAAAAGTGATATACATCAACGTTTTTCCCAACATCATTTCATTCAGGAACTAAAATCAATCTATTTTGAAGGTTTTGGTTTTGGAAAATCCCTTCATGTATATATATTTATGTTATCATATGACTGACCCTTGTGTCGACATTTTGGTGCTCTATCTGATTCCATTTTGAGTTTTTGTCATGTGTTTATTGTTATTATTTCTGTATCTTCTGCTTATATTGAAGTTTTTATGTTTCCTTCTGAATTATACATACCTTGTTCAAATTTGATACTTAATATGGCTTCAGCCATATTTGGATTTGATACTCTAGCAGTAACGTACTGTAAGCACTTATTCTTCCAGCAACAGAAGCCATTGAGGTAATAGGAAAATCAAAGGTGTAATATTGTTTAAGTAATTGTCTGTATTCCCCTTTTTTAAGTAAATACAGAACCGTTCTCCCGCAGAATTATCGTTTTTGGACTTGAACAAGGTTAGACACATATGGACCTACACTATTCTAGGTAAAGTAATTACAACCTAATACTTAATGAAGGTGGGAAAACTGTGTGTATAGACACAATAATATATGTTACATCAATATGATGATAACAAAATCAGAAACAAAATCAGTCAACTGTAATCAGTTATGTAGGTTGATATTGTATATTACACTCAGATCACATAACACCATCTTGTCGTTGTATCATTTCGATTAATTATAACATAGATACTCGATTCAAATCATAGAGTAACGTATGACGCGATATATATGTAATGATTTTTAGTGAATTTGGCGTATTTCGTATCAGCATGCTTACGGTATCAACCTCAAAAATGCAGAATAAATAGAGAGAAATATAACACACTAAGTTTCAAAAATGATGATCACTGAGACGCAAAACCCAGGTATTAAACGTAGGCCTGGAAAATTTTTTATTTGTAACATTATTTCACATCACGATAAGTATTCGAAATGTACGCAAAATAGATTATGTTAACAAAACTAATCGTAAGTTAATAAGGAGAATTCATTTGGTGATCTAGCTGTTAAAATGTATGAGTTTCTCAAAGAAGTAGTTGGTAACTGATTCTAGTGAAAACCGTTTTCATTAAAAAAATGTTTTTCGACACCATTCCGTTACGATGACGAACAATATCTGAAAGTGTATCAGTCCATCATCATCATATCGTAAGGGGAGACTTAGAAAACATTGCATCATTATAATGTTTTTTTGGTTTTGATTGTTCACTGAACAAATAAGTGATGTGAAAAAGGAGAATAACATATGATAACTATCATCACTGAATGTAATAAGAATATTTAGCTGTGAGACATGATTCGTATAGTACCTCCAATTAAATTTTGTTTTTATATACAAATAGCATTCACTTTGAAATTCACAATACTTGTTTAGTGTAAAGTACGTCTGAGGTTGCAGAAGAGATTGAATGAATGATAGTGAAATCATTATTAACAACCTACAGATTAGAACATTTACTGCCACAAACTATTTGCTGTTGAACTGATGCTGATGAAATCCCAGAAAACTGAAATGTCATGCTTATTGTAGAACTTCCGAATGATAAATAGTAATTTGAGCTGATGTTCGATGGTTGCGTTTGACGATAACTCTGTTATCATCCTCAGTTATTATTAAATCGCTTGTAAATCATTTTCTTAGTATGTCAAGTATGAGCATGCTAATTGCTGAATTCTATCACTGAATCAAAATATGAAGGCTTCAATATTAAACTGACTTATGAAGACTAAAATCGTATAAACGTTATTTAAATAAGACCAATTTTTTCATTCGAACTTTCCTTAATGATAACTCCTTCAGAAATCGACGAATCCAAAGAAACAAACATCAGTAAATAGGTGTTTAGTGAAATACAAAACTTTCATGTGCTTAGGCGAAGTTCAAGCTACGCTTTATTATGTAAAGTACTTTTTCAACCACTGCTGTAATAACATAGAGAAATCTTCGAAAATCTTCGTAATCCGATCCTAACAAGAATGAAATCTAGGTTCCACATTCAACAAATGTTCAGTTTAATCAATATTGTAAAATTCGTTCTTTACACGAATCATGAAATTACATTTTCTACAGACCTTACTTATATTCTATAACTAGACAACAGAGATGTTACATATTAGCTTCATTGTGATGCAGGTGAAACAGAAATGCAACAATGAATATAACTACTACTATTATTCGTCAAAAGATAATCTAGCGTTTTTCAAAGATGAGATGGAAAATTCGAAGCGTGGACGATGCTTGATGAATGGAGTAATAAATTAGGGTAATAGTTCTAGTAATTATTATGACCGTATTATCTGTAGTAACAACTGACCATAGCGTTTCAAATCGATAAAGAACTTCAGATGAAAAGAGGTGACTAACGGAAATTCGGTAGTACATATAATGCTCTTTAGTTTTCAGGTAGCTTAAACATGAACATGAGCATATCCGAACAATATTATGATAGTTTGAAATGAAGATTGTCCATCAATCTAAATCCATTTTAAATTAGATTCACAAATATAGATTTTCTATCGACAGCTTGAGTTCACGTGAAACAAGACGATATACATGGAAGATCACACCTTGACAAATTTTCTTCCGTTTCATTGTCTGTCGCAAATAATTAACCTTATAGGTAGAATATGGTCATGTAATCCTAACATTCGATTACATTCAATTAGTAGGCTATATTTGCACATATGTCATTGAAAACTATTTGATCTGAATAATACAACAAAGCTCACAATGTTAATTGGATAATCAACAAATAAATAAAAAGTACAAACAATCCTCATTCGCTTTAACCACATCATGCATACAAGATTGTTCTGAGCACTTACTGCTTAAACGTTAAGATTTCGGTTAAGTCACAACCTCATTTATCACTAACACACCACGCGACGGCGATTTATTCATCTGAACTCGACAACAACTGTTACAATACGTGACAAAATAATTACGTCACTTTCAAAATATATGAACATGATAATTGTTAATGTGATTCATGTTCAGACATTGGTAGATGCAAATTTTTGCTCCTTGATCCTTAGAAGCGCTGTGTGTCTATCTATTTGCAATTCACGATCCCAGATCAAAGTCAAACCAAATTCCAAAGTTGGGTACCAAAGTTTATTGTCAGTTCACAAATAATAGACCAAAATGTCGTTCGTTTAATACAAATAGACGAACAATGTCGTTCTAACAACAATAATTATAATAATTACAATTACCTTCTATTTTATAGATTCCTGAAGCAAAAAACTGCTAACGAACAACCAAGACAAACAATAGTCCCAAAATGGCCGAAAATAATAATTCAAACAAGTTCGTAAGTTAAGTAAAACAAATATAACCAAAAACACAGTGAAATTAATGATATTTATATAAAGGTTTTAATCAGCCAAATGTTTTTATTCCTCGCGTAACACTCCAGACCAAAAAAACCTTGGTTCTTTTCACCGTCAAAAATTAGGGAACAACAATCCAAGTATGTGCATCACAAGCAATCGACAACAAACATTCTACACCCTCCCACAAAATCCCTCTATCTAAGACAAGCCCTTTACAACACTTCAATTTAATGTTCACTCTCATCCCCTTATCGACACCGGAAGAACAAGTAGGACTTACATCAGTACGCCTACCCGCCCTCCAATTTGGATATGACCTATTAAACTAACTATGTACCTGTACTTCTCCACCAGGTCCTTGATTCCCCTATCCATCGTAGCATGACCCAACGGTAGTATAAACCATATCAAATTAACCCACAAGAACACGTAAAAAACTTCGTAAAGCTGGTCATATCCTCTTAGAGATTTACCTTTCACCTGGTGAGGATGAGTCGCCAATCCACCACCCATTGCTACGAACAGAAGATAAGATGAAGCCCGTGATGCTGAATTAGCAACAGAAGCTCTTGACCCATAGATTATATGCAAGGGTGGGATCTACAATTTTGACATTACCTCGTCCCCCGAAGACTCTAGGTGGCATAACATAGGAACAATATTCAACTCTCCATCTCCTGGTACAGAGGTTTATTCAGCAATCGTCATCGTCGACAACTCATATAACATCCAAATTATTACCATCGTCATCATGATTCCGTTCTGTCAGACAAGTCGCGTCGTTTCGGTCGGCACTAGCATTCGTAGAGTAAAACTCTTACATTGTTGTATAATTCATCTCACTACATGAAAGAACAGCATTAGTGTAACAATTCGAAACGGATAAACTCTTTTGTTGCTCTTCGTGTTCCGTTTTAGAGACATAAGACATATGCGCAATAATAGCATCGTTATCATGCAACACTGTAGACAGGCTGTTACCATCAGACGCTTCCTTCTGATCATCACTCGGCTGACAGTCAACCGGAGTAGGAACAGATACAGTTGCACAACCTTGTGCATCTTCAATTAACTTTACATTTAAGGCAGTGTTCGATGACATCAAAACACTAGAAGGCTCATTCGATGAAGTTGAACGACTGGTCACTATTGGTGAACTGCTCACACTTTCTGTCTGTTTACTAACGCCGTCACTAATAAGATTCTGATGACTACTACTTCCATTGCTAGTCATAGCATCCGAAAGAGAACGACGTTTACGCTTCTTAGCTTGAGTAGCAGTATGTGAGCGTAATGTACGATCATTTCGACGACGATGAATGCCTTTCAACTTCCATCGATCACTATTACCCGCAGGAGTTTTATCAATGCTATCATCATTAGTAGCGGCAGCTGTACAAGCAGTGGTACACTTCTCATGACATCCAGTTGACCCATGCACAGTGGCTAACTCTGCTCGATCAACATTGCTTTCTTTACCAGGAATGCTCTTAACCTCACCCATCTTATCACTGTTGGTATTGCTCATCCCGATACCTGTAGTACAAGTTGATGATGGTGGAGTGCGGCAGGTGGACAATTCTATGCTTGTATCCGCATGCTGCATATTCAGCACAACAGCATGTCCATCGAAGCTAGATGACTCCTCCTTGCATCAAGGGTACCGAATGTTAGCCCCCTCAGTAGTGATATCACTATGGCTAACGCTATTGCCACAGACGCTTACATTCTCCACACTCAAACATTCAATTTCCTCTTGATCCGAAGTACTGAAAGAAGCTACAATAGTAACAGCACCCGAAGAAACAGCACTACCTATAGTGATTTCACTCTCGTTAGCATCACGTTTAATATTCACATCAACCACAGTATTCCAAAATAATCCCAATGTGAGTTTCGTAGGAAGTCTCTCAAAGTCATTCTTTTTAACGGCTACTGCTCTCTCTTATGGATGAATTGACTGGAAAACCTGTAAACAGTTACTTATCCACTTGGTAAGTTTGAATCCACATTTTCTGAGGTGTAAACCAACGGCTTTTGTAAGTTCGAATGCATCCTGCACATTATCAATTAAAGTTAAACAGTCGTCGACATAAAAACTCTTATCTACAACTTCCTGAACATCTGTATTCAATTACTTTCCAAATATATCTACCGTCTTCCGAAGAGTGAAATTAGCGCAAATAGGAGAGGACACGGCTCCAAACGGAAGAACTGTCAATTAGTACTCCTTAGCTTTTCGTCCTATTTCACCGTCTTTCTACCATGACAGTCGAAACGCTCCCTTATCTAGTTTCGGGATCTTTACTTGAAGGAACATCTCCTCGATGTCAGCGGCTAATGCTACGTTGCATAATCTGAATCGTAGAAGTATACCAAATAAACTATTTACAGTATTTGGTCCTCTCAAAAGCTGATCATTAAGAGAACAACCTTGATAGACAGCTGCACAATCAAAAACAATTCCTAACATTCCAGGCATTTTAGGGTTGATAACAGGATGATGAGGAATATACCAACAAAAAGCATCACGATCAAATTCCTCCTTACTAGCTTCAATGATGTAGCATTTATCTAAATGTTTATTCATTACAAGTTGATATTTCTTCAGAAGACTATTATCCTTCATAAACCTCTTCCTCAAACACTCTAGTCTACGTTCAGCTACTTTCAAATTAATCGGTAGCCTTGGCTTATCATACTTCCAAGGTAGAACAACTTGGAAATGGCCACCCTCCAATCTAACGGAATTATTAACTATTTCTAGAGCTCTTTTATCGTCAACAGAATATTCATTACTAAACCCATCTGCATCCTCGAACTCATGATTATATAATCTTTGTATATCTCGCAAAATATCATTAGTAGAACGATGACATCATTGAAATTGATGTAAAGACCTCGATGCTTTTTTAGGACCTAAAATCATTCAGCCGAGATGAGTACACACCAAACGGATTCTTACTGTCTCCCAGGCGTTGTTCAAGGACTGAATGTGCATCTGGAGCATCACACATAAACAATATTTCTACAAGATTACTTTGCGGCCTCGGTTGGGTTATGTCCTTTTAATGTTTCCACCTTCTCAGCTGGAGTTCGGTTAAAGGATCTGCATAATCGATCCGAAGTTTCTTGGTTGTATAGGCCTTATTGATCTTTATAGAACCCCGTTCATCTGATGAAAATACCTCTAAATTTACTTCCAGATATTCAAAAGTAGGAGTTCCATTCACAGTTGTCACCTTTATTGAAGTCTCCTTACCTTTGAGACCTGACCGATTAATTAACTCTTTGCATACAAAAGAGGTATCTGAACCAATTATCTAGAAGAGCGTATGTTTCTAGACATCCTTTGGGGCCATTTAGTCTGACCGTAATAATACCCAAACAAACCTTTGAGAATTTCCAATCTTTAGCAAAGTTCACTACATGTTTGCTAGTAGCACCGTTAAGTAATAATGGATTATGCCGAATCTTACAATTATCAACGTCACACCTTGTGTCCGAGTTACACGACTTGGCTATGTGACCCTTCCTTGAACACAGGTGACATACACCACGCTTTCTCACTTCCTGTCTCCTCGCTGTAACATTCTTTTCAGATTGCTTCATACAGTCTTTCTCATTGTGGTCACCAAAACAAACTTCGCAACTTAAAGCCTTGAATGAATCGCTTCGTTCCCTCTTGACTACATTAAAGTGTGATCTCCTGTCAACTTGCCTTTCATAATTAATTGAGTTACAATGTACCAATCTACCGAAACGTGATCGCGCAATCCTGGCTCGTTCTTCTACAAACATTATTAATTCTTCAAAGATTGGCTCTCTACCGGTCATCATGATCTTATCAGCAGCTTCCACCCATTTATTCTGTAATTCCAGGGGTAAACGTGACACAATTATTTCCAGATTAGCCGTAGAATTCACATCAGACATATACCATATTTCCTTCAATGTTACCCGACCGAAGCTGCTACCTTGACGTGATGGTCGGGCTTGCCTATCGTGATGACCCAACCGAGCTATACTGGCTGGAACACATGTTCCTGCAGGTCCTACCATGCCAGGCAGGTCGATTGGAGAACGATGAGACTAAAAGCAGCTACCCAAGGTCTGAGGGCGAAGTCGTACTGCTGACTGCAGAGGGGTGTGACAGCAGTAAGGTGTTTCCCTCGGACAACCAGCATCTGCAGCGATGCTGCCTTCTCACAAGGAAGGAAGGGTTAGAAAAGGTCGGCCCTAAAAATGTCACACCTCCCCTACCTCACGGATTTCCGTCTCCTTGGGTAAGGGTGCCCACTGGGCCTTTAAGAACGGAGCTAATCCTCTAAATACCTCTCATAAAAAGGCCGTGCGTGACCGGCCTCAAGCAGTTGTCCCTTGGACTCTGCGGTCACGCACCAACACTAATCCATCTTCCTTTTCAGGTTCGTCAAGAAACAACCTTCCACGGTGTGGGCAGCCGAGTAGTGATAACCGCCCTCATACCCGCAACAGCACACGAGACAAAATTGTTTAAAATCAAATCCTTCCTACATTCCCTAATACCTCTCTTATCTCCACAACTAACTCTTCTCACATTCATTTATTACAGTGCACAGCTAATGCAAACGATGCGAGTTTGCGAAACGTCGTTCCTGGTCTCCTTAAACCCCGTTCCAAACTATATGTTGGAGCATTCAATGTACGGACATTGTGTCAAATAGGGCAACAGGCGTCATTAGCTAGGACTTTAGAATCTCGTTCCATCGATGTGTGCTGCGTCTCGGAAACGCGCATACAGGATCCGAGTAGCATCACTCATTTGACCTCACCATGTCAAGATAAAGAAGCAGCTCGATTTACCCTTCGTGTATCCGGTAGCCCTGATGCTGCTTCTAGGGGCCTCGCCGGTGTAGGTATAGCATTGAGTCGTAGGGCAGAACAATCTCTCCTTGACTGGATCCCAATAGATAGTCGCTTGTGCGCCGTCCGACTGAACGGGACAGTAAGGACTCGGAAAGATAGGGACACTCGCCGTTGCCTCTTCGTCATATCAGCCTACGCCCCCACTGACTGCAGCCCAGATGATGTAAAAGATGAGTTTTACAGAAAGCTTTCGGACCTCCTCCAAAAAGTTAAGCGCTCTGATATAGTTATAATGGCTGGTGACTTCAATGCACAAGTAGGTAGACTAAGTGAAAATGAAAGACACCTAGGTGGATGTTACGGTCTCGCGGCTCAAAGAACAGACAATGGCGACCGTCTGTTGCAACTATGCTCAGATAACCAACTATTTCTAGCAAACACTAATTTTAAGCATAAGGAAAAACACCTTTTGACCTGGCGACCCCCGAAGTCGTCTCAACGTTGGACACAACTAGATCATATCGCCATCAGTCACCGATGGATGGATTCGATAGAAGACTGTCGCTCGTTCTGGGGCACATGTTTAGATTCAGATCATGCCCTAGTGCGAGCACGTATTTGTTTGAGGCTTGCTGGACGTAGGAAAGACACCGTAAGGAAGCCTCTTAGGGCTTTACTTGATGATAATCAAGCTAAGAATGTATTTCAGGAGGAACTAGAAAAACAGTTGGGCGATCATGCAAGTGATTCCCATCCGGAGTCAGGTTGGAATGATATAAAGAAGGCTGAGGAAACAGCAGTGGTATCTGCTAGCAAGGTAAACCATAAGGCTAGGATGAAGCCGTGGATTTCAGTCGCATCCACCGAACTGATGGATGCACGAAAACGCATCACACCTGACTCTGAACATGATGAAGAGCGTACTCAACTTAGGCGCAGACTTATAAAAAGCCTACGTAACGACCGTGAACAGTGGTGGGTGGCGAAAGCAAAAGCGGTGGAGAAGGCAGCGGCGATCGGCAACACCAGACAACTTTTCCGCCTTATCAAAGAAACCGGTATTAGGAACCCGAATGTAAGTGAGACTATCTCGGAAAAGGATGGTCTTATTATCCATTCTCAATCTAGGAGGCTGGACCGATGGGCAGAACACTTTAGGGATCAGTTCAACTGGCCTTCAGCCACTCTTCGGTTGCCCACTATCTCCAGTCATCCTGAATGGCAAATCGATTTAAGTCCTCCCAGTTTACATGAAGTTGAGAAAGCTATAGGAAATCTAAGGAGAGGTAGAGCGGCAGGTCCCGATAGGCTTACCCCTGAGATGTTTAAGTATGGTGGTCCAGTTTTGACGGTTAAACTGACCGAGATCCTAGGTAGAATCTGGGAACTGGACGTAATCCCATCTGACTGGTCTCAGTCACTAATTGTCCCAATCTACAAGAAAGGACAGAAGTCCTCTTGTGACAATCACAGGGGAATAAGTTTAACTAATATAGTTTCTAAATTGTTAGCCTCGATTATACTTAGACGTCTAACTAGAGCTCGCGAAGAGCAGACTCGAGAAAACCAATCTGGTTTTCGACCTGGACGTGGTTGTATAGACCACGTCTTCACACTACGACAGGTCCTGGAACACAGACACACATTTAGACGTCCGACAATAGTCGTGTTCCTGGACCTTAAGGCGGCATTCGACTCAGTGGATCGTGAGGTTCTGTGGCAGTGTCTGTCATTGAAAGGTGTACCAAAGAAGTACATTAACCTTATACAAGCACTCTACTGGAACACCACTGGTCGGGTGAGAGCATATGGCGAACTGTCATCTGAATTCTCTACATCAAGTGGTGTCCGTCAGGGATGTCCACTCTCTCCATTCTTGTTCAACTTTGTCGTAGACATCCTTTAGAGTTAACATTAAGCTCGTCAGATTTTTCAGGGGTTGACCTTCTACCAGGAAAGTCGCTTACTGATCTAGAATATGCCGATGACATAGTTCTATTCGGTGAAGACGCTGACCAAATGCAGAGTCTTCTGACTACCATAAGCAACAATGCGAGCATGTTCGGGATGCGGTTTTCCCCCTCGAAATGAAAAATGTTGCTTCAAGACTGGGTTGCATTGGCACCTGAACTAGTGATAGGGAGTGAAGTAGTCGAGCGTGTAGATCACTTCACTTATCTGGGGAGTCTCATCAGTGCTGACGGTCTGGTGACTGACGAAATTTCAGCTCGGATACAGAAAGCTCGATTGGCTTTTGCCAACCTGCGTCACTTATGGCGTAGGCGTGATATCCGTTCGCTAACCAAAGGGCGGGTGTACTGCGCAGCAGTTCGTTCCGTTCTCTTATATGGCTGTGAAACATGGCCGTTAAGAGTAGAAGATGTTCGTAGGTTACTAGTATTCGATCAGAGATGTTTAAGAAGGATTGCTCGTATACCGTGGGACGGCCGAGTAAGCAATGCTGTCGTTAGGAAACGAGTACTAGGTAAGGATGGCAGATCAATCGATGAAGTGGTGAAACTTCATCAGTTGAGGTGGTTGGGACATGTGTTACGTATGGCTCACCACCGACTGCCTCGACGAGCTATGTTTTGTGGTGTAGGAGTAGGTTGGAAGAAAGCTAGGGGCGGCCAGACCAAAACATGGCAGAAATCCATGAAGTCACTGACAAGTGGACTGAGTCATGTTGGTAGATGTAGGCTACCTGGTTGGGGTCCGCGAGACGAAATTCATCAATGGTTAGAGACCTTGAACGACATGGCTGAAAATCGTTTGCAATGGCGCAGGTGCATCCACTCTTTGACCCCTCTCAAATCCTAATCTTCTGGATTAGCCAGCACCTCTACCTTTGTCTTTCTAACCTTATCTCACTAAATTATATTTTTTAAATAATATCTTAAACCCTAGTCTTCTTTATTATAACATTAATACCTCTACCATCTTTATCGCTATGGGATTTGATTTGACATTTGCGTCTCTGTGCTAATGTGGTATGGCAACATGAACTTATGTGCATACGTACGACGTTCCACGTTGCAACTGACTGACTGACTGACTTCAACGTTATGCATACATTACGTAGCTTAATTGCGAAGTCAGTTAGGCCATCGGCAGATCCTTCAACTGATATGTGGCTAAGTAATTCAGTGATAAGATTACGAGTAACAATATGTTCTTTACCAAATAGATCATACAAAATTTGTTTAGCTCTATCGTAACCCAAGTGACTGAGCAAAGAAATACAAGGTTCAATAGCCGTTTTGGCCTTTTCTTTACAATAGTATAACAATTATGACAACAACTGGCCCTTGTCAGACAGTTTACTCTCTATAATGCTTGCAAACTGACTAATAAAACGGTGATACTTGCTTGGTTGTCCGTCAAAAAACATCATATCGATCTTAGGCAAAACTGTATTATTAACGGTGGCACGTAAAGTATCCTTTAATTCATCAATACAATTACCATATTACGCGCAATATCACAATCCAAGTACATTTTCACCTTAGCATCTATCTCAGCTTTGTCTACTGACAGTCGGTTACCGTTTTCAATGACCTTACATTCTAATTCGGTCATATCAAACTCCTCTTGAAGGTCCAACATCTTTAGCTGCTTTTCTAACACAAGTCTCCTTTCTTAATTCTACTTCTTTATTAATGCCTGGTCTAACCTCAATCTAGAAGTACTAAACTGAGATGAAGACTTACTATTAACACTAATATCCTCAAGATTATCATCATTATAATCAAACATACCACAAACAGCATTAGAAATTTGACCATCCATTACGTCATTTTCCTTCAGCTCTTTGCTTCTGGTTTCCATTGTATGCTTTGTTCGAAATCGATTACTTGATCCTCAGAAGCGCTGTGTGTCGATCTATTTGCAATTCACGATCCCAGATCAAAGTCAAACCAAATTCCAAAGTTGGGTACCAAAGTTTATTGTCAGTTCACAAATAATAGACCAAAATGTCGTTCGTTTAATACAAATAGACGAACAATGTCGTTCTAACAACAATAATTATAATAATTACAATTACCTTCTATTTTATAGATTCCTGAAGCAAAAAACTGCTAACGAACAACCAAGACAAACAATAGTCCCAAAAATGGCCGAAAATAATAATTCAAGCAAGTTCATAATTTAAGTAAAACAAATATAACCAAAAAACACAGTGAAATTAATGATATTTATATAAAGGTTTTAATCAGCTAAATGTCTTCATTCCTCCCGTAACAGACATCTTACTATGATTTTTTCATCATGTCATTATATCCGTCGGATTTGAGTGTATATTTTATTTTCCTACTAACGTTCATTATAAACATTACGAAACGTCACGCAATGCAAAGTTATTATTGATGACATTGGCATTTAGACAGATTGTATTCACGTGCGTGGAGATGGTACACATCGAAGCTCTCCTGGTTACATAGTCTCTCACAAAGCTTCCATCTTTTTTTTAAATGAATGATCGTGTTTTTTATTTTCTTGGCAATTTTTTTGTTAACTCATAATTGGTGGAACTTTCTGTGGATGTTTGATAATAATTTTCTTTCAGTCAACTATTTTTAACATTTGAAATAACTTTGATTCATTTCATTTATATTCCTTCGAAGCTTTAACTGACATGGATAAAATAATACACTACAGTGTCTGGTTATTTATTCCTAAGTTTTATGTTCTCTACTTGAGTAACGCAAAACCACTGCACAAACGACCAAACGGAATGTCAGACTCTCATCGTTCAAAAATAAGAAGATTGCATACGTTGGAGCACACTTATTAACGGAATAAAAAATATGCAAAAAAACATGCGTATTTATACAATTATATATATAATCAATATTTTCGTTAAAATACTTGAACAGTAATCAAATAGTTCATCAATCGACTGCCCTTGAAATCTTTAAGCATTTATATATCATAACATCTGTCCAACAAATCTTAGAATAATTTTCGTCACTAGACTCACTTTGTCAAAAACATTGATCATAAAACATATATTTTGATGAATACACGAAATTAGCAGTGAGCTAGAAGACTTAAGCTAAGAAAAATGCCTTTTTTATTCAACAGATAGTATCTATAATTTTGACATCAACATTCTTATAGTTCTGTCGTACCATGTAATTATCAACATAGAGACAGTGTCGATCATGAAGATAAAAATCATCAGTCAATTAAATCAGTCAGCGTCAAATTCACAATATGTGAAGTACTGAAGGTTTCTTACAAAGAAAACTGAAATCCTCGGAATGTGAGGTCCACATGACTTGGGTTAGCTGGTCATCGTACTGTGCGAAAACCAACCAAGCGTTGACGTACCGAATCATCAACTTCTAAAGGGCTTTCCACACAGATTCTCAATCAAACAATTACGGATGCTGCGGTCTTTATTGTATTGTTTTAATAAACGTTATTATTTGTGAAACTGATTTAACACAGATATCTTGTAGACTATTTGAGATAAAAATTCATGGATATGTTTGCAAAGCAGTCGTCAGAAATATAGTTCTTCACAGAAATGATTGTGAATATTTCAGTATGTGTTGGGATTACAACTCAGTTAATTATCAATTCAATCTTTTTTTTATTCTTCTGCATTAATAACTCACTGTTTGATAACTAGCAGTTATGGCTGAGATAATGCTTCGACGAATTTTTGATGTTAAATCATAGAATGACACGTCTTCTACGCATGAAAAGTGATGTTTTTCGGTTTCTCTGATACAGCCACATGGATTTCTACTTAGCATTTATTTACTCAAACGAAACGTCTTCCGTCTGACCAACGATCACGTGACTGTTCTCTCAATAATCGAAACATATAATCTGTCAAAACTTGCTTGCATGATAATCAAACAAACTCGCTCCACATGAGAACATTTAAAAGCACTCATTATGGAGGACAGAATACATTTTCGTATTCGCAAATAAACGTCTTAGCCCCCATATCCAAGTATCCGCTTACTCAGTCTTCTGAACTGTGATTTCACTCACCATCAGCCACAAATCCATTGCCTTCAACATTATTTAATTTTATATAACGAGGACTGTCTAATAGGACGCATAATTATAGACACATAACATCAGGTCAGGTATACAACAACATAGAACTTCGCACGTAAATAAACAAATTTGAGTTGCCATACCTTTTCAGCAGGGAACAAAATAATGAACTGTCTCTGTGGACGTGAAATAGTAAGTCTTTGAATAGAACACTTCAAGCACACATCAATAGGGGGAATATAAGTGTCTGTCATTAAAAATGATAAACGTCAGTTCAAGTGATAATAATCTTTGAACAATATTGATTCATGGGAACTCGTTCTAATGCAACAAAAATTATCAAGAATGATGACGGTACTTTAAGTTTCAAATGACATTTTATTTCTCTTTGGTTATTGCATTTATTAATACATTCAACTAATGATAATAATGTTGAATAAAACATTATTTATTGATTTTGAAGTTGGATTTAGTGATCGTTTCAGTTTTAATTCACGGACGAAATCGATGCAGAATCATACTTTTGTGACAAACAACTTCAGATATTCTTTGCCAAAAACATCTGTCATAATATATGTCTGCGATTGTAATTATTATCACCGTTAAATTACTTCAATTATCCTAAAGTTTAAGATCTAGTTTATTTAACAGAATAAATGACTTCAAACTGCCACTTAATTGTTTACGATTAGGATCCGCAGGAAGCTGCAAGTGAACAGATCGCGGCCACTGTAATTTCCAAGATCGTAGAAAGGCAAAGAGTTGTCCCTGTGGATTGCGACTACAACCGCGAAAACAATAATTCAGAAGTAACAGCTACTGATCAGCAGTTCTTTACGCATAATACTTAGTGTTCGCTGGCCAGGCACCATGAGCAACAACCTACTGTGGAATAGCAAAACAATATTGTAGCTGATAAGGAAATAGGGAACTGGCGGTGGAAGTAGTTGACTCATTCTGCAACCAGCTCACATATGCGTCACTGTAAAAGCACTCACCAGGAAACTTGAATGGGTATGGTGGATGATATACATCAAAAAGCAGATTACTCAAAAATTTTTAGAAATGCATGTGTACGATGAGGAAACATTCGACATAAAAAGAAAGCTCTTCAGCGGGTTGGTAATCACCGTAAAGTAAGTAAGTAGGTTAGATTTGCAAAAATCACTAAAAACGGCTCTAATACTGCATTGACAGTATATCAAATGAAGACTGCTGCTTACTTTTTTCGCATATATCTTCACTTGTGTTCGAGAAAATAACGTAATATATTTCCCCCAGTTAACTCTCGACTGATATAAAATTAATATGTTAATGTTAAACGATGGCTCTTATGCAAATACATACTTGAATACATTTTTGATATTCCCACTTGTCATCGCAAACGAAATAATGTGTACAGTTATTACATTATTCTATTGAATGACACATTGTTGCAGATCTTCTTACAACAATAATAATAATAATAATTACATTTGATTGCAATTTATGTTCAGTTTGAGAATCATCTTGAGATTAAACCCTAAGAACCAACAAGTAACTTGTCAAGTCAACTTATGTACAAATTCTGACTAAGAAATAACGTGAACGAATCTTACCACTTAGTGTAGAGGAAATAAATAAATGTATTTTTACTACATTGAAGACGACGTAACAAAAAAATAACTAAACGAAATCTTGTCTAGTCTCAACTTAACTTTGTTGAATTAAAATTTGATCTTGCAATTCAACTAAAGATAATAATAATATTATATTGAATCAAGCATTAAAAACCATGTTTCCTCCTACAAATTATCGCCGTTCCACTAAATGACATTAAATAGTTTGAGGTTTTCTACACCTTGTATGTGGATACCTAGTCTTCCCGTATTTTTGTCTGCTTGATACATTGATTAATTCGACTGAATTGGAAAAGGGCTTCAAATAGAATTCTTTTGGACAATAAACAAATGACGTGCAGTTAATATGTGAAAACGATCGGGTCAAACAAAAGCGTACTTCGTCCAAAATAAAATATTTGGTACCCTGGTAAAATTTTTGAAATGACAGAAAGAATAATTGTTGAAAATGCTTGTAAAAAGGAATAGCACTTAAAATTTCATGATATAAATTATACTGATCATTTGTAAACAGTTTTTAATAAAAGTCGCACTATGACGATAAAAGGAAAATAAAATTACGTTGATCGAAGCCACATGAATGTGAGAGAAAAACCTACTTTTCCGCGTCCTTGCCTGGATACTATCAAGGCTGAAAAACCGTGTTCTTTCCTCAGTACGTTTTGGAAGTATGTTGGCGATGTGAATAGAAAAATACCATGAATGTCTATTGACAATATACATATATGTTGAATTATTACTTCAAAATGGCTTTTGGCATATAATTTTGATACTTTTTTTGATAATTTTGATAATTTTGAAACCTACACGATTTGTCTGGAGGTTGTAAGTCGATTCATATATAAAGCGAGTAATGAGGAATGATCAAAGTTAATAATTATACGTTTATGGTAAATTGTCAAGGTACGATGATGCGAAAGAAATTGAGTAAACCTAAACGACAAAAATAGTTTAACAACGACTATTTTGAACGCAGATAATATAATGTTTCTTGATTAGCTAAGTGTTATCTAGCAACTGAGTTGTTGTGTTTCACATGTATATGATCAAGTTTCATCTGACGTCAATAGCCGAACGATTTTCGAAACAACATGATGCCATAAGAAACACATACATAATACTCGATAATGAAGCACAAATGTTAAATTTACAAACTGCAGTTAGTTAGTCATATAAATTAGTGATTTGTGCGTATATGTTGACAGATACACTTACATTATATAATGTTCGATTGCTTGGAACGATGTTATGGCGTTTCAGTGTGCTGTAATGAAGTAAATGAAAGAAAACATTCTCATGATTTATCATATCTCATCCTCATTATCGTTTTATAAAAGTATTCTGGCTATTGCTGAAGAACATAATTTTGTTTCCATAAGTGTTCATAGGAAATGGAGTAGATCAATCATTTGTTCCTGGTTTTCATCAATTTCATAACGTTGCTGTATTAGTTCATTTATTGGTGACCATTTATTGACATTCATATTTATGAATGCAGCGCATTACTGACATGAAAACGACTTCAGAAACCGATAGTATCTTATACGACGTGCATTTATAAAAGTGCACCACGTTCCAATTTTTAATAAAAATAACAGAATTTATCAATCGGGTTACACGTGTGACATTATGATGATTTGAAGCAATTACCTTACCATACGTTGATCGATCAGATATTCTAATCTCTGTAGTATGTAATTTGTTCACATAAGTAATAATCGTCCGTTTCAAGAAGGTGATTAGTTCGAGTGTGAAGTACAAGAGAATAATTTCAAGCCACTTTGAGTCACACACCAATGAATCTAACTACACATCAAATCCAACATATGATAATATGAATCGAATCACATACTTCAAAAGATCTGTTTTGTTATAAATTTCAAGAGCAACTTTGAAGTAACCATAGACGCCCTGGATTTGAGGATCTTGAACAGCACACTGTCCATGTTTTTTGAATTGGAAAGCCCTAATAAAAGACAAGTAAATAAAATATTCACTTCCCTACACAAAATCACTTCAGCATACAAAATTATCATCATACACCGTCATGGCTGATGCAATAAAAATAAATTTGAAATAGAAGTCATAAGGCTAGTCAGTGAATTGAATTCGTAATTCATTCGGAGCGAATACATTTTTTATCAATAAGGATTCCTATAAGTACTCTCAGTCTTTAATAGCGGAAATGCAAATATTCTCAGAAATAAAACTTCAAAAAAATTAATCTTTTTTGGCCGAAATTCAAACAGAGACTAACTGATTTTTAATATTTTAGTTAAAATGATAGTCGTTTTGGTTAGGGAATACTGGATTGAGTTTGCGCTGTGAAAAAAGGTTATTCGCTGCAAATCATAGTCAGAATATAGTGAATGCAGGCATTTATTTACATGTACTGATTACTTGTATCAAATTTAGTGCCTGCTTTTGACGGACGTGATCGGATATACGATGCATTACTAAACATACTAAACGTGAATAACAACGTGAATCTTAGTACGCTGGAATTTGTCAACGATCGCGTTCAAAATAAAAGCAGGTTTGTTCCTCTCACTAAGATATTTTAGGTCGAAATCACCAAGACTACAAAGACACATAGGAGTTATTTAATGTGTTCGATCATATTTCCCTAGCTCGTCTGCTAACACATGACAAGTAACACGGATTCTAACTCGCCACTAAATAACTATCAATTAGGATTTGCTTTAGCAAATCACATTTGTGACTCGAAATAGTAGTTTATATTTCAAATTTGTGCTATATTTTGAAAACTGTGATGAATAATTTTCTCATCAGCTCACTAGAACACGAATTCGAACATTTCAGACGACCTACTTGTGTGCTTCCGAAATTTGTGTTCAGCTACTAAAAGTGGGTAATCAAACACTTACATACACTCTTACCAAAATAATTCTTTCGCGAAACATTTTCTCAAACAGGGCTATTTTTGATCTAATTCTGGTCTCAATGGCTGAAAAAAATAAAGTTTCTTGTAAAAAAATTATATCTCAACAATTTATTAATCAAAGTGCGATGTCGTTCAAATGTAACTATTCACACTCAATGTTCCGAATACTTTGTTCAGAATTCGTCAGTTACGCTGAAATTCTCTCACACTTTTGCTAATTGTGGATATTCTCAATTATCAACACTCACCTACGTTATCATTCCAAACAATGTTGAAAATGAAAAAAAGTGCCATTCACAACAAACGAGTACTTAATGATCGACATTGTTCCATCTGTTTGTAAATGCTTATATTTAAAAACATTGAAATGAAGATGGATGAATTTCCTTTTCACTTTCGCGCCTCTATCAACCAATTGTTATATACTGCTTTCCTGCCTGCACTTCTCGAGCATACATCTCAATAATATGTGTCATTTGAAAGCAATAATGTGTTATATATACATCGAAAGATGATTGTAGAAACCTATAATTTGTCAAGGAAAAGCATTTCGACTAAAATGTAATTTCGTTTACTAGCTGTCACATATATGAAATGCATATGGAACAACATTCAGAGATGAAGTATTTTTCAGAATTCTATTTCCTTTTTTATTCGCTAATAGAAGTAATACACTTGAACAAGTAACTCCGATGTTTTTTCAACTAGTGAATAGTACTTGTATAAATCATACATCGAAATAGTAGTATGATTGTTCAATTTGAAGTTGCTTGAACAATTTAGTATTATTTCCGATTGTTTATATATACACAGGTAAAATACAATAAGTAATTATTTCATTATCAATCAATAGTTGTTTACTTTTTGCGCTTTTATTTGACAATAAATGCATGTACATGACATATAATGAATAAGGGAATACCGCATTTAACCTTACATTGAATGGTACGGTCGATGTGCAACTCCGAGTTTTGTCTGGATAAATCAGAGGCCTGTCAAAATGAAAAACTCGAAAACATTTTTACCTAAAAATCACAGCACAGTTGTACTGTTCGGTATTCCGCTGAGTGACAAGTTTCATAAAAATGTTGTTATTGTCAAAGATGTCGAACGTTATAAAAATGCACTGAATATGTCAGTAAAGATTTGCTACTAATTGTATCACCTTTGGATTTAAAAAAATATCTAAATTTTTCAAGAAAAGCGATAATGTAGTAAGTTGTTACTAAGTTTCCGGAAAATTCCTTCAGTCTTTACCTGAACGTTTCTTTGCTTTCTTTATATTAAGCACCTGTTGAGTATTGAGATTGAATATATTGCATTTTATTGAAGTGATGCATGTGAACTCTAGTGTTTGTGTCATTTTGTTCAATAGGTTCGCGTCACAATTGCTAGTCATCTTCAGTAAACTATCGCAGTAAGGTTTCATGCGCGTCTACACGACATCGATTCCTCTGCAATGTCATCAAATTCATTGAATTTAACAACAACTACTGGCACTCGAATTCTATTTCAATCTTCATTCTACATTCCCACAATGAAACATCAATATATTTTCTTACCATAGTCCATGAATTGTGAAAGATGTCACTACGTTACTTATTGGGCGCTAAATAAGAGGAAAACAAAATTATGTAAAAAGAATATGTTCAATCGTAGTAACGATTGTGCGTTTTGAAATTTGTATCAAGTGTTCGGAAATGTTATGTGTAAACGCAACTCATGTTGATATTATCCAGGATTGTAGTATACAACGTTACTACACTTAATACGCTCTTGCACAGTCGTGAATTGACCTTGTCCTGGTTTCAATATTACAATTTCTTGACGGGTCATTTATGATCATGAGGTTCTTGAATCATTTTTCGTTACCGATCACATAATCGTCACTTTGTGGATCACATAATTATTAAAGATGAATTGTGAATATCAAGTTCGCTGACAGTAATATCTGCATCATGCATTTTTCAAGTTCAACTTGGTTTCATTCACATAATATTTTATCCTTTCTAGCTGGATTCAGTCGATAAAAAATGATGATATGACTCAAGGCAATGAAACGAAATATCCTTCCACAATGATACAGTCCATTTTGTGTAACGTGATCCACGGACGTCGTGATGACGAAAACTGATTATAGTTAATTCAATTAAATTGCTAATTATGAATAAAATAAAGTAATCAATTCAGTGATAAAATTATGTTGTTTTTAATTACGGAAATCTTGCTATATACAAATAACAAAATGTTGGAGGCCAAATTAAGACAAACTTGTACGAATCCCAAGTCATATTTCGCTTTCCAACAATCACAATTGTAGTGCATGCAAGAACAATTAAACAAACGTGTCTACAATTATTAAAATTGAAAGAATTGATTAGGTGTTTCAAGTATTATCCAAAATTCAAAGCTGCTGCAGAAGCTGTCTGATGGTTAGGATATATACATATCCAAAGTCGGGGTTTTATCATGTTTGTTTATAACATAATCCTGTTGTCATAAATATGTTTTAGTTTCGAACGACAGAATTCTAAATAACGTCATTCAAATTCTTTCATTAACCATATCATAGATAAAATGAATATTGACCCACAATGCGCACATTGACAACCAAGATATATTGTCAATGAAAACCGAACAGCGTATTTGGATTGTGAATGATACAAATTACAAATATAAATATAAATATATGTATATATGTTTATATAGTACTTGTTTGATTCAAATTTTAGTCTAATCACGTAGGTACGTGAGGTCACTGCATACAATCTCGTGAGGTTCATTCACACGATTGCTCTATATTCACTATGAATCAATAACCACACTTATAAAATAGAGTGCTGATTTCATGGTGACACTTTCTATGTAGCACGTTAGCTCATTCTGCAAAAAGTGTTTCTTAGTAGTTGGTTGAAAATTACAACTAGCTATAAATATTCAGCAGGTGGAGTACTCCAATGTCCGAAGTCAAGAACTGTTTTTCAGAGTGTGAATAAACATTGCTGACATATCCTACTGCTCGAAAAAACGAAGGCATGAATAATCAACTGACTTCGAAAACTTTACAGCTTATATTCATTATTTAAATCGGACAAGTCGACGGTTCGTATATATTTGTTATGTCCTGTTGTCATAAATTACTAACACAGTGAAAATGGCCGAAACTTTTGAGATCATTTTTATTGAAAGTAAGAAATACGTTTCAGTGATATGATACTTGAACGCAAGAGTCATATGACCAAACGTCCATCTCATTGTGGTCAGATCATAATTTACGTTGTGTGATAATTATACAATTGCTAGTCCGCTTGCTGATCTTTTCATTTTCACTCGAATTTACTTTACTGATAACTACAAACATTGATTAGTGCGTGACGTTAAACTTTATGTTATCATTATGTTTTGGATTCTGTTATGTAAAAACACCGGACACATAATTATATCTAATATCGATGCATGTTACAAAATACGGAAATTTGACTGGAGATAATTAAAAAATATATATATATTAAATGAAATAAAATCGTGATACAAGAGGCTTGTTTGTCTAAAGACCATTGCAGTTTGGTACAAGCACTGAAGTATAGACAGTAAAACATCTCGCAGATACATTTTAAATATCAGTCAGTGTCGGAAAGCACATTTGCAGTAGGTCGTCGACAAAAACACTTAGATCAGGCCCCTTTTTATAGAAGAAACCTTATATGTCTTTATTCACAGTAAATTTCCTGAATGGTTTCCTCATTCAGCAATGGATCGGAATGAAAGCTTTCGAACATAAAGCTCCTGTGAACATGAAGTACAGTTATGTAGCGACGAAAATACAGGGTCGTGATGACACACAAGAGGTAATCGAGGCAATCATATATATGTAAATAACCAATGCATCGCACAAGAGTCCTACGTGATTTAGTTATTCAAGACAGAATTCATACCGGCCACTAAAATGAATGATCACTGAATATTGATCACAATGATGGTGGTCCACCAATGGAGAAAAACGCGTTGTGACATGAAACGTATTTATTTTACTTTAATTTACTTTCACCAGTGAAACACAGGCCGCCCAACAATTTTCTTCAACCAACTCTGCCTTGAGCATCCTTCTCCAGTCCCGTTCAATGTTTGTTCATTCCTATCATATCTTTCTCTATTTCTTGGCGTAGTGTGTTCTTTGGCCTTCCTCTTTTCTTTTCGCCTTGGTGGTTCCATGTGAAGGCTTGATTCGTGACGCATTTAGGTGATTTCCGCAATATGTGTCCTCAACAAGTCCACCGCTTTTTCCGGATTTCCTCTTGCACTGAAACCTGGTTCGTTTTCTTCCACAGTACGTTGTTGCTGATCGTGTCTGGTCAACGAATCCGAAGTATTTTACGTATACAACTGTTAATAAACACTTGTATCTGCTGGCTGATGCTTTTCGTAGTTATCCAGATTCCCGCTCCATATACTAGAACTGTCTTCACATTTGTATTGAAAATCTTGATTTTGTTTTTGGTTGAAAGTTGTTGGGAGTTCCAGATGTGTCTCAATTGTAGAAATGCATCTCTTGCTTTGCCAATCCGCGTACTCACATCTGCATCGGATCCACCTTTGTTGTCGATGGTGCTGCCTAGATATGTAAAGGTGTTAACGTCCTCCAAGGCATCTTCGCCAAGAGTGATTTGGTTGGTGCATGCTGTGTTGTATCGGAGAATATTGCTTTTTCCTTCATGTATGTTGAGACCTACTGCTGCAGAGGCTGCCGCTACAGTGATCGTCTTGTCTTGCATTTGTTGTTGCGTGTGCGATAGAAGAGCCAGATAATCTGCGAAATCCAGATCGTTCAGCTGCATCCTAACTGTCCAATTGATATCGTGCTTCACTCCAGATGTCGACGTCTTCATAATCCAGTCGAACACCAGGAGGAAGAGAAATGCTGAGAGTAAGCGAAATTGCCTGACACCGGTCTTCACCTCGAAAGAGTCTGTTAGCTGTCCTTCGTGTATGATTTTGCAGTTGAATCCATCCTGAGAGTTTTGTATGATTTTAACTATTTACGCAGGCACACCGTAGTGTCGAAGAAGCCTCCACAGTGTTCTCCTATCTACGCTATCGAAAGCTGTCTCGTAGTCGATGAAGTTCATGTGGAGTGGTGAATTCCATTCAGTTGTTTGTTTCACAATGATCCGTTATGTAGCAATTTGGTCAGTAAACGATCGATCCTCACGAAACCCGGCCTGTTTGTCTTGAAGTTGGGTGTCTACGAAGTCCTTCATTCTGTTTAACAATAGGCTGTTGAAGACTTTGCCTGGAATTGAAGAAACCTTCGGGTCTACTGCTGGTCCCAAGTTTGGGTGAAGAAGTATGGTGGTACATGGATTTGTCGAGCCCATCCCGTCAAAATCTAAGTTGCCAAAAATAGCTAATATGTGTCATATGCATTGAAATAATTTCTAAGAGGCTTGATGCTTGAGCAAAGTTTGCAAAAAACATAGATCATCATATGATTTCACTGGACATCCTTCGTTTTCAGGTAAAAAGCCGACCAATCAGTCATTCAGTGAGTTTCCGAGTGAGCATGTCGTTGGTGTCCTGAAAAAATAATGATCTCAGTAAAGTGTAAACTAGTAAGCTAATAGCATCAACCTCACTAATACAGGTAGGCTGAATAGAAAGTGGTATGAGCAAATACTCTGCTAAAATAATGATAATTGTGAAGAATAATCCGACTATTACACATTGGCTTAGACGTTGTCGTTGCAATTACACCACTTCCTATCTTACACATCAGTCCACTTGCTAGTATGGATAAATACACAGTGAGGAATAATCCTGATTGATACTAAGTGTAATGCATACTGTATCCGATTTAGTTTGAATTCGTTTGATATCAGATGTAACAATAAACGTTGGAAACAGAAAGTCATGTTCATCGTTTGCAAAACATATAATAAGGAGGTGAAATAACACTGATTACATGGTAGCCTACTAGTTATATATCGGAAGCAAAATGGACGAATTTTTATGTTGATGATGATATTGTCTGTTTGTCCACATACATCATACGTAAGTTTGTGTAAACTGTTTGTTATAACCATGATTGCTATATGGTATTCTTCAGTACATTTTATAATGTAATGTGAGGAACAACATCTCACTGTTCAATCATAATTTATTAGCAGAAACATGTGTTTTCCAGTTGTATGCTCCGCAGATTTTAGTGTAGCTTATCTGAAAAGAAATCTGGCTAACGTAATGGTAATGAGGAGATTTCAATGAGACCACGTGCGTGATATATAAAAATTGACTGACAACACTAGTCGGTATAACTTCACCTTTTATTTTGCTCACGGTAAAATTATTGCTACAAATTCCCAAAAAAATTTCCTATTCACTTGATTTCCTGAAACTTATTTAATTCTATGAGATTATCTGAGAAAAGTACACTCTGATTATTATACACACAATTTATCGCAACTAAACGTGAGACATAAAAAAAATAGAGAATCATTTTACCTCAGAATGATCGTTTACAATATGTAAGTAAAATCAGTAATCATTTTATTCCGAGTATGAGGAATTCATTATGTATTATTCAAAATGATTTAGTGAACACAGCTATCAACAACTTCGTAACGGATGTTTCTAACGGATGTAAATGATTGAATTTAAACAATTTAAAACATCATACTTCACTATATAACCGACACTATTTATCTTGACAAATTTGTGAACGCGACCGTATTCTACGAAGAACAGTGAACTAAATCAACAAATACAAGAATTGCTTTCTAGAATAGAAATGTTATTATTGATTGAAATATCATACAATTTGTCATTATTTTATCAAGTACCCAAATAAATAGATCTAAATTAGGAATGACATATTTACTAGAGATAGGAATATTTATTTAAATATATTATGTAGGTGATGTTTGCAGAACTATGTAATCCGAGGTTGTAGAATTCATTGCGAGGATAAACGTGGGATACAGTCAAATGCCATGACTACTACCTGTTATTATTGGCATGCTTAAAAAAATTATTGAAATGTTGACTGAATAATGATTACTATGACAAATTCGGATATTGTTCACTATTCAAAGATGATGCCTCGTACAACAATGTTCCATATAACGAATCGAATCAAAATCAACTTGGTGATCCATATCGGTTGTTTATCCTTTGAAAAGCATTTATAAAACGAATGGAGTTACAGGTTGATATACACAGTCAGATTTTACAACATAAAACTTTCTTTGTGCTAGTGACCCACATTTGTAACGATTATTTCAATTTCTTTATATAGTGTGGTTCAACGAGACGGTTGAACGATTTATCTTTTCATAGGTGCTGGTATATAAAATCACTTGTGTTCCTTTCGTTTTGTTCAAAATAGTGTTGTTAAAAAGCAGGATCGAACGGTTGCTCGATTCATTGGTTGAAACAAAATGATTTTTTCAAATATGGTATGTGCTTACTCATATTGTTGGAAATCAAGTTAGGGTCAACCGTCCAACAAAAACGTCACAACTACTGGCACATACACGTTCAGATAGTTCAATGCTCAATGATTACTGCGGTGTGTACACTCAAACAGTAGAAGTACAAGTTTTGAAATCACGGGTAAATTAAGACACGTTACACGTATCTGTTAGTTGCGAACAGAATTTAACATCTATCTCGATAAATGACCATCCATATATGATGTTTTTTCTTTTTGCATAACATTCGAACGATTGACAGAAACACGACAAATACATTGACAACACGCGACAAAACAAACACGTGACTTTATTCAGATAAAAACATGCCTTCTTTTGATTTATGATTCACGGTCCAATTTCTCTCAATGATTTTTCTAACACGTCATTTAATCCGATAGATTCGAGAGTATTACAACACATCTTATCAATGCACAATGCACATTCAGCGTATTCGTTATAACCTCACTTCACTTGACAGATTGCATTGGATTATGATGATATACACGGTAGAGGACAGTTTAAAAAATTAGCTTCTGTATCATTTACTGTCGCTTATTATTCACTCTTTTTGAATGCACTTGTATACGCGCTTTTGAATGATGGAAGATTTTTTAAAATTCTGTCTGAGTAACTTCCTGTTGATTTCAGAATATTTTATTTCTTTTTTCAACTGTTGACCATCCTACAAGCCTGTATTGTATCATTGCATTTACTTAGCTTCGATACTTCAAATAGTACACATATTTTGTTGTAACATCTCGATGTCTGAGAAATTATTCTCAAGTTACCCGACAGAACCGACTTTTCGAAACACCGCAGATTTTTTACTGGTATTCGAGTCGTTTATTATGATATTAAATATATTCACTATTCCATGATTTCTATCAAAACTTCAATTGGAGAGAGTGTTATATTCAAGTTCATAATCAGCTGCATAATTCTCCATCATTGTTTGCGTCAGCCTCTCTTGCGCTTTAAAGCAAAGTGTGCTGCGTTATCTATTTTCTCACGTTTAATACATTACTGGTCTGCATTTTTGTAATTCACATGCTTTCACTTGTTGCTGTTGACCTGATTCCATATACGTACATGAGACCAGAAACAAATATTATAGAGATTCGAAAGAAAACTGTTACGTTTTTATATCTATGTACACTTTGATATTGAATTTGGTAAACCAAACGATCTTCTTGAACATAATTATTACACCATCGTTTCTATGTATCATTACGTCCGTCTTACTAATTTTAAATAAACTGTCGTTTCTAGACTTCAAACATCGAGTCCCTTGAACGTAGGAACCAAGTTCAAAGATTTCATGGAATTCGCATTGAGCTGAGAGACGTCAGCTAAGACAAATGACAATTCAACTGGGTCGATTACATCCTTTCTCTATAAAACACATTATTCTTGGTTAAAATAGTTTCAACCAGTTATATTGTTGAATTTGTCAAATGAAAATTCATGTTTTGTTTTGCAAATAAGTCGTAAGAAGTATATCCTCACTGATATGGTTATGAATATTTCATTTTGTATTGCGATTGCAACTGGGCTTATCACCTATATCATCATTCTTTCGATTTTTCTACTCTACATTATTACTTTACCGATGGATCAGTTGTCAGGCCTTATCGAATCCTTTATTCATGAATTACATACTATGACGAATTTTTAGCTGTTAAATCATAGAATTACTGGTACTTTGCGCATCAAAGTAAAAATCGTTTACCGGAATGTCTCATACTGCCTCATGGATTTCTACTTCTGTGCATTTATTTACTCAAACGGTACGTCCTTCTCCTGACCTACGATCGCGCTTCTTTTGGCTTATTAATCGATATATCAATTCTACTCACACTTGTTCATATCCAATACATACAACTGCACTGCACATGATCACATTAAAGGAACTCATTATAGAGGACCAATTATATTCTAGTTTCCGTACCCTATTAGCACTGGGACACATTTGCCAATTTTTAATCAAAATGAAATAACAGTCTGTTGGGACATGGATTGATAATTCCTTGAAAAGAACACTTCTAGCACACATGATTGGGGAGAATATATGAGTCTGTCAATTCAAATGATAAACGTCATTCCAAGTGATAATAATCTTTGAACTATAACGATACGTGAGAACTGATAATTCCTCTCACCATATCGAACAAACTTCATTTTTGCTTCACATCTGCTTGTCAAAAAGAATTCTAACTTATCTGATTCCAAGAAAAATCACACAAATGCTTCATGATACAAGCACACATTGAGAACTTTCAAAATAAAAGGAACTGAGAAAAGCGAAAAAAGACCTTAATCAGAAATATAAAGAATGGGACTAATACAATTGGGATTTATTTGGAAGAACCTGATATGAAAGCCAAAACAGTGGTGATGAAGACAGTTAGGTCAGTTAGTAGTTTAGATAAGCCGAAATCAACCAGGAACAGCTAAAAAACATCTGGACAACTTGAGAATTACATATCTCACCAGAATCATGTTAGACTGTCGCAGTAATAACGAGCCTAATTTCTATCATTAGCATCCTCGAATACTGTGTGGGCTAAAAAAATACACTTTCCTCCCCGTTTCATTTTTCTCTGCTATCATCCAAGCAAAGATTTGAACAACGGACTACAGTACCCTTCCATGTAACCTCATCATCCATATACGTTCCGTTTATCGATTGAAGGGAACTAGTATAAGTTTCTAGCATATTAATTGACTGTCACATCAAAAAGTTTCTTTCAGTCTTATAGTTTGCTTCTTTTAAATAACAAATCATAATTTGTCTTGTTTTCTCAATATGATATATAAACATGTGTCTTGATATGTGATCGTATCATTGTGTGTAACATACAGAACTTTGTTCAGCTTAAATCATCAGTTCACAGCTGATTAGTTTATCGGGATTTGTGTCAATGCATGAGAAGTCAATTACGTATCAGCTCATTCTAATGTACCAAGCATGCTAATAAAAATGTCGTTGTTTCCATTGTAATCTGCTGTTTCAGTCTCAAAATACAGTTTATCAAATAAAGACTGCTGCTCACAGGTTAGGGTAAAATCATTACTTGTGTGCGAGAATATAACCTCATGTTTCTCCCAGATATATCTCGCCTGATATAAAACTATATGTCAGTGTGAACCAATGGCTGTTTTGCAAAGATGTACTCGAAAAATGTTTGATATTCCCACTCATTATCGCAAACGAATTATTGTGTACAGCTACTACATATTATCCCTGAATGACGCACTGTTCCAATTTTGTTCAAGTTTTAAATTGTAACATTTGATTTCCATTTATGTTCAGTTTCAGAATCATCTTGAGATTAAACCTGAAGAAACAACACGTAACCAGTAAACGCAACTAATGTACTATTTATGACTTAGTAAAAACCTGAATGAATCTTACCAATTTGTATAAAGTGAATGATTGCATATATTCTGTGACTTCAAAAGAGACGACGTGACAAGAAATTAACGATAAGAAATCTGGTCTAGTTTCAACCTAATCTTGGTGCAATTTCATTTCGTCTTGCAAAAACCTAAAGATCATTATAATAATAAAGCACTAATATTTATAATTATATTGAATCAAGCATAAAAAATTCATGTTTCTTCTGACAAGTTATTGCCATTTCATTGAATGGCCTTATACAATTCTGGGTCTTCCAAGCGTTGTATGTGGATTCTTGGTCCACCAATATCTATGTCTCCTTGTTACATATTTTATTTCGCATGAATTGAAAAATGGCTTAAAATAAAATTCCTTTGGACAATTTCCAAATGAAGTACAGTTAATATGTGTAAATGATCTGTTCAAACAAAAGCGTACTTCCTCCAAATTGAAATAGTTGGTACCCTGTTAAAATTTTTGAAATGACGTAAGGAAATATCATTGAAAATGCTTGCGAAAAGGATTATAACTGGAAATTTCATTAAATAAACTTACTTTTCCGCGTCCCTGCCTGCATATTATCAAAGCTGGAAAACCATATTCTTTCTTCAGTACGTTTTGGAAGAATGTTAGCTATTCAAATGCAAAAATGTAATCAATTTCTATTGACAGTTTATATTTATTTTCAATTATTACTTTAAAATGGCTTTCAGCGCACTTTTTCGAAGCCGTAATTATGTTCTATCTTGGTGTAAACCTACGCAATTCGTCTGGAGGTTTTCAGTCGATTTAAATGTAAAGCGAGCAAATGAATAAAGATCCGAGTAAATAATTATAAGTTTATGGTAAGTTGGTCAGGTACGATAATCGTTAGGAAATTGAGTAAGCCTCAAAGACGAAAATAGTTTATTAATGACTTTTTTTGAACAAATAAAATATAAGGTTTCTTGATGAACTAAGTGTTGTCTAGCAACTGAGTTATTGTGTTTCACATGTAAATGATCAAGTTTCCTCCTAAGTAAACAACCTAACCCACATTACAAACAACATGATGTCATAGTAAACTCTCTCATAATATCCCGTAATGAAGCACAAAAGTTGTATTTAGAATATGCAATTGGTTGGTGATATAAATAAGTGATTTGTGCGTATATGTTGACAGATACACTTACATTATATAATGTTCGATTGCTTGGAACGATGTTATGGCGTTTCAGTGTGCTGTAATGAAGTAAATGAAAGAAAACATTCTCATGATTTATCATATCTCATCCTCATTATCGTTTTATAAAAGTATTCTGGCTATTGCTGAAGAACATAATTTTGTTTCCATAAGTGTTCATAGGAAATGGAGTAGATCAATCATTTGTTCCTGGTTTTCATCAATTTCATAACGTTGCTGTATTAGTTCATTTATTGGTGACCATTTATTGACATTCATATATTTGCATGTATCGCCATACTGACATGAAGACGGCTTCAGAAACCGATAGTATCTTGTACGACGTGCATTTGTATAGGCGCACCACGTTCCGAAGTTCAATAAAAATAACAGAATTTATCAATCAGGTTGCACGCTTCACATGATGACGATTTGAAGCAATCAACTCAAAATAGGTTGATTGTTCACATGGCCCCATCCACGCAGTATGTTATTCGTTTACATAAGTATTCCTTGTTTTTCTCACAAAATTGAATGGTTTGAGCGTAAATAACAAGAGGAAAACTTCAAGTCACTTTCATTCACACACCAATGTATCTAACTACACATCAAATCCAACATATGATAATATGAATCGAATCACATACTTCAAAAGATCTGTTTTGTTATAAATTTCAAGAGCAACTTTGAAGTAACCATAGACGCCCTGGATTTGAGGACTTTGAACAGCACACTGTCCATGTTTTTTGAATTGGAAAGCCCTAACAAAAGACAAGTAAATAAAATATTCACTTCCCTACACAAAATCACTTCAGCATACAAAATTATCATCATACACCGTCATGGCTGATGCAATAAAAATAAATTTGAAATAGAAGTCATAAGGCTAGTCAGTGAATTGAATTCGTAATTCATTCGGAGCGAATACATTTTTTATCAATAAGGATTCCTATAAGTACTCTCAGTCTTTAATAGCGGAAATGCAAATATTCTCAGAAATAAAACTTCAAAAAAATTAATCTTTTTTGGCCGAAATTCAAACAGAGACTAACTGATTTTTAATATTTTAGTTAAAATGATAGTCGTTTTGGTTAGGGAATACTGGATTGAGTTTGCGCTGTGAAAAAAGGTTATTCGCTGCAAATCATAGTCAGAATATAGTGAATGCAGGCATTTATTTACATGTACTGATTACTTGTATCAAATTTAGTGCCTGCTTTTGACGGACGTGATCGGATATACGATGCATTACTAAACATACTAAACGTGAATAACAACGTGAATCTTAGTACGCTGGAATTTGTCAACGATCGCGTTCAAAATAAAAGCAGGTTTGTTCCTCTCACTAAGATATTTTAGGTCGAAATCACCAAGACTACAAAGACACATAGGAGTTATTTAATGTGTTCGATCATATTTCCCTAGCTCGTCTGCTAACACATGACAAGTAACACGGATTCTAACTCGCCACTAAATAACTATCAATTAGGATTTGCTTTAGCAAATCACATTTGTGACTCGAAATAGTAGTTTATATTTCAAATTTGTGCTATATTTTGAAAACTGTGATGAATAATTTTCTCATCAGCTCACTAGAACACGAATTCGAACATTTCAGACGACCTACTTGTGTGCTTCCGAAATTTGTGTTCAGCTACTAAAAGTGGGTAATCAAACACTTACATACACTCTTACCAAAATAATTCTTTCGCGAAACATTTTCTCAAACAGGGCTATTTTTGATCTAATTCTGGTCTCAATGGCTGAAAAAAATAAAGTTTCTTGTAAAAAAATTATATCTCAACAATTTATTAATCAAAGTGCGATGTCGTTCAAATGTAACTATTCACACTCAATGTTCCGAATACTTTGTTCAGAATTCGTCAGTTACGCTGAAATTCTCTCACACTTTTGCTAATTGTGGATATTCTCAATTATCAACACTCACCTACGTTATCATTCCAAACAATGTTGAAAATGAAAAAAAGTGCCATTCACAACAAACGAGTACTTAATGATCGACATTGTTCCATCTGTTTGTAAATGCTTATATTTAAAAACATTGAAATGAAGATGGATGAATTTCCTTTTCACTTTCGCGCCTCTATCAACCAATTGTTATATACTGCTTTCCTGCCTGCACTTCTCGAGCATACATCTCAATAATATGTGTCATTTGAAAGCAATAATGTGTTATATATACATCGAAAGATGATTGTAGAAACCTATAATTTGTCAAGGAAAAGCATTTCGACTAAAATGTAATTTCGTTTACTAGCTGTCACATATATGAAATGCATATGGAACAACATTCAGAGATGAAGTATTTTTCAGAATTCTATTTCCTTTTTTATTCGCTAATAGAAGTAATACACTTGAACAAGTAACTCCGATGTTTTTTCAACTAGTGAATAGTACTTGTATAAATCATACATCGAAATAGTAGTATGATTGTTCAATTTGAAGTTGCTTGAACAATTTAGTATTATTTCCGATTGTTTATATATACACAGGTAAAATACAATAAGTAATTATTTCATTATCAATCAATAGTTGTTTACTTTGTGCGCATTTATTTGGTTAGGCATCAGTGCTATACAGTTAACAGTAAGGATTTTCAAACAAGATATACGCATTAGGAAGGAAGTGAGGAAGATGTACTCAACTAGCTAAGCAGGAGATATAAATAGTATCACGGTTAAAAGTGGAGCAATACATACCACTAAGGGAAAAATGTAAGTCAACAGCAAGAACCGCAATCAACTCACATCTAAAAGCGTTGCATTGAATGTGACGGTCGGTGTGCAATTCGGACCGATGTCTGGATAAATCAGAGGCCTGTCAAAGCAAAAAAAGCGAATAACATATATTTCTCAAAATTACAGTAATGTTCGGTATTCGGCTTAGAAACAAGTTTCATAAAAATGTTGCTTTTGTCAAAGTTTTCTAAAGCAATCAACATGCACTGGCTATGCCGGTTATGATTTTTCGTCTTAATGAATCCGCCGTTGAATTCTATCAAATTTGAATATTCTAAGAAAAGCAATATATATTGCAATTTATTCAGGTGATACATACGAATTTTCGGGTGTTTGTAACATTTAGTCGGATGTGTTCACGTCAGAACTGCTCCTCATCTTTAGTATTTTATCACACGATTTCATTAAATGTGCACTGTTATAGATTCATTGAATAGCCACTTATTGACGAAAACCAGTGGCACCTGAATTCTATTTCAATCTTCATTCTACATTCACACAATGTAAAATCAAAATATTTTCTTACCATAGTCCATGAATTGTGAAAGATGTCACTCCGTCAGGTATAGGGTGCTATATATAATGAAAAACAATATTATATAAAATGACTGTGTTCAATCGTACGAACGATTGTACGTTTTGAAATTTGTATCAAATGTTCTAACATCCTTTGTGGAATCACACCTCATCTTCATGTTTTCCACTATTGTAGTATACTACAATACTATACTTCATATGCTGTTGTTCATTCATGAATTGGCCTTTTCGTGGATCTAACAATACATTTTTTTGACAATTGGTTTTTAGATTATGAAGTTCTTGAATTCGATTTCATTACCCATCACATAATCGCCACATTGTGGCTCACATATCAATTCAAGGATAATGAAAAATATCAAGATTGCTGACATCAGTATCGCCATTCGGCAATTTCACACACAACTTCGTCACTAATCACATAGTATTATATCCTTTCTAGCTGCATTCAGTCGATAAGGATTGATGATATAACTCAACACAATGGAACAAAATATCCTTCATTTTTGTGTAACTTGATACGCGGACGTCATGGTGACGAAAACTGCTTATAGCTAATTAAGTTGAATTGCTAACATTGAAGATAATAAAGTAATCATTTCATTGTTAAAATTAGGTTGTTTTAAAAGAAGTAAACAATACTTTATACGAATCACAAAATGTTGGAGGCCAGAATAAACCAAACTTGTAGTAATCCCAAGTTATATTTTGTGTTCCAACAATCACAATTGTATTGCAGGCAAGCACAATCAAACAAACGAGTCTACAATTAATAAATGTTAAAAGAATTCGTAAGTGTTTCAAGTATCATCTAAAATTCAAAGGTGATGCAAATGCTGTCTGATGGTTGAGATATTTACATATCGAAAGTCATGGTCTTGTAATATTTGTCCATAACATATTCATGTTATAACAAATGCATGACAGTTTTTAACGATAGAATTTTGAATCATATCATTCAATTCGAAAGAATTTTATCAAATTATGAAATACATTTTCACGAATCAGTTCTATTATAAAATTTCGCGTAACTGAATGCCACAGAAAACGTAATCAATTTCATTTATAATATCAGAGATAAACTGAATATCGACTCACAATGCGCCCATTGACAACCAAGAAATATTATTGTCAATGAAAACAGAACAGCGTATTTGGATTATAAACAATAGAAAATATATATGTATATATACTTATATATATATATATATATATATATATATATATATATTAAACGAATAAATCAAATTTTAATCCAATCACGTAGGTAGGTGAAGTCACCGCATACAATCTCGTAGGCTTCATTCACACGATTGCTCTATATTCACTACGAGTCAATAACCGCACTTATATAATATAGTGGTGATTTCATGGTGACACTATCACGTTGTTCAATTTTGCACGTTTGCTCATTCTTCAAAAATTGTTCCATAGTAAATCGATGAACAAAACAGCTAGTTAAAAATATTCAGCAGATGCAGTAACCTAATGAACGAGGTCAAGAATTGTTTGTTGGAAACCATATTTGTATGTGAGAGTGCATCATATAGTAATAGCTTCGTTAAATTTCGCAATGTGTCTGAAGATTTACTACTTTGACTTCATGTTTAATACATCATGTATTCTGTGCAATATTCGACTTTTGACTCACCAATTCCGTCATGACTGATACTGTATATTCTACTAAACCCTCCACACTGTACATCCTGATAACCGCAATCACGACGAGTGTTGTCTACATTATTGAGAGTTCTTGACATTTGTGATTGACTCTCAACAATCGCAAAACCACAGTCATTCGAAATGATAGAGAAATGTTTCAATAGCATCGCTAAACATAATAATAACCAGATGGAAACACATATTTTTAACAAACGATGGCCTTCATAGTATACTGTTGACCAGTACAAACTATTCACGAACTTTCATAAATGTTGGTAAACCAGCTGTAAGTTTTGAGGCAGTATCATACGATAGCTCTCCTCTCTGAATATAATATGAATACAGAGCAACGAGAAATGTTTCAAGTTACTTCAGTTAAATCTTTTCACATATCAAATCAACATTCACTTGGGAATTCACAATTCGTATGTTCAGCGTAATGAAACTAAGAGGTAGCAAAAGAGATTGAATCGATGACACTGAAATCAAATTAGATGGTTTTCTACTACACAACACCATTGTGGATAAAATCACAGAGAACTTAAAGATTATGCATATCGGCTTCTGAAAATTAAATAGTAATTTGACCTGATTTTCGAAGATTGTGTTTGACTGCAACTCTGTTTTTATACTCCATTATTATTTATTCACTTGTTAATGTTCTACTTAGCTAAGGGAATATCATGTCAAGTTTGAGAACGTGAATACGCATTGCTGAATTGTTTTAAATTTGTTTGTTTTTCATTTGTATGCTCCGGAAATTTTAGTAGGTCTCATATGATTAGAAATCTGGCCTATGTCATGGCAATCAGTAAAGTTCAATGAGACCACGTGCGTGATGTACAACTCTTAACTGACAACAGTAGTTCGTATCTCTTCACCTCTTATTTTGGTATCGGTCGAATAATCGCTACAAACTCTGACTTTACTGGAAGCTATCGAATTCTCTCAGTTTCTGTGAGTACAGGTTTGCCTGTTTATTATTCCACACAGAATTCATCACGAGTAAACGTGAGACATATAAAAACCTTGAGATGCATTTTAACGCAAAATGATCGTTTACAATATGTTAATAAAATCAGTAATCATTTTACTCCGAGTAAGAGGAATGATTGGTGTAGCAGAACTCAGGCACCATAATGTTTCAGTAAACGAGATCATCAACAACTTCGTAACAAATGTTTTTCACGGATGCATATGATGGAATTGAAACAATTTAAAACAACATACTTCACACTAAAACCAACTTTATTTATCTTAACAAATGTGAAAACGCGACCGTATTCTACGATAAAAAGTATAATGGATCAACAAAACTTAGAACTGGTTTCTAGAATAGTAGTATTATTATGTAATGAAATATCATACAATCTGTCATCATTTCATCAAGTCCACAAATAAATTCATCTTCATAACCATTCACATATTTACTAGAGATAGACATAACTATTTCAATATATTATATATGTGATGTTTGCAGAATTCTGGAATTCGACGTTTTCGACCTCATTTCTTTGGTGCATGTGTGATACAGTCAAAGTACATGAGACTACTATGCGTTATTATTGACATGATTGAAAAATGTTGACTGAATAATAATCACTTTGTCCACTTCGAATGTTGTTCACTTGTCAAACATGATATTATTCAGATAAAAACATGCCTTGTTTTGATTTATGATTCACGGTCCAATTTCTCTCAATGATTTTTCTAACACGTCATTTAATCCGATAGATTCGAGAGTATTACAACACATCTTATCAATGCACAATGCACATTCAGCGTATTCGTTATAACCTCACTTCACTTGACAGATTGCATTGGATTATGATGATATACACGGTAGAGGACAGTTTAAAAAATTAGCTTCTGTATCATTTACTGTCGCTTATTATTCACTCTTTTTGAATGCACTTGTATACGCGCTTTTGAATGATGGAAGATTTTTTAAAATTCTGTCTGAGTAACTTCCTGTTGATTTCAGAATATTTTATTTCTTTTTTCAACTGTTGACCATCCTACAAGCCTGTATTGTATCATTGCATTTACTTAGCTTCGATACTTCAAATAGTACACATATTTTGTTGTAACATTTCGATGTCTGAGAAATAATTCTCAAGTTACCCGACAGAATCGACTTTTCGAAACACCGCAGATTTTTCACTGTTATACGAATAGCAATAAATAGCAATTCCGTTTCTGTAGGCAACGAGGAACGACTATGGTGCAGAGTAGTGGGTTTAGTCGATTCGAAGTGCATTTAGTACAGCAGATACCTAAGCAGAATAAATCAACCATTGCCACACCTAGTCGAGAAGAACAGAACGGATATCTCTGATACGTGGTGGCAAATAACATATGAGCTATCAAACTGATGCACACTCACAGCCATCTCACGGCACTACGCTACTTCATGGGATTAGTCACATATAATTCAGCATCGTTCATTCGATGCATGAACACAAGTGCATTATTCGTTCAGAATTGTTGTACCCGCACCTTGATAAATACATGTCCAGAAACCTTCCTCGTAATGCCACAAACATTAGATAAAACAATACAACGCCTCATTGAAATTTTCCGTCAAAATCACATACAAGATATGACGATTTATACGACAAGGGCTCCCTATTTCAAACGTTACTTCAACGGCTGGCTTTCATGCGCTTGCGCTCCACATCATAACGGTCGAAGCCGAATGAGCAAGCGAAAACTTTTCTAGAAACGTTTGAAAGAACGTCTGTAACATCAAAAAGTAGGCTGACACCAGCTAACACTTTACGTAATGACTTGTAATTTTATGGAAACACACCGAATGTGACGCTAACAGAGCGAACTTCCGTAGCGGGATGAAGTCTGAAAACGACACACACTTTGACACATCCAAGAAAAGCATCATCATCAATGAAGAAAGTCCACTTCTACTTACGAAGTGGAATGTCCTGTGTTTGCCCGTGACTACTGACTAATCCGTGATCCACGAACAGAAGCTTGGGCGGTCAGAATAGTGAATCGCGTCAAGTACGAAGCAGATGTGAGAGGCGATATATGGAAACATCATCGTTATCAGATTAGCGAACTGCTATTCTCAGATTACCCAACATCGTATTTTTATTTTTCCGCTGAAAATCTTTCAAGATACCTTCAAATTACTTGAATCAAGAACACGAAAAAATGCTCAGCAACAATTCATTCCTACTTCCTTGAGGTATCATTTCTGACAACAGTACTAAACAGTAAAAATAAACGTCAATCTAAAGAATATGAGATATTATAAAAGGAGAAGAGTTGGGATTTTGGTTACACAGAACACACAACAGTAACTTGCAACGTAGTTGAATTTCCCACTGAGAAAATCCCAAACTGTCATTGTTGGCTCTCAGAAGCGCCAGAAACTCCAGTAACCCACATGTAACAAGTCAACTCAACTGACGTACTATTTCTTACAAAGAAAATACATGAATGATACTTATTGACCAATATAGAGGAAACAAATGATTATATTTTCACATCACTGTGAACGACGCAACAAAAAATTAACAAAACGAATTTCTACCTCGTCTTTAATTTATATTAGTTTACCAGCATTTCATATTGCTCGTTTTCGACGCTTGAAGCTAATTATCAAAGAAAACGATGATTTGTTTACGCATATGAGCAACATCAACAGTAAACGCAGATGCTCCAGCTTGAAGTGTTTATCTAAAAATCAGTTTTACCACCTAATGCTCATTTCCAGCCTCTAGTCGCAAATGTTCGGTTGCATAGCAACACCAGTACTGTTTCGACTGCATCAACCTCTTTACCTCATCTTCATTTTAATCCCAATGAATAGCATTGCCGTTTCCAACCCGATGTATTGAACTCGGGCTCGATCCATTATGGAAAAGAAGGCCTAAGTCCAATCTGACCCTTTAATTTAAACTCCTGCACAAGCTCACATATTCCTCTTGCAGTTTAGTCTTTATCCATGGCCCTTGTACACATAACCTTCGAGATAAATTATCTACGGTCAAGTCTGAGAAGTATAGATCCAAAACTCGAGAAAACTTCTTCCTTTCTAAGTATGCACTTATATGGAATAAGCTTCCCTCAAAAATACGCATGGCAAGTGGGTTACATGTGTTTGTTCAACTTATTAATGATGCTCTCAGTTGCACTGACTCTTCTGCGCTCGTGAACTCACTCGCACCCTGCTTTCATATTAATAGCTCTGCATACACTTTAAACACAATGAACTCAGTGCTGCGTCTTATTTAGTTATTTTTACCCTCCCAAGTAGCATTAAATTTTTCTAGTTGAATATAAATCTCTTTAGTTTTTATTTGAAATAGACAGGTTACTCTATTCACTGGGTCGATCGACATTGTTCAACTGTAAACTGCACTCTACTCTCCTGGGCGCAACCTTATCAACACTTACAACTGTGTGAGTTTCACATTGCCTATTATCAATCATACTGTTCTCACTTACACGCTATTGACTTACCTTGGCCCCTTTTTACTATTCCTCCATAACTGTTAACTGTGTAGCATTGATGCCTAACCAATAGTTCATGAGTTGTAACAGCCAGACGAGTTTGTGAAAGGAACTTGCAGAAATAGTGTTTCTCAACAGGATGCGAGATATAGAACACCAAGTAGAACTCAATAGCTTCTTTTAAACATTTAACATGAGCCTAACAACACAAAAAGAGGGAGGGTGGAGTTACTGACCAGCAAACATTGATGGTGTGGGCAATAACTTCAAACAACCCATGTTTTTGGGGCAGAACATTTTGTTTCCTTTCGGCTCCTTAGATTGATGAGACAACTAATCAGTAACACTGAGGTTGCTCTTATACGCTTGCTACTTCTGTGGTTCATGTTTCCAAAACTATGCTGAGGTCGCTTATCTGTCGAGACACCCGCAACATTCTTACTCAGGCGCTTACAGTATGACTTAGAGGTTGGCATTCAATAATAATAAATAAGAAAACAGTTAGACAGTGCGAGATTTTGTTCATCAAATCCTTATTTTTCCAAACTCTACTCTTTCAACTAGAATTTCGATTACAACGTACATAAATCCAGCTTCTTAATTCGACTTCTCTTTTATACATCTGACACTGCACAAATCTCCCTTCTTTTTGCTGTACTCCTTTATCTGTGTGTTGTATTCTTATATTCCCATAATTTACTTTAATTTAAGTGGTCAGTATGAATTTTATCTTGACTTACTACTGTAATGACTACTTCCACATAACAGGTTAAGTAGTGCTTTGGTCATATATATACACTTGCCACACTGCTGCCTTTTTTTTTCTCTCTCTTCTCCTTTTCAGAACCCTATTAACAGTGGGAAATCCTTGGCGACTCTAGGGAACATGGACCCTATGTACATGACTGTCTGGATCACAGCTCGTATCAAGCGCGTTCCATATGACCTTTCCCAACAAATTCACTATTGATCTCGGCAAATCGCCAAAAGAACCTATTGTGCATCTTCCTTCCTTATTTATACTCTACTATTGAAAATGAGGCTGTATAATACTGTTTCTGTCAGTGACATGGTGTAAATATGCAATCAGAAAATCACTCTTATACTTAATTTAACTGCTTTAACTTTACAGTAATTGTGAAAGCATTTGTGACAATTTGATCTAGCCTGTAAACTGGCGTGACTCTTGTAACGTAGTTATTTGAGAATAAATTATTATTATTATTATGCAACGAGGAAAGACTATGGTGCAGAGTCGTGGGTTCAGTCGATTCAAAGTGCATTTAGTACACCAGATACTGACCAGAATAAATACATCATTGACACACCTAGTCATTGTTGGCTCTCAGAAGCGCCAGAAACTCCAGTAACCCGCATGTAACAAGTCAAATCCACTGATGTACTATTTCTTACAAAGAAAAAACAGGAATGATACCCACTGACCAATATAGAGGAAACAAATGAAAATATTTTCGCATCACTGGAAATGACGTCACATGAAATTACGAAACAAATTCCTACCTCGTCTCACCTAATTTAAGTTGACCAGCATTTCATATTGAATACAAACGTAAGATAATAAACGATTTAACACACATATTTATATATATATTGAATTGAGTATTCAAAGTGTACTTTAAATTTTAGAAATTGTTTGCGATTTGATTATTGGCTTTGTACAATTCAAGGTCTTCTACGCATTGTGTGTACTTTTCTGTGCGTTCCCCCTTCATGTTTTTTTTGACACCAAATATTTCGGACGAATCGAAAAATGGTTGAAAATAGAATTCTTCTGGACAGCCACCCAAATTAGAGCAGTTCATATGTGCGAATGATCTGTTCAAACAAAACCGTACTTCCATGTAATTGTGATGTTTGACACCCTGAAGAAAGTTTGTGAATTCATCGAAAGAATAATCATTGAAAATGCATGGTAAAAGGCTACATCAAAAAATTCATTATATCAATTATTCTTCAAATTTCAACAGAACCTATCATTCGGTTAAGTATTTTGTTGACAAAAATCAGTCATTTATTCTATTACGTTAAAATTGTGTCTTCAGTGTAATAATATGTCACACATAGGCGATCAATGCAGAATTTAATTAGCCAAATAAATGTGAGATAGATACTTACTCTTCCACGTGCTGTTCTGTATAATAACCAACCTGGAAAACCGTATTCCTTCTTCAGTACGTTTTGGAAGTACGTTCGCTATGTGAATGAAACAATAAAAGACACTTCTATTGACTGCTTATATTCACATTTAATTATTTCTTATTATTTCTGTTGTGATCCAAACAGGCACAAACAGTCTGGACATTGTAATGTGATTGAATCGGAAAAGTCAGTAAATGAGGAATGATCTGAGTGAAGAAGTATTGATCAACCGGCAATCGTTCACTTTCAATAATAGGAGTTTAATTCAGTCAATCTCAACTACGAATGTAGTCATACTGAGAAACAAGACGAAGAAAATATGGTGTTTCTTGATGTACTAAGTGTTATTTAGCAAATGAGATGATACATTTCACATCATGACCATCAAACATAATCTCACATGAACGACCGTACTTCAAATCGTTACATTTATTCCTAACTCACATTCCAAACAACATGATATTGTAAGCAACACTCATATAATACACATTTATTAGGCACTAAAGTTTAGTTTACACTCTTTTGTAGTGAAGTGGTGTATATATGTAATTTGTTCATACTCGTTGACATAATCACTTACATTATATAATGTTCGATTGCTGGGAACGATGTTATTGCGTCTCAGTGTGCTGTAATAATTTAAATCAAATAAAACATTCAAATGATTTTCACATATCTCAAATTTAGTCGATTAGGCATTTGATCCTGATTTTCATCAAAATCGTCACGTTGCTGTATGGGTTCATTTATTGGTAGCCATTTATTGACATACAGATACTTCCATGTATCGTCCGACCGACATAAAAACAGCTTCAAAAACCAACAGAATCTTGTATGACGCGCATTTATAAAATCGAATAGTGTTCTATAATTCTATTCGAATAACCAATGCATCGTTCACGTTACACGTGGAATGAAGTGAGATAATTTGATGGTCCAGATTGCTCCATTTCGAATCTCTGTAGTAGATTAGAGGTTCACTTGAGATATAATTGATCTTCCTAAAGAGTGAATAATTTTGGCATTATATTACAAGAGAATAACTTCACGTCACAATCAATCATTGATGAAACTACCCACCGAATATATACAACTTGTGATAATAGGAATTATATAACATACTTCAAAAGATCTGTTCTGTTATAAAGTTGAAGAGCAGCTTTGAAATAACCATAGACGCCAGCGATTTGAGGATCTTGAGCTGCACACTCTCCATGCTGTTTATATTGGTATTTCCTTATATAAGAAAATTTAGGTATATAATTGAGTATGAATAATGAAATCAACTCAGAATTTATGATAATCATCATACAAGGTCATGAGGGATGCAATGAAAATAATGTTGAATTGAAAGTCATTTGGCGAGTCGATGAATTGAAAGTAATTCACATTTTATATCTTTTATATATCTTTTATGTTTTATCTTTCCTTAAAAGTGGATATTTGAAATTATATTTCGAAAACTACCGACAATATGACATGACAATTGATTATCGCTTCTGGCTAAACGTCTGAAGAAAACTGCCTGATATACATTTTTGTTGAAATGAAGTCACTTTGTGTTTGAGAGTATTCAGTTTGGCATGCACTGTGCAAAGTAGTTGACTGATGCGAATCATGTTTAGATTATGGTGAGCGCAGACGTGTACCGACATTTAATGATAAATTGTGTAAATCTGGTGTCTTTATTTGACGTATGTGACCGGATACCCGCTTCATTACTACACATCATCAACGTGATTAACATGATGAATCTCAGTACGCTGGAATATCGCGACTATTGCCGTATAAATAAGAGCAGGTTCTTGCTCTCCCTTGGTTATTTTAGTCCAAAATCCTGAAGACTACAATGACTGACGTGAGTCAGACAATGAGTTCGGTAATCTTTTTACATTAGTCAGTCTGCCTACACATGACAAGTCGAACGTATGATAACACGTCGTTTATTCTTCCTCAAACGAGACATGCCTCTGTTAATCACATTTGTGCCTTGAAATCATAGTGTGTATTTCAAACTTGTGCTATATTTTTGGAAACGTTTATGGACGATTTACCAATGAGGTCACTAAAACACGAGTTATAAAATTTCAGTCGACCAATTTGTATGCTTCCGAAATCTGTTTCCGTGTTTTCAAATTGGGTGAACATACATTTACATGCACTCTTACCAAAATGTTTCTGACCGGGAAGTGTTTCCTTAACAGGGCCACTTGTGATCTAATTCTGGTCTCAATGGCTGAAATAAAATGAAGTTTCATTTTAGTTAGGCAACAACTTTTTCAATCAAAGAGCAATGTCATTCAAATGTGAGTATTAACAGTCCTTGTCCAAAATACGTTTCTGAAAGTACGTCTGCATAGCGTAGATTCTCTTGCGAGTATATCTGTTATGAATAATCTCACTTTCCATTACCCAACAAAATTATCACCTCAAACAATATTGAATATGAAAATGTAGCACTCTCATCGAAAGACTACTGACTAAACAACAATTTTTCATGATGTGAAAATGATATTTTTGAATCATCAAGAGAAATCTGGTGTAATGTATTTTTCACTTTTGCGCTTACACCAACAAATAAATATTGAGGATTTTCTCCTTTCTCTTACTAATCCTGCATGCCAGTGATACGAGTCGATGCAAAATTATGAAGAAATGTGAATCACGTTTCGAGATGAATGCAGAAGCCTTTGATTTAAACAGCGAATACAGTTTTGATAAAAATGTTTTTAGTAATTCAACTGTCGCATATATGAAATTCCAATGGAATAACAGTCACATAAATCATTTATCAATATCCGATTTCCTATTTTATTTGGTTACGGAAGAACTACACTAGAACAAGTCAATCTGGTGTTCTTTCAACTAGTCAGTAATTATGTGCTCACTGTAGTTGTCGGTGACTGTAGAAATGGTCAATCTCATTTCATTGTCATTGATCATCAAACAATTGGTCACCTGCAAAATCACTGTCTTCAGAAGAAATGACTTTATCAAGCTCACTGTCAATGATATTGAAAATCTGTTGGGAGAACGGTGCTGTCAACTGTAAGTGATAGATTTGTAACCTGGATCTGTAAAGTTTAGTTACAAAACGGCCCGCGTTATCAGCATGTTGAGTCGAAAAATATAGATAATCTTTTATGAAACACACTCGTTGAACAAGAAAGCATTTCAACTTATTATCGAATCATTAATCATTATATTGGGGTTGCACACGAAATGACATCACATTTACAGTATGTAACCTACATTTTTGTTTCAGAAAATATCGTTCGTTTATTATTATGATGCTACTCACTGTCCGAGTGTGAAATTTGTGAATCATAATTAATCTATGTCTATTGGTAATAAATTTCTGAACAGTGAAGCGCACATGGAGGAGCAATTGAACAGAAAAGTAGTATGATTGTTCAATCTGAAGTTACATGATCACTGTACAATAAACCTCGAATGTTCATATTCACAACGATAAATTACAATCAGTGATTATTTTACTATCGAGCAACAATTTTTTTATTCATGCGATTTATTTGATTATAGAGTCAATCACAAGTAATGAATAATTATACGTAATAAGAAACAATATAATAAGTGATTCCTGAGTTTCTTGGAATGAATGACGTGAGCGCTGTTTTTAACAGAAAGGTTTAGATTTGTCAGAATCGGCCTTCACTCCTGCACTTCGCACAATAACATCAGCAGAAAAGAATAACAGCCAGCTAATTTTTGCTCTGCGCCGCACGATCAAAAATCGAAAAATGCTCAGCAACGATTCATTCTTACTTTACTGAGGAATCATTTCTGATACCAGCAATGAACAGTGAAAATAAACGTCAATCAAAGGAATGTAGGACATCATTAATGTGTGTTCTAATATGAGTGCCACAGAACACACACCAGTAACTTGCAACGTTGTTGAATTTCCCACTGAGAAAATCTTAGACCGTCAGTTGTGACTGTCAAAATCGCCTTACCACATTGCAGAAATGAGCTTTATTTGTATGATTACCATTTTTGAAATCAATTGGTGCTTGTAAAATACACTTTATAGGCCACATCAAGTCTTCTTTCTCTTCTAAGCAGGTCCCCGAAAAATGGATTACAATAACCTATTGTATCAATTTAACTTTGACATTCGTTCTGTCTATCGATGCAGATGAACTAGTAATAGTGTCAAGCATAATATTTGACGATCATATCATAAATCTTCTTTAGGTCTTATCCTTTCATTCTTCTGATACATACTTGAAAATTGTCGTTGTTCTTTTCATGTGAAATATGCAGATTTGTTTTGATATCTCATCATATCATTGTGTGTATTATACTGAACGTTGTTCATCACAAAATAGTTACTTCACAGCTGATTGAATTTTAAAGAGTAATATGAACAGTTACTATATTATTTTTACTTCGTGACAATCTGCTCCGACTTTTATCGACTCATGTTTAAAATCATTTAACTTTAGTTTATGTACAGTCAACTTATTCACGTAATCTGTTTGATAATCGTCTAGCGATTAAAACAAAGCAACCCACAAGTAACAAGTTTACTCAACTGATGTATTATTTCTTACTAAGAATTAACATAAATGAAAGCCATTGCCTAATATAGAGGACATAAATGTAAATATTTTCATTCATTTTATTTTGACTGGCGTATGTGAGAAATTGAGTACATCAATCATTTGCTCCAGATTTTCATCAAATTCGTAACGTTGCTGTATGAGTTCGTTTATTGTGAGCAATTCAGATACTTCCATGTAACGTCCTACTGACATGAAAACAGCTTCAAAAACCAACAGAATCTTGTATGACGCGCATTTATAAAATCGAATAGTGTTCTATAATTCTATTCGAATAACCAATGCATCGTTCACGTTACACGTGGAATGAAGTGAGATAATTTGATGGTCCAGATTGCTCCATTTCGAATCTCTGTAGTAGATTAGAGGTTCACTTGAGATATAATTGATCTTCCTAAAGAGTGAATAATTTTGGCATTATATTACAAGAGAATAACTTCACGTCACAATCAATCATTGATGAAACTGCACACCGAATAAATACAACTTATGACAATCGGATTTCAATCGCGTACTTCAAAAGATCTGTTCTGTTATAAAGTTGAAGAGCAGCATTGAAATAACCATAGATGCCAGCGATTTGAGGATCTTGAGCTGCACACTCCCCATGCTCACAATTTATGATCATCATCACACATGGTGGCTCTGCGCCGCACCATCAAAAATGGAAAAAATGCTGAGCAACGATTCACTCTTACTTTATTGAGGAATCATTTCTGATACCAGTAATGAACAGTGAAAATAAACGTCAATCAAAGGAATATAGGACATTATGTAGGATAGTTTGAAGCTGCATGATCACTGTACAATAAACCTCGAATGTTCATATTCACAACGATAAATTACAATCAGTGATTATTTTACTATCGAGCAACAATTTTTTTATTCATGCGTTTTTATTTGATTATAGAGTCAATGACAAGTACTTAATAATTATACATAATGGTTTGGCAAATACTGCAATCAACTCACATTTATTAGTGTCAAATTGAATTTTTCTGCAGCAGTGCAATTCGGAAATATGTCTGGATAGATTGTAGGCCTGTCAAACGAAAAAATCGAACATGTATTAATTTCAAAACGTAGAACCCGATTGTATGGTAGACAGCTGATTATTGGGTTTTCAAAGAATGCTGTTTCTATCAAGTGTGTCTTACGTGATACACATGCACCGACCACACCAGTAGTGACTTCCCTACTGAATGAATCCGCCTTCAAATTAAAGCATCTTTGAATGTTCCAAAAAAAGAAAGAATATGATATGTGATTCCTAAAATTCTTGGAAATCTCTTCTGTGTTCTTCAGAATATTCAATAGCCCTTTTATGATGCAGCGCCTATTAGGTTAATCATTGAATATATTTCATTTTATTCAACTTGTACATGTGAATTGTAAAGTGTTTGTTTCATTTCGGTAGGAGAGTGCAAGTCATGAAAGCCACTCATCTTCAGTTTACTATCGTGATACTGTTTTGCGCAAGTTCACTTGACTTCATAACATATGCCATGTCATCAAATTCATTGACGTTCCACCTATTCACAGCGTGCAGATGCACCGACATTCTACTTCAGCTGTCATTCTACAGTTATTGATAGATTCAACTTATCAGCTGACTCCCCTAACTCATTTATGCGATCCAAATATAAAAGTTTCATTGAGGTTCGAGCTCGTTGTTCAATAAAAAAATTATCACTCAAACGTATAGCGATAATTACTGCAAAAACATTCGCCCGATGTAACATCAAAATATTATCTTACCGTAGTCAATGGATAGTGAAAGATGTCACTCCAACAGGCAGCGGGCACTATATAAGAGTAAAACAAAACGGTATCAAAAGATGTTGTTGTTCAATCGTAGTAATGATTTGACATTTCAAAATATGTAGCAAGTGTATTACCATTTACTGTGTAATCACAAATGATCTTCTGTATATTTACGATTGTAATAGCCTTCAAGATCGTACTTCACTTATACTGTATACGCTGTTACACATGCATGAATTCGCATCACTGTGGATCTAATAATGCAATGTCGTGAAGTCTAACTTTTGGATAATGGAATTTTATAATTTAATTTCGTTATCCCTCACACAATCGTCACGTTTTCGATTAAATAGTAACTGAAGAATATTTGTAAATATCAACTTTGATGAAAGTAATATCGGCATCATGCAATATATAAATTCAATTTCCGTACCAATCACAAAATAGTATATCATACCTGGATGGATTGTGTCGATGATAGTTGATGATATTACTTAACACGAAAAAAGGAAATGTCTTACTACAATGAAACAATGAATATTAGGTTAATTGATCTGAGGATTTCATTGTGACGAAAACTGAATAAAGTTTATTCAATTCAAAAATCGATCATCGATAAAATGAATAAATCATTTCAGTAGTATAATAAAGTTAGTTATCATGAAAGAAACATTACTATAAACGAATAACAATGTGTTGAAGGCCAGACTAAGCCAAATATGTAGTAATCCCAAGTAATATTTTGCGCTCCAACAATCACAACTGAACTGCTTGCAAGGACAATCAAACAAACCAGTCTAAAATTAAATAATGAAGAAACATTATGTTAAGCATTTAGAATATCATCTGAAATTCAAAATTCATACAAACATTATATGATGGTTAAGATGTTAACATATCCGAAATCTTAGTCTAATCATGTTTTTGCATAATATAATCGTTTTATCATAAATAGGTGATTGTTCAACATGACATCTTTTGAATAATATCAATCGATTCATCATAAAATAACCATATTATGATATACATATTCATGTATGAGTTTAGGTATAATGTTTTGCCGTTAACACATGATACAGAAAACATAAACCATTTCATTTATCATATCATAGATAAATTGATTATCGACTTACGATGTGCACATTGCCAAACAACAAATGCTATTGTCAATGGAAATCAAACAGCATATTACGATTCAGAAAGACAGATTAACAAATTTATATTTATATATATCTGTAAAACTAGGTTAAATCAAAGTTTTATCTAATCACGTAAGTAGGTCGTGTCAGAGTATACAGTCACATCTAGTACCTTCACAAGATCGCTCTATATTTATAATGAGTGAACGACTAAAATAAACCGTCGATCAAAGCAACTAGTTGAAAATATTTTGCAGGTAGTGTAACCTGATGTACAAAATAAAGAATTGTTGGTAAACACTATATGAAAGAAAGCCTTTAGGTTCGCACGCCAGTCTGTCACAATGAGTTCCATGCAATTATAATATGAAAAATAATACCAGAATATACATAAGTCCATCAGTATCATATCGTAGGATTAGATTGTATCATACACCCGCATAGCATTGCACCATTATGCCGTTAGTTAATTTTGTGTCTTTACTGAACTAGTGTTTCATTTAGATCTGAAATCAACCCGCGATATCTTTCATCTCTGAATGTAATATGAATACATTCAGAGATGAAAGATATCGCGGGTTGATTTCAGATCTAAATGAAACACTAGTTCAGTAAAGACACAAAATTAACTAACGGCATAATGGTGCAATGCTATGCGGGTGTATGATACAATCTAATCCTACGATATGATACTGATGGACTTATGTATATTCTGGTATTATTTTTCATATTATAATTGCATGGAACTCATTGTGACAGACTGGCGTGCGAACCTAAAGGCTTTCTTTCATATAGTGTTTACCAACAATTCTTTATTTTGTACATCAGGTTACACTACCTGCAAAATATTTTCAACTAGTTGCTTTGATCGACGGTTTATTTTAGTCGTTCACTCATTGTAAATATAGAGGGATCTTGTGAAGGTACTAGATGTGATTGTATACTCTTACACGACCTACTTACGTGATTAGATAAAACTTTGATTTTAACCTAGTTTTACAGATATATATAAATATAAATTTGTTAATCTGTCTTTCTGTAATCGTAATATGCTGTTTGATTTCCATTGACAATAGCATTTTGTTGTTTGGCAATGTGCACATCGTAAGTCGATAATCAATTTATCTATGATATGATAAATGAAATGGTTTATGTTTTCTGTATCATGTGTTAACGGCAAAACATTATACCTAAACTCATACATGAATATGTATATCATAATATGGTTATTTTATGATGAATCGATTGATATTATTCAAAAGATGTCATGTTGAACAATCACCTATTTTATGATAAAACGATTATATTATGCAAAAACATGATTAGACTAAGATTTCGGATATGTTTAACATCTTAACCATCATATAATATTTGTATGCATTTTGAATTTCAGATGATTTTTTAAATGCTTAACATAATGTTTCTTCAGTAAATAATTTATGACTGGTTTGTTTGATTGTCCTTGCTGGGACTTCAATTGTGATTGTTAGAACGCAAATATTACTTGGGATTACTACATATTTGGCTTAGTCTGGCCTTCAACACATTGTTATTCGTTTATAGTAATGTTTCTTTCATGATAACTAACTTTATTATACTACTGAAATGATTTATTCATTTTATCGATGATCGATTTTTGAATTGAATAAACTTTATTCAGTTTTCGTCACAATGAAATCCTCAGATCAATTAACCTAATATTCATTGTTTCATTGTAGTAAGACATTTCCTTTTTTCGTGTTAAGTAATATCATCAACTATCATCGACACAATCCATCCAGGTATGATATACTATTTTGTGATTGGTACGGAAATTGAATTTATATATTGCATGATGCCGATATTACTTTCAATCAAAGTGATATTTACAAATATTCTTCAGTTACTATTTAATCGAAAACGTGACGATTGTGTGAGGGAATAACGAAATTAAATTATAAAATTCCATTATCCAAAAGTTAGACTTCACGACATTGCATTATTAGATCCACAGTGATGCGAATTCATGCATGTGTAACAGCGTATACAGTATAAGTGAAGTACGATCTTGAAGGCTATTACAATCGTAAATATACAGAAGATCATTTGTGATTACACAGTAAATGGTAATACACTTGCTACATATTTTGAAATGTCAAATCATTACTACGAATTTGAACAACAACAATCTTTTGATACCGTTTTGTTTTACTCTTATAATAGTGCCCGCTGCCTGTTGGAGTG
>OX103971.1:3862666-3956028 GCA_944470395.2 Schistosoma turkestanicum | reverse complement strand
CTAGGTTTTATTTTGTAGTCTGAAATAATTGAAAAGCGAGCACAACCATGAAAAACGAATTTAGTTCTTACCAAAAGTTTATTGATTGGTTGTATTTATTTATACATGGCCATCTGTAATCTTACTCAGTTCTAATTGGCTGAAATGCAATGGAAATTCACATTATTTGTGTAAATCTTGTTGAAATGGTAGTCGCGATGGACTGGTTATGTTCATATTCTGTGAGTGAAAATCTTATTTACAATAAAGCTGGCTTAGAATAGAAACTTCATCTCCAGAGTAATCATCTGTTTTGATAACAAGAAATTTGGTTCTACCAGCATTGTTATAAGAACGTGTGGCAGTGGTAACAGGAGATCATTTGATCATCTACGCTCACGTTTTCCCTTCAAATGCATGACATTCACTATTCGCCTTTTCATTCCTACTTGTATATAATCCATCGGATCAATTCTATTCGCATCACACGAATTCGACCTCAAATAATAATATTGATGAATATTATGATGATGATGATAATAATAATAATAACAATAATAATAAGTACTATTATTATTAACTCCAAACTATCGATGTTACGCGACGAATAAAAAAGTCATTGTTATTTTATTATCAACCTTCATCTAGGGATTATCACAAAGAACAGAAATTTTAAACATCATATAAGCAAACGGTATTCTTGAATGAATAATCCAAAAGAACAGCAAACTGATCGTTTCATACGAAATGACCTGATCACGATGCTATAAAATCTGCTTGTTCATATTTTCAACAATAAATTATTATTAGGACATTATTATTATGAGGCAATATTTTATTTCCTTTTCATGCATATTCTATTCATCATAGCTCTAATTAGAAGAGTTATGAAACGATGAGAAACATAAGTAATGGATTTAACTCACGTTCAAAAGAGCTGGATGCCATTTGCCGTCTAATTACATTTTGGAGATGTATTTGCCAAAATTTGAGGCCTACGAAAAAAAACGTGTAGCAAAGAGTGAATTGTCCTCCTAAGAACAACAATGGGATGGAACTTCCATATTAAATACGTTCATTCGTTTTTTCAAGTTATAATTCACACAGTTAATGTGCTATAAGATATGAGTTTTAGATAACATGTTATGCAATTTGCTTACAAATATAATGAAATTTTCAAATGTTCGTGTAATTTCCACAGATATGCAAGGTACTTAGATGCCTCATCCCATCTCTAAAACATTATCATATAATTTCTTTCTAGTTCCTGTGAAATCACAGCGTTTTCAAATAATATTTTAATTAGTCATTGTGTTGATTGGAACGTTCACACCCATAACATAAAGGCCTCAACATCATGTGAAAATGGATTTGAAATTTCGAGTCGTGTGAAAAAGGAACATTAATAACTGTGGTTGTGTTTGTAACTAAAATCAATCATGGTTCAAACGCTGATTATTCTAGGAATCCAACTGATACACCCTCAGTTGTTTAACAATTCTAAAAAAAATGAGTTAAGGATTTCTCGTTTTAATTAGGCCTTTATTTACACGCTAATCGCCTAAAGTCATACAAGCATTTGCTTGATGTTATCTTCAACGATCGTCTTATTACAGTCCGTGAATAACAAAAGAATCCTTTTCAGGCGGTAACGCGCACGAGAAATAAGATAAACACAGAGTTCTCAAGCAATGACAATCAATGATGACAACAATATTACATTTCAAGGTAAGAAATGCGTATCGTTTTATTAAAATCGAAATCACATTCCATTTCCACGACATTGGGGATCTGACTTGAGCTGGATTCAATAAAATATGCTTATCACTGTGTTTCAATTTTGTTTGTTAACAAAAGTCGATACCGGTTAAATATAAACATATTACATAAAGCGGCGAAAACTTAGAGTTGTGCCATAATTTATCCTAAATCCGAGATTCTTCATGTCTGAATCCGCATCAGTAGGCTCTCAATAGGCAACTCAACTCACCACAGCTAATTAGTTGTACATTTATTATTTTGTCAGATTGTTACTAAAATATCATGCTATAGTGATGACGAATAACGCTTTGATGATATCGTACATATTATGTCTGTGATCAAAATTTCATTTTTTATATTTAGCTGAGTGCCATTGATCGAATGATGAATTGTTTCATCTCAAATCAATAATTAGACATGAATCTATTGAGGCTATCAATCCAGTAAAAAAGTCATTTCGAAAATCATGAAAATTGTTTGACCAAATGTGGATAAATGAAAGTTGGTGGCCACGATAGACGCAAATGGTGGGAATTCCAACTGAGGTTTAGAGATCCAACGGTCACAAGTGTAGTGAGTGCATGAATTGTCGAACAAAGGAGTCTTAAGATTTCAAAGAAAGAAAGAAGATGAAAAAAAAGCAAATTACACTGCAGAGTTCATATTTGAAACGAAAAATTATCGGATCTTTCAAAAAATTGGAGAAACAAAGTCGTTTATATATTTAAACGTGAAATGGACGCTTCATGGTTGTTCGTAAACTAATACTGTGAACCTGAACAAATAGTTTAATTTACCCATCAGAATAATAATTGAGTGATGTGTCATATTCAAATATTCAATCCAAGTAAAATACAAAAGTACGTAGTACTGCTCTTCGTAAGACTTGAATAAGAAATTAGCCAATACTCAGAACACTCACTTGTAGTTATCAAATTATTGATAAGAAACATAAACTTACAAGTGATGCATTTCCAAACAAAACATAGTATCCTCAATGAAAAAGAATGGATTATTTCCCGAAAGCAGAACGATCAATCACTCGTGTGTATTTATATATATACATATATATATATATATATATATATATATATATATATATATATAAATGAAAGTCTAAACTTATCACGTAAGAGTATAAGGTCAATGAATACAATCGTGTGTAGTACTATGACAACTTTGATCTTAGTTCATTATGAGTAAATTATGACAGTCCTACGATTTATTGGTCATTTCATGATAATGCTGACTCTGTGTATAACATTGCTTGTTTTTTGAAAGAACAGTTTGAAATCTCCCTGTTTATTGGAAAATTATTTCAAAGTAGATATATGTAGCTGACTAAATAAAAGATAATCGTTCATTAAGTGATGAGATTCCGAAATGCATTTTCCACAAAATGATTCGAAACCACTTCACTTTCATCAGCACATCATAGAACTACAATAAATTGTTACAATAAACAAGGAAAAAATCATAAGAAAGACATGACTGGCATAACTTTATTGTACAATAGTTTGTATTATTGCTCTACTGACCAGGTCAAGATTCCAATCACTAATGCACATCTGTTAACGAAATCCCCTGGATATTGGAAATCAGAATAAAATGGAAAGTATACAGGCTTTAAAAATTGTATTTCTCGTTTTCTTACTGAGCTACAATATTCCAGTGGTTCCGTTATATACTGTCACAACTGGGAACATTATGCATTCACGAATTGACAAAACTTGTGTCAAGGTCAATGTAACTAATAGTGAATGGTTTACTAACAGTGAAATCAGAAAATCAACTGCACAAATCTTCACCCATATATACAGCATGATAAACTAAACTCAGTAGTGAAAATGTCACGTCAAGTGTGAGAACGTGAGGGCGTATTGCATGGAAAAGCGACATTTTGAAAGGTAACTGACGGAGAAGGCTTCATACATATCTTCAGTTTTACCATACTTCGTTTTGATTCTCGTTTTTTTTGATACACTTATGATGACCAATGTCTTTCAGATAGTTTATATCGAATGTTCAAATGTAACGCTTCAGTGAAATAATGTGTGATTAATTAGAATGTCATCTGAAAAACCATTCATCTGACTCAATGCATATCAGAATTCACGTTTGTTGGAATTATACCTCTGTAAGTTGACATGCAGATTTATTTATTTTCACTCTGTATTTTCTTGACTGTCACGTGCCTCGAACATTGATGATTTATGTTTTCATTATATTATGGACAGTGCCATGTAATGAATTCGGAAATGAAATATTACCCAATATTCAGGATCCACGTTAACGAAATAAGAATATAAGAAATGTTGATGAAGTTAGTTTGCATTTTTACTGTCTGAAGATTTTTCAACAGCTCCTCGATTGGCTAATCTTGCTAATGTCATGGTCATTAATAAATGGTGTGAGGGAATTCGTGACTCAGTCAGATTATATCCGACTTCATAAATTATTGTCGTCTTTTATTGCGTCCAGTCTCATTTTTATTCCAACATTCCTCCTGAATTTACAACATTGTTATTCGAAGTAGTGGATGGTTGTGTGTAAGTCACAATTACCGTTCCAAGCTGTGAAGAATCTCACTCAGTGTGTCATCATTCGAATGGCATCTTGTCTGAGTAAAGTAATTCTTAATGAGGAATTCCCGACTGACATCAATTTTGTTACAAGACTTTAGGATATTCTTCGAAAATCTAATATCATTGCTTTACAAAATTGTTGGGAACATAACTTGTTATCATCTGGCAAGTAGGTGTTAAACTATATTTGACATCAGTGATACTAATACATTCCATTGTAAATAAAATTTTGGATATTATTTCTATCACAAAGCTGTTCAAACCAAAATGAATCGTTTGCTTTAAGTTGGCGGCCGTACCATGTGACGAACGAACAAACGTTGTGAAAAAAACGTGTTTAAATTCAGCATCTGCTGTCGTGTGTTTATCTAGAGGTTAAAATTATTTGGTTCACAGTCAGAAAATACAATCAAATTTTATTTATCACGGATAAACTTATCACCACCACAAACACACCCGCACTTCTGTTTAGATATTAGATGGAAAAGACCGACGAAAACCAATGACATGCATTCAAACTTTGTGACCTTTCATATGATCATGTAATGATCTAATTCAAATACTTATGGTTGAAAAATTGTATTAAAATGCACTCTCCACAACTAATGTTTGACTTATGCACATGCAGTCACAGCCCCTTTCTATTCACTATCTCTTTGCGTAGTCTAGGTAAATAAGAAAATTGAACTGAGTACGTTTGAATTTATGGAACTAAATACGGGTACGTAGAATCAGCAGATCAACTCATTGAAGTTACAACGCTTGTACTTTTAACCTATATTCATTAAAAACTCTATGATTTTGACGCAAATAGTGGAATACTAACTCAAAAATCGCAACTAAACACACGTGCTCACACAAAAGCTTCATCCACGAGCAATGTTTTGCGTTGAACAGCTGTTTATAATAAGCAAACGGGTGACCGAACGAGAACATGACGCAAATCCATAAGGTGTTAATTAAGTCAGACGAATTTCGTTGTTATTGGTCGTCAATCTTTTGGAGTACGCGAAGTTCAAATTATTGGTCATTAAGAGTCAATGAACAATATGGCTCAAAAATGTTTGCGATTTCAGGTGCATCCAGTCTTTCTGTTCTCTAAAATTTTGATACGCGGAATTCGTCATTGTCATTATTTTTCTCATACTAGGGTATCAGCAATAAATCGCACTTCTGAAAAATAATTCTGAACACTTATCTTCTCAGTATTTGCTGATACTTCCAATATCTCTACCGATAATTTGTTTGAACTGACAGTTACGTTTGTGTGATAATGCCCTATGGCAACGCGAGCAGTTGTACGTACACATTTCTGTACTGTATCCAGCCGCAGCGAAGGGGGGTTATCTACTAATATTTTAGTATTTCATTGTCTATAATTTCTCAATGTAAAAGGTTCATGACCCTTCTTTTGGAATTTTTTAATATCCGAATTTTTACTCCGATTTGTCCTCAGCTCGCAATCCAGTGATTTGTCCGGTTTCGCAAATATAAATTTATCATTCGAGAACTGTACAAAATAAGTGAACAGTCAGATTACGTTACTTAACGAACAAATAAGAAGGTTTGTTTTATATTGACTACCGTTGTTCGTTCAGCCAGTATTCAGTATTATGTATAAATATACTGACTGACCTATGCTCACATTTCCAATAAGAAAACGTTAACCGCCGATCAACATCTTGTTTGAACTTCTCAGCTAAACCGTTATGGATCATTAGTTGTCCTATGATCGGTTCGTTCTGATAGGTGATGTGTTTTTGTAGTGTCCAAGCAACAAATCCACCGTTTCCTGTTTAATCTTGCGTATTTTTTGAATGATTAAATTTATGTTTCTCAAACTTATAAATTCTAGCATTCATAGAATCCGGGCAACATTTGTCAAAATTTCGAAATTCATGTAAGCATTATGAAGCTACATGAGGTTTTCTAATTATTATTTTTTATTTGACTGCTGGTTGACGCTGTCTATCAATGATGCTGTTCAGGTATGTGTTCGAATTCCATTATTCGAAATTGCTTGCCATTTTTCGTGTTTGTTTAGGTACAGGACTGAAGAGTCTATTCAGTATTGACAGTCCTATTTTAAATTTTGTCTTATGTGTGTGATAGTATGGTTGGTCACAATATCATTGGATCCCTTGTTATTACATGGACTAAGACTATATCATCCGTCTAAAAGTTTATGATTGTGACTGCCAGTTTTTATTTTTTATGTTTGTGGTCAATTACAGATCACAATCAGACTGATTTGAAACTTTTTTTATTCCACGTTGTATGGTATATCACAATCAGGCTATATTATGATAATTTTGTAAGGGAAAATATCTTTCAACTTTCCGCTTCGATGTGATCATGCTGATTATTCTCTCTCCCTATCTCTTTCACCAATGTTTAAGTTTGTTCGCATGTTTGCATATTTCGCAATAGCGCTACAGGTTGATAAAGTAATATGAGAATAATGAATTATGGAATTGAAAAAAATACAGGGGAATGTTTGAAGGATATTTTCTTTATCTCGCATCAGACACTGGTACGTTGTTGAGTACCATGAATTCCGTACAGGTCTTCACAGTTCGCAGTATGACTACGTCCTAGAGGTCTTCGAATACCATCGCTGTCTGACATGGCAATTACCTACTGGAAAATATGTTCAGATCAATAAACCTCAGATTCTGTCATCAGTATAGTCAACCCTGACCACCACGCTAAGTCGGTTGCTACGGTTCGTATATATGCTGTGTATCATTTGTATGTGTGTTAGCACTGCTTACTACCAAACTGACATTTATATGTTTCAGTGAAATGTTCAAGCATTTTATTTTCAATAGTCAGATCATGTTCGAAAGCAGTGATCTAGATTAGTCGATGTTTTAAGTGAGTAGTTGACACAGTGGAATTAGCTGCCAATTAATTTCATATTGATTTATCATACGGAAATCAAATGTTGCTTTCAACTTCATAAAACGAAGCCTCGGAAATTCAGAAACATAGCACTTAATGTTGGTTTGGATTCATAATTTTCCGGCACCTATCGTCTATCATCGTATTCCGCATAACATAAATAAACGCATGTAACATTTTTTCAAAACGAATCACAATGAGTACCGTTTTTCTGATTTCATTGCGTGGTGAAACTTTATTCCGTGTATCTCAAAACATTGTCTAATGAAAATCATGCTACAATGTCCCTCAACGTTTTTCGCAGACAAACTCTGAAAGGTACACTGGATTTTGGCATACAGTAGGATATCAGCCGTATGAAAACCAACCAATCTGTACAGCTTCCATGTCGGTGAACTCGAAGTCAAATTATGAATCGATTTTTAATTGACGTTCATTCTTTCAATTTCTCGCGGACATGGTTTCTTGAGCCTATTTGTTGATTGTTCCTAAAGCCTTCAAGTGATGGCTTGTTTGTAATGCATTCGTGCACATTCCACAATCAGTGTCATAAGAACGGTCGGTGCACCTTGATTTCTGCATTAGACAGAATGTGGTTTGGTCTGTGCCACATTGGTTTATTGCTGATAATGTCTGGAAAGGTAAACTGATTAATCTTGACTCCAAAAATTTTAACTGATATGTGTTTTATAGTTATTTGAGATTTCAGATTTTTTTCTTTGTACAAATGTTTCATAAAAGCCTTCATTCAGATCTTCCACATTGACATCATCAAAACCAGAGTTGCTATCCAAATATGTTAAGATTTTCACATCATTTTATGCTTCTGGTGTATGAAATTGTAAACGATGTAAGATCAATTAGTCTGCAGCTATTCATTATTGTTCATACATTGTGCAGTCCTTTTCACTGGTTTCCGGTATCAAAAAGTTGTGTCAAATCGTTTCTGAAATGTCTGCGGACACTAAATATACCTAATTTAATGGCATGTGTGGTTATCAGGAGAAGCATCGGCCTAGGGACATTTGAGTGAACTCAGTTTTCATCACTTCATCACTCTTCTCTCAGTACAAAATTTGAATGACTTTGTTGTTTTCATAAGCATGTTTCAATGAATTGTACTTTTTGCTTTACGTTTTTTTTTGTCATAAAGGGATACACAAACATACTCAGACAACTATCGATATTATCTAATACACACTTCATTACAATCGTCACTATAATCATCCCAACGATACGATTTCTATTCAGATATCGGATATCCGTTTATTTGCTCAATGATTGTTCTTCACCTTTTATTACATAGAAACTTATAATATTAGATACTAAACAAAGGAAATTGTAATAGACCAGTAGCATATGATTTGTATTTGGGGGCAGGTGATTTTTTTTCTTATGTTTGATTTCTTTTTGGTGGTCTCTGATTGTTGCAGGAATCCTTTTTATTTTGTTTCTAAACATAACACTCTCCTGTTGTTTATTTCTGAGCCGTGCTTTTTTGAAAAGACACGATTTCTTAGATCTATTCTTCGTTCATTGATATGGTTATGAAAAGGTTAATTTACCTAGTCATTTTAATTTGCCTCGTACTGAGTAAATATATAAGGAACAAACGATGAATATTTCTGATCAAGTGATGATGTTTAAACTGTGAAAGTCTACTGAAGCAATAAATTATATTTCCGAATATATTTGCAGGTTAAGACAACTCAAATGGTCGAAAAAGTGAGTTTTGCAGTGTAAAATGACATTATAAAAAATACTATTTGTTATGTACTATTATAATTCAAAATACAGGTCATTCATTTCTTCAGGCTGCATGCATACTGACGATTTTGAATATCACAATAATTAGGTTATTAGTAGATTTACTGAAAACCGTCTGGATTGAGCACGTTTTTCAAAGCGAGTTTTCGCTTATTTTAGATACTTACTATTGTGGACTTATCGTCCGATAATTTTCTCTTCAGATTCATTCAACAATAATATAAACGAACATGAACACAAAATGTGTAATATGATTACTGTTTACATCTAAGTCATTGAATGGAATATGTAGCATAGGCTTTGTAACATTAATAAAAGTTATTCATAGATTAAAAATTCTTACATTTGCTTCAACCCAAATTGCTTTCACAACCAGTAGATTATTCGACATTCTGTTTCACATTATGAAGTTGACAATCGGTCGCCTGTCAATTACAGCACAGTCACGTATTTGTTGATTTTTACTCAATGCGCAAATATTGTTATTGTGTAGACCGAAATCAATTGTTGTGTTCCATTTCATCTGTTTGGTTACCTTTCAAATGAAACACTTGTAATGAGTCATTATTCGATTAGTTATCGGTGAAATGTTTGAATTCGATGTATATGAAAGGTTACAATTCTCATTTAAGAATGTTTGCTTGCCACGAAAACAGTTCCTGAGATTGCAAAAATATATGTAGACGATTGCTGTGAATGTTTCACGTTCGAAGTATGATCGTGAACAACTCTTTACGTATTTTTGTCATAATCACATTATTTATAATAAAGAATTTATTCGATATCATTACCTCAGTAATATAAAGACCTTTCAACGCAATATATTTCAAATAATGTTCACTAAAATACAGCTGAATAATGAGTATCTCATTTCAGCATCAAAAGTCATATAACACCTGGTTCTCTCGTTACCACGATGTCAAGGTTTGAATTTTCAAGTTAGTCTTGAAGCAAAATCTCGCAAATATGTCTCATATATCCAACGATAGATCATGAAATTGTAGGACATATCAGTTGTTCACAAACGTGTGTAGGAGTAAACTTGTTCGAATATCTTGATGCTGATTAGGCCGAAATTCAGTGGGTCCTGTGGGCGAACTACAACCTGTACCGGTATATTTGGTTTATTCCTTTATTTCTACCTCATGTACATCAGCTGGACACTGTGATTTGCATCAATAATCTCCAGAAGTCACTCTCGAGTGTGAAAACGATCATTTGCGTATGGAATGAAAAACGACGGGATAAACGTCTCCTGTTTCTTGAAAACATATCAAAAACGGGTACTGAAAAATATTTTATAAATGCACCTAATTGCAATGCGATTTCAAGTTGTTTCAAGCAAGTTAATAATAGAACCAGAAGCGAGCGACGATATATTAATTACTAGAACTGTTATGTTCTTAACTTATTATGATCAGTTTACTACAATTCAACTTTATTTGAAAAGTTAATCTGTGGAAGAAAAGGCTCCTTAGATCCACTTCTTCAGCTGACTGGATATTTTGTCTTTGCATATCGCAGAAATTGTATTTCACAAGCATCCATAATGAGTTTTTCTGGGTAAAAAACGAAACAACACTGAGGCGTTTGACATCGATCGTTATTGGGACAATAATTACGACTGTTTACAATGGACCAAAAGAATTAGAATACAAAATAATTGTTTCATGATGTTTGAAGAAAATCCCAACGTCAACAAAAAATTCGATGTTATGTGATCATTGGTAAAATTAAAGATTGAATTTCAAGATAAATGTACAGACTATCGGCTTTATTTCCTTTATAATCAATCATGATGAAAAAACTGATGACTATTTTGCGTATCTCCGTTTGATTTTCTGTGACTGTTTTAAATCCACTCAGCCAACAGCATAACCGGAACATATAATGTGAGCAGATATGAGCGACTGAATTTCAGATTCAGTAACCTGACATGAATTAGTATATCATTATTGATAATACACTCGATTGGTATGACAGAGCACGCATGTTACCGGCATCACCCTTCGTAGTTCATTGTGACTGTGTAAGGCGCATTTATTCAACATAATTCAAATAGCCGAATAACGAAAACCGCCAGTAACCAGTGTATGCTACAATCATCATTTGAGTTTTCTTCGTTTGATGAATTCAAGCTGCTGTTCAAATAATTGTCCTACCTCGATACAATTTCTTATTTTTTAGCGGTGCAGGTCAAAGCAAGATCCAAACTGACATTGCTGAGGACTAGTTATGGCGCTCTTATTAATAATGCAAATAACCGGAATAACCAATGTATGCTCCTAGCATCATTTGAATTTTCGTCGTTTCAACAAATCAAGATGCTGTTCAAATTATTTTTCATAACTCTGTACATTGTTTTACATACTGTCAGTTCAGGTCAAGGCAAGATCCAAATTGTCATTGATGAAGAGCCTGTTTCAGTGATTTCCTGTTAAGTCTTACCAATTGGCTTTTCATTTATAAACTTTCAGACCGCTACGGCTAATATGTGTTAGATGCCACCTGATTTGAAGAATCGTTTTTCTCTTCTGCATCCTTTTTAAATGTTAGAAATCAGTCAAACAAATGAATTAAATGAAGTTTGAAACAATGATAGTTTGACAACAGACATATCGTGGCTTATGGTTAAATATTTATTCTTTGCGTTAACTGGAGCTTAGCACTTAACCGACCTGATGGCTTCTATCAGTATAATGTAACGTGTTATTTGTTATATTCCATAAACCGTCATTTTGATATCTTAACGACATTCAGACGATGTTTGCGATATGGGAGTTCGTCAACGAAGTTAGACTAAACGGACCGACTAAAGGAAAACCGTTTTAATACCGAGATGTTGACTGATAACGCTGGTAGGAAATTACGAGGAATTTGATATAATGAGTATCATACGACAAAATGTTTATGTACCATCTATTCAACATACTAGCTCATCTTTCGTTTATTTGACGTATCGTTATCAATAATAATGACTGTTAAATTTACTTTGTGGTGAGAGAGAACTCTATCGATAATGCGATTTTTATTCCAAGCATTGGCTGATGGTCAGACAACGTCAGATTCATAGAAAAAATACAGTTCAAATACAGTAGCACAAAAATAGTTGTTACGTTATTCAGAGCGTATCTGTTCCTTGATTCGAAGAGCGTCACCATAAATCAAGAATGCCCATTATTTCAAGTATTCTTGATAGAAATTTCTATCGAGAAGAATTTATTCTTGCTCTTCTATGTGAAGAAGATAAACATATCGTGTGAGCTTTTAAATATTTGATCAGTATCATGTTATTATGACATTCCTAATATGATATTCAGCACAGTGTAATGAAACATGATTGAAGATATATGGCGATGCTTATTCCATTTTAAGAAAATCGTCAACAAAGAAGACAGAGATAAACGTTCAGCACTCCCGTTAAAAGTATCTTAACTTCATGAGAATCTGGGTCCTGCACGTTTACTACGTATATTTTTGCATCAATAAATTGCGAGCCGTCAAAAAGTGACTGTTCCAATGTTTCGTCTGTCTATATTTGAAAAAAAGTATTCAACTTCCTCTTATTCGGTGATGCCATATATGACAGCATGATTTTGAAGAATAGTAAGTCCATTATTCTCATATTCCTGATAGCTGCTAAAAACATCTGCCAAAAAGTGTCGCTGTCCCATCAGGTGACTTATTTAGCTTAAAAATATGATAAATCAAAAGGAATGTAGTGTGTTTCGTGTAAATAAGGAAAATTAGCGCCATCTCACTGGAATTACCAACAGTATCTCATTAGTAAAAAAGTATGACTTATCGGTAACTCATAACAATAAGCATAGGAAATAGTTAACGATATTATTCACGTTCCAAATATTATAATATTTCTGTGAAAAACGTAAAAATTTCATATTTGAATTCGTACGCCTCAGACTTATTTTAAAAAGATTGAAATGCTTTTACTTCATGCACATTTTACGTTATTTTCATGGTTTACGCAATATTTAAAGGGAGAGTGATGAGAGAAGAATAATAAATTGTCATAAGAGAATATCAAGATATATGAACAGAAATAATTGATCGGTGAAATGTTGTCTTTACGTCCAAAATATATGGTACAGATTTTACATAAAGGAATCTGTGGCTAATCACTCACGCTTATTTAATATTTATTCGAAGTCCAGTTTGTCGGTCAACAGGGAAGGCGCACACGATGAGCAGTGCTTCACAATTGCACATCAGTCAATTTTCATTTTGTTTATTTACACAAAGTAACACATTTTAATTTGCTCACAGCTGGTCTTTCTGCAATCCTGATATTCAGAAGAGCAGTAATATGTTTACATAATAATATATTAATAATATATATATATATATATAAATTATATGTTTTAATTATATTATATATAATATGTATATATAGGTATATATATATATAGATATATGTATATATATGTATCTATATATATATATATATATAAATGCACTTTCGAATAATTTAATTACTAATACATGTTCCGTGCATGTGCCATCACTTTCAAGATTGCTTCACCTGAGAAAATGATCAACAATCAGCAAGCTGTACTTTATGAAAGAAATCATATTATTTCAGTCACATATACGTTCACTGTTCATCAATGCATGGTACACCTAAAATTTCAACAGCAGCCTTGCAATCAGGAAGAGTCGATTTGTCGTTTGAAAAAACTACCGAAATAATCATGCTCCAAATTATATTCGAATGAACACGATCGACTTAACAATTTATACGTTGTTGATATATTCTGCGCTGTCAAACTGTACTGTGATGAAACTTATTTTTCTACAGAAGGAATATATTCACTCAGTATATACTGTTGCTTGACAACCTGTTGCGTTAAAGCTGATGATTACACAAATTATGAATTATTGAAAAGATATACTATCACATTTGTCAAACAGTCTTACTCAGTCACACCTGATTTGACGCTCCAGTGAAATATGAATCATCCTTACCTACAACTTGCGATAAGCAGTATAAATTTTCCAAGAGTGCCGCGATTCTGTTATATAGGATATCCACTTGTGCTTGCAACGTTGCTGATTCAGGTGTTTTCATAGTCACAATTATTAAAACCTCAATTTACAGTACAGTGTGTTATGATTCTGTATCTGGTAGCGTTCGAAAAAAGGTGGTACGTCTCTTCATTACTGTTATTATAACTTCACGTAAATTTGGGTCCTACACGTTTACTACGTATGTCGTAAAATTTGTGATGAAGTAAATATTAGATAAACGGATTGTCCGCACAGCGGGAAAACGGAAGAAATTTGACATGGTTGAAAGCGCACAGTATTATGAATACTGATTTACTTGTTTTTATTATTGTTCAAAGCAACTGGCGAACAATGAACGTTTATTCTCGTGAATGATCCTCACATTGGAAAATGCTTTTTTTTTTCAGTTCATCACTTCGCGTCTGCTGAACCTCAAATAAGAGCACTTTTGTTCTCATATACTCATCCACTGCACGAGTGATAAGACTTACAAATAATAAATCGTCCGTAATTTTTGGGCCAGTGTCATTTAGAGGCAATATAATGACAATAATTCTAATTCCTCATTGTTTTGGTCATTTCATTGGTTGAGTCTTGTGTATAAGAAACGGATTTTCAAATAGTATAGATTGACACGCATCATTCCAATGAACAATTTGTTTTGTATATGAAATAATTAATGCTAACTAATGCTAATCATTTGTTTCACTTAAGATCTGCATCAGTGTCTCAATATTTAAAAGGTAAGTCAAGCACAGTTTTCAGCTAATGCTATTATCACCTCAGTCATGTCTTTTTTACAACATAACAGTAAACTGGAATTACAACATCTATCATTTATATGTAGTTGCTGTCAGTAACAAATCACTCTCGTGTTTTACATATTATTGATTGGTGTGAAATTCACTGTTGACATCAGTATGTATATGTGTTATGTGTACGTTTCAGTCTTTTTCTCCTTGATGTTGCATTTCGTGTGGTACGATCAAGAAGCGGAGGAAAATAGAATAGATCCGGACAAGTGCCTTCTGTACTGCAGTTCATAAATGCGAATATTACATTGAAGCAGGATCGTACATCTTGCAAATTATATTTATGGCTATCCTGATTAAAAGAACGGAAACATAGAAGGAAAAAGTATTGAGCGTGGTTTCACGAATGAATATTTTGTCTAAGATGATAAAAAATCTTCGCAGTATTACTCACATTCTTCAATCTGCATATTAGGCGATCTGGAGCACCGTTCAATTTCAGCAGTGTGTTTCGAAAATACGTTTTCTGAATAAATGGAACAAAAAAGCGTCATCCGTGAGAAAACATATTTTTGCTGTAATTGTAAATAAGATTGTATTTTGCACATTTATATACGAAACTTTACACTCAGACAGTCAATATTAAAATCAGCCATGTTTCACTTTGATATCGCTTACGATAACTTTTATGAAAGACGATCAAAAACTGGCCCCCACTTTTATTTAGAATGAACGTGATTTCAGCAAGTTGCACAATAATTGTCTTACCAATATGTTTCAGTTGTTGTTCCACTAAGCCTATTTGTTATTATCAACAAACCAATACATTGTAAATGTTATCGACTCGATATGTTTTCAACCTTAAACAGGTAACAAATGCATTTACATTATATTCTGTCACGTTGCTTGGCGTAATGTTATACATCTGAAGTTTGCTGGAGTTATTGAATTGACAAAAGTATTAACAAACATGGTCAGTAATAACATCGTGGTTATTAACTAGTACAAATCGAACTATAAGTTTCTGATGAATCTTGTCTACGTAGCCAAATGAATGGGAGAATCTGTAGACGAGGATTCTCCCACACTTTCCACCAAAAAATTCCAATAATCCACTTTTTTCACAACCTCATCCATTTTCACTTATTGCTATATCTCTCTATTTATCGTCCAAAAGAAATAAAACTGATTTGAAGATCGGTTCAAGATGCGATTTATTATTTCAATGTTTCAATATACTGAACCTAAAAGGAAAATAAAAAATGTGTTTTAGAACTATTTTGTATTGTTATTGGAATCAGTTTTGATAGTCTAGAAGACGTGAAACGATTGCAACTTTAGCATTATTTATTGATCTTCATTCTTACAGATCAAACCTAGTGCAAATTGTTCATATCAACATTATTCATTGAATAGCAAGTGTGATAAGGGATAACATACAATACAAATTTTTATATAATGACACTTGACAATCAATAATTTGTCAGTGTGAGCAGAATCACATACTTTGAAAGATCTATGCGTTTATAGAGAGTGGGTGCAGCATTGAAGTAATCAAGGACGCCAATGATTGAAGAATCTTCCAAGGCACACCTCTCATATTTCAGGAATTCATAACATCTTTAAGAGGAAACGGGAGTTGAAATTGTTGGTCAATATCTTGTCATTTACGTGAAGTTATATCAACCTAATAGACACAATTATCAATGGCTGTATGTGTCCTAACCGTACACTTATTGAAGCGCTATTTAATTTATGATTGTAGAAATTTAGAAGATATTATCATTTGAATTCTGACTAATCAATATCGAATAAGTAGCATGAAATTTTTCGAGTTCAATATAAATCCTTTTAGTTTTTATTTGAAATAGACAGGTTACTCTATTCACTGGGCAGATCGACACTGTTCAACTATAAACTGGTTGATTAGAATGCACTCTACTCTCCTGGGCGCAACCTCATCAACACTTACAACTGTGTGAGTTTCACATTGCCTATTATCAACTATACTGTTCTCACCTACGGGCTATTGACTTACCTTGACCCCTTCGTGTTATCTATTACTCAACTCTTAACCGTAATACTCTTTATATCTACTGCTTAGCTGGTTAAGTACATCTTCCCCACTACATTCTAAATGCTTATATCTTGTTTAAAAATCCTCACTATTTCTCCATAACTGTTGACTGTATAGCATTGATGCCTAACCAATAGTTCATAAGTTGTAACAGCCAGACAAGTTTGTGAAAGGAACTTGCAGCAATAGTGTTTCTCAGGATGCGAGACATAGAACACAAAGTAGAACTCAATAGCTTCTTTTAAACATTTAACATGAGCCTAACAACACAAAAGGAGGGAAGGTGGACTTACTGACCAGCAAACATTAATGGTGTGGGCGATAACTTCGAACAACCCATGTTTGTGAGGCAGAATATTTTGTTTGCTTCCGGCTCTTTAGATTGTAGAGACGACTAATCAGTAACACTGAGGTTGCTTTTATACGCTTGCCACTTCTGTGGTTCATGTTTCCAAAACTATGCTGAGGTCGGTATTCTGTCGAGATATTTTTACTCAGGCGCTTACAGTATGAATTAGTGGTTGGCATTAAATAATAATAATTAAAAAAAAGAGTTATACAGTGCGAAATTTTATTCAACAAAGTTTTTTTTCACAAACACTGCTCTTTTGATTTCAACGTGCATAATTCCAGCTTCTTACTTCAACTTATCTTCTATCCACCTGAAACTGCACAACTGTTCCTTCTTTTTGCTGTACTCCTTTATCCGTGTGTCATATTCTTATATTCTCATAATTTAATTTAAGTGGTCCGTATGAATTTTATCTTGAATTACTACTGTATTGACTACTTCAACAGGACAGGTTAAGTAGTGCTTTGGTTATATATATACACTTGCCACACTGGTGCCTGTTTCTCTCTCTCTTCTCCTTTTCAGAACCTTATTCACGGTGAGAAATCCTTGGCGACTGTAGGGAACATGCCCCATATGTACATGACTGTCTGGATCACAGCTCGTATCCAGCGCGTTGCAACTGACATTTCCCAACAAATTCGCTATTAATCTCGACAAATCGCCAAAAAAACCTATTGTGCACCTTAATAAGTTGTACTCTACTATTGAAAATGTGGCTGTATTATACTGTTTCTGTCACTGACAGGGTGTAAATATGCAATCAGAAAATGACTCATACTTAATTTAACTGCTATAACTTTACAGTAATTGTAAAAGCATTTGTGAAAATTTGATCAAGCCTGTAAACTGGCGTGACTCTTGTAACGTAGTTGTTTGAGAATAAATATATTACTATGATTATTTTCTAAAAAGATGTATTTCGAATGTCCGTCGGCATGCTTGGGAAATCTGTACTCAGCCTAACAAAGTGAGTGAAATTGTCATATACTGCGTTCATGCTGAACTAACAAACAAAAAGTGTGTGCACTGTAAATGTTTTTGATATTATGAACGAATTCAAAACTAGGACACAACCCTGACATTAGGATTTGGTTCTTACCAAAAATTTTCTTAATAACCAAAAAATGTTAAACATGGCCACCTGTAATCTAATTCAGGTCTAATTTGCTGAAATATTAAAGAAATTCATTTCATTCGAGCGAATCGGAATAAAATGTTCGTAAAAGTGAACTGGTAATATTATTATTATCTGTCTGGAAATCTCGTCTACATTACCGACCATTAGGCTGGCAATTTCAGCTTCATATTTATCATCAGCTTTGTCATTGCAAAATATCGTTTACCTAACTTGTGAAGGGAACGTGTGGCGTTGATAACAAAGAATCAATTGATCCCCGACAGGCTCACGTTTTGTTTCCAAATGGATGACATTTACTTTTTACAGTCAGTTATAATTCACCGAATCTTTCTCCTCTGCTTTTAGTTTACTGAAAAATGAAACTTGTATTTTGCCATGAATAGAAAACACATGGAACTTCAATGTGATAAATATATGAGGAGAATTGTATTCCAGTATTCACCCTGTCACTTTCAAAGACCACAGTTTATAAGATTAGAGTCAGAGATAAACTATTTATTTGAACAAAAAGTTATTACAACTAGCTAAAATGTCTCTAAATAATAAATAAATAAAATTATCAGTCTCATTTAAATGTAATCGCTTATGTTGCAATTACCAAAAAGTGTATTATTTTTTGTGATGAGACAATACCTAATTTGATTTCTAATGACAAATAAGAAAATTACACTGCAGAGTTCATATTTGAAACGAAAAATTATCGGATCTTTCAAAAAATTGGAGAAACAAAGTCGTTTATATATTTAAACGTGAAATGGACGCTTCATGGTTGTTCGTAAACTAATACTGTGAACCTGAACAAATAGTTTAATTTACCCATCAGAATAATAATTGAGTGATGTGTCATATTCAAATATTCAATCCAAGTAAAATACAAAAGTACGTAGTACTGCTCTTCGTAAGACTTGAATAAGAAATTAGCCAATACTCAGAACACTCACTTGTAGTTATCAAATTATTGATAAGAAACATAAACTTACAAGTGATGCATTTCCAAACAAAACATAGTATCCTCAATGAAAAAGGATGGATTATTTCCTGAAAGCAGAACGATCAATCACTCGTGTGTATTTATATATATATATATATATATATATATATATATATATATATATATATATATAAAAGAAAGTCTAAACTTATCACGTAAGAGTATAAGGTCAATGAATACAATCGTGTGTAGTACTATGACAACTTTGATCTTAGTTCATTATGAGTAAATTCTGACAGTCCTACGATTTATTGGTCATTTCATGATAATGCTGACTCTGTGTATAACATTGCTTGTTTATTGAAAGGGCAGTTTGGAAGCTCCCTGTTTATTGGAAGATTATTTCAAAGTAGATATATGTAGCTGACTAAATAAAAGATAATCGTTCATTTAGTGATGAGATTTCGAAATGCATTTTCCACAAAATGATTCGAAACCACTTTACTTTCGTCAGCACATCATAGAACTACAATAAATTGTTACAATAAACAAGGAAAAAATCATAAGAAAGACATGACTGGCATAACTTTATTGATCAATAGTTTGTATTATTGCTCTACTGACCAGGTCAAGATTCCAATCACTAATGCACATCTGTTAACGAAATCCCCTGGATATTGGAAATCAGAATAAAATGGAAAGTATACAGGCTTTAAAAATTGTATTTCTCGTTTTCTTACTGAGCTACAATATTCCAGTGGTTCCGTTATATACTGTCACAACTGGGAACATTATGCATTCACGAATTGACAAAACTTGTGTCAAGGTCAATGTAACTAATAGTGAATGGTTTACTAACAGTGAAATCAGAAAATCAACTGCACAAATCTTCACCCATATATACAGCATGATAAACTAAACTCAGTAGTGAAAATGTCACGTCAAGTGTGAGAACGTGAGGGCGTATTGCATGGAAAAGCGACATTTTGAAAGGTAACTGACGGAGAAGGCTTCATACATATCTTCAGTTTTACCATACTTCGTTTTGATTCTCGTTTTTTTTGATACACTTATGATGACCAATGTCTTTCAGATAGTTTATATCGAATGTTCAAATGTAACGCTTCAGTGAAATAATGTGTGATTAATTAGAATGTCATCTGAAAAACCATTCATCTGACTCAATGCATATCAGAATTCACGTTTGTTGGAATTATACCTCTGTAAGTTGACATGCAGATTTATTTATTTTCACTCTGTATTTTCTTGACTGTCACGTGCCTCGAACATTGATAATACGTGACGTGATAAATTATGTTTTCATTGTGTTATGGATAGTGCCATGTAATAAATGCAGAAATCACCTTTACTACATATTAATGATACACGTAAACAAAATGATACTCTAAGAAATGTTGATAAACTTGGTTTGAATTTTCGTTCTCTGAAGTGCTTATAGAAGCTCATCGAGTTAATATTCTTATGTCAATTAAAATGGCTTATTTCATGGCCAACGAACCACTGAAAGATGGACCGAGCAAACATAGAATGTGTGCAGTAAGTGATGAGTAATACATCTCAAATTGATTAGATATCTTCAATAAATCTCTACTGATTAAATTGAAGAATAGATCATTGGTATAAGAATTCGCAATGATCTTACTCAATAATACTTATTTGTGCTGAGCAAACAACAAGCATTTCAAAAAGTTATGAAAAGATGGTTAACAAATTGAATGTTTGCTTCAAGTTAGCGACCGTATCTAAAGACGAATTAACGAACGTTATGAAATAAATGTGTTTCAATTCTGTGTTTGCTGTCGCGTGTTTATATAAAAGCTGAATTATTCGGTGGACAGTCAGAACGTAAGACCGATTTTATTTACCGCAGATTTACCACAAACACAGACTAACACGTACTTATGTTAAGACAGAATGTGGAGAAAACCGACGAAAATGAATGATATACATTCAAATTTAGAATGCACTCTTCAAAAGTGAAGTTCGACTTATACACATGCAGTCACAGCCTCACCTACACACTGTCTCCCTGCGTAGCTATGGTATTTTAGAAAATTAAACAGAGCACGCTCGAGTTTCTGGAACACACGACTGGTACGTAGGTTCAGCGGATCCATTCATTGAAGTCAAGAAGCTCGTATTTTAAACTTACAAATTCAATATAAACTCCATGGGATACTAATTCAAAAATGGCAACCGAACTCACGTGCCCACTTAACGACTGCATCCGCGGGCAATGACTCGCATTGGAGAAGCAGGTTGTTATCAGCATACGAACGACCGAACGAGAGCATGGCGCAAATTCATGAAGACTGAATCAAGTCAGCCGTGTTATGTTTTTAAGTAAAGGCCAACTTGTTGCAATAAGCAAAATCGAAAACAATGAACGGTTAGAGTTGATGAACAACGTGGCTGAAAAGTCTCAAGGATTCCAGGTAAATGCAGTCTCTGTTTCCTCTAAAATTTTCATACTCGTGATTCGTCATTCTCTTTATTTTTCTCATACTCAAGGATCAGCAATCCATCACACTTTTGAAATAATAGTTTCGAACCCTAATTTTCTCCGTAGCCGCTTATTTCTCCAAAATATCTACTGATAAGTTGTTTGATTTTACAGATACGTTTGTATGGTATTGCTGTATGGAAAACGGAACTGTTGTACGTACGTACAAATTCTATATTATAAATGACCGCTGAAGTGCGGCCGTATCAATTATTGCTGTAGTTTTCAATATCTGTTTTATCGCTATGTACAAGGTTGATGACGCTTCTTTTGGAATTTCGTAGGATCCAGGTATTATTCTACGACATGTTCTCAGATCAAAATCCAGTGATTTGTGCGGCTTCGCAAATATGAAGTTACTATTTTGTATTACTATGTATGCTTTTGGAATTGTATAATGAACGAAAAACTAGATTCCTTTGAATAGGAAACAAATGAGAATGCTAGTTGTATATCGACTACAACTGTTCATTCAGTAAGTACTCATTTTTGGGTATATATATACTGACTGACCTATTCTTCCATATACATTAAGAAAACACTAACCGCCGATCAAAATTTTTCAACATTTTAAATTATCTAATGTCTTCTTGTAATTCTTCACGTACAGTATTCCCCAGCCTTTGACATTTGAAGCTGTCAGCTGATTTTTTGATTACGTTTCCGATCTTCTCGACGAATTAGTTATTTGCTTTAAGTTTGCTGCAATAAACAAATATTTCCCCTCCAATGATTTTCGCAGACAACTTTTAAATGGTAAACTTGTTTCGGCATACGGAACGATATTATTCGTATGCATATCCTGCAATCTGTACAGCTTCGATGTCGGTGAACTCGAAGTCAAATTCTGCACTGATTTTTAATTGACGTTCATTCTATCCATTTCTCGCAGTTACGGTTTCTTGAGCCTATTTGTTGATTGTTCCTAAAGCTTTCAAGTGATGTTCAGTTTGTAATGCATTTGTGTACATTCCACAATGAGTGTCATATCTACTTTCGATGCATCTTCTTGATTTCTGCATTAGACAGAATGTGGTTTGATCTGTGCCACATTGGTCTATTGCTGATAATGTCCGGGAAGGTAAAATGAATTATCTTCACTTCAAAAATTTCGACTGATGTGTTTTTGAATTTCAGATATTCCTCTCTGTAGAAATCGTTTATGGAAGCTTTTCCCCAAATCTTCAAAATTGACATCATCCAAACCAGAGTTGCTATCCAAATATGTTAAGATTTTCACATCATTTTATGCTACTGGTGTGTGAAATTGTGAACGTTGTAAGAGCAACTATTCTGAAGCTATTCATAGTTGTTCATACTTTGTCCGATCTTTTTCACTGATTTCCTGTATCACAAGGTTGTGTCGATTCGTTTCTGCTGCGTCGTGAATGACTCACCATTTACTTCATACTACGGACTATAAATATTCCATGTTAATTGGCTGCTCTGGTTATCAGAAGAGGCATCGGTCAAGTAACATTTGAGTGAACTCGGTTTTCATTACGTCATCTCTATTCTAAATGAAGACCATCTAACTCTCAGCACAAAATTTAAATGGCTGTTATTTTCGTCAGCATGTTTAAATAAATATTATTTCTCGCTGATCGCTTCATATCTCAAACTTTTGCTCTACAACATATACACAAACATACTCAGACAACTGTCGATATTATCTAATACACATTTCATCACGATCGTAACTTTGATCATCCTAACCATTAAATTTCTATCCTGATACTGAATTTCAGTTTTTTTGATGTTTGATATCATTCAAGTCGATCATTGATAGTTTCTCTAGCTAAAATCCTTTGTCATTTGTTACTGAACATAGCACTTTCTTGCTGCCTAATTCTCAGACGTGCTGTTTTGAACAGACACGATATCTTAGGCATATTCTTTGTTCATTGATATCGATATCGATATGTTAATTAACCTATTCCTTGTAATTTCCCCTCCTATAGAATAATATATTTGTAATTTGGCTGGCGATGCTCAATACTGTATAGTATTTCTACCAAATACTTACAAGGAATAAATAATGAAACTTTCGGATCAAGTGATGATGTTTAGTTTGTGCGATAATCGTTTTTTTTGCTTTGCCGTGTAAGCAAACTAGTTATTTTTTCACAATTTATTAACATATGCCGATGACTGATTTCAAATTCCTGAACTGAAGCAAAATCATTTAAGTCACCAAGTTAATTTGTTTATTACCATTTTTTATCCATACCTCTTGACCTACTTCACTACAAGGAATACTAATTTTGTGGAGAGACGAATCGCAAAAAGCTTTATTGCTGAATTTACATGCATCACATAGGAATAATATTCTCAAATTCACATTGCAATCAAATAAATCTAAAAATCCATAACACAACTCAATTTTATTTAAACTAAATTCAACAGGCTTTAGACAAGAGAAATCGTGACAATTCCAAGTTTTGCAGAGAAAACAAAATCCGCAGTCACACGTGATAGCACCATGATGAATCTTCGTTACATACGTTACATACATAATATAGAGGTGACTGATTGCTTTAGTTAACCTGCACACTTATGAATTTTACCAAACACAATATGGAGGGTAAATATAATTTAAATAAAACATGTAACTGGTACTTTGGTACTATTTGTTTATCTGTAATTTTTCCGATCAAACCTCTCGCTTCTGAAAGTGGTTCATATCAGCATGATTTTATTTTCACCAAGTTTGATTAGGATTAGCAAAAATTAAAAGTTTTTATATAATGCCACTTGACAACTTGTCAGTGTGAACATTGATGCAACATAATTTATGTAAATAAAAGCTGAATCACATATTTCAAAAGATCCAAAAGTTTATAGAGAGTAAGCGAAGCAACCAAGTAACCAAGAACGCTTTCAATTGAAAGATCTTCAAGGACAAAACTCCCATGTTTCGTATATTCATGACACCTTTATTAGTAACAAGAATTCAAATTCCTGATCAATATCATTTACGTGAAATGAAGTCCACCTAATAACTTTTTATTATGAAGCGTTCAATCAAAAATTTAATTAACGTTCAAAGTCACTTGAATAGTCAGTATATATATATATTTACATCTATATATATATACATACATCAAAAATCAATCAATACACTCGTCAGTCACAATTATCAAAAGCAATAAATGACTCGATGGTACACTTATTCATCAGTTGTAGCACTATTGGATTTATGATTAAAGAAATGTTTAAAATATAATCACTTGCATTCACACTAATCAATATCCAAAAATCCGATACAAAAAATTAATCCAGTTATGTTCTTGAATGCAGTTATTCTAGCATTCGCTGTGGAAAAAGCCAAGTAATGGGCACGTATCTCAGACTATTAAAAGAGATGACGGCAACCAATCTGTACAGGTCTTTTATGATAAATGTCATCGAAATAATTTATATTTGTAATCAGTATTCTTGTCGCTAAGTCCGAATAAACGCGCATTATTTTGACAAGACTCTGCTTCGACATGGAAATACAAAAGTATATTTACCCGCTGTATATTCACTGACAAGTGGATACGCTTTTTTATTTCTGTATATGAAACTTAGTAAGTATTTCATCCTTGTTCCCTTATTTTTAAAAAAGCAATCAATGATTTACAGGCAAGATCACTAAACATTCATATTCCGAAGTATCTGTTCGAATGCTTCGGAAATCTGTACTCTGAAGATCAAAGTGAGTGAAATCGTCATTTACTGCATAGCTGACTATGTTCTCTCTCTTCATGACTATTTCTATACACTGTCAAATAAACATGCGCACTGGATATTGTAATGATATTATAAACGAATTCAAAAAAAAGGACACAACCATGACATTCTGATTTGCTTCTTACCAGAAATATACGTTTTGTCAATTTTTTTTAAATATGGCCATCTGTAATCTAACTCACTTCTAATTGGCTGAAATAGAAAAGAAATTCCTAAAGAAATCTGTCTGAAAATATCGTCTACAGTTACAACGATTAACATAGACTTTTTAACTTATACGTAATGTTCTGTTTTATCATTGCAAAATATGGTTTAACCCAAGTTGTGAATCAAGCGTGTGTCGTGTATAACAGAGATTCAAATGAACCTCACCTAGGCTCACGTTCTGTTTCTAAGTGCCTGTAATTTTCTTTTCCAATTTCCACTCTCAGTTAAATATATGTTCCTTCGCAACTATTAAATTCGACCACAAATAAATATGATATTAATGGACTTTAAAATACTGAGAATTGTAACTTGTATTTGGCTTTTAATACAAAACCTAACGAACTGTACTGTGATAACCCTGTCAGCAGCATTAGATTCGAGTATCCACGCAGTCACTTTCATTGATCACAGATAATAAAATGAGAGTCAGAAATAAATTGTTTATTTGGACGAAAGATTATTACGACTAGTATCTCTAAAAAATAAATTAATAAATGTATCATTAACATTTGGACGTAATCGCTCATGTTGGAATTACCACAAAATGTGCTTGTTCATAGTTTGAACGATAAATTATTATCAGTGGTAATTTTGCGATGAGACAGTTCGTCATTTCCTATTCGTGCATATGCAATTTGACACAGATGCAATCAAAAACTGTTTTGAAGAAAGAATAAAAATAAAACGATGAGAAACATAAGTACTGGATTTAAATCACGTTCAAAAGACTTCGATTCCATTTCGTTGTCAAGTTACATTTCGGAGTTATGTTTGGCCGGATTTGAGGCCTACGATTCAGAAAACACATTTCAGAAAGATTAATTTGTGTTCATCAGGACGACAAGGTGGTGAAAATTTTGTTTTGTAGATATTCATTGGTTTTTCGAAAGTATAATTCCATCAGTTTAACTGCCGTATTATTTGAGTATCAGATAACGTGTTATGCATCTTCTTTAAGAACTAAATTGAAATTCTGATTTCTAGAATTTTTACAGAAAGACAGAGTACTAAGATGCTCCAACGTACCTCTCATACGAAATCATATAATTTTTTTCATCTTCATGTACATCTCAGCGTACAAGATTCCGCTTACTATGATCTGAAAATCTAGTTTTTGAAAGTACTATTTACAGTCACAATATTAACCAAGGTTGTAGCTGGAAAAATGGATTATCATTTGTATTGGGGCCAATTGTTGTTTCTTGAATGTTAGCAGTTGCAAAAAGCTTTCTAATTCAGTATGTCCAATTGCCAAATAAAACTGGTCAATTTATCAACGTACAGAGAAAATAAGAAATATCTCATATTGTCTTCTTTTGTCATTGAATCCATTGACGCTTCAAATTTTCCGTCTTATAATATTCATCTACAGTAACTGTACATAAATTCAGTTCAAAGTTTTAGTTTGAAAATAACATATATTCATGAGGCATTGTTTTGATTCAAAATATCAATCTCATTGCATAACAGCTTCATTATCATGGTAAAATGGATTTGAAATTTGGAGACGTGAGAGAAAAAAACATGGATAACTGTGTTTCTGTTGGTTACTAAAAACAGTCATGGTTCTAAAGCGGATTCTACTAGAAAACGTTCTGAACAACCCTTAGTGGTTAACTGAAACTGAGAAATTGTGTTTGGTTTTTCATGTTTATTAGAAGGATTTTATCACACGTTAACCGCCTAAAATCATACAAACGTTTGGTAAATGTTATCTGCAACGATCGTCTTAACACATTCCGTGAATAAGAAAAGAATTCACTTAGTCAGTAATTTTCACTAAATATAGGAAACCATAATGATGTCAAGCGTTGATGTTCAATCCTAACGACAGAAGTACATATCAAGATACGAATCATATATTTTAATATTAACAGAGAAATGACTTAATTTCTACGAAATTTGAATTTAAATGTGCTACTGACAGTTTGTTTGTTCACGAAGGTAAATATTCCTAAACTAGTAACGAATTGCAATTAGCCACTATGATTTATGCTATCATTTTTCCTATATCGCGTATCCTACATGTCTCAATCAGTATCAGTGGATTTCCATCGACAACTCAACTCACCACAACTAATCTGTTGTACATTTATGACATTGTCAGATTGTAACTGGAATAATGGTTGACAATGAGGCAAGACTCTATGCTTTCCTAATAGTGAATATCGTTTTGGTGATATCTTCTATATAAAATTGGTAATCAAAAGTTTAATATTCACATTGAGCTCAGTGCCATTATTCAAGAAATGAATTTTATCACCTCGGTTCATTAATTAGACATGAATATATTGAGGCGATCAATCCAGTAGAAACATTATGTTGGTGAACATAAAAGCAATGTTATCAAATGTGGATAGTAGTAGGTCGGTGGTTACGATAGTGTCAATTCGTAGAAGTCCCAGCTGATGTTTAGAGATCCAACGATCACAAATGTAGTAAAAGTATGAACTGTTAAACATGCGAGTCTGAAAATAGTGAATAAAGTGAGAAGATGACATATAATCAAAAGACTATGCAGAGTTCAGATTTGAAACGAATACTTATCGGATTTTCAAATATTTATGGATACAAAGTTGTTTCAATATTTGAACATGAAGACAGATAGACGCTTCACAGTTGCTAGTAAAATAATACTGTACACCTGAACAAATAGTTTACTTTTCCCATCAGAATATAAATTGATTGATGTGCCATATTCAAATATCCGATACGAATGAAAAACAAAAATATGAAGTACTTCTTTGCGCAAATTCACATAATACTCAGCGTGACTTATCAAATCTCAGACAAGAAACATGAACTTACAATGAACGCATTTTTAAACAAAAACCGATATCATCAATGAAAGAGAGTAATTGGATTTGAAATAGCAGATGAAACAATCGCTGGTATATATATATATATATATATATATATATATATATATATATATATATATATGTATATTACTAGAATAAATGAAAGTTTAAACTTATCACGTAAGAGTGTAAGGTCAGTGAATACAATACTGTGTAGTACGAACACACGATTGATCTAAGTTTATTATGAACGAATAATTACAGTCGCACAATTTATTTTTCATTTCATGATAATGCTGTCTCTGCGTACAAAGTTGCACGTTTTCTCATACTCGACCAAAATGATTTGTTTTGAAAATAGGGAACCGAATAACCGACTTTATAATATTCAATCAGTGAAGGACCCCAATGTACAGCATCGAAGATCGCCTTATGAAATTTTATTGTATTTGTGATGCACACAAATTATTTCAAGGTTGATTCAGCTGATAATTCCAATTAACTCATCTTTGCCACAAGTCTGAAGATGAGTTTAATTTATCAGTTTTTCATTGTATTCACGATCATGCTGAGAAATGTATTCAAGATCTTTTTATTCCAAATAAAAGGTTCACTGACTGTTTCGTTGTTCCGGTAAAAAATATTCTTTGTGTGCGATCAGTTTGTCGATTACTTCATCAATTCTTTGTTTGTCGGTATCTGATTCACACCTATCCCTAATGAAAATAAATGAGTTCTCCGAACACCAAAAGTCATTGATTTAGTGTAACATTTATACTGGAATATTCAACAGTTCATTTCACAGGAAAGCGAATAAATCTAACTTTTATGAATTAGTTATATAGAATACGATCGCAATATACACTGACAACCATAATTCTCTTACACTCCAAAACTATGCAAAAAGCGTGGAACATAGAAGATAACGTTTAAAATATGTTGTCTGCTGAAAGAACAATTTGAATAGTTCCTGCTTATCGAAAACGTATTTCAAAATGATTATATGAAGTAGATGAAATGAAGACAACTGTTCATTCTGTGATCAGATATCAAAATGTTTTTTCCATAAAATGATCCGCAACAACTTTACTTTGTTCAGCACGTCATAGAACTACAATAAAAATTTATAACAATCATGGAAATTATTGTATGCCAGACTTGATTGACATCACTTTATTGTATTATCATTTGTATTTTTCTTTACTGACCTAGTAATGATTGAAATCACCACCGAACTTTTGTAGGCAAGCCGTAAGAACAAGAATCGAGCACATCAGAATCAACTGGTTAAGATAAGCTCATGAAATACACATTGAATACTGAAAATCAGAGGGAAGATAAAAGAATACATGCTTATAAAAAATGTTTTTCTCAATTTATAACGTTGAACAGTATTCAATAAACTGCAACTTGTTTACGTGATGAATAATTGTAAATTTCTGCAATATAATATCAAAAATCGCATCAGCGATAACACGAAATTTATGTCATCAATACAATGATTTATTGCAAATACTTGTTTATTCTCTGAACATTTGTTTCAGTGATGTCTTCTGTCAGCTGGTTAACTCTAGATAATGAAAAATGCATTGGATACTGTACATCAAAAGAAATTTAAAAGTATACATGCAAATATAAGTTGTTTTTCTGGTTATTAAATGAAACTGAAATATTCAAATAGTTCATTTATATACTGTCACAAGTATACATTTACGAATTCACAATATTTGTATCTAGGCTTATCGTTCTAATACTGAGTGGTTTGCCGACTGTGAAATCAGTATAAGCATCTTTACAAATCACTAAACTTTTCACCATAACATCAGATAATATAGTGTTACAATATATTTGTTCTTGTATTGAGGATGAGGTTATCTCTGAAAATTAAAATGTCATGCACATCATTCAAATAATAAATGCAACCTTATTGTTTTAGCAGATTGTCGACGGTTGTTAGTTCGACAAAACGCCTTCTGTTATCTTCAGCTATGATTCGACCTATTGTTAAGCTTGTTTTAGGAATTGTCAATATCACGTCAAGTGTTAATGCGTATTGCATGGAAAAGCGACAACTTGAAAATCAACTGACGTACAAAGGATCAAACATATCTTCAATTTTAACATACTTCTCTATGTTTTGTAGTTATTTATTTTAATTACAGTAATAATGAATCATGTCTTTCAGCTAGTTTATATCGAATGATAAAATGTAAAGTATCAATGAAATAATGTTTCATTTCACTTGTCATCAGAAAAACCATCCATCTTACTCACTGCATATCAAAATTCATGTTTGTTCGAATAATACGTTTTTAAGTGCTGAATTAATAATTTTCACTCAGTATTTTCTTTACGGTCACGTGCCTCGAACGTTGGTAATACGTAACGTTATGATTCATGTTTTAATTATGTTATAGATAGTGTCATGTAATCAATGCAGAAATAAAATATTACTTAATATTCATGATGCACGTAAAAGAAATACGAAAATAAGAAAAGTTGATAAAGTCAGTTTGCGTTTCCATTCTCTGAAGAGTTAAGTGAAGCTCATCGAATAGCTAATCTGGCTAGTGTCGTGGTTATGCAAAAATGGTAACAACGAATTCGTGACTCGGTCTGATTATAAGTGACTTGAGAAACTTGTGTCGTTATTTACTGAGTCCGGTCCCATCTTTATTCCATTATTCCTACTAACGTGACAACATTGCTATTCGGGTTTGAAGAATCTGACTCACTGTGTCAACAAACGATTTTCATCTCTCCACGTATAGTCATTGTGATTGAGTAATTTTCGACTAACTTCACTTTTTCTGTTAGAAATTCAAAGTTTTCATTAAAATACATAATTTTTGGGTACCTAATCTGTTACTTTTCAGCTAGTGAGTATAAAATCATATTTTATATCAATGATATTGATACATTCCATTATAAATAAAATTTTCATTTCTTATAGTGATCATATTCTGATTCCGATGATAGTAGGTTCTCATAGTAGGTTATCCAGCTAAACGAACTGATACAAGTTAGACTGCTGTCGGACAACGGAATGCTTGTAACGGCTTTTTTGTTCCTAATATGACACTTGGTGGTTATATTTATATCCACTCAATCGTGCTTAAAAATCAGACTAAATATCTTTGGTCTTACACATGGTGAGATACAATTGGCGACCTGTAGCGTTCATATTCATACTTTCATCAATCCGTCATGTTGCAGTAGCCTTAAATCACCGACTCTGATGATTTACTGTTTACATTAGTTTTGCTGTTTGATGTATTTGTATTATTTTCTTTTTCAGAAACACGAATCGACGAATGAACGTAATCATCATTATTTATTTGTGTTGAGCACACAAAAAGCATTTTAAATAGTAATTGATAGAAAGTCAAATAAAATAAACGTTTGCTTCAAGTAAGTGATCTTACTTCGAAACAAAAAAACCAACGATGTGAAATAAATGTGTTTAAATTCTGCATTTGCTGTCGTGTATTTACACAAACCCAAAATCAATTCGATGGACAGTCTGAACAAGCAGCTATATTGTATTTACTGCAGATAAATTTGTGAGTAATAACAACTCTCATTGTGAAAATTCATTTCGAATAGATCATCATCAGGCCTCACTCTTATGTACATGATTATTTATATGAAAATTTTAAAACAATAAAGGCCATTTGAGTGATGATCACAATGAATTGAAAAAGGTTACATCACCTGCATATAAAAATCAAAAGTACTAGTCGAATAAAGGAACACGGGTGTAGTGAAAACAGTAAGAGAATTGTGAAATATGATAACTAAAGTTTTATCAATGGTAGGTCAACGGTGAAGTTGGAGCTGATTATTGACTTAAATTGAAACATGACCTTCTATAAACCCATTCCAACTGCTGTTTTTATGCAAAAGATAATTCAATTAAGCGCAAATATGAAGCGTCAAAACAACAAACCGTTGATAATAAATGATTATTATTAGAAAAAGGGGTAAGAGACATGAGTTGTATAACTCCAATGCTGTCAGGTGTTTCACGAGTTTCTTCTTAACACATGAATTGGGGTATAATAAGCAATCTCCTAGAGCTTCTGCTATGTGTAGGAGACGGGATCGAACTCTGTTTAAAATTATTTGAGATATACGATGAATTACCTGAAAACATCTAGACTGATCAACAATATGTACATTATGAACCATGTGAGCTAATATCGAACTGCGTATTAGTTTTGACTGGCCCTTCATAAAGCAAGCTGAGATATGTTCACTCATTCGTGGGTTAAGTTTCCTGGTTGAACGCTCGCTTTAGCTATCTCCACAGTAGCTGCTGAAATTGATAATGGACATAGAGGAGGCCAACTTAGGTAACTCATCCTTCGTTTGGGTAGACATCGCTGGTCGACTTGGAAAAGCCAACCAACTAGATACTGATGTGCAGTTTGAGAATTTATTTATACAAACAACGGACGTTTCCCCTAACAAAGTGGAAAATGTAGCTAGATATAATACGAAAAAGGCCGATAGCTGTCTACATTGTAAGAATGGTTGTCGTCAAACAATTCTTCCTTTCACGTAACTGCACCGTAAAACTTTAACTAAACTCAAAGAAGATGAAACTCCGATTATTAGCAAAACAGACAAGGGGGGAAGCACATTTTTTCTGAACAAGACCGATTACATAGATAAAATGGAAGGAATGCTCGACGATCCTTGGAAATTTTAAAAAAAAACACATGTAATAATTATACTAATAAAAAAAATGGAAAATCAATGGACAAATTTTTACTAGATGTGGTATCTTTGTTTACCAACGTAACACTACTTGAGGCCATTGAATTCATATGCAAGCAATTTAGTGGGAATCAAAACAATATTGGCTTGTTCGGAGATTGCCTTAATGAATCCCTTCTAAGATGTACGATGAACGTTCATTTTGTTTACAAAAACACCGAAAAGAGACAAATTGACGGATAAGTCATGGGTTCAACTAAACGCCTAATTGTGGCGGATCTCTTCCCAGCAAAGCTAGAAAATGGACTACTTACAGAAGCTATTCAGAACCTTGATCGGTACGTCGATGACACATTATTCATTGCAGCTATGTTATGAAGAAATCCAACATCACGAAACCTAAATTTACTGACATTTTTACAAGTCTCAATGAAGCTTCAGAACTACATTAGTATTTTTTGTCAGTTACCGCACTGCAGAATAGGCCAAAGTTGTCTGTCATCAAAAAAGCTACATTATATCAGTATTTATGTTCATTTGTTACAGTAAAACCTTATGTATATTGAAGTCAATACCGCTCCATCTACCCTCTATCAACTAATCGACACCAATTCAGGGGTCTAAGCTTCTGTTGATGGCATTTTTACGATAAGAACAGTTCAATTACACACAATATTGGTACCGGAACGCATTAGTAACAATAGGTTCCATTAACGTTCACAAATGTTCAAGACTCACTGCATCATCCTGAGAGCATCCGAGTTATCGAACTGATGTATGTTACCACTAATTTCCACAATTTCGATGCTCCATATTCGTGCACCATTGAGTTATCTTCAGCATTTGGAATGGATTTAAAGGATGCTATGTGTAAATTCATGTCAATGATAAGCTCGAACACGATGATCAATCACCATGAAACATCCATGGAAATCATCTTAGCCGCACACGCTTCATCATATGGTTTTTGTGCTGTTAGTTTACCAGCATTATACCAGCTACACGAACAATCACCTCAGCAGAAAGCAATTATAGCTAGGGAGACAAAAAAGGATTGACTTGAGTGTTTGTTTTTCGCAATTTCCACAAATTTTGGTCCGATCCAAAATTTTTGGATTCACAAGCCTCGTTTTGCAATATTTTGTACAGCTTCTTTCACTCAAGTTAGTTATGCAAATCGTCCTCAGTGATCAATAATCGTTTCTAAGGCTTATTCTTTTGAAACACTTTTCCAAGAAATCGAACTCTCTACCCGATGATTAAGTGACGCAAATGTCCTAATCATTTGTGAAATGTGTAATTATTCTAATGAAACTGAAATTATTCCTGTTGGTATTTCTTATTGTAATCAATAGTTTTCCTTTTGATTACTTTGCCTACTTAGAAAACAAAAACTTCAAAAGTGTTATGTTGTGAATAATTCTCGTAGTTCGCTCAAAGTTCGAATGGAAAACGTCTACTATCATTGCTTTGATACTTTACGTTTAAAGCATTCCTTTCAGCACATAAACAAAAAAGAGTAGAATGCCATGAACATGTATTATTTTACCATTGTTCTTCAGCTGCTTGAAGTCTACTAGTATATCTCCCGCACGAATTTCTCTGTTGACATCTTTCAAAAATTCTCTTGAAATGTGGAACACATGTGTTGTGTAATGCAAAGTAAAACACTAAAGTTGTCTACATAATTCTAAACACTGTGAAGGAAAGCAATGAGTATTGTGCTAAATTTCACTTGCAACATTCTCTTATTTTTTGTTAGATTTCTGAAATTTTTTGTCGCAATGATGTTTGGTAGTACAACCATGTCATATGTCATATGTCAATACACTCCAATAACATTTTGGCAAATAGTAAATCTGCAGCCACGTTGTGCGAGGAAATAGAATCACTCCGTATTCCGAATTCATACCAAATAATTACAATCTACCGAAGACATTGAATTAAAACTTATAACTGCGAGTCAGCGAAATAGAGAATACCTAGTTATAATATGCAGATGTATACCTCATGATACAGTGTCGCCGAAGGAGAAAACATATATGAATGTGAGAGAATAGCACATTCTTTCACCAAAGCCTACTGCTTCATACTACAACTAATGTTTTAATTTGTTTTGAAGGTTTAACAAAGCGGATATATATTATGTAAAAAGAAATGAAAGCGCTTTTTCTTGTTTCACAATAGTGGAACTTTTACCCAGTTATTGTGCTGTCGAACTCAACATGGAAGTATTTTTTGACAGTATACATTCATCTAGTAGATATCACAACAACATGACATTCATTTGCAATGTGGTTGACAACAGTACAAGTAAAAAAATGAGTTAGGAGGAACACTGTCGCGTGAGTGCCTCAACTTAAACAACCTGATTTGTATTCTGACATTATTCACCCTTGCAGTTTAAACAAACGATTCCCAATGAAATGGTATCATGATTGTATTGTAAACATTATTCCGCAACTGTGCAAACATTACAAAATTTTTCCTTGGTCAAGCTGATTACTGTGCAAAATTAAAATGAATAATACGACTATTGAACTAAGTGTAGCTTATTCAATAAATTTTGCTATTTCATAGGTCGATCGCATTTATTATTTACTTTCACGGTTCAAACAAACCTACTGAAATAATAAATCATCAGTGGACGACTGATAAAAATTGTGTACAGACAGTCAAGTAAAATTGAATGCATGAGATAAGTTTTCATTTTACATTATTTTGGTCACGTTATTGTTTGAATAATTAGAATTGCAAACACATCACTTAAAATTTGTGCTTATGTGGAAATTGTTACGTGAAGTATGTGCAAACTGCTTACTGACTAATATTGTTCATCATTGACTTGACCAAATTTTGCATCAATGTGTTTTATTTTCCAGTCTGTAACCAAGACAGAAATAGTGTAAGTAATCCAGAATATGGATGCTACAAAAAATTGTTTCTTGAAAATTTTGAGAAAAATATGTTAATTAAACACCAAAGAATTCACAAACAACTTCAAAAGAATTATAAAAAATTATAGATAAATTGAATAAATCAAAAAGATTGACATCTGGAAAAATCTGTTCAGTCGAATAGACAAGACGTTGATTGGAATCATCGAAATTAAAAGAAATGTCTTGCTCACTTTTCATTTAATACTAATATTATCACAATTTTTTTTCTTTAAAAAATAACAGTTAAAAAGAATCACTCTATTTTTTGTTCAAATATTGTTTTAATCATTTAGAAATCACTTTCGAGATTTAAATATTACTGAGAGCAACACACACTCACCGTTTCTGTTATTATTCATGTGGTTTATGCGTTGTTGTTGTCCTTCTTCGTTTAAATGTTGTTGTAATTGTTTTCAATTGGTTGAAGAAGGGAGGAAGATACGATGCATCCGGATATGATAATTCTTTAGTGAAGTTTCTAATTTCAATTTTTCTATTCAAGAAGAATCGAAAATCCTCTTAATCATATTTTGTGCTTTTCTGATGCAATTAACAGAAAGAATAGATATAAAAATTAGTGAGCTTGCTAATAACTAATTTTATTTCAAAATTTTCTTTCATCATATGCTTACAAAGTTGATGCAAATTACTAATTGTACGATGTTTTCATTCTGACTTATAGTAGATTTAGCAGTTATGATCTACAAAGTCAGTCCTGAATTCAATCTTATGTGACTAAATGTATGAATAAACACTTCTTTCACATTTCGATCTGCTGGTAGACCAGCCTGTTTTCGTAGTCTCTCTTGAAAATTTGTTTTCTGCAAAAATAAAACGAAAAAAGCATAATGCTTTACATAATGTTAAGCACTAGAAACAGCGACTTTTTGATAGTCGATTATGTAGAAGTTTATAAAATATCAAATAACTGTATCTTTATGAAGAAAACGCTATTGTTTCAATAGAAACATTCACTGATTCAGCCAACTGTTCAAGTGATTGTTTAACTGAACATCTCTTTCGATTAAACCTTTATATACGGAAACACTGTTGAGGTGGCTGCTGTCCTAGCTTCACGGTCTCCGAAATTTCGTCTATCTCTTCCATACGCATGTTGGTTTTTTTTCAAAACTACGAAATTACTGGAAAATTTACTCTTTTGACAGATAAGCGGCTTTTTGCCTTTGATTTGAAAGTTATTATCCTTTAATGATGATCTCCATCGACTGCCACTTGCGCAAATATAAGGATTTGGTTTTCAGACAACTAGCTGGACGTGATACGGTTATAAGAAAATAAGTTTGACAAGATAGTATCAAAATATAACTTGATTTGAAGAAATATCTATCATGTCATTTATAATGTATTTCACGAAAATTACCAACAATCTTACACCATCTCGAAGATTGACGATAAACTTCAGAGTCCACTTCTTACATTAGGCCTTCATAATACATTCATGGACGAATAAGGAGTTTGCCTATAACATGCCACAACCTTACAAATGTTGTCAATGACATACCTTTGAAATTTCAAATACTGATATTTTAAAAGGTAATTTTGATGTTTAGGTGACAGATACACCTATATTATATTCTGAAGATTGCTGCGATTATTGAATCAAAAAATAAAATTAAAACAAAAATATTATAAACTATCGTCTTTGTTAACTAATAGGCATAAAGCCACTTGTTATTGATAAATCTCGTTTCACCTATTCAAATGTATTCAAAAAAACTTTAGATCAAGTATTCATTCCTACTTTTCACCGAAAACCTGTATTATTGAATAAAGTTCAAAACTTATTCGATATACACTAAGTGGCGTCATTCAGGTCTGTTTAATAATCTCTCAAATAAAATAAAAGTATAATCTTGAAAATTGTGGCTGAATAGTGTCACTGTTTCAAAATAGACAAATCGAGCGCACCATCAGCAATGTGTTTTGTAAACATTTTCACATTGTTAGGGGTTTCATTTAAATGGCGTATTTATCGTTGATATTAGGCGGCTTAGAAGATTTGAAGTCATAGCTAGTTTGGCATAACTTGCCTGTCTGTATTGCTTTAGCTCAAACTTCTCATTTGTGCTTCATGTTAACATTGTTAATTCTTCCTCATGTGTGATTCATAATCACATAAATCACAAATATGTATATAATGCCATGTAAAAAATTCGTAATTCATTAATCAAATCATGGATTCCGAATTATTTATGTAAACAGAAGCTTGATCACATACTATAAATGATGTATGCGATATAAGAGACTAAGCGTAGCAATAAAGTAACCAAGAACGCTGAGGATTTAAGGATTTTTAAGTGCACACATTCAAAACGCATTTAAGAAAGAACGATCAATATTTTGTCATATACTTGAAATATCATCAACCCAACATCATTTTGAAGCACACAAAAGAATAATAAAGTTATATTCAAACTCAGTTGATTGGTCACTAATTAGAATTCTATTCAAAACAGTCAATATATCCTAAAATGAACAGTCATTCCTATGTGTAAGTAAAAACTATCGCCCGAGATAACTATTCATATATATATATATATATATATATATATATATATATATATATATTCATATATTTATTTACAAATTGAAACGTAGTTGAAATTATGACTGCCAAAAATTCAAAAGTAAAAATATTTGAATCATAGCCCACTTATATTCACCAAAGTCAAACAAAAAAAATATTCTGTTTACACAAGGGCCTAATATGTGCGAATAAGGCTCGCATTGTGAAATTTTTAAGTAATGATCACGGAGCACAGTCTCTTATAAGTGAAGACGTTTACCGATGTGTACAGGTCTCTTATGAAAACTCCAGTCCACACATATGATCTTTATGATTCAATGGCAATAAATGACTTCTGTTAGAGAAAATCTGGATACATTCATTTTAGTCCACATAAAAAGTTTTTATTCGCTATTTGTTTAATCACTTTTAAAAAGATATGTTATTGCTGTTCCATTTGTGTCGATAAATCACATTGAGCATTTCAAACTTATACGACAATTTCCAAAAATGTATTAAATGATCTGTACCTTCGATTGAACGATCTTCATTCAGACCTTCAAAGCTAGTGAATCGTCAATAACTGCATGGCTGCGTTTTCTATCTCAACTGTTGACCATTTCAAAAACCGTTTAAAACAGCAACATGTATCAGCTTTTGTTTTTATACTATGAACAGTTGAAAACAGCACACAACCATGACACACGGACTTTTTTTACAAAAACTTTGTTGTGGATGCGCACTGCTGAGGAGTCCCATACTAGGACGAAACGGCCGTCCAGTGCTTCCAGGTTTCCAATGGTGGTCTAACAATGATGATTGATTAATGATTTCAAATGTGTAAAAAAATTTGTTGTTTTGTTTTCAAAGATGACCATTTGTAATCTGATTCAGGTCTTATTGAGAGAAATAGAACAAAAGTCCATAATCGTTGGATTATTCTGAATGAATTATTTTTCGAAGTGCCGTGTAATAAATGAAAGAATCTCTTTGATAATCTTTTTACTAATAACAAGGGCTTAGGATAGAAATTTTGGCTTCAATGTAGTCATCTGCCATATCAGTGCAAAATATAGTTTAACGTTACTTGTTAATAGAACATGTCGCATTGACCCCATATAATGTTAATAATGATAGACTTCAAATCATAGTAAAATGGTAATTGTATTAGATGATGAATGTAAAACACAATGAATTGTACTGCGATAACCTTCCAGTATGAGTTGATTGCAGTAGTCACCTCGTCAATTTCACGAATCACACTTCAAAAGATTATAAGCACAGATAATTCAATTCTGATCATTCTGTCCTTTAATTGATTTGTATGAGCAGTTAGCTGGATATATAAACTTTTAAATAAGAATAAAAATTTTACCAGCTATAATGTAGAACTTCATAAATCTAGCTTTATTGATAAATAATAAATTCATAATTTAGGTATGCTTCAATCTGTCTCTTGCGATAAATTATATAGTCAACGTCATTTTATTATTATCGATCATCTGCTAATAAGCACGAAACAACAGACTTTTAGAAAAACAACACATAAGCGGATTATATTGTCATAATAATAATACAACAGTGAAGTAGTCTGATTGCTTCATATGAAATAAACTTATCACGATGCATTGATCTCCGCTTGTTCACATTCTCAATTAAAAATTAGAATCAGTGTTTTTTCATCATCAAGTAATTGTTTGTTTCTTATTTATACATTTTCACTTTATTTGAGATATAATCAAAAATAGTTATGAAGAATGGATAATGATAATGTGACTAGAGGCATAAATGATAGAAGAAAATCACCCGCTTAATGTGTGGATTCCATTACTGTCGAATTATATTTTGGAGTTCAGTTCGATCCTAGTTGAGGCCTATGAAAGAAACAATACATCTTGTAATGAATGATTTGTCTTACTAAGTACACCTACATGTGTGAACATAATATATTTTTTCGGGATTTCTAGTGGTATAATATTTAATAAAACGAATTCCTTAGATATTGAAGGGTGTATGATGAGGTATAAGCTTCCTACTAATGTCAATTCTGTCTAATGTTATGGAGGCAGAACAGGTATAACTTTGAGGCTATTCATGATCTTCACACCTGATCAAATTATTGTTCATTTGAAAAACCATTAAATATATCTTCAAACTCTGGTAACGTTGAAGATAAGATTTAGTTTCTGTAAAGCATATCTACAATATATCCTATGCTTGAACTATGCATTTTGTTCAACAATTTATTTGATGTCTCAAGCGCCAGTACAAAGTCCTTTGAAGCTTCGTTTTATCTTTTAAGCAATATATTTTGATATACATTACCGGGTTGTGAAGATTGTTAAGTTACACATTTGTGAAACCATGAACCGATCAATGTTGGACAACCATTAGAAACCTAGAAGCACTGGACGGACGTTTGGTCCTGGTATGGGACTCCTCAGCAGTGCGCATCCACGACTCCTGCACCCCGCAGCATTCGAACCCACGACCTCCGGTATTGTGCGCGAACGCCCTAACGGATAGTTCACTGAGCCGGTATCTAACGGTGTTACTGTTTAACTTGATAAAATTCACGGAGTTGCGCAACCTCATACACAGTCTTCGGTAGTTACTGTCTACACCCGAACAGGTTGAATTTCACTGGTACCGTCTTCCCACTAGAACTCGGAGAAGATTCTTCACGAAGCTAGTCACTAGTGAGCACAGGTGATTTGCATTACGGGGTTGTGAAGATTGTTAAGTCACACGTTTTTGAAACCATGAACCGATCAATGTTAGACCACCATTAGAAACCTGGAATCACTGAACGGCCGTTCCGTCCTGGTATGGGACTCCTCAGCAGTGCGCATCCACGAATCGTGCACCCCGCAGGATTCGAACTCAGGACCTTCGGTATTGTGCGCGAACGCCCTCACCGATAGACCACTGAGCCGGTATCTAACGGTGTTAATTTCTAACTTGTTCATTGCTTCCAGGTTTCTAATGGTGGTCCAACACTGATCGGTTCATGGTTTCACAAATGTGTAACATAACAATCTTCACAACCCCGTAATGCAAATCACCTGTGCTCACTAGTGACTAGCTTCGTGAAGAATCTTCTCCGAGTTCTAGTGGGAAGACGGTACCAGTGAAGTTCAACCTGTTCGGGTGTAGACAGTAACTACCGAAGACTGTGTATGAGGTTGCGCAACTCCGTGAATTTTATCAAGTTAAACAGTAACACCGTTAGATACCGGCTCAGTGGACTATCCGTTAGGGCGTTCGCGCACAATACCGGAGGTCATGGGTTCGAATGCTGCGGGGTGCAGGAGTCGTGGATGCGCACTGCTGAGGAGTCTCATACCAGGACGAAACGTCCGTCCAGTGCTACCAGGTTTCGGATGGTGGTCTAACATTGATCGGTTCGTGGTTTCAAAAATATTTTGATTTCTCTTAAATTTCAGTGACAGTACAAAGTATCCGACTTTGCCTGGAATAATCTGCATTTCAAGGGTAAAACAAGAATATCTTACAAACAACACTCTGGATGTTTTTTTGTCCTCTATTGAGTTGACTAAATAACCACCCATGGAGGTGAACGAATCAATCACATTATAAGATATGATAATATGAATTGAAACCAATTGCTTCTAGTGAAAAAGTTGTGCTTGCTGGAAGCTGACGATTTCAGAAAGATAAATGAATTCAAAAAATCTGGTCAAATGGGCAACGCAGAGAGTAGATGTCCGCTAAAGTACTTTGTTTTATTTATGTGATGAAATCTACTAACGATTTTTCAACCCGTGATATTCATATTTATTAAAAACACTTACATTGTTTTTCAATTTTGATTTGTTCTCAGATGTTAGACTCATGAGTCAGTGTATTTATTTTAACATTGAGAGCTGTGAAAATGTGTTTAGAATTCCGTTTAAATGTTTATTATAAACATTTCATCATAGGTTTATAGCGTTCTATCATAAACAATTTTTCTAATGTTATCTCTTAAAATCATCCTGCCATAACCTGTGTATAATTGATGGACGTCATTCCAAGTGGTAGCTAAATCTAACAAAAACGGAATGACGCCAAGCGATGATGTTTAATCCTAAAAACAATTGTACATTGCAAAATAAGAATCATACATTTTATTATTTAAATATAACACACTATTTATATCAGGGAATTATCAGATCGTGAGTTTAAGTAGCACTATGCGGCATGAGTATTGAATAAAGTTATTTCATATCCTCTCTGTTTGATCCTGCCTAAACGGATTTTTCCACGAACAATATCCACTTTTGATGATTGACTAAGTGCACAATCATGATTTTACCAGATCTTGAATCCCATATTACTTGGAAATAAAGTGTGAGTATTATGTTTAAGCGATGGTTAATATGGGTACTTATCTAATGGTTTTATAAATTCAGTAATGGATCAGATAACCTTAATCGATCACTGGCTTGAAAATGTCAGGAATTTTTTTTCAATAAAACGTAATGCACTAATTCGTACATCATTGGTTAATTAAGGCTCAGGACAAATTGTCAATCTTATGAATAAAATCAATGCTGTTCAATTTTAAAACATAAAAAGAATATAGCAATCCATAAAGTAGTAAAATTATGCTGTTTATCATGAAATCAATGTTATTGAATACGCATCTTTGTATGTTAACGGCCATGTAGGGCTGAAAAGGTAGAAATCCAAGCTGATCTTTTGAGAGTCAACAATTACAAATGTAGTAAATTGAAGCACTATCAGAAACATAAGTCTACAAATAATACGAAAGAAAGAAGAAAGCAATTCATCAAAATACCCTATAATGTAAACAATGGGAAGGAATAGTTATCAGATTATTAAAATAATAACACAAGCAAAGTTTTTTGGATATTCGGACACTCAAAATGATTCATTTTTTACAGTCGTTACTGAAATCTTCATGTCAGCCTGGATAAATAATTTTCCTAAACCACCAGATTATGAACCGCATAAGGTATGTTATTTAAAGACTCATGCCGAATAAAATATACAGAAATAATGAAATACTTATTGACCTTTGAGTAAAGATATGAAACTGCTCAAACGTTGTCCTACACAATTTCGCTTAAAAAATTATTGACAAGAATTACTGACTGACAACGGACCGGTTTTCTGAAAAAAAAACAATAACATAGACGATACATTATAATTAGATTAAAAATGTCACGGAGGTATATGAGGTCACTGAATGTAATGGCGAGTGGAACGAATACACGATTGATCTATATTTATTATGAGTGCATAATTAAAGTTACACAATTGAACGGTCATTTCAGGATAAGGCTTTCACTGTGAAGTAACTTATAAACAGAATCAAGAAATGCTTTATGAAATTATAAATAATAACTGATGTATTAGAGAAAGTGCAAGGACGATTCACTTCAAAACGGTAGTCTAAAAAACTGTGCCATGAATATGAAAATGAGTATTTTTAGTTTGTTTGGGGTTGTTCGAAAATTTATTTATTATCTTTTTATTCAATGTTTAGGCTCACCAACGTTTTCATAGTTTTGATAATCCATTCACTTGTTGTGCATTCTCTTCGTACAGAGGTTCATCAGTTCACTGTTCGTTTTAGTTGAAATCTCTGACGACAGTTTATTTTTTTAAAAAGATATGGAAATGTTTTTCTTCCTATAAATAATGTGCTAAACTTTTACTTCAAACATTACTTGTTAAATCCACTACAAGTAGGAATTCATAAAACTTGCGGCTAGTACAATGATGAAAAGTGATTGCTTTAACTTAGTGAAAACCAGTTACAACAACTGCCTGAATTCGCACTAGTAAAGAAACTTGGAAATTGGAATAATTACTACTTCGGAAAAGATGTTATGTATATCAGGATGATGAAAAATCAGAACTGAAATGTACCTCATATCATACGACTTATAAATCCAAATTGAAAGTTTGACCGGAGGGACGATGTTTTTTAATTCGACTTTAACTCTATTGTTATCCACATTTAATAGTTAACCTTTTGCTAACCCTGTGAAAACTTCATATCAAATGTGAGAATGGTAATACGCTTTGCTTGGATATCATATTGCGTTGAAAAGTACGAGGTTGAAAAATCAACTGGCTTAGAAAGCTTCACAGTGTATATTTCTTACTTCAGTCATATATCTTCAATTCAACCAAACATTATTCTGTTTTGCTGGTATTTGATACTTATACATTATTATTGACTGATTTTTTTCAGCTAGTTCATATCGAATTTTAAATGTTACGTTTCAATAAAAGAATACTTTTTATTGCAAAAGTCATATGTCAAAAGTTACATCTCATTTAGTGCAGATCACAAATCACGTTTGTTAGCCCACATGCTGATTTAATTATTTTCACACGTATTTGCTTCATTTTCACCTGCCTTCAACTATTGATGAAGTTATAATATAGGTTTTCAGTATACTGATAACTGTGTCATGTGGTAAAACCATAAGTAAATTACTACCAAATATCTTTTTATGCTAAACTTCACAGAAATGAGACTGAAGACAATGCAATGTGTATTTTAAAAAAAATAAATAGTGTTATATTAGGCATGGCAGCTTACATACCGGAACACTTTTTTGCGTATGCTTCCACGTTAACTGTAAAAGTTAGTTCAGTCACTTTAAAATTACAGGAGCGTTTATGATAAAATATTTGAACTCAAAAAATCAAGAACATTTTATAGAGATAAACTTTCAACAGATGAGGACAAGTAGGTTCAATTATTTTAAAGTGAATTAGGATGAAACGTGTCGATGCGAACGCTCCTGTTATCAGATTTGACTTGAACGTACGTGAACATGAGGAACGTTTCATTTTAAGGAAAACAATGTTTGCACAAGTTATATAAGATTGATAATCCAGGGTCGACTAGAAAATTATATATCTATATATTTATAAACCTTAAAACAATTTCTGAAAACTTTCAAGTGAAAAGACGTTGTATAATGGGTGATAACACTTTCCTGTTCAATGGAAATCGGAAATAGGAAAAAATTATTTAACAGTTTCAAACTATGAAGAGTTTTAGGAAGCTCTACAAGTAAACATTGTGGCTAATGTCATTGTATTAAAAAATGTAAATCAGACCACGTTCGTGATCTGCAACCAAATAGTAACAATGTTTACTGTGACCTTCCCTGATTATCAGCGACATCCTGTTTTCGTTCGTCCGATATCACTTGTTTTGACTACAATCACAGCTGCCAACCGAATAATTTCAGGGTTGTCTGTGCTTGACAAATGTCCTTATCAATTGTTTCTCATTCACAGTTTCATCAACTAATAAGCCGTGTTTTACTGTTACACTATTTCTATTTCATATATTGTCAATTGATGTCAGGTCTCCAACAAAACTTTTAATGTTTTCCTGAAAGTGATATTTCATAGAAATACATGATTGTCAAGTACAAAATCTTGGATTTTTCAACTAGCATGTACAATATTAAATTTAAAATTAGTGACATTAGTACACTGAATTCTTAAATAGTGTAAATAGTGTTGATGAATTTTATTTATTCATTTATCACTTACAAGGAGAAGTGATACTTCACTCGTTGAATTTTCCTATTGGAATAATATAGAGAATCCTTTAACATACTGGTTGACATTTATCCTGCCAAACAAACTGATGTTACTAAAGTCACTGTTAGAAGCTGAATGCATTATGAAGCTATTCTGTCACTAATATAACAATTTTCGGTAGTGTGTGCATTGACCAATCTGCGTCACGAAATGGAACAAGAGGTGTTTAGTCTTACACACGATAAGCACTCTGTAGTGTTTTTTAAACTTCCATTATTCCATCAGGTTGTGAAAGCCTTTACTTTTTCTAAATTTTCTCAGACATTTCATGTGTTTAATTTGTTTTATTTTAACGAAACATGAATGGAGTTAACAGAGGTTGAGTGCAATAAGTGATGTACCATACAAATTAAATGAACTAGATCATTTCTATACATCAAGAGCAATTTTTTGAAAAGTCAGTGCACTGAAGTAAGTGTTTCTCGTAACATTACTCATTTTTATATATTTGTGTTAAGATCACAATGAACGTTTTAAACGATTATGGATAAGTGATCGAATGAAAATGAAACTTTTAGCTATCCAATATAAAAAACTTAGAAACCATCAATGTGTAATCTACATTTTTAGAGATTGCGATATTCAGATTTGATTCCAATGTGCAGTGCGACGGTACAATTTATTTTGACTCTTTTAAACGTGTGCTGAATAAAGGATTTCGCGACCCTTTTTGTGCTGTTATTCAACAGAGCTTTAGTCAAATAAAAACGCACAACAACAAATAACTATTGAATGATTGTAAAATAAACCCGAATTCTTATTTATCTTAGTAAATATGAACGTACAGAGTTAACTTCACGGTGATCCGTCTGTACAAACTTACTTTTTTCCCGTTTGTTCAAACATGACAGCTTAGGACTAATAGGAATACCTAAAATATAATTCACAAAAACTTAGGACGTCATAAACCAAATTGTATAATCATAAGTAATAAACGTCAGTTATTTATGTACCACATGTAGTTGAAGGAGAGTGTATTTTGCCTGAAAGCTGTGCAATCTTATGTAACGATCAGTTAGTCGCCAATAGGTTGAATGACTTCCTTGTCTATAAAATCTGTTTCATAGAACATTGTAGAATATTTGACTCATTATGTTTATAGTGTAGTGAAGAACACAGGTGGGACAACCGAATTTTATTTACAGAAAATTACAGAGTTATTCAGTTAAATTGGGAAACGATATCGCAAATCGTTATTTGCAAAATATCAGTTCATCATATCGAACTGGACTGTTCCTGTTGCAGAATATCAATCCATTGTCACTATTCATGCGTTTCATACAATTTCCATTGTTTCCTATTTCTTCCTTTCTTGACTTTCCCCTATCTTCCGCTGCCAGACATTACGTTGACTCTCACTTCATAGACAACTTATAAGTAGCTCACACCACAATCGCACAGGGCATTTCGTTACTGAAAATTATAGATTCCCTTCACGACTTTATTATCAGGGACAGTCTATAATAACCTTACAACAGATCAGTGACCGTGAACAATTGAACGCCATTTCCTCGGACATAATTGATGTCACAGTTTAGCATATTTGTGAAGAGACGAGATGGACTCTATTTTTACACTCACTAAATCTATCGGTTAGTTAACAAGTATTAACTCGTTGAAAGATCCCTGAATTACCATGTTCAGGTTTACTAATCTTTTATCCAAATAAAAATGAAAAAGAATGATTGAATGATAGAAATATTTTCTCTGACTTATGTTTCATATGCACTTCGTATATGTTTGTGACAAATCAAATGAAAAAAATAAATTTTTACGCAAACAGTATTCACTGCTTAAGTTTTAAGCTTCTTCTTTATTCTTTGAATGTGAATAACTTTTCAGAATAATTTTAAATTGACCCATATCATTCAGATGCATGATTGAGAAGTTCGAGGAGAAAAGAAATATTTGTTAAAGCATTTTCGGTAATCTTACGTTATGCATGCCACATTTTCATTTTCAATATCCTTTGCACAGATAACGTAGTTAAGCATTGTAAATTGAGATTATATACAATAAGCACAAAAGAAAAACAATCTCAAATTCTCAGTCGAATTCTAGGCAAAGTATTTTTGAAAAAAAGTGTGTAAGGTTATATTTAAGATACATGACAATTTGATTAAAGGATTGATAACGTATTCCGCACATACAAGAAACTTCATTTGATTTCAGCCATTGAGATCCGAATCGGATCATAAATGGCACTGTTTAAAAAAATATTACCTGGGACGATTTGTTTTGGTAAGAGTGAAAATCGAACGTCATCGATTTGCCATGTTGCCATTGATTTCATAATATCAATACCTTATTTAAAATATATTCTATGTTTCAGAATTGTTAGCAGAAATAATAAACAATCAGGATTTTAAGATCAATTATGTATTAAAATGCTGTTCACTAACTTTCAGTAGTCCAGGTAGCATTTCAGAGGCATGCAAATAGGTCATCGGAGATTTTGAAACGTATGTGTTTTAAGTGTGCTCATTGAAAAATCATTCATAAAATTTATTCAGTAATACGGCACCAGTATGAGATGCTCACCATGAAGTTAGGGCACAAATATAATCGATAAAGGCACGTCTTGCTCAACAGTTAATTAATGATGTGTAAGCATCCATTTGTTTGGTCATGTAACAGCAGACAGACTAGTGAAAACCTTCGACGGGACATATTAGCTGACAATTCAGTATTCTCGATAACTAAAGACGTTTGGTATAGCTAGGATGTTGTAAATCAGATAGTTTTCTTTCGAAATTTGGCGAACAATAATTGCTTTTTGCTCATTTCAAATCGCTGAGAGTTTTGGAAATATAATTTTTAAAATATACACGCTTAGAGACTAGGGGTGTTAACAGGATTTTGTGTAGATATAAGGATTTGTTTGCACTGAATTATTTGTGAATTTTATTCAATTAATCGATAATCTAATTGACTTTTGATTCAATTTTATTTTCATTGCATCTCACGACAGTGTGAGAAGAGAATTATGTATTTCTTCAGTTGATTTTATGAATTATTTACACAAATGGCTTTCAAAGGAATACGAATTCGGTAATCACAGACAGTGTGCAGTTCAAGAACCTCTATGGTTACTTTAAGAAGGCAATCGAACTATTGAACAGAACAGTTTTTTAAGTATGTGATCATATTCCCATTACATTGAAGTACATTTGATCGGTTATTAGTTTCAGAGATGACTGATAGTCATGTAACGTTATTGAGTCGTTAATCATGCGATATATTATCACTCGTGAAGTAAAACGATTACTACCACTTACACTTTCGTGAGATTTGTGCTGGAGCAGTCCAGGCAATCACATTTTATTTATTTTTCTATCAATCGTGTAACGTAAATGATAATTCTGTTATTCAAACTGAACACTGCAAGGAGATGCAGTTTCATAAATGCAGGTCGTATTAGATATTATAACATCCTGAAGTCATTTCCATTTCCGTATTATGATCAATGGAATGATCTGAATGTCAATAGATGGCTACCAATAAATGAGTTTCAGACTAATTTTCGAACTTATACAGCAGTCTCATGAATTTGATGAAAAGCAGCGACTTGTGTTTCATCTACTCAAGTTCTCGTATACACTATTCAAAGTTAAATGATGTTCATGAAAAATAGTCTAAATTTGTGTAATAAATGATGAACAAGGTCGGATACGTGACAATCATTGGTATGTTTTATTTTCTTCTATTTATTATCACACAATGCGACGTTATAACATTGTCCCTAGAAATGAAACAGCATATAAAGTAAGTGTATTTGTGAACATATATAAACAGCTAACCTATAAGTAAGTGTTGGCTACAGATGAGATTTGCTTGAACCAAGGTTCATGTAATGAAATGTTATGCAAAAAACTTCAATATATACCACTTTAGAATTTAAAAGTGTAAACTGAGCTTTCGAAGTGATTGACTTGGTAATACATGGTTGTTGCTTATTAGATATTCCGGTCTCGAATGTGAGTTAAGAGTGGTTGTAAATGTTTGAAAGACCATAAATCACGTGAGATGACACTTGATAATTTTCATATGTACCCTTTTATCTCAAATGCTGAATAATGCTTAGTTATTCACAAAGCTCCATAAATAATTCTTTCACGAAAGTCGTTTTGTAAATGAATATCACTATATTTGTGGTAAACATTGACTCAATTCACTCATATCATCATCCGTGAAAATGTAACAGAAAGACAGTAATTCTTTTTTCTGATCATCACTTATTTAGCCGAAATTCGAATCAAATTAAACAGTTTGTGTATGTTTCAACCATAATAGATTTCATATACGTTATCAAAAAAATGGGTAAATATATGTAAATCTATTATTTCAACATGAATATTTATTCAATAAAAGTGTATTTTTTCGTTTCATTTACGTAGCGAACTTATTTTCAAAATGTTTTGCATAAAGAATACGGTTTATCAGGTTGATTAATATGCAGGCGAAAGAGAGGAAGTTTTTCTATAACATTGAGCTTCGGTTAACTTATAGAATGCTACCCACTCAGTATATACATATATGACTATTTTTTGGCAAGAAAACATTTAACCAAGTAATAGCTTTTGTTAAATTTACAAAATGGATTATGTCTGGAACGATTCTATTTCTCACTATTTTTCAATGAATCCAAACTATTTATTGTAACAGCTGCAAAAAGTTGGTTTGGACGCAAGAGACGAGTTACAAAGCCAAAAAAATATGCATTGTACCATGCTCATAATGAAACCGTATCTAGGTTGTAAGAGTTTAAATAGATATTGAATTCTCGAAATAGTGCATTTGTTCATTTGATTTGTTACTTGTGTATTCTTGTGGCTTATTCGCTAGATGATTCTCAAACAGATTACGTGAATATGTTCACTGTACATAAAGTGAAGTGATGTTTTTAATCACACGTCAGTGTATGTTGAAAGAGTTAGTCATGCAGGACAATAAAAAAGTCAGTGTAAAAATTATTTCGTTTGCTTTGATTAGTAGAAATTTCAGAAACTTATTCAAGGTTATCTTTACCAAAGAGCCATCATTTTACACTGGCACATTAGATTCGAATCATTCGAGAGATATTCACCTTAAGAACATTCCTTGGTGAAACAAGCAACGTTATTTTCGAGTACCAGTGAATATATATGCGAATGACTTAAAAGCAGCAGTCTTCATCTGATGAGATATATTTACAGTTGGAAAAAATAGTCTATCATATAATAAAAGGCATTTTACCTGCCATGCTTGTTACATAAAAATAAGTTGATCCAAGTTATTTGGTGTAAAATACTTCTCATTCACTCGCAAATACGTTCATATCCCAATCAAATATGAAGAACATACTTTGCGCTCAACAATAATCAGTTTGTTGCATATTATGACAAACATATTATGACAAATTTTTTCAGCTATGTATAACTGAATTTGCTCGTCACAAGTAAATATAATTGTTTATATATTTAGTTTGTATGTTCAAAACGAAATGATTATTTTATCTAGCTTCACTATCGTCGAATCACGTTTGTGTATGATGAATCTCATTGTTTGATTATTTCAAAAATAATAATAATCGAACAGAAATAATAACATTATTCGAACCTCATGAATCGCTTTTTTTTATGATAGTTTCGTCAGCTCCTAAAGAGTTTCCACCAATCTTAATCGTCCCAAGATTATTATTACTTAAACTTCAGTTTATCATTTGTGTTGACAGACATATATTCTTCCCTATCCTTTGTGCCTAAAATGTTCCATACATTGACTTGGCAGTTCATTTATACGTAGCCTTTTCACTTGGGTCTGAAGGCATCAGATCCACAATCATGACTGTCTATAAATCAAGTTAACAAATTATTTCAATGCATTTTATGTGTATTAGGCTGACGTATGATAAGCCCTTTGTAGTTATTAAGTTATATTCTTATTGACGTCATAAACTATGAACTTAGTAAAAGCCACCTACCATCATACTCCGAACTATTCTCTACCAAGGCGTCCTTCCCATTTCTATGCTTATTCTTAACATGACTGATGTCGATTCTCAGCGCTGTATGTTTCTTGTTTCATTCTGTATTTTGTCCTGCATAAAATGTGTCTTGTTTCCTCCTCATCCGATGATTCGTCGTATCTTCATCAGATGTGCTTTGTGCGGTTTTAAATTTTATTCTAAAAGTTTTTGTTTCTAGAGACTTAATATTTTCACCATCAACCGCAATAATAAGTGCAGCTTTACACGAAATTGTAAAAGGTCCACTACTATTTCTTATGTGCATTCAAGATATAAATCATACAATAAGATTTGGTAGAGCAGATTTATATGCTGTCGATTTGAAAATATTATGCAGCTCCAGAGTTGTATATCTTGACAAAATTTCCGCCAGGACTCAAGGTGATATTTTAAAACATACTGCTTGAAGCAAAACCTTGTAGCCATCGACTAGCCACCACAAATTCAGCATCATTTATCTTATTAAACGTCATCATGATATACCATTCCACTTACAAAACTGAAGGGTTCAGACACTTATACAAGCTTATGATCTACGTATTTGAAAGACATGCCTCACGCATTATCTCTGAATGAAAACGACTTATTGTGCTCATAAACAAGATCTTCCTGACAAGTGAGGCCAAGCTGACTTTCTTCAGAATGTGTTTAGTGCTATCAATCTAATATTACGTAATAATCTATTCAAACATGACTTTCGCACGATGGAATAAGCAAACTTCAGGAATTAATAAATGTATTTTATCAGAACAAATAAAATATTCGATTATTTCGCAGTCTTAGTATCCTGGAGACCTAGAATTTCCAATGATATAAATATGGTAAGTCATACACGAAAACGCATCCGACGAGTTCATGAATGTAATGACTTCCACGGATTAGTAAAGATGTCGGAAATATGTGTTGCTATAGAAAACATACGCACACAATATGCAGTGTCACTGCGAAAGCTTGACATTTAGTTGAGTATTGAATTTTCTGCAGTCCTTAAACTCATTCAAACATGAATGTCATGGTCAATATAGGAAAAGGAAATGTCCAAATAAGCTTCATTTTTTGACTGTTCATATGGAGAAGCAACTCCGACTAGTCAGAAACACGCAACCATTTTTCTTGAGAACCTTTTCTGTGCCGTCATTTGAAAAACAACCAAGTACTTATTTATAAAATGATAAATTGTCTAACGCTCGTAAAATGCAGCTCAATTTTGAAGGAAGTGAATTTATTAAAAAAATTTAAAAACCAAATATTTGTTTGGAAAGTTATAGATACTATTCAACTGTGACAATAAGAAATATTGAAGAGATTCTGGACAACAGTTGTCAGTTATTAGTACTATATTAGGGTAATTGTCTGACAATATTGATTACCTGAACACAGGTAAGATTCCTTACCAGATGAGCTTCATCAAACTCATATCCTGAAAGAAATAGTTCCGCCTATATATTTTTATTGAACATTGAGGTGTTATTCAAAATTATTTCAATGCATTTTATGTGTATTAGGCTGACGTATGATAAGCCCTTTGTAGTTATTAAGTTATATTCTTATTGACGTCATAAACTATGAACTTAGTAAAAGCCACCTACCATCATACTCCGAACTATTCTCTACCAAGGCGTCCTTCCCATTTCTATGCTTATTCTTAACATGACTGATGTCGATTCTCAGCGCTGTATGTTTCTTGTTTCATTCTGTATTTTGTCCTGCATAAAATGTGTCTTGTTTCCTCCTCATCCGATGATTCGTCGTATCTTCATCAGATGTGCTTTGTGCGGTTTTAAATTTTATTCTAAAAGTTTTTGTTTCTAGAGACTTAATATTTTCACCATCAACCGCAATAATAAGTGCAGCTTTACACGAAATTGTAAAAGGTCCACTACTATTTCTTATGTGCATTCAAGATATAAATCATACAATAAGATTTGGTAGAGCAGATTTATATGCTGTCGATTTGAAAATATTATGCAGCTCCAGAGTTGTATATCTTGACAAAATTTCCGCCAGGACTCAAGGTGATATTTTAAAACATACTGCTTGAAGCAAAACCTTGTAGCCATCGACTAGCCACCACAAATTCAGCATCATTTATCTTATTAAACGTCATCATGATATACCATTCCACTTACAAAACTGAAGGGTTCAGACACGTATACAAGCTTATGATCTACGTATTTGAAAGACATGCCTCACGCATTATCTCTGAATGAAAACGACTTAATGTGCTCATAAACAAGATCTTCCTGACAAGTGAGGCCAAGCTGACTTTCTTCAGAATGTGTTTAGTGCTATCAATCTAATATTACGTAATAATCTATTCAAACATGACTTTCGCACGATGGAATAAGCAAACTTCAGGAATAATTAAATGTATTTTATCAGAACAAATAAAATATTCGATTATTTCGCAGTCTTAGTATCCTGGAGACCTAGAATTTCCAATGATATAAATATGGTAAGTCATACACGAAAACGCATCCGACGAGTTCATGAATGTAATGACTTCCACGGATTAGTAAAGATGTCGGAAATATGTGTTGCTATAGAAAACATACGCACACAATATGCAGTGTCACTGCGAAAGCTTGACATTTAGTTGAGTATTGAATTTTCTGCAGTCCTTAAACTCATTCAAACATGAATGTCATGGTCAATATAGGAAAAGGAAATGTCCAAATAAGCTTCATTTTTTGACTGTTCATATGGAGAAGCAACTCCGACTAGTCAGAAACACGCAACCATTTTTCTTGAGAACCTTTTCTGTGCCGTCATTTGAAAAACAACCAAGTACTTATTTATAAAATGATAAATTGTCTAACGCTCGTAAAATGCAGCTCAATTTTGAAGGAAGTGAATTTATTAAAAAAATATAAAAACCAAATATTTGTTTGGAAAGTTATAGATACTATTCAACTGTGACAATAAGAAATATTGAAGAGATTCTGGACAACAGTTGTCAGTTATTAGTACTATATTAGGGTAATTGTCTGACATTATTGATTACCTGAACACAGGTAAGATTCCTTACCAGATGAGCTTCATCAAACTCATATCCTGAAAGAAATAGTTCTGCCTATATATTTTTATTGAACATTGAGGTGTTATTCAAAATTATTTCAATGCATTTTATGTGTATTAGGCTGACGTATGATAAGCCCTTTGTAGTTATTAAGTTATATTCTTATTGACGTCATAAACTATGAACTTAGTAAAAGCCACCTACCATCATACTCCGAACTATTCTCTACCAAGGCGTCCTTCCCATTTCTATGCTTATTCTTAACATGACTGATGTCGATTCTCAGCGCTGTATGTTTCTTGTTTCATTCTGTATTTTGTCCTGCATAAAATGTGTCTTGTTTCCTCCTCATCCGATGATTCGTCGTATCTTCATCAGATGTGCTTTGTGCGGTTTTAAATTTTATTCTAAAAGTTTTTGTTTCTAGAGACTTAATATTTTCACCATCAACCGCAATAATAAGTGCAGCTTTACACGAAATTGTAAAAGGTCCACTACTATTTCTTATGTGCATTCAAGATATAAATCATACAATAAGATTTGGTAGAGCAGATTTATATGCTGTCGATTTGAAAATATTATGCAGCTCCAGAGTTGTATATCTTGACAAAATTTCCGCCAGGACTCAAGGTGATATTTTAAAACATACTGCTTGAAGCAAAACCTTGTAGCCATCGACTAGCCACCACAAATTCAGCATCATTTATCTTATTAAACGTCATCATGATATACCATTCCACTTACAAAACTGAAGGGTTCAGACACGTATACAAGCTTATGATCTACGTATTTGAAAGACATGCCTCACGCATTATCTCTGAATGAAAACGACTTAATGTGCTCATAAACAAGATCTTCCTGACAAGTGAGGCCAAGCTGACTTTCTTCAGAATGTGTTTAGTGCTATCAATCTAATATTACGTAATAATCTATTCAAACATGACTTTCGCACGATGGAATAAGCAAACTTCAGGAATAATTAAATGTATTTTATCAGAACAAATAAAATATTCGATTATTTCGCAGTCTTAGTATCCTGGAGACCTAGAATTTCCAATGATATAAATATGGTAAGTCATACACGAAAACGCATCCGACGAGTTCATGAATGTAATGACTTCCACGGATTAGTAAAGATGTCGGAAATATGTGTTGCTATAGAAAACATACGCACACAATATGCAGTGTCACTGCGAAAGCTTGACATTTAGTTGAGTATTGAATTTTCTGCAGTCCTTAAACTCATTCAAACATGAATGTCATGGTCAATATAGGAAAAGGAAATGTCCAAATAAGCTTCATTTTTTGACTGTTCATATGGAGAAGCAACTCCGACTAGTCAGAAACACGCAACCATTTTTCTTGAGAACCTTTTCTGTGCCGTCATTTGAAAAACAACCAAGTACTTATTTATAAAATGATAAATTGTCTAACGCTCGTAAAATGCAGCTCAATTTTGAAGGAAGTGAATTTATTAAAAAAATATAAAAACCAAATATTTGTTTGGAAAGTTATAGATACTATTCAACTGTGACAATAAGAAATATTGAAGAGATTCTGGACAACAGTTGTCAGTTATTAGTACTATATTAGGGTAATTGTCTGACATTATTGATTACCTGAACACAGGTAAGATTCCTTACCAGATGAGCTTCATCAAACTCATATCCTGAAAGAAATAGTTCTGCCTATATATTTTTATTGAACATTGAGGTGTTATTCAAAATTATTTCAATGCATTTTATGTGTATTAGGCTGACGTATGATAAGCCCTTTGTAGTTATTAAGTTATATTCTTATTGACGTCATAAACTATGAACTTAGTAAAAGCCACCTACCATCATACTCCGAACTATTCTCTACCAAGGCGTCCTTCCCATTTCTATGCTTATTCTTAACATGACTGATGTCGATTCTCAGCGCTGTATGTTTCTTGTTTCATTCTGTATTTTGTCCTGCATAAAATGTGTCTTGTTTCCTCCTCATCCGATGATTCGTCGTATCTTCATCAGATGTGCTTTGTGCGGTTTTAAATTTTATTCTAAAAGTTTTTGTTTCTAGAGACTTAATATTTTCACCATCAACCGCAATAATAAGTGCAGCTTTACACGAAATTGTAAAAGGTCCACTACTATTTCTTATGTGCATTCAAGATATAAATCATACAATAAGATTTGGTAGAGCAGATTTATATGCTGTCGATTTGAAAATATTATGCAGCTCCAGAGTTGTATATCTTGACAAAATTTCCGCCAGGACTCAAGGTGATATTTTAAAACATACTGCTTGAAGCAAAACCTTGTAGCCATCGACTAGCCACCACAAATTCAGCATCATTTATCTTATTAAACGTCATCATGATATACCATTCCACTTACAAAACTGAAGGGTTCAGACACGTATACAAGCTTATGATCTACGTATTTGAAAGACATGCCTCACGCATTATCTCTGAATGAAAACGACTTAATGTGCTCATAAACAAGATCTTCCTGACAAGTGAGGCCAAGCTGACTTTCTTCAGAATGTGTTTAGTGCTATCAATCTAATATTACGTAATAATCTATTCAAACATGACTTTCGCACGATGGAATAAGCAAACTTCAGGAATAATTAAATGTATTTTATCAGAACAAATAAAATATTCGATTATTTCGCAGTCTTAGTATCCTGGAGACCTAGAATTTCCAATGATATAAATATGGTAAGTCATACACGAAAACGCATCCGACGAGTTCATGAATGTAATGACTTCCACGGATTAGTAAAGATGTCGGAAATATGTGTTGCTATAGAAAACATACGCACACAATATGCAGTGTCACTGCGAAAGCTTGACATTTAGTTGAGTATTGAATTTTCTGCAGTCCTTAAACTCATTCAAACATGAATGTCATGGTCAATATAGGAAAAGGAAATGTCCAAATAAGCTTCATTTTTTGACTGTTCATATGGAGAAGCAACTCCGACTAGTCAGAAACACGCAACCATTTTTCTTGAGAACCTTTTCTGTGCCGTCATTTGAAAAACAACCAAGTACTTATTTATAAAATGATAAATTGTCTAACGCTCGTAAAATGCAGCTCAATTTTGAAGGAAGTGAATTTATTAAAAAAATATAAAAACCAAATATTTGTTTGGAAAGTTATAGATACTATTCAACTGTGACAATAAGAAATATTGAAGAGATTCTGGACAACAGTTGTCAGTTATTAGTACTATATTAGGGTAATTGTCTGACATTATTGATTACCTGAACACAGGTAAGATTCCTTACCAGATGAGCTTCATCAAACTCATATCCTGAAAGAAATAGTTCTGCCTATATATTTTTATTGAACATTGAGGTGTTATTCAAAATTATTTCAATGCATTTTATGTGTATTAGGCTGACGTATGATAAGCCCTTTGTAGTTATTAAGTTATATTCTTATTGACGTCATAAACTATGAACTTAGTAAAAGCCACCTACCATCATACTCCGAACTATTCTCTACCAAGGCGTCCTTCCCATTTCTATGCTTATTCTTAACATGACTGATGTCGATTCTCAGCGCTGTATGTTTCTTGTTTCATTCTGTATTTTGTCCTGCATAAAATGTGTCTTGTTTCCTCCTCATCCGATGATTCGTCGTATCTTCATCAGATGTGCTTTGTGCGGTTTTAAATTTTATTCTAAAAGTTTTTGTTTCTAGAGACTTAATATTTTCACCATCAACCGCAATAATAAGTGCAGCTTTACACGAAATTGTAAAAGGTCCACTACTATTTCTTATGTGCATTCAAGATATAAATCATACAATAAGATTTGGTAGAGCAGATTTATATGCTGTCGATTTGAAAATATTATGCAGCTCCAGAGTTGTATATCTTGACAAAATTTCCGCCAGGACTCAAGGTGATATTTTAAAACATACTGCTTGAAGCAAAACCTTGTAGCCATCGACTAGCCACCACAAATTCAGCATCATTTATCTTATTAAACGTCATCATGATATACCATTCCACTTACAAATCTGAAGGGTTCAGACACGTATACAAGCTTATGATCTACGTATTTGAAAGACATGCCTCACGCATTATCTCTGAATGAAAACGACTTAATGTGCTCATAAACAAGATCTTTCCTGACAAGTGAGGCCAAGCTGACTTTCTTCAGAATGTGTTTAGTGCTATCAATCTAATATTACGTAATAATCTATTCAATCATGACTTTCGCACGATGGAATAAGCAAACTTCAGGAATAATTAAATGTATTTTATCAGAACAAATAAAATATTCGATTATTTCGCAGTCTTAGTATCCTGGAGACCTAGAATTTCCAATTGATATAAATATGGTAAGTCATACACGAAACTGCATCCGACGAGTTCATGAATGTAATGACTTCCACGGATTAGTAAAGATGTCGGAAATATGTGTTGCTATAGAATACATACGCACACAATATGCAGTGTCACTGCGACAGCTTGACATTTAGTTGAGTATTGAATTTCTGCAGTTCCCTAAACTCATTCAAACATGAATGTCATGGTCAATATAGGAAAAGGAAATGTCCAAATAAGCTTCATTTTTTGACTGTTCATATGGAGAAGCAACTCCGACTAGTCAGAAACACGCAACCATTTTTCTTGAGAACCTTTTCTGTGCCGTCATTTGAAAAACAACCAAGTACTTATTTATAAAATGATAAATTGTCTAACGCTCGTAAAATGCAGCTCAATTTTGAAGGAAGTGAATTTATTAAAAAAATATAAAAACCAAATATTTGTTTGGAAAGTTATAGATACTATTCAACTGTGACAATAAGAAATATTGAAGAGATTCTGGACAACAGTTGTCAATTATTAGTACTATATTAGGGTAATTGTGTGACATTATTGATTACCTGAACACAGGTAAGATTCCTTACCAGATGAGCGTCATCGAACTCATATCCTGAAAGAAATGGTTCTGCCTATATATTTTTTATTGAACATTGAGGTGTTATTCAAAATTATTTCAATGCATTTTATGTGTATTAGGCTGACGTATGATAAGCCCTTTGTAGTTATTAAGTTATATTCTTATTGACGTCATAAACTATGAACTTAGTAAAAGCCACCTACCATCATACTCCGAACTATTCTCTACCAAGGCGTCCTTCCCATTTCTATGCTTATTCTTAACATGACTGATGTCGATTCTCAGCGCTGTATGTTTCTTGTTTCATTCTGTATTTTGTCCTGCATAAAATGTGTCTTGTTTCCTCCTCATCCGATGATTCGTCGTATCTTCATCAGATGTGCTTTGTGCGGTTTTAAATTTTATTCTAAAAGTTTTTGTTTCTAGAGGACTTGTTATTTTTCACCATCAACCGCAATAATAAGTGCAGCTTTACACGAAATTGTAAAAGGTCCACTACTATTTCTTATGTGCATTCAAGATATAAATCATACAATAAGATTTGGTAGAGCAGATTTATATGCTGTCGATTTGAAAATATTATGCAGCTCCAGAGTTGTATATCTTGACAAAATTTCCGCCAGGACTCAAGGTGATATTTTAAAACATACTGCTTGAAGCAAAACCTTGTAGCCATCGACTAGCCACCACAAATTCAGCATCATTTATCTTATTAAACGTCATCATGATATACCATTCCACTTACAAAACTGAAGGGTTCAGACACGTATACAAGCTTATGATCTACGTATTTGAAAGACATGCCTCACGCATTATCTCTGAATGAAAACGACTTAATGTGCTCATAAACAAGATCTTCCTGACAAGTGAGGCCAAGCTGACTTTCTTCAGAATGTGTTTAGTGCTATCAATCTAATATTACGTAATAATCTATTCAAACATGACTTTCGCACGATGGAATAAGCAAACTTCAGGAATAATTAAATGTATTTTATCAGAACAAATAAAATATTCGATTATTTCGCAGTCTTAGTATCCTGGAGACCTAGAATTTCCAATGATATAAATATGGTAAGTCATACACGAAAACGCATCCGACGAGTTCATGAATGTAATGACTTCCACGGATTAGTAAAGATGTCGGAAATATGTGTTGCTATAGAAAACATACGCACACAATATGCAGTGTCACTGCGAAAGCTTGACATTTAGTTGAGTATTGAATTTTCTGCAGTCCTTAAACTCATTCAAACATGAATGTCATGGTCAATATAGGAAAAGGAAATGTCCAAATAAGCTTCATTTTTTGACTGTTCATATGGAGAAGCAACTCCGACTAGTCAGAAACACGCAACCATTTTTCTTGAGAACCTTTTCTGTGCCGTCATTTGAAAAACAACCAAGTACTTATTTATAAAATGATAAATTGTCTAACGCTCGTAAAATGCAGCTCAATTTTGAAGGAAGTGAATTTATTAAAAAAATATAAAAACCAAATATTTGTTTGGAAAGTTATAGATACTATTCAACTGTGACAATAAGAAATATTGAAGAGATTCTGGACAACAGTTGTCAGTTATTAGTACTATATTAGGGTAATTGTCTGACATTATTGATTACCTGAACACAGGTAAGATTCCTTACCAGATGAGCTTCATCAAACTCATATCCTGAAAGAAATAGTTCTGCCTATATATTTTTATTGAACATTGAGGTGTTATTCAAAATTATTTCAATGCATTTTATGTGTATTAGGCTGACGTATGATAAGCCCTTTGTAGTTATTAAGTTATATTCTTATTGACGTCATAAACTATGAACTTAGTAAAAGCCACCTACCATCATACTCCGAACTATTCTCTACCAAGGCGTCCTTCCCATTTCTATGCTTATTCTTAACATGACTGATGTCGATTCTCAGCGCTGTATGTTTCTTGTTTCATTCTGTATTTTGTCCTGCATAAAATGTGTCTTGTTTCCTCCTCATCCGATGATTCGTCGTATCTTCATCAGATGTGCTTTGTGCGGTTTTAAATTTTATTCTAAAAGTTTTTGTTTCTAGAGACTTAATATTTTCACCATCAACCGCAATAATAAGTGCAGCTTTACACGAAATTGTAAAAGGTCCACTACTATTTCTTATGTGCATTCAAGATATAAATCATACAATAAGATTTGGTAGAGCAGATTTATATGCTGTCGATTTGAAAATATTATGCAGCTCCAGAGTTGTATATCTTGACAAAATTTCCGCCAGGACTCAAGGTGATATTTTAAAACATACTGCTTGAAGCAAAACCTTGTAGCCATCGACTAGCCACCACAAATTCAGCATCATTTATCTTATTAAACGTCATCATGATATACCATTCCACTTACAAAACTGAAGGGTTCAGACACGTATACAAGCTTATGATCTACGTATTTGAAAGACATGCCTCACGCATTATCTCTGAATGAAAACGACTTAATGTGCTCATAAACAAGATCTTCCTGACAAGTGAGGCCAAGCTGACTTTCTTCAGAATGTGTTTAGTGCTATCAATCTAATATTACGTAATAATCTATTCAAACATGACTTTCGCACGATGGAATAAGCAAACTTCAGGAATAATTAAATGTATTTTATCAGAACAAATAAAATATTCGATTATTTCGCAGTCTTAGTATCCTGGAGACCTAGAATTTCCAATGATATAAATATGGTAAGTCATACACGAAAACGCATCCGACGAGTTCATGAATGTAATGACTTCCACGGATTAGTAAAGATGTCGGAAATATGTGTTGCTATAGAAAACATACGCACACAATATGCAGTGTCACTGCGAAAGCTTGACATTTAGTTGAGTATTGAATTTTCTGCAGTCCTTAAACTCATTCAAACATGAATGTCATGGTCAATATAGGAAAAGGAAATGTCCAAATAAGCTTCATTTTTTGACTGTTCATATGGAGAAGCAACTCCGACTAGTCAGAAACACGCAACCATTTTTTCTTGAGAACCTTTTCTGTGCCGTCATTTGAAAAACAACCAAGTACTTATTTATAAAATGATAAATTGTCTAACGCTCGTAAAATGCAGCTCAATTTTGAAGGAAGTGAATTTATTAAAAAAATATAAAAACCAAATATTTGTTTGGAAAGTTATAGATACTATTCAACTGTGACAATAAGAATTATAGAAGAGATTCTGGACAACAGTTGTCAGTTATTAGTACTATATTAGGGTAATTGTCTGACATTATTGATTACCTGAACACAGGTAAGATTCCTTACCAGATGAGCTTCATCAAACTCATATCCTGAAAGAAATAGTTCTGCCTATATATTTTTATTGAACATTGAGGTGTTATTCAAAATTATTTCAATGCATTTTATGTGTATTAGGCTGACGTATGATAAGCCCTTTGTAGTTATTAAGTTATATTCTTATTGACGTCATAAACTATGAACTTAGTAAAAGCCACCTACCATCATACTCCGAACTATTCTCTACCAAGGCGTCCTTCCCATTTCTATGCTTATTCTTAACATGACTGATGTCGATTCTCAGCGCTGTATGTTTCTTGTTTCATTCTGTATTTTGTCCTGCATAAAATGTGTCTTGTTTCCTCCTCATCCGATGATTCGTCGTATCTTCATCAGATGTGCTTTGTGCGGTTTTAAATTTTATTCTAAAAGTTTTTGTTTCTAGAGACTTAATATTTTCACCATCAACCGCAATAATAAGTGCAGCTTTACACGAAATTGTAAAAGGTCCACTACTATTTCTTATGTGCATTCAAGATATAAATCATACAATAAGATTTAGTAGAGCAGATTTATATGCTGTCGATTTGAAAATATTATGCAGCTCCAGAGTTGTATATCTTGACAAAATTTCCGCCAGGACTCAAGGTGATATTTTAAAACATACTGCTTGAAGCAAAACCTTGTAGCCATCGACTAGCCACCACAAATTCAGCATCATTTATCTTATTAAACGTCATCATGATATACCATTCCACTTACAAAACTGAAGGGTTCAGACACGTATACAAGCTTATGATCTACGTATTTGAAAGACATGCCTCACGCATTATCTCTGAATGAAAACGACTTAATGTGCTCATAAACAAGATCTTCCTGACAAGTGAGGCCAAGCTGACTTTCTTCAGAATGTGTTTAGTGCTATCAATCTAATATTACGTAATAATCTATTCAAACATGACTTTCGCACGATGGAATAAGCAAACTTCAGGAATAATTAAATGTATTTTATCAGAACAAATAAAATATTCGATTATTTCGCAGTCTTAGTATCCTGGAGACCTAGAATTTCCAATGATATAAATATGGTAAGTCATACACGAAAACGCATCCGACGAGTTCATGAATGTAATGACTTCCACGGATTAGTAAAGATGTCGGAAATATGTGTTGCTATAGAAAACATACGCACACAATATGCAGTGTCACTGCGAAAGCTTGACATTTAGTTGAGTATTGAATTTTCTGCAGTCCTTAAACTCATTCAAACATGAATGTCATGGTCAATATAGGAAAAGGAAATGTCCAAATAAGCTTCATTTTTTGACTGTTCATATGGAGAAGCAACTCCGACTAGTCAGAAACACGCAACCATTTTTCTTGAGAACCTTTTCTGTGCCGTCATTTGAAAACAACCAAGTACTTATTTATAAAATGATAAATTGTCTAACGCTCGTAAAATGCAGCTCAATTTTGAAGGAAGTGAATTTATTAAAAAAATATAAAAACCAAATATTTGTTTGGAAAGTTATAGATACTATTCAACTGTGACAATAAGAAATATTGAAAAGATTCTGGACAACAGTTGTCAGTTATTAGTACTATATTAGGGTAATTGTCTGACATTATTGATTACCTGAACACAGGTAAGATTCCTTACCAGATGAGCTTCATCAAACTCATATCCTGAAAGAAATAGTTCTGCCTATATATTTTTATTGAACATTGAGGTGTTATTCAAAATTATTTCAATGCATTTTATGTGTATTAGGCTGACGTATGATAAGCCCTTTGTAGTTATTAAGTATATTCTTATTGACGTCATAAACTATGAACTTAGTAAAAGCCACCTACCATCATACTCCGAACTATTCTCTACCAAGGCGTCCCTTCCCATTTCTATGCTTATTCTTAACATGACTGATGTCGATTCTCAGCGCTGTATGTTTCTTGTTTCATTCTGTATTTTGTCCTGCATAAAATGTGTCTTGTTTCCTCCTCATCCGATGATTCGTCGTATCTTCATCAGATGTGCTTTGTGCGGTTTTAAATTTTATTCTAAAAGTTTTTGTTTCTAGAGACTTAATATTTTCACCATCAACCGCAATAATAAGTGCAGCTTTACACGAAATTGTAAAAGGTCCACTACTATTTCTTATGTGCATTCAAGATATAAATCATACAATAAGATTTGGTAGAGCAGATTTATATGCTGTCGATTTGAAAATATTATGCAGCTCCAGAGTTGTATATCTTGACAAAATTTCCGCCAGGACTCAAGGTGATATTTTAAAACATACTGCTTGAAGCAAAACCTTGTAGCCATCGACTAGCCACCACAAATTCAGCATCATTTATCTTATTAAACGTCATCATGATATACCATTCCACTTACAAAACTGAAGGGTTCAGACACGTATACAAGCTTATGATCTACGTATTTGAAAGACATGCCTCACGCATTATCTCTGAATGAAAACGACTTAATGTGCTCATAAACAAGATCTTCCTGACAAGTGAGGCCAAGCTGACTTTCTTCAGAATGTGTTTAGTGCTATCAATCTAATATTACGTAATAATCTATTCAAACATGACTTTCGCACGATGGAATAAGCAAACTTCAGGAATAATTAAATGTATTTTATCAGAACAAATAAAATATTCGATTATTTCGCAGTCTTAGTATCCTGGAGACCTAGAATTTCCAATGATATAAATATGGTAAGTCATACACGAAAACGCATCCGACGAGTTCATGAATGTAATGACTTCCACGGATTAGTAAAGATGTCGGAAATATGTGTTGCTATAGAAAACATACGCACACAATATGCAGTGTCACTGCGAAAGCTTGACATTTAGTTGAGTATTGAATTTTCTGCAGTCCTTAAACTCATTCAAACATGAATGTCATGGTCAATATAGGAAAAGGAAATGTCCAAATAAGCTTCATTTTTTGACTGTTCATATGGAGAAGCAACTCCGACTAGTCAGAAACACGCAACCATTTTTCTTGAGAACCTTTTCTGTGCCGTCATTTGAAAAACAACCAAGTACTTATTTATAAAATGATAAATTGTCTAACGCTCGTAAAATGCAGCTCAATTTTGAAGGAAGTGAATTTATTAAAAAAATATAAAAACCAAATATTTGTTTGGAAAGTTATAGATACTATTCAACTGTGACAATAAGAAATATTGAAGAGATTCTGGACAACAGTTGTCAGTTATTAGTACTATATTAGGGTAATTGTCTGACATTATTGATTACCTGAACACAGGTAAGATTCCTTACCAGATGAGCTTCATCAAACTCATATCCTGAAAGAAATAGTTCTGCCTATATATTTTTATTGAACATTGAGGTGTTATTCATAATGTGAGCAATAATATGGCCAATGAAAATGCCTGGATGGATTCGTAGCTATATCAAGCAGTTCATATACACAAACGAATGATGCGAATTTAGGAATATACGACGCTTTCTCTGTCTCCGAAATCCGTTGTTTATGATTCTGGAAAATATCTAGTGGAAAAGCATGAAATCAACCTTTTGTTTCGTCTCAAATATATGGTTTTTAATGGATGAATAGAATTATCTGTCTCACAAGCTTTCCAGGTCTTCTGACGTCAAATGATTCAAATGAATTCGAAAATATGGTTCGTAGAAGATAATTTCAAACAAGAATATTATTTTTTTTCTTTACCTTTATATACACTAACATTGTCTAAGCGTTTGTGTTATAATTGGGTTATTCCCCCTCAAATAACATCCGATAATCAACCTAATATTTAATCTGTTACTCACTATCTATCCTGTTATAATGACGTTGAAGCCATGAACTTGCTGTTTTAAAATGCGCTGAGATCACCATTCTGCCATTTCGGTCTACGCACCCTACTGATACACTCATCGTATGACGCATTGCTCACAACTGGATTGATAGTCAATGCTTTCTAGAAACATTTCTACAATAACTGAACCTTCAACTTCAGTGTACTAGCATCTAACCTATTCGATGCCTTTCTATTCACCTACCACACTTCACAGCCCGTCCTTCTTCATCATCGTACGTTGTGTGTACACAATTTTATTTGACAGCCGTTTTATGCTTTTCACATTGATTCGAAGCAAATAAAACTCTAAATTTTGCGTGATTTTATTCGACACCCACTATCACATTTGCATCTCCTAATGTTTAATACCACAAATTGAGGGTTTTTATTCCTACCTAAAAACATGAATAGCTTTTTATTATTGTCTTCCTCGCTAGATATTAGTAATTTTTTTGACTGGAGCCTGAGGAACGTTGAGTAAGCACTCAACTATGTGAACTCGATAAGTTCGAGGGTCTTTAGTTGTAATTCGTTGTGTCAGTTATGTTGATGGAGCAGTGAAATTCTTGTCAACGCCTTTCATATGAGTGTTGAATATTGCTCAGTTACTGTGAATCAATTCCTGGTCCAGTAGTTCAGAAAGAATGAATTAACCGTAAATGAATTAACTTGCGCAAAGAACATTCTGTGTTATACTATCTACTGGCGTTTTTCAAAGTGTTTGCTTGGAGTTTCAAAAGTGAAAATTATTACGTATATCAGATTTTATAGGTTCAGTGTATGCGAAATGATCGGAAAGAGACTGATTTCTGTTAAGTGACCTGACTGATTGAATAATAAGTTTCACAGTTTTGTTAGACATTATTCAACGGTCAATAATACTAACCTGATCTTTTCGATTGTCGTGACTCAAATTAATTTATATAACTATATTGATGAAACAACATATTTGAAAAGTGAACAATATTTGTCAAAGTCACTGTTATGCGAACAAATTTTTTCTTAAAGCCAATAATAACACACAGTAGTCTCATGCAATTTGTAGCATTGCCGTGAAATGAAACACGTTGAAACGCTTGGTTCTGCAAACATCTCATAATTTATATAATACAATATGGGCGTTTTTATCAAGTGAATATGTGAATGGTAATTAGGATTTGAACGTTATAAGCTTGACAAATTGACAAGAAATTATATTATAACCCATCGACTATAAGTCATCACTTTTTTGACGTTAATTCGAATGTTTGTTGATCTATGAACGTAAAATACAATCGCGTTTGCATTTTCATCAGCATGAATATATTTGATATTAGTGTGTCAAATGATGTTATACTATTTTTGAATTCTATTATATACATCCGTGAGAAACATTGGATGTACAGTTGTTTATAATCAGGTTTCCAAAAAGTAAGGGGATGTAGAGTACTAACGTAACAAAAATGATTCATACTCTGTGTGAATGTTTTACTGATTCTTTAAACATAATGTAATCGATCATGCTGCACAAACATTGTTCCTTAGAATGTGTCTAAATGTTTATCATATGTGTATGTTATATGGAGCTTCTATGTATCTCAGCATGTTCAGCATGGAACATTTTATGGGATTGCAACAACTGTAAATATTCCACTTTGAACAAAATAACTCGTGATAAACAAAAGACGGGCGATCAATCATATAACTTAGAGGTGATTTCAATCTGTTTGAGTTAACAAATCTGTTGTGTTGACCGAAGTAAAAATGCCCCTCAAATTCGTATTTCACTCATCTGAGCGCACAGCACCAAATAACGCCTAACCGTCATAAATCAAAATGCGAATATGAAGTGCGCAATAACCTTGTTTTAGACAGAACTTAAAAATGAGACTGCTTACCATAAACAGACAGGGTCGGGATCGGTAAATTGAGTGCATTATTACGGTAGCTTACGACTGTTTAGGTGACGGCTCTGTATCAGTGTTAATTTACCACTGTATTGTCTACGTTGTAATTGATAGTTGTGCAAAGCTATCGTTATAAATATTATTGTCTTTACCAGTGCATATTTTCTCCAACTCGTTCATCTCTTTTGCAAAATTTTTCACGACTACACAAAGGGAAACCAATGTTAGTCGCGTTTGAATCACAGTTGATTTTACAGTTATATTTCAATTTACGTTCTTACTAATACACTGCTGGGTAATGCAAATCAAACTTGAACTTCACTGTGTAATTTGTTAAGAAAGCAAAATTTCATTACGTGTAGTGTATTTTGGTTTCGGATACAATTCTTTTTCTTGTTTTATCACATGAATAAATCCATAACATAATGACACCATAAATTATAACGTCACGCATTCATCAATGTTTGGTTGACTTATGAATAGAGATAATGAAAATGAAAAAAAAATCAATCAGCAAGAGAGCATTAATTCTATAACTATCACAGAACGTGAATTTTGATCTGTTTAAACGAGAAGGAAGTTGATACTATGTCGTTTGGGTTAAATCATGTTCTTACTAACACGTTTTGTTCAATAGTCTATACAAACGTTCGGAACGATGATGCCTGCTATCAGTAAAACGTCATCGGTAAAGCATAATAATTTGATACAGCAGTATATGATAGTATAGCATATTTGACGAAAATATGCTGTCCAGCTCCCTCATCCTGTTGGTGATTGAAGCCTCAGCACTAAACACTCGAATTCAAATCAAATTGTAGTTCAGTGAAGATTCATAAACAATCCATGATAAAATCGTGTGATGTTACTTGAGTACAAAGTACAATCTTGATCTACTGAATCGATAATAACAGACTGATATCACTTCCACATACTTTGAAATTATTCGTCATATGACTTCGGCATAACACCCAGACAAATGCTTACTTGAATACGTTGTTTACGAGAAGCCGTTTATAACTTCATCCTTCAGAAGACCAAAGTGCTAATAGATTGATTAACCAAAAGAACTTGTATTAATAACTTACGATCTCAACCTACGAGAATGATAATGATAAACTGATATAATTCTGATATATTTTGATAATATTCATCATACAGTAATGTTGCTGAACAGTCACTTTTACAGACTGGTATGTGGAAACAAATGTTTTCTCGAATAAGACTTGCATCAGAAGCAGTTTACAAATACTTCAGTGCGAAGCAAAAATTCTTTAACAGATGGATTGGTGAAAGAACTCATTTTAAAACCTGACGATTATTTTCTTCACAAAAATCAATTCTCCGTCATTCTTATCGCTTTCAATATTAGTCCTTATAGATAATGAAATCCAATATTCATTCCACAGTTTTTCTCACCCTGATACACATGTTCGTTTTTGTATTTATTCGTGTATTTTGAACAAGTGATTATCAGAAATACATGTTGCATATCTTTTTTATTAGAAATCTGTTCACGATATATATATATATATAAATTGACTTGGTAATTTGTCTAATCAGTTCATTTAACCAAGGGTTTCTGTAATCGAGATATTGTAGAAGTTTTCAATCACCTGCAAATCAACTTAACATTTTCTGAATTTTGTATGAAAATTTTACTTGTGAACAGTTTGCCATCACAAACATTTGTGATTTTCTAGTAACTACTGATGTCGTTCGATTATCTGAAACCAATTCTCCCTCGCCCCGGATCACGGTCGTTTTGTGGTTGTTGACAAGCAATCATGAACGTTTTCGACTTTTCTATTACGTATAGATCGCTCGTCTTTATCTAATTAATTTTATCTAGATGAACAGTGTATGAAGTTCATGAGAGTATCAAATAATGATCATCACAGAATCGATGAGCCTGAAGAGGAACATAAAACCTAATACATATAATGATAAACCCGTTTTCAAACAATACAGAGCGCCTTGACAAATTATTATTTATACGATCTTACATAAATTGGTTAGCTCGATATAGAATAAAATGCTGTCTACATCCTTATAATACTTATCTTCTGATTTTTGTGAAGGTTTGACAAAAGCTGTTACAAGCTGATGCATTCTCAGATTCCTTCAACTTCTCACACAAAAATATTATTTTTCACAAATGTTCCTTGATTTAATAAATAATGTTTTCTCCAACTTTTGAGTACATTTCAACTTGACGTTTTTTTCGAACGTTTCTCAGAAAGCTCATTTGCGTACGATGAGAACACGTGCGAACTTGATTACGTCAACATGAAATGACCATTATATTGTATAACTGCGGTTATTCACTCATTATTAACATAGAGCAATCATTTGAACGAACTTCATCTGCTTGTGAATAGTGACACCACCTAACTACGTGATTAGATAAATAATTGATATATTCCAGTATTATATATATATATATATATATATATATATATATTGGTAATTTCTGTCTGTAAGAATCGAAAAACCCTGTTTGAACTACTCTAATAATAGCATTTGTTGGTTGACAATGCTCGCATCGTAAGTCCATATTCAATTTATCCTTCATATGATAAATACAGGTTTTTTATTTTTATGATATTGAATGTCAACTGGAAAATGTTATACCTTAAATCATACATGAATGTGTATTTTAGAATTTGGTTCAGCTCTTTCGAATATAATTTAGCTATTCAAAATAATGTTTTTAACAAACCATCACATATTAATGATGCTATTGACGAACATGATAAGACTACGGTGTAAATATGTATATGTGCAAACATTCAGATAACAATTCCATTCGTTTTGAATTTCATTTGATGTATTAACTGCCTTACCTATTCTTTCTTTCTTTATTATTTTTAGACTATTATGTTCTATTGTTCTTGCATTTGGTTCAACGTTGAGCAAAAGAGATCAACGAAGAAAATCAAAAAGTAGTAAATGGGATTACATTGTGTTTGCATTAACGTGGCCTGGAACATATTGTCATTCGTACATAGTAACGTTTCATTTATGACAATATACATAATTTCATAGCTTTATTGATTACTGCATTTATTCCATTGTTGATTATTAAATAAATTGTATTTCTTCGGTTTGAAGTAAATTTACATCCTCGAAGATACTTATAGCAAGTTGTTCATATCATTGCAGACAGTCATTTCGTTTCATTGTATTTTAATTATATCAACAAGCATTATCGACTGAATTCAGATGTTCATGATAATAAATTATGCAACATCCCTGATATCAATAATAACTGCGATAAAATAGTATTATTCTATCTACGATGAGGCAAAATCATGAATGTACTACGGCGCATTTATTAACGCGTGATATTCGACCTTTGTTTAGTGTTTTCAATTAGCATGTTTTGACACTTGATAAAACTTTCAAATATACAATGGTTACGTAGATTAAAAATCATCATTAGACATCATATTTTTCCCTCGTATTTAGCAACCGATACCTCAAGGAGTGACATCTTTCGTAATTCATGGAGTATGGTAAGATAATATTTTTATATGGCATTTGGTGAACGTTTCTGCAATATTAAATAATTTAAAAATGTATGATATAAATTTTTATTAAATAAAGGATTCAAAAACTCAATCAAACCTATACACATCAATTGCACAAATGAGTGTAGAGTGGACAGCTTATCAAATATATCTTTTAAAAGTTGTAGAATGAAATTCGAAATAGATATTGGGTGCCGTTATCAGTCATAAGAGGTTGAGCTTTGATGAAATACAAGTTTCGGCATATGTTATGAAGTCATGTGTAGTTGCACAAAAGTAAAGAATGACGTTCAAATGAAGATAAGGAGCATTGCTGACGTACACTTATTTCCGGAAACGACAGAAGGTACTTGAAATGTCACAAATCAAACCTCAGTGCTGCAAAACATCATTTTACATCTTTAAAATATAAACGACATCACATGTATTGTTGATTCAATCCCCCTACGCAACAGGTGCTGTTTCATATAATCAATATGGAATGTTTTAGTAAACGAAGACTTCATCCAGAGGAAACATAAGAATTACATAATATTCGAAGGTTTTTCTGGAAACATATAATGACATTTAAGCACAACAGTGCATACATTTTGTATGGAAATCATGATAAGTGTGGACGGTGCATATGTATCACGTAAGCGAAAACTGATGAAACCAACAATTTTAGAAAAACCTAAAAATTTTCCGGCTAACATTCATTGGATTACGAAAGCATCTACTTCCTTCTCAATAGTGTCGTAAGTAAACATAATTTTTTTTCTTGAATTTCTTTTTCATAGGCCTGAAATTTGGCCAAACATACTACCACAGTGCAAATCAACAGACAAATTCAATTTGACGCTTTTAGATGTGAGTTGTTTGCAATATAAGCCTATCGATTATGTGTGATTTATCGACATTTTCGATAGAGATTTTAAGCCATCAAAAATGCAAAAACAGTAAATTTCCAGTTGCTTGAATGTGAAAAAAAATCAAATTTTCTGTTTTATCTTTGAAAATATTACCAATCGAAGTTAATTGATCAACTAACACGACAATGTACTTTCAAACGACTAATCAACTTCTTCATTCATTCAAGTAAACCAGAATGTTGAAAGAGTAAAGACGGATAACAACGCTCGAAATTTGATGTGCAAATACATCCGCAAGATTATAGTTGCATGCAAAATGGTAATAAACGATATTTCTTGAGTAATTGATTTCGTTTAGGTACTTGAATTAGAATGTATTTTACTTGAACTGTGTTCAATCTAATTAAAAATTCAATGATTTGAGAATATGATGAAATGTTATTTTTTTCAGATAGTGTGTTTTATAGAACAATGTTTATTATTTCACTGAAATTATTCAAAGATAGGACCGCTGAGTTAATAAAAGTAGTGGATTGTAGTAACAAGTCTCTAAACAAATTTAGCTCGTATCAGTCTTACAACAGATCACTGAGAGTGAACAAATGTTTGTCAGTACTTAAGATATCATTATTTCATAACTGAGTATCAGTGAAATTATGACCACTGACTGTGAAGTACTCATCAAATTATTATATGTGTAGGTTCTGATTCTTGTGTAATCAAAAGAGGAAGATAGAATGATGATAAATAAATTATCTCCGACTGTTCAGAATATGAGTTCCATTTAAGTGACGACACGATCACTTTAATAAATTTTTATGGAAACAGTATTCACTGCATAAATGATGACCCTCTGTTTTCATCTTTAATTGCAAATAATATTTCATTATAATTTGAAGTTTACTAATTTGATTGAGGTGAAGGTTTGTAAAATGCTGCAAACCTCTACTTGTTAATGAATGAGAGAAAGTGAGCAATAAAGTAAACAAGCATCATCATGATGTTTTTAAATATGATCATTGGCTGTAAATGAGAAAAAGTTGATATTTCGGTTGTGAATGCCTCACTTTCAGTTAAAACTTGATTTTATTCAATATCCCAGGCAATGCATATTGTGAACAATTAACAAAATTGGTAGACAATTGCAACTTTTGAACCGTATTCTGAACAAAGTATTTTGAACAAGGAGTATGAACGTTCACTTCTATTTAATAGCAGTTCGAGTGAAAATAATTCGTGACATACTCAATCACCAAAATGCTTTATTTTACTTTAGCCATTAAGACCAGAATTAGATCACAAAATGCCGTGTTTGAAGAATTGTTCCACAACAGAAAACTTTTGGTAAGCGTGAAAATTGTACGTTATCATTTTTCCCTGTTCTTCATTTTTTCAAAATATCGAGATCCTATCTCAATAATACCCTGTGGTTCAGTAATAGTAACAAACATAGTCAACAATCAAAACCAGAAATTCGATTAGGTAATACATATCTGCTAACTAGCTTGCAGAATGTGGACACAGTTTCAAAACTCATTTGGTTTCAGTGTTCGAAGGGCGAAGTAAATTCAGTACATTTCCGAGGATTTGGCAGTCGCTTGAAAACAAGAATATGATTTCTGGTCACAAATGTTATTGGTTAGGCTATGTTTCGTTTGAGAGTAAATAAACAATGAATCAGTATCCGTTTCTATTGTGTAGGCAGATTGACAACGTAAACAATGATCGAACAAAATAACCGACACTGGAACCGTGCGTGAGTCATTGTCATCTTCATCATTTTCACATAATTTCCTAGGTGAAAGCAACGAATCCGTTTTCATTTACATGTCAATAGTTCACATATTCCAGCCAACTAGGTTTCATCTTGTTATCTCAATTTTAGATTGTCCAGCGATAGAGCAGCTTTCCAATCCCATGCATTAAAAAAAACACTATGTTTTACACAAGTAGCCAGTGCATGCAGATACACAGCTGCAATAACATTAACCTGAACTTGATTTGCATTAGTCTATTCTTTAAACGCTGTAAGCTCAAGTCAATATTCTAGAGAACTAATGACCTTTCAATGAACCTGAAACTCAGTTGTGAACTCACTTTTCTTTTGATGTTCGGCCAAAAGTATTGATGATTTTTCTTATTACGAATTCCTGTGAACTTTTATATATATCACGTTTTAAGAATTTAGTGTAGAATTCTATATCAAGAGGATATCAAATTACATTCCACAGGATTGTTAACAAATTTAATTTGATACTTCGACTACATAAGAGCCTCATTAATGAACTATATTTTTATTGAATCTATCATAATAAGGTATCAATAAAACACGTTCTTTATAAATGCATTATTGTTTCCTTGCACATTTTATTTAATGGAACATCAATATATTAAACATGGACTTTGTTTACTTGATTTACCTCAAATCAATAACACCTATGATTACTTCAGAACTGCTCTTGAACTTTATAATAGAACAGATCTTTTAAAGTATGTGATTTTCATTTACATTTTATTTTGACTTGTTCATCTCACTGTAATTTAGAGATCGAAATTCATTCTTGGAGATGACCGATTATAACTAATTTACTTAACAAGCATACACCGGAGATTTGTTTTTAAGCAATTCAGTAAATGAAACTTATCATTCGTGTGACGTTCAAGATAAATCTGTCATTCAATTTGAATTATCTACCATGTCGCACCTTTATAAATGCATATCGTAGAAAATACTGTGTTCTCCCGATGTCATTTTCATTTCTACATTACGATGCGTGGAATTATCTGAAAACAAAACGCCACAGGTTATTGAAATTTAGCTCAATTGTGGAATTTACACAGTCAAATTAAGAACTTGATGAAAATAAGAACTAACTGCTTGATCCACACTATTTTTCACATGCAATTGTCAAAAAAAGATATTCATCAGCAACAGTCAGATTACTTGTTCTAGCGATTAACATTAAAATTTCAGTGAATATAACACGAATTTTATCTTTCAATTCATTTATTACAGCAAACTTCGACGGAATGACATTGTTCCTAGCAATCAAACAATATATAATGTAAGTGCATTCGTGAGCATATATGAACGAATGAGGTGTTTTCGAACCAAGTTTCATCTAAAGTAGTGTCGTGCAAAAAAAGACAATAAACCACTTTACAACTATGTGTGAACTGATCTTTCGTGCCCTATTACCTGAGTGTAGCATGAGTATTTCTTATGATGTTATCTAGTTCATAGTGTGAGTTAAGGATGGTTGTTGCGATTTGAACGACCATCCTTCACGCCGGATGTAAAAGAGAGTCGTTTTGTAACTCACTCAGTTCAAATCCTTTCGTCGTATGTAAACATTCAGCGGTAAGACAATGTTTATCTCCCTTCCCGAAAATACATTCAGTCACTTTTAACAAAACACCTTTCAGAGAGATTTCCGACATCCTAACCTCAAAGTATTTTGTGAAGGTTATCGAAATAACACGATAAACGTCATTTCAATTTATCTTTTCAACAAAAATTAATGCTCTCATGGGAAGTGTATTTTAATTTTTTATTTACATAGCAAACCTATTTTCAAGAGGTACTGAAGAAGGAATACGGTTTTCCAGGTTGGTTACTTTGCAGGCACGTGCGTGGGAAAGTAAGTTTTTCTTTCACATTTATTTAGTTTCAGACAAAGTAGCAATATTTTGATTTGATCGCAAAAGTGTAAGAATATGTGATACAGGTTATTCAATAGTGATTTTTGATAAGAAGGCTCTTGAATAATTTTCGACGTTCTTCTGAATTCCGAAGAAAAATTATTAGACGGAATTTAAGGTTTTTTTATGTAGTAATGATATTTCTCACAACGATTTCACAACATTTTACCAGGATAACAAAACATACAATATCGGGGGGATACGTTTGTGTTTGAACAAATCATTTGCACATATGAACTGCAGTTTATCACGTAACTGTCCGAAGGAATTCTATTTTCCACCGTTTTTCAATGAAACCGAACTAATTAATGTAACAAGGAGACCAAAGTGGACAAAAAAAACCTGATGGAAGTTCATAATGGTCAATGAATACCACATATTTTATATGTCAAAGGGTCAATACTTTGTTAAAATAGGGATATATTTTCAATCCTGTAATCAATAAAATGATATACAAGCGAGACGAATTGTCCTTTTTCAATCTCTGAATAAATGTTCTCACGTAAAAATTAACTGCAGTTTGCACAAGATTTCATTCATGCTTCGTTATTTTCTTGTGACGTCATGTCCTCAGGAGAGTAAGAAAAATTACATTTAATTCTTCCAAACTGAAAAGTAGGATGCATTCACGTTATTCGCAAGTAGGACATAGTGAATTACATGATTACATTGTTACTTGTAGGTTCCTGTGCGTTTGCCTACTAGATCCTCCGCAAAATCATCACAAGAATAAATTCATTGCACATAGATTTCGTTAAACGGTCATATATTAGGATACATGTTGGTTTTTGAATCATATGAGAGATGATAAATTACTTACTGTTCTTACAGCATGTGTTTCCATCTAATTAACTTCCTGTTCAATCATGTTAATCTACACACACAATCAGCTGATAAGTATCAACTATTTGGTAAACAATGATCCGATGAGATAATAAAGCACATCTGTATATATCATATTCAGAAAACGGCAATCTCAAATATGTAGAAAAAAAGCTGAAAAGTATCAGACTAATTGGAGGTTGATGATATGATCATCAAATAATATACTTGAAACTATCAGTTGTTCACCTCTCTCAGGCTCAGATAATAAAATCATGAAGTGCTGATAAGGTGCAGAAGTGTATTCTGCGATCATTCAGGGAATATCAGGTTGCCAATTACACAAATCAAGCTCATTTTAAACAACGGTTGAAACGCACAAGAGAGAGGCTGAAATAATATGCTAAGGTAATCCATCGATCAGTGACAGTCAGTGATTTTCTGAGTGGATATCCCAGCGGTAGGTCACTCGGACGTTTGTGTGCGAAATTATGAAAATTTAACAGAAGAAAAATTTTCGAAGTCATTTTAAGTCATCGGCCACTGTTTATTGTTATGAATAACTGAATCAGTCGAACGATATTATTATTATAATCAGACTAATGTGACAGAATATTTCAGCGAAGAATATCCTTATTTGATTTCCACAAAAAAGAATGAATTTTAGGTTCATCTGGTTCGTAAATTCAAAGTGAAATCATTATTTTATCTAGCTTCAACATCAGTAAATAACGTTTTCTTACGGCGAATGCCACTGACCCAAGCCAGGAACTGTCGTTCTGTCATGTAACAGCCCAACATTAAAAATATACCACTCATTCGTCATAGTATGTAACTCATAAATAGCAAAAGGGATAAGATCTCAGCATGTGTCTATCAGTAAAGTAACGGTGTAGATTAAGAATCAAAGGAATGACGAAATTGGTAATCAGTCAAGTTGTATTCGCAATATTGATAATCATGTCACTTGGAATATATTTCGTACAACTGGATTACATAGCAAGACAAGAATTTTCATCTGACAAAGTTCAGATGATAACTGTTTAAATTGGGTTGGAAATATAACATGACCGCGGTTTCCGAATAAATTTACTTCAAATTCTGTGTAGGTAGTTATATGTTATTTATTGAGTATAACATTGATGGGTGGTGGTATCAAGATTCATTATTACGATTGGGCGATTGCATGATGCAGAAATAATATCCAGCTGTTCATTAAAAGAAATAAACATTTCATACAATTCACGAGGCAAATTATAAGACCATGATAATTATTTGGAAAAAAAGTTTCCTAATGTTTCTACGAATTCTTAGCCATACAATGTTAGATAAATGAAATAACTGTTTTCCAGTCGTCTGATAAAAAAGATTTGTTGTTATTTTTAGCTGTCTCCACTTAAATGCAATGATGCAACGCTTAAGTACATTAGTCAAACTAGATTCATACTTTCTCTAATATCAATCTTTGATATAAACGATAAAAATGAAACAAACGAAGTATACTAATCCTCAAACGCATGCTTCATCGTGGATACTTATGCTAAACATGCTGCAAAACACAGAAAATCTAAGAAGTTGAAATTTGTTTCCAAACATGAGTTTCAGTGAACCACATGACAACGATCACAGGTTCGCAATAGCAAACCAGACTTAAAATTACTAAACGGATTTTTGAAAAATTTTTTTTGACAATTAGAACTGTCTGTGACAATTGAGGAATAGTAAAATACATTCAGCGGCAGAAAACTGTGGACTTTTTATGCAAAAGACGTTGATTTTTCATCCTGAACAAACTTATTCTACAGACTAAAAAATTATTCCAGTTAATGAAATCCTTAATGTACACTCAATCTGATACTTGTCATGAAAAATATCAGTTACCGTAGAAATTTCCGCATACAATTTTATACCAGAAGGTGAACAATGTAAATTGCTTAACGGAAAAAGACGTTACCGGTAACATCCAAGTCTTCCGTATCGTGAAAATCGACAGTATTTTCCAGAAAATGTAACAAAAGAACGAGTTCGAACGACCGTTAACAAATTATCAAATCATGTACTTGATGCGTTATAACATGGCAACTTGATTCTAAAAGATTGAGTGAGCATTCATCATAAAAAAGTTTCAACTACTTCCTGTTTGAGAATGACGTAACAAAAAAATATTCGGTAATCTTCAAAAACAGCCAATTGCTTGCAAAATTAGACATGCATTATCAGTGTGATTATTATTGACTCAGAATATCAACAATAAAAGTCGGAGAGTTCAGAGGATTTATAAGAAAGTATACTGTTGGATCGGCACACAATAATCGTGAGAAGCCGATACCTGAAACTTCATGAATCAAATAGTTAAAAGATGTTTCTGAAGTCGCTACAATGGTAACAAACAAGGTCGCGCGATTTCAGTTGATTAACTCACTTGCCAAAGCAAATGATGAGCTTGAAGAATAAGTTTCATTTACGCGCATACGGGGCCCCGATAATAAAATAGCCTCGTGGAATAAACCAAAGCTGCAAAATATCCTTGAACTAGAAGCTGTAAAGCTTGAAAGGCTAGCGTCTTCCTGCTTGCATCGACTTGAACGAATTGCATGTAATCCAGGAATATTATTCCGTAGTCATATTCGACCAATAAAGTGGTTTATTTGCGATAGACAATGTGAGAGGAGTTTAATCGCAAACCTTACTCTTCTGTGCATATTGTCTCATTTCTCGAGGACAAAATGTGTCATTTACAATTCCATATGACTGAATGGAATTTGAATGTATTTAACTGGATATGCAATATATTCATGAACTAACATCACATGTGAATGGATTTCCTTCGTAAGCTATTTGACCGACTGAAAAGCATAGAAGCATTATAAGCTCTACAGAATTTAGCTTAGTGTAGTCGTTTCGTATGAAGTTGTTTACTTATCAGAAACGTCGTGGTCAGCTGCTGCTACAGATAAAACACTGCTATTATTTTTGAACGGCGAAATCTTATTTTTCCTCATTTATTTGTCAAACATTGTCTGTGCTTCAAATTCTCAAAGTTCTGCTGGTTGAATTTGATGTCCTGTGCGTACCAGTTTGAAAGGTCCTTCGTCGACGTTAGTAGGAATCTACAATGCACAAGCAAATTCATTGAAACAAATTGTGTTAGTAAAATTATTTCGAGTTATTGGACCATGAATACAATCGAAACAAAGCAGGTTTATATTTATTCAACCTCACGTGCTGTGAAAGTCAATGTCGTGTTACGATCAGTCAGGTATATGTTGTGCGCATAAAAATCACATCACAGACGTCTAATCACTGATTGAGATAGACATAAGATTGTCTTCGCAACTGAGTGTTGGGTGTAACGAATAATAGTAGTTTTTTTCATTCTGTATTATATTTACATGACAGCTGCAACACAATGTTCCTGAAATCTGAGATCTCTGGTGTTTAGAAATAGATTATTTCGAAGGTCGTTAGAAACAACTGAACTCAGTGGCATGTCAGCTTATGAATAACAAAATCTCAATCAACAGTGTCTAATGGATCTGAAGATTCACATTCACTATTGACAATATTAATGATGGAAATAATGAAACATTTCAAATAGGGAACAGCCATTCGATTCCGTTTTAGATAAGTATGTGAAGAGAATCGGAGATTTCTGTATCATGTGTAGCACCGGTTCATCCAGCATATTTCAGTTGCATTGATAGTCAAAATCACTACCTACCAAGTGAACAATTTGCATTTGAGTTATCTTCAACGGCACGAAGTTCGCGCGTTCGCATGCACAATCTGCGTGATCACAATGCATGTCAGTAATAAATTTGCTTGCATCGTCTTGAACGAATTGCATGTAATCGAGTAATATTATTCCGTAGTCATATTCGACCAATAAAGTGGTTTATTTGCGATAGACAATGTGAGAGGAGTTTAATCGCAAACCTTACTCTTCTGTGCATATTGTCTCATTTCTCGAGGACAAAATGTGTCATTTACAATTCCATATGACTGAATGGAATTTGAATGTATTTAACTGGATATGCAATATATTCATGAACTAACATCACATGTGAATAGATTTCCTTCGTAAGCTATTTGACCGACTGAAAAGCATAGAAGCATTATAAGCTCTACAGAATTTAGCTTAGTGTAGTCGTTTCGTATGAAGTTGTTTACTTATCAGAAACGTCGTGGTCAGCTGCTGCTACAGATAAAAGACTGCTATTATTTTTGAACGGCGAAATCTTATTTTTCCTCATTTATTTGTCAAACATTGTCTGTGCTTCAAATTCTCAAAGTTCTGCTGGTTGAATTTGATGTCCTGTGCGTACCAGTCTCAAAGGTCCTTCGTCGACGTTAGTAGGAATCTACAATGCACAAGCAAATTCATTGAAACAAATTGTGTTAGTAAAATTATTTCGAGTTATTGGACAATGAATACAATCGAAACAAAGCAGGTTTATATTTATTCAACCTCACGTGCTGTGAAAGTCAATGTCTTGTTACGATCAGTCAGGTATATGTTGTGCGCATAAAAATCACATCACAGACGTCTAATCACTGATTGAGATAGACATAAGATTGTCTTCGCAACTGAGTGTTGGGTGTAACGAATAATAGTAGTTTTTTTCATTCTGTATTATATTTACATGACAGCTGCAACACAATGTTCCTGAAATCTGAGATCTCTGGTGTTTAGAAATAGATTATTTCGAAGGTCGTTAGAAACAACTGAACTCAGTGGCATGTCAGCTTATGAATAACAAAATCTCAATCAACAGTGTCTAATGGATCTGAACATTCACATTCACTATTGACAATATTAATGATGGAAATAATGAAACATTTCAAATAGGGAACAGCCATTCGATTCCGTTTTAGATAAGTATGTGAAGAGAATCGGAGATTTCTGTATCATGTGTAGCACCGGTTCATCCAGCATATTTCAGTTGCATTGATAGTCAAAATCACTACCTACCAAGTGAACAATTTGCATTTGAGTTATCTTCAACGGCACGAAGTTCGCGCGTTCGCATGCACAATCTGCGTGATCACAATGCATGTCAGTAATAAATTTGCTTGCATCGTCTTGAACGAATTGCATGTAATCGAGTAATATTATTCCGTAGTCATATTCGACCAATAAAGTGGTTTATTTGCGATAGACAATGTGAGAGGAGTTTAATCGCAAACCTTACTCTTCTGTGCATATTGTCTCATTTCTCGAGGACAAAATGTGTCATTTACAATTCCATATGACTGAATGGAATTTGAATGTATTTAACTGGATATGCAATATATTCATGAACTAACATCACATGTGAATGGATTTCCTTCGTAAGCTATTTGACCGACTGAAAAGCATAGAAGCATTATAAGCTCTACAGAATTTAGCTTAGTGTAGTCGTTTCGTATGAAGTTGTTTACTTATCAGAAACGTCGTGGTCAGCTGCTGCTACAGATAAAACACTGCTATTATTTTTGAACGGCGAAATCTTATTTTTCCTCATTTATTTGTCAAACATTGTCTGTGCTTCAAATTCTCAAAGTTCTGCTGGTTGAATTTGATGTCCTGTGCGTACCAGTTTGAAAGGTCCTTCGTCGACGTTAGTAGGAATCTACAATGCACAAGCAAATTCATTGAAACAAATTGTGTTAGTAAAATTATTTCGAGTTATTGGACCATGAATACAATCGAAACAAAGCAGGTTTATATTTATTCAACCTCACGTGCTGTGAAAGTCAATGTCGTGTTACGATCAGTCAGGTATATGTTGTGCGCATAAAAATCACATCACAGACGTCTAATCACTGATTGAGATAGACATAAGATTGTCTTCGCAACTGAGTGTTGGGTGTAACGAATAATAGTAGTTTTTTTCATTCTGTATTATATTTACATGACAGCTGCAACACAATGTTCCTGAAATCTGAGATCTCTGGTGTTTAGAAATAGATTATTTCGAAGGTCGTTAGAAACAACTGAACTCAGTGGCATGTCAGCTTATGAATAACAAAATCTCAATCAACAGTGTCTAATGGATCTGAAGATTCACATTCACTATTGACAATATTAATGATGGAAATAATGAAACATTTCAAATAGGGAACAGCCATTCGATTCCGTTTTAGATAAGTATGTGAAGAGAATCGGAGATTTCTGTATCATGTGTAGCACCGGTTCATCCAGCATATTTCAGTTGCATTGATAGTCAAAATCACTACCTACCAAGTGAACAATTTGCATTTGAGTTATCTTCAACGGCACGAAGTTCGCGCGTTCGCATGCACAATCTGCGTGATCACAATGCATGTCAGTAATAAATTTGCTTGCATCGTCTTGAACGAATTGCATGTAATCGAGTAATATTATTCCGTAGTCATATTCGACCAATAAAGTGGTTTATTTGCGATAGACAATGTGAGAGGAGTTTAATCGCAAACCTTACTCTTCTGTGCATATTGTCTCATTTCTCGAGGACAAAATGTGTCATTTACAATTCCATATGACTGAATGGAATTTGAATGTATTTAACTGGATATGCAATATATTCATGAACTAACATCACATGTGAATGGATTTCCTTCGTAAGCTATTTGACCGACTGAAAAGCATAGAAGCATTATAAGCTCTACAGAATTTAGCTTAGTGTAGTCGTTTCGTATGAAGTTGTTTACTTATCAGAAACGTCGTGGTCAGCTGCTGCTACAGATAAAACACTGCTATTATTTTTGAACGGCGAAATCTTATTTTTCCTCATTTATTTGTCAAACATTGTCTGTGCTTCAAATTCTCAAAGTTCTGCTGGTTGAATTTGATGTCCTGTGCGTACCAGTTTGAAAGGTCCTTCGTCGACGTTAGTAGGAATCTACAATGCACAAGCAAATTCATTGAAACAAATTGTGTTAGTAAAATTATTTCGAGTTATTGGACCATGAATACAATCGAAACAAAGCAGGTTTATATTTATTCAACCTCACGTGCTGTGAAAGTCAATGTCGTGTTACGATCAGTCAGGTATATGTTGTGCGCATAAAAATCACATCACAGACGTCTAATCACTGATTGAGATAGACATAAGATTGTCTTCGCAACTGAGTGTTGGGTGTAACGAATAATAGTAGTTTTTTTCATTCTGTATTATATTTACATGACAGCTGCAACACAATGTTCCTGAAATCTGAGATCTCTGGTGTTTAGAAATAGATTATTTCGAAGGTCGTTAGAAACAACTGAACTCAGTGGCATGTCAGCTTATGAATAACAAAATCTCAATCAACAGTGTCTAATGGATCTGAAGATTCACATTCACTATTGACAATATTAATGATGGAAATAATGAAACATTTCAAATAGGGAACAGCCATTCGATTCCGTTTTAGCTAATTATGTGAAGAGAATCGGAGATTTCTGTATCATGTGTAGCACCGGTTTATCCAGCATATTTCAGTTGCATTGATAGTCAAAATCACTACCTACCAAGTGAACAATTTGCATTTGAGTTATCTTCAACGGCACGAAGTTCGCGCGTTCGCATGCACAATCTGCGTGATCACAATGCATGTCAGTAATAAATTTGCTTGCATCGTCTTGAACGAATTGCATGTAATCGAGTAATATTATTCCGTAGTCATATTCGACCAATAAAGTGGTTTATTTGCGATAGACAATGTGAGAGGAGTTTAATCGCAAACCTTACTCTTCTGTGCATATTGTCTCATTTCTCGAGGACAAAATGTGTCATTTACAATTCCATATGACTGAATGGAATTTGAATGTATTTAACTGGATATGCAATATATTCATGAACTAACATCACATGTGAATGGATTTCCTTCGTAAGCTATTTGACCGACTGAAAAGCATAGAAGCATTATAAGCTCTACAGAATTTAGCTTAGTGTAGTCGTTTCGTATGAAGTTGTTTACTTATCAGAAACGTCGTGGTCAGCTGCTGCTACAGATAAAACACTGCTATTATTTTTGAACGGCGAAATCTTATTTTTCCTCATTTATTTGTCAAACATTGTCTGTGCTTCAAATTCTCAAAGTTCTGCTGGTTGAATTTGATGTCCTGTGCGTACCAGTCTCAAAGGTATTTCGTCGACGTTAGTAGGAATCTACAATGCACAAGCAAATTCATTGAAACAAATTGTGTTAGTAAAATTATTTCGAGTTATTGGACCATGAATACAATCGAAACAAAGCAGGTTTATATTTATTCAACCTCACGTGCTGTGAAAGTCAATGTCGTGTTACGATCAGTCAGGTATATGTTGTGCGCATAAAAATCACATCACAGACGTCTAATCACTGATCGAGATAGACATAAGATTGTCTTCGCAACTGAGTGTTGGGTGTAACGAATAATAGTAGTTTTTTTCATTCTGTATTATATTTACATGACAGCTGCAACACAATGTTCCTGAAATCTGAGATCTCTGGTGTTTAGAAATAGATTATTTCGAAGGTCGTTAGAAACAACTGAACTCAGTGGCATGTCAGCTTATGAATAACAAAATCTCAATCAACAGTGTCTAATGGATCTGAAGATTCACATTCACTATTGACAATATTAATGATGGAAATAATGAAACATTTCAAATAGGGAACAGCCATTCGATTCCGTTTTAGATAAGTATGTGAAGAGAATCGGAGATTTCTGTATCATGTGTAGCACCGGTTCATCCAGCATATTTCAGTTGCATTGATAGTCAAAATCACTACCTACCAAGTGAACAATTTGCATTTGAGTTATCTTCAACGGCACGAAGTTCGCGCGTTCGCATGCACAATCTGCGTGATCACAATGCATGTCAGTAATAAATTTGCTTGCATCGTCTTGAACGAATTGCATGTAATCGAGTAATATTATTCCGTAGTCATATTCGACCAATAAAGTGGTTTATTTGCGATAGACAATGTGAGAGGAGTTTAATCGCAAACCTTACTCTTCTGTGCATATTGTCTCATTTCTCGAGGACAAAATGTGTCATTTACAATTCCATATGACTGAATGGAATTTGAATGTATTTAACTGGATATGCAATATATTCATGAACTAACATCACATGTGAATGGATTTCCTTCGTAAGCTATTTGACCGACTGAAAAGCATAGAAGCATTATAAGCTCCACAGAATTTAGCTTAGTGTAGTCGTTTCGTATGAAGTTGTTTACTTATCAGAAACGTCGTGGTCAGCTGCTGCTACAGATAAAACACTGCTATTATTTTTGAACGGCGAAATCTCTTATTTTTCCTCATTTATTTGTCAAACATTGTCTGTGCTTCAAATTCTCAAAGTTCTGCTGGTTGAATTTGATGTCCTGTGCGTACCAGTCTCAAAGGTCCTTCGTCGACGTTAGTAGGAATCTACAATGCACAAGCAAATTCATTGAAACAAATTGTGTTAGTAAAATTATTTCGAGTTATTGGACCATGAATACAATCGAAACAAAGCAGGTTTATATTTATTCAACCTCACGTGCTGTGAAAGTCAATGTCGTGTTACGATCAGTCAGGTATATGTTGTGCGCATAAAAATCACATCACAGACGTCTAATCACTGATTGAGATAGACATAAGATTGTCTTCGCAACTGAGTGTTGGGTGTAACGAATAATAGTAGTTTTTTTCATTCTGTATTATATTTACATGACAGCTGCAACACAATGTTCCTGAAATCTGAGATCTCTGGTGTTTAGAAATAGATTATTTCGAAGGTCGTTAGAAACAACTGAACTCAGTGGCATGTCAGCTTATGAATAACAAAATCTCAATCAACAGTGTCTAATGGATCTGAAGATTCACATTCACTATTGACAATATTAATGATGGAAATAATGAAACATTTCAAATAGGGAACAGCCATTCGATTCCGTTTTAGATAAGTATGTGAAGAGAATCGGAGATTTCTGTATCATGTGTAGCACCGGTTCATCCAGCATATTTCAGTTGCATTGATAGTCAAAATCACTACCTACCAAGTGAACAATTTGCATTTGAGTTATCTTCAACGGCACGAAGTTCGCGCGTTCGCATGCACAATCTGCGTGATCACAATGCATGTCAGTAATAAATTTGCTTGCATCGTCTTGAACGAATTGCATGTAATCGAGTAATATTATTCCGTAGTCATATTCGACCAATAAAGTGGTTTATTTGCGATAGACAATGTGAGAGGAGTTTAATCGCAAACCTTACTCTTCTGTGCATATTGTCTCATTTCTCGAGGACAAAATGTGTCATTTACAATTCCATATGACTGAATGGAATTTGAATGTATTTAACTGGATATGCAATATATTCATGAACTAACATCACATGTGAATGGATTTCCTTCGTAAGCTATTTGACCGACTGAAAAGCATAGAAGCATTATAAGCTCCACAGAATTTAGCTTAGTGTAGTCGTTTCGTATGAAGTTGTTTACTTATCAGAAACGTCGTGGTCAGCTGCTGCTACAGATAAAACACTGCTATTATTTTTGAACGGCGAAATCTTATTTTTCCTCATTTATTTGTCAAACATTGTCTGTGCTTCAAATTCTCAAAGTTCTGCTGGTTGAATTTGATGTCCTGTGCGTACCAGTTTGAAAGGTCCTTCGTCGACGTTAGTAGGAATCTACAATGCACAAGCAAATTCATTGAAACAAATTGTGTTAGTAAAATTATTTCGAGTTATTGGACCATGAATACAATCGAAACAAAGCAGGTTTATATTTATTCAACCTCACGTGCTGTGAAAGTCAATGTCGTGTTACGATCAGTCAGGTATATGTTGTGCGCATAAAAATCACATCACAGACGTCTAATCACTGATTGAGATAGACATAAGATTGTCTTCGCAACTGAGTGTTGGGTGTAACGAATAATAGTAGTTTTTTTCATTCTGTATTATATTTACATGACAGCTGCAACACAATGTTCCTGAAATCTGAGATCTCTGGTGTTTAGAAATAGATTATTTCGAAGGTCGTTAGAAACAACTGAACTCAGTGGCATGTCAGCTTATGAATAACAAAATCTCAATCAACAGTGTCTAATGGATCTGAAGATTCACATTCACTATTGACAATATTAATGATGGAAATAATGAAACATTTCAAATAGGGAACAGCCATTCGATTCCGTTTTAGATAAGTATGTGAAGAGAATCGGAGATTTCTGTATCATGTGTAGCACCGGTTCATCCAGCATATTTCAGTTACATTGATAGTCAAAATCACTACCTACCAAGTGAACAATTTGCATTTGAGTTATCTTCAACGGCACGAAGTTCGCGCGTTCGCATGCACAATCTGCGTGATCACAATGCATGTCAGTAATAAATTTGCTTGCATCGTCTTGAACGAATTGCATGTAATCGAGTAATATTATTCCGTAGTCATATTCGACCAATAAAGTGGTTTATTTGCGATAGACAATGTGAGAGGAGTTTAATCGCAAACCTTACTCTTCTGTGCATATTGTCTCATTTCTCGAGGACAAAATGTGTCATTTACAATTCCATATGACTGAATGGAATTTGAATGTATTTAACTGGATATGCAATATATTCATGAACTAACATCACATGTGAATGGATTTCCTTCGTAAGCTATTTGACCGACTGAAAAGCATAGAAGCATTATAAGCTCCACAGAATTTAGCTTAGTGTAGTCGTTTCGTATGAAGTTGTTTACTTATCAGAAACGTCGTGGTCAGCTGCTGCTACAGATAAAACACTGCTATTATTTTTGAACGGCGAAATCTTATTTTTCCTCATTTATTTGTCAAACATTGTCTGTGCTTCAAATTCTCAAAGTTCTGCTGGTTGAATTTGATGTCCTGTGCGTACCAGTCTCAAAGGTCCTTCGTCGACGTTAGTAGGAATCTACAATGCACAAGCAAATTCATTGAAACAAATTGTGTTAGTAAAATTATTTCGAGTTATTGGACCATGAATACAATCGAAACAAAGCAGGTTTATATTTATTCAACCTCACGTGCTGTGAAAGTCAATGTCGTGTTACGATCAGTCAGGTATATGTTGTGCGCATAAAAATCACATCACAGACGTCTAATCACTGATTGAGATAGACATAAGATTGTCTTCGCAACTGAGTGTTGGGTGTAACGAATAATAGTAGTTTTTTTCATTCTGTATTATATTTACATGACAGCTGCAACACAATGTTCCTGAAATCTGAGATCTCTGGTGTTTAGAAATAGATTATTTCGAAGGTCGTTAGAAACAACTGAACTCAGTGGCATGTCAGCTTATGAATAACAAAATCTCAATCAACAGTGTCTAATGGATCTGAAGATTCACATTCACTATTGACAATATTAATGATGGAAATAATGAAACATTTCAAATAGGGAACAGCCATTCGATTCCGTTTTAGATAAGTATGTGAAGAGAATCGGAGATTTCTGTATCATGTGTAGCACCGGTTCATCCAGCATATTTCAGTTGCATTGATAGTCAAAATCACTACCTACCAAGTGAACAATTTGCATTTGAGTTATCTTCAACGGCACGAAGTTCGCGCGTTCGCATGCACAATCTGCGTGATCACAATGCATGTCAGTAATAAATTTGCTTGCATCGTCTTGAACGAATTGCATGTAATCGAGTAATATTATTCCGTAGTCATATTCGACCAATAAAGTGGTTTATTTGCGATAGACAATGTGAGAGGAGTTTAATCGCAAACCTTACTCTTCTGTGCATATTGTCTCATTTCTCGAGGACAAAATGTGTCATTTACAATTCCATATGACTGAATGGAATTTGAATGTATTTAACTGGATATGCAATATATTCATGAACTAACATCACATGTGAATGGATTTCCTTCGTAAGCTATTTGACCGACTGAAAAGCATAGAAGCATTATAAGCTCCACAGAATTTAGCTTAGTGTAGTCGTTTCGTATGAAGTTGTTTACTTATCAGAAACGTCGTGGTCAGCTGCTGCTACAGATAAAACACTGCTATTATTTTTGAACGGCGAAATCTTATTTTTCCTCATTTATTTGTCAAACATTGTCTGTGCTTCAAATTCTCAAAGTTCTGCTGGTTGAATTTGATGTCCTGTGCGTACCAGTCTCAAAGGTCCTTCGTCGACGTTAGTAGGAATCTACAATGCACAAGCAAATTCATTGAAACAAATTGTGTTAGTAAAATTATTTCGAGTTATTGGACCATGAATACAATCGAAACAAAGCAGGTTTATATTTATTCAACCTCACGTGCTGTGAAAGTCAATGTCGTGTTACGATCAGTCAGGTATATGTTGTTCGCATAAAAATCACATCACAGACGTCTAATCACTGATTGAGATAGACATAAGATTGTCTTCGCAACTGAGTGTTGGGTGTAACGAATAATAGTAGTTTTTTTCATTCTGTATTATATTTACATGACAGCTGCAACACAATGTTCCTGAAATCTGAGATCTCTGGTGTTTAGAAATAGATTATTTCGAAGGTCGTTAGAAACAACTGAACTCAGTGGCATGTCAGCTTATGAATAACAAAATCTCAATCAACAGTGTCTAATGGATCTGAAGATTCACATTCACTATTGACAATATTAATGATGGAAATAATGAAACATTTCAAATAGGGAACAGCCATTCGATTCCGTTTTAGCTAATTATGTGAAGAGAATCGGAGATTTCTGTATCATGTGTAGCACCGGTTTATCCAGCATATTTCAGTTGCATTGATAGTCAAAATCACTACCTACCAAGTGAACAATTTGCATTTGAGTTATCTTCAACGGCACGAAGTTCGCGCGTTCGCATGCACAATCTGCGTGATCACAATGCATGTCAGTAATAAATTTGCTTGCATCGTCTTGAACGAATTGCATGTAATCGAGTAATATTATTCCGTAGTCATATTCGACCAATAAAGTGGTTTATTTGCGATAGACAATGTGAGAGGAGTTTAATCGCAAACCTTACTCTTCTGTGCATATTGTCTCATTTCTCGAGGACAAAATGTGTCATTTACAATTCCATATGACTGAATGGAATTTGAATGTATTTAACTGGATATGCAATATATTCATGAACTAACATCACATGTGAATGGATTTCCTTCGTAAGCTATTTGACCGACTGAAAAGCATAGAAGCATTATAAGCTCCACAGAATTTAGCTTAGTGTAGTCGTTTCGTATGAAGTTGTTTACTTATCAGAAACGTCGTGGTCAGCTGCTGCTACAGATAAAACACTGCTATTATTTTTGAACGGCGAAATCTTATTTTTCCTCATTTATTTGTCAAACATTGTCTGTGCTTCAAATTCTCAAAGTTCTGCTGGTTGAATTTGATGTCCTGTGCGTACCAGTCTCAAAGGTCCTTCGTCGACGTTAGTAGGAATCTACAATGCACAAGCAAATTCATTGAAACAAATTGTGTTAGTAAAATTATTTCGAGTTATTGGACCATGAATACAATCGAAACAAAGCAGGTTTATATTTATTCAACCTCACGTGCTGTGAAAGTCAATGTCGTGTTACGATCAGTCAGGTATATGTTGTGCGCATAAAAATCACATCACAGACGTCTAATCACTGATTGAGATAGACATAAGATTGTCTTCGCAACTGAGTGTTGGGTGTAACGAATAATAGTAGTTTTTTTCATTCTGTATTATATTTACATGACAGCTGCAACACAATGTTCCTGAAATCTGAGATCTCTGGTGTTTAGAAATAGATTATTTCGAAGGTCGTTAGAAACAACTGAACTCAGTGGCATGTCAGCTTATGAATAACAAAATCTCAATCAACAGTGTCTAATGGATCTGAAGATTCACATTCACTATTGACAATATTAATGATGGAAATAATGAAACATTTCAAATAGGGAACAGCCATTCGATTCCGTTTTAGATAAGTATGTGAAGAGAATCGGAGATTTCTGTATCATGTGTAGCACCGGTTCATCCAGCATATTTCAGTTGCATTGATAGTCAAAATCACTACCTACCAAGTGAACAATTTGCATTTGAGTTATCTTCAACGGCACGAAGTTCGCGCGTTCGCATGCACAATCTGCGTGATCACAATGCATGTCAGTAATAAATTTGCTTGCATCGTCTTGAACGAATTGCATGTAATCGAGTAATATTATTCCGTAGTCATATTCGACCAATAAAGTGGTTTATTTGCGATAGACAATGTGAGAGGAGTTTAATCGCAAACCTTACTCTTCTGTGCAC
>OX103971.1:3802614-3862168 GCA_944470395.2 Schistosoma turkestanicum | reverse complement strand
CGTACTTGAATCGAGATGTGTAATTTTTTTCAATTCGATTTGTTTGCAATTCCACTGGCGGGAGCGTAACCTGCGAGGTGCCTATGTTCGACTACCATAATTTCATGGTCATATTCGTTTTGTAATGTGGTTTGCTTGCCAAGGATCATAAAGCGGATTCTAGTTTTTCAAACTTGCTCTACCTTTTGAATTTTTCTGTTTTAGCATGTCTTATCTTTTACATATTTTCCAGTGTTATTTTTTCATAAGCGTTTCTGTTCTGTTTTACATCGGTTCGTTTCAGTGTTTACATTGGTTGTTGCTATTCTTGGATATTGGGTTTTCCCTTTTTTACAATTTGTTTCAATAACGCACGTTATTTTTATTTTATTTTGTAAAGATATAATAAGTTTTGTGCGGGTCTTTTTGCGGTGTATTTCAAGGGAACAATGTTTTATTTCAATGGATCTCAAGGAGCAGTGCATTGCTATGGTAACATATTCTCTGCCGGAAACCTAATTGTAGGATCTGCGATATTATGACTGGTTTTTCCGTTTAATTTACGAAGAATATTTTACAAGTGAACAACGTGTCATTTTTTTCTCACAGACTACAAAAATATGTTATGATCAAGTAAGTTTGTTTTTCTACTCTTTTTGACAACCGCCGATGCCGGATTTAGAAATTTTTCCAACTGCTGTTCACTTGTGACCCTGTTAGCAATTGGTTCAAATTATATCTGTTTGTGTTAAGCGGATAATAAAAGTCACTCACTTGTCTACGTTAAACACCATAACTCAATCAACCATGCACATTGAATTCACACTTCAGAAACTTGTATCGCTAAATGAATGTTATAAAGGACGAATTTATTAAGCTACCTTTAAAAAGAAAATAAGGGTTAATTGTAATATGAACATCAATGAAATCATCAAGCTTCTCATTGAACTCTTAACACAAAAATATGTAATTAACCACACTGAACTTCGTCATATACATACATATTTTACCCACTAGTATAATCATTACCACAGCAAATAGCTGTTCTTGTAACGTGAAACCTAGGCAAATTATGCAGTGGTAACGCGAGACTTGAATTTTCGATCAATCTTAAAGATTTCACGAATTCTTCTCATTTATTTACTTTGGGGAATGATGTGTCATATGTACAGTAGTCTTTCTGAATGCATTATGTGTATCAGACCACGAAATGTTGTCAAACATTTTGTAATTTCGCTTCGTAGGTAATTCAGTTGAAAATCTGGTGACTTTTCGCATCAATCCGAAATCGTATAGGTTAAAATTATTTTAAAAAAATGAAGAAATATTAGCATTTTAGGGTTACTTTGTTTAACAGTTTGAAAGACAATGTTTACCATACATATACTTGTGTGTCAATCTTAACGTCAGCGTCTGTGTTCTCACTCACCAACATGTAAAGGATGTATTTTAGATAATTTTCTTCGCTGATATCTCTTCCGGTATCTCTGGGCCTGAAGAGTACTGAATAACCATTCAAATACCTAAGCATAGATGTAGCGTTATATTTGATAGAAAAACGTTGACCAAAACCTGAATTCCAATGGCACGATTGAGCACATTGCATATTTGAAAAAATCACTTTACCAAATTCATGAACAAAGTACCCGTTAAAACATCTCGTTGAAGTACACAATTATAAAACGAAAATACTGTTAGTGATATGAGTTACCTGCACAAAGAACGTTTTATGTTGTAATATTCGCTTGCGTACTTCGACCTGTCACTCCATTTATCTCCCTTACGTTTTCAATGCAGTAGCAACCGAATGTGATCACCATGTATAATATAACTTAAAATAATTTGTAAAATCATTGTTCGATGAAGCATGATTTTTGTCAAGTGAACAATATTCGATGCTGACTAGGTGATTATTATTCAGTCAACAGTGCAATAATTTTTATACAAGCCAACAAAAACACTTAGTAAAAATTTCACTGTATCTCACATATCGAACCTCAATGAATTCCAAGATATTGAATTGCAGAGTTCTGCAAACATCACGCACATCATATATTTAAATAAATGTCTCTATCTCTAGTGAAAGTGTGAGTGATAATGGAGATAAATTTATTTTTGTGCTTGATAAACTAACGACAAATTATGTAATATTTCATTGAACAGTCATCCTTCTACTTTTGAAATCGATTCTAATAGTGCTTGATCTAATTCTCTTTTCATCATAGAATACGGTCGAATTTCAACTTTTGTCAAAATGAATAAAGTTGTCGTCAGTTTGTAGTACTATGTTATAATTTGTTTGAATGCCATCACTTACATCCATGAGAAACACTTGTTTCTAAGTTGTTGATAGTCGAGTTCACTAGAAAAGTATGGTGATTGATTTTGAAAACAACAATAATTCCTGATTATGCGGAGTAAAATATATAGGTAGCTTCTATGTATCTCAGCCAGCTCAGCAAAGAATTACTTTGAATGATGAAGTTTTTAGTGCAAATATAACAATTGTCATACTTAAAGCTGCTAAACTCACAAAACATATGCCTACTCATCCCTAAGCTGGATCAGAGGTTATATAAATCAGTTGATAATCAACAAATTCAACTGATCATGAGAATTTCACACTATTATTCTTGTTTTGTTCATATTCGCAAACCATAGAACTTATCATTCAGTACCTTTAATGATGACATTTCTGATAGTGCATATTTCTTGCATGTCATGAAATAAAAAGTGTTAAATATGAATTCATCAAAACGAAGACAATAGGAACTCTGATCAGCTGCGGAATGTGATTGCGTTTTACTGCATCATCTTCCAAGTATGAGGATGATGTGCAGAATAAGCTTGAGGTGAAACACAGTTATTCGTTCGCCACAATGTTGTCATAAACGAAAAATCAGAATATTTGAACTAGTTTATTATTTTCAATAACAGCTCTTCCGAAACGCAAAGTGCACTACCCAGACTGTGATAATTTTTTTATCTACATTTTATCTAAATATGTATTCATTAGTGGAAGTTGTCGACTAATTAATTTTTTGCTAATATCCCACAGTTTGCGTCCCTGGTGCCTTTACCATAGTTTCATGTCACTGATTTATTACATGATTCTTCACTTAATGCAGGCTATTCACATTGAATACCTTTCTATGTGACTTCACTTTTTTACGCTGGATAAGCATCAACGAGTACCTGAAAATAAGAAATTATGAACATGTGACTCAGTTAGCTCTTATGTGCTACTGTATCAGATTTTTTTTAAATGTTTGTATAGTGTTCGATGAAGGTTAGGGGTAGGTTGAAATATTCGTGTGGACTAGTATATTATAGTGATGAATTGCCTTAACATGAATAAACCGGTAATCCTGTACTCAGAGAAACTATGAGAATTATGTAAGATCCAGGTTAGTAAGTAAATTTGAACTACTGTTTGGAAATTCGTCGCAATTATTTGATCGTGACCGCAATAAAAGCTGGGGAGATACCGTCCAATGTTGTAAGTAAATAAATGGATATCACGGACGAGGTCTCACTGAAATCCTTTCATGATATAAGCCAGATTTTTCATCAGATGAGCTACAATAAAATCTGACCCGCATAAAAAATGGAATAAATTATTCCTACTTGTAAATTTTGATTGAAAACTGATATGATGTTCATCAAACTACAAATTGCCAGAAAGCATTCATGCCCAAAACAAAGAGTTTGTATATACATAAGGATGGTTGAAATTGTTTATTAGTCTCCAATTTTATGAGCTTCAGAATTCATTCTTTATGCTTCTCAAAAATATCTTAGTGGCAAGCATGTAATCAAGGTTATCAGCTCATCGCTCTACTAAATAATTTTAGGCATCATTTCAACTATTTTTTTCTCTTTTTCCTCGTTTCAGCTCCGTGTCTTTCCTATTTACAAACTACTTATTAATTGACGCATCTTACAAATGATACCATTCGTTTACTTAAAATCAGTGTGATATGGTAGGAGGATATCTTGTCTGGCAAAGTTGTCTGGATTGCTTGTAATACGGAGCAAGTAGAGAATGTTATTTCTGATAAGGTGTACAAAACAAATTGAGAGTAGACTAGAGACCATTATTCACAATCAACCATCAAACGTAAGGGAGCGTAACATCACAAGAGGAGGGAGGATGGTGTATCTGACCAACATCCATGATGATGTGGCGATAAACTCAGTCTACCTATGTCTGTATGGCAGAACATTTTCACTGCTTACGGCTCCTTACGATATAGCAGGATATCACAAATCAGTAATATCGATGTTGCTTTTCCTCGTTAACCTCGTCTACAACTCATGTCTGAAACATTATACTGATTTGTTGCTTCCTATCGAGAAATCCTATAACAAGGTGGTTTGGACAACTGCACTAAAAAGGATATCATTCATAACTTCTTGAGCCACAGAGATAAAAATAAAAAGAATAAATAAAACAAATAAAAATTATATCGCTGAGCCTATTAATAAATTTTGTAAATCAACATTAGTACTAACAACTTGGTTCTTCTGAATTTCCTCTATTCTTTCGACTAACTTCCCATTAGTTATCTCACCAATTAATTGCCTTTATTAACCTACGTAAGCGCAGGCGTTCTGATATAAAAAAAAATCTGAGTAAACAAACCTTTGTTTTATCCATAAACGTATGTGCGAAGCCGTTGTTTGGCTTCGAAAAAGAATATTTTTTGTTCCGCTCCTCGTCCCGTTTTCTTTATTCATCTTTTTTCAGCTCCTTATTTTAATCCTCATATATTAGTCTGGATATTTACAGTAGACTTTGTTACCCTACTCAGGAACATGTAAAATCATTAGCTGATGAATATCAACCAGTTCTTTATACAGTGACCGCATCAATTCTTGTTATATGCAAACCTGTCTCTACCATGAATCGTTTCTCAGTGTAAAAGACGGTTGTCGTAACGCGACCTTCATCCTTTGAGCCAATTTTTCGCAATAAACATTCCAACTTTAAGAACACAAGGAATCTTTTAAAATAATACTGTAACTGTGAATCGTTCTAAAAGAAATATGTTGTTAATCTCAACACTTTGATCTTGCCTGTAAATTGGCATGTGTTTTGTAACATGTTTGTTATTTGAAAATAAAGTAATATTATTATTACTGTTATTTGTTAGCTGACGTCTCTATTACATGTTTTGTAAATGATTGATTCATCTGACATTTACTGATATTTAAACGTATTGAGATACGTGATGCATGGCACCTTATCTGAAAAAGGATTATTTCCCATTTTGATCTATCCACACATGCAAGCGAACTGATAAATAGAGGAATCGTGGTGTATTTGTCACAAAAATGTCTCGGACAACGTGTAGTAAAATTGGCTTTTTCTTCTAAATTATCAAAACAAAGGTATTTTATAAATCTCTATCCATCAAATCTATAAAAATGCCGTTGACATCATAGACTTGTGACTTCGAAATATCAAAAATAATGTCAGAACATTTTTGATATAATCTTCGGACCATCAGCTTCAGTGTGTTAGCATCAAGACTCTTCAACAATTTTGCTAATAAACTTGCGCAGATCACAATTCCTTATTTCTCATTTGTGTACTGCTTTCAATTCATCAGCATCGAAACAACGGCCCGTAGGTTGTAGTAAATGATCTGATTTGATTGATCAAGATCTTTTTAAATGTTTTTTTTCCTCGTAAGAAATGCACGACAACTTTCATGATTCATGGGCTATGGTAAGATAATATTTTGATGCTACATCAGGCGAACATTTCTGCAGTATATAATGCTATAAATTTGAGTGATAAATTTGTTGACTGAACAAGGAATCAGAACCTGAATGAAACTTTGACATTTTGCTCGCAAAAATGAGTGTAGAGTAGTCACCTGATTAGACGAATCTATTATTATTTGCAAATTGACAGTCTTAAAAGAAATTCGGTGCCATTTATTGCTGTGGATAAATGGAACGTCAATGAATTTGATGACAAATCATATGTTTATAAGTCAAGTGAACTTGCATAAAACCATATAAAGATAGGTAACTGAGGATTAGTATTATTTTTATCGTGCACCCATTTCCAAAAATTACGCAGCTCTATATCTAAAAAAATTTAATTGAAACAGTATTCACTGAATAAATCAAAGGCTTCTACATTCATCTTAAAACGTGAATCACATATCATTGTAAATGAAAATTATAATTAACTAGCTACAACTTGCTGTTGATAAAATATAATCATTCTCAAAACATGAAACATTTTTGTTTATTCAATACTCTTTCGTTACAAATGCCAAATTTTCAGTTTGAACATCTTTTGAACTGATAACGTACCTGAGTAATGAAAAATTAGAATATTCACACTAAGCGCAATCAAAAGGGAATGTCAGCTTTGCTGATAAATTCCGAAGAAAGTATTTTGGACAAGGACTCCTATCACCTACATTTGAATGACATTGCACTTTGAATGAATAATTGTTCAGATATACCTAACTTACACGAAATTTCGTTTTATTCCAGCCATTGAGATTAGAATAAGATCACATTTTGCCCCGTTTAGCAAATTATTCCCTGATACAATTATTTTGGTAAACGTGTGCATGTAAATGTATGTTGACCTAGTTTTAGAATCATAACACAGATTTTGGAAGCATACAAATAGGTCGACGTAAATGTTTGAACTCGTGCTTTTAGTGACCTCATGAGAAAATCATTCATATCACTTTACAAAAATATAGCACAAGCTTGAAATACACACTATGATTTCAGGGCACGAATGTTATTTGCAAGGACATGCGTCGTTTGAGCGTGAATAAACAACGGTTTATTATCCGTTCTTCTTGTCATGTGTAAGCAGACTGACTAGTGCAAAAAATGACTGAACTCATTGCCTGACTTACGCGAGTCATTGTAGTCTTCAGCATTTTGAACTAAAATGACAAAGTTTGAGCAACAAACATGTTATTATTAATGAGGCAATAGTTGCGATAAGATGTATCATGTTATTCACGTTCAGGATATCTTGTAATGCAGCGGGTATCTGGTCATATATATCAAATAGAGGCACTCAATTTTACACAATTCATCAGTAAATATCGATAAATGTCTGCACAACCAATTAACTGCACATGATTTGCATCAGTCAACTTCTTTTCACAGCGCAAGCTCCACTCAATATTCTGAAGTATGACCGAGAGTAAAAGGTGATTTTCAATTCAAATTGCCAATAGTTTTGAAATTATAATCTTGAATATCCTTTCCTAAAGACAGAGAGTGATTGAAAGATTTCAAATCGATGTGAAAACGTACTCGCACTGGATTATTCCTGAACTCAATTCAGTTCATCGACTAGCTAAATGACTTTAAATTCAACTTCATTTTTATTGCATCCCTCATGACCGTGTATGATAATGTTTATATATGCTGAGTTGATTTCAGTGAGGGGGCGCAATAGTATAATTATATTTTTAAACAAAGAGATACGGATATGAAAAACATGGACAGTGCGAAGCTCCAGATCATAAAATCAAGGCGTCTTTTGTTACTTTAAATTTGCTCTTCAAATTTATATCAAAACAGATCTTTTGATGAATGTGATTTAATTCTATTGATTGTAAAGTGAAGTTTTCCTATTGTATAAGTTGCGAAAATAAATCACTCCTGAGGAAAAACATTATTGCTAATGTGGACCTGTAACTTACTACAGAGATTTGTAATCAAGCAATTTGGGCAATCAAACAATAGCGCTTCATTCCACCATCTTGTCAAACGTGTAACCTAAACGATGCATCTGTCATACGAATTGAACTATAGAATATGATTCGATTCTTTAAATTCTTTTCGTACACGTTTATGCTTGCTTACGAAGCCGTTTTCACTTCAGTGGGACGATACATGAAAAAATCTGAATGTCAATAAATAGCTACCAATAAATGAACTCATACAGTAACGTTACGAATTTGATGAAAAGCAGTAAAATTTTCTGGATCTACTGAAATTCTCACACACATCGTTCCCAGCAATAAAACATTATAAAAGGTATATGAATTTGTCAACAAGCATGAACTATATACTCATTTTTATCACTTTAGTACCACATAGTGTAAACTGAACTTTTGTGAAAAAAAAATTGGTATTTCATGAGTGTTGCTTATGACTTCATGTTCATTGGAATGTCAAACAGGAATGTTTGGAACTATTTGAACGACGGTCATTACCGTGAGATGATATTTGACTCAATTCAACTCCTATTACTGAGGGTGAAAAATTAACTGCAGCTCAATTCTTCTTTTTTCATTTACTGACCTTTCCAAATAAATCACAAAACAACGTCCAGATGATTTGTCTCCGTTTTGATCACAATGGACACTATAAACGTTATCTAAATAATAAGTTTCAAATCATTTGCAAGAAATAATTCAACATAAATATAAACAGTCCATAGAAGTGTATTTTATTGTTTCATTCACATATCGAACGTACTTCCAAAACGTCCTGAAGGAAGAATACGGATTTCCACGTTGGTTATAATGGACGAGTAAGTATCTCTGTCACATTTATTTGGCTAATAACATTTTGCATCGATCGCCTTTTTGTGACATATTATAACACTGGCCACTCAATATTCACAAAATAGACTATATGACTTGGTTTTGTCAAAAAAGCAATTGTTTAAAAGCAGTTTAATAAATGGTAAGTTTTGTTGAAGTTTGAAGAATAAGTGAAGAATGATAATTTTCTGTTGAAGCTCTTTTATAACTATTTTCAATATTTTTTCGTTCCATGATTTCAAAAACTTTTATCAGTGTGTCGATTATTACAATTTGAAGGAAGTATGGTTTTGTTTTAACAGATCATTTCCATATATTAACTGCACTTCATTTGGAATGTTTCAAGAAACGTTCTATTTTATAACGTTTTTCAATTCATCCCCATTAATTGTTTTAAAAAGGAAACAGAGAGGGGGAAAGGGAACAAAACGAACACAAGACGTTGAATACCTTGAATTGTATAATGCTTGATTAAATATATCAATAAATGAGAGTGGTACGTCTTCCATAACCTTACGCTTTTATGCAAGATAAAATGTTGGTAAGTATAGACAAAGCAAGACTACGTTTCGTTAATTTATTGTTACGTCGTCTCCAGTGAAGTGAAAATATTTTCATTCATTTCTTCCATACTAAGTAGTAAGTTTCTTTCGGTTTATTTCGTAGTCAGAAATAGTATGTTAATAATAATAATAATAATAATAATAATAATAATAATGATAAAAATTTATTCTTAACTAACAAAAATGTTACAAAAGACATGCCAATTTACAGGCAAGATCAGAGTGTTAAGATTAACAACATGTTTCTTTTAAATCGGTATACTGTTACAAGAATATTTCACGAGATTCATTGGATTACTATAGATGGAATGTAAAATCCGAATAATTGACGCGAGTGACGAAGGTTGCGTTACGACTAACTTCTTTTCGAAAGCGAAAGGATTCATGGTAGAGACAGGTTTGCATATAACAAGAATTGATGCGGTCACTGTATAAAGAACTGGTTGATATTCATCAGCTAATGATTTTACATGTTCCTGAGTAGGGTAACAAAGTCTACTGTAAATATCCAGACTAATGTATGAGGATTAAAATAAGGAGCTGAAAAAAGATGAATAAAGAAAACGGGACGAGGAGCGGAACAAAAAATATTCTTTTTCGAAGCCAAACAACGGCTTCGCACATACGTTTATGGATAAAACAAAGGTTTGTTTACTCAGATTTTTTTTTATATCAGAACGCCTGCGCTTACGTAGGTTAATAAAGGCAATTAATTGGTGAGATAACTAATGGGAAGTTAGTCGAAAGAATAGAGGAAATTCAGAAGAACCAAGTTGTTAGTACTAATGTTGATTTACAAAATTTAATAATAGGCCCAGCGATATAATTTTTATTTGTTTTATTTATTCTTTTTATTTTTATCTCTGTGGCTCAAGAAGTTATGAATGATATCCTTTTTAGTGCAGTTGTCCAAACCACCTTGTTATAGGATTTCTCGATAGGAAGCAACAAATCAGTATAATGTTTCAGACATGAGTTGTAGACGAGGTTAACGAGGAAAAGCAACATCAATATTACTGATTTGTGATATCCTGCTATATCGTAAGGAGCAATAATCAAACAAAGTTTTCTGCACACAGACATGAGTCGATTAGGGTTATCGCCACACGATCATGAATGTTGGTCAGATACACCATCCTCCCTCGTTTTATGATGTTAGTCTTTATTACGTTTGATGGTTGATTGTCAATAATTGTCTCTAATCTACTCTCTATTTTTGTACACCTATCGGAATTAGCTTTCTCTACTAGCCTCATATTACAAGTAATCCAGACAACTTCGCCAGACAATATATCCACGTAGCTTATCACACCCATTTTAAGTAAACTAATGTTATAATTTGTAAGATGTTTCAGCTTGTATGTAGTTTGGAGATAGGAAGAACAGCGAGCTGGAAATAGGAGAAAGAGAAAACAAAGAGTTGAAATAATGTCAAAATTTAATGAGCGATAAGCTCGTAAGCAGGAAAGTTGTTTGGATGTTAATGAATTGGGGAAATAAAAATTTGTTAAACTTTGACCGAGAAAATAGTTAACATCATGCGGAATACTTTTGCTGGTTTCAACTGCAAAATTGTTCACTGAGGTCAGCTAACTGAGTCTTTCGAGGTGAAGAACGATGTCAGGCATGGTTGCTCACTCTCACCCTTTCTCTTTCTCCCGTTCAGAGACTGGATTATGAAGACGTCAACATCTAGAGTAAAGCACGGTATCAACTGGACAGTTAAGACGCTGCTGGACGATCTGGACTTCGCAGTTGTTCTGGCTCTTCTATCCCATACGCAACAACAAATGCAAGAGAAGACGACCAGTGTAGCAGCAGCCTCTGCAGCAGTAGGTCTCGACATACATAAAGGAAAAAGTAAAATTCTCCGATGCAACACAACATGCACCAACCAAATCACTCTTGATAGAGATGCCTTGTAAGAAATTAACACCTTTACATATCTGGGCAGCATCATCAACAATCAAGGTAGATCTGATGCAGATGTGGGGGCGCGGGCTGACCAAAAAAAATATCTGGAACTCCTAACAACTTTCAACCAAAACCAGTATTATCAATACAAGTGTCAAGACATTTCTACTGTATGGAGCGGAAACATGGAGAACAACCAAAGCCATCATCCAGAAGATACAAGTGTTTATTAACAGTTGTCTATGCAAAATACTTCGGATTTGAGGGCCGGACAAGATCAGCATCAACGTACTGTGGAAGAGAACAAACATATTCCAGTAAAGGAGGAAATCAGGAAGAAGCGGTGGAAGTGGATAGGACAAACATTACAAAAAAAACCTAACTGTGTCACGAGACAAGCTCTCACATGGAACTCTCAAGGCAAAAGGAAATGAGCAAGGTCAAAGAACACACTAAGTAGAGAAATAGAGAAAGATATGAGAGGAATGAACAAACGTTGGACAGAACTGGAGACAGAAGCACAGGACAGAGCTGATTGGCGAAAACTGGTCGGCGGCCTATGCTCCATTGGTGGTAACAGGCCAATGTTAGTAGGTAAGTATGGATAGTAATTGGTAACCTGTTCCACAGTAGACTGTATCGTATTACAAAGAAATTACAACGCATTTATTTCTTGTGTTTTGCCGTTAACAGTGTATAAGCGTTGTTTCTAAGTTTGTAAGCAGTTTCGTGGTTTATTATTGGGCGGTATTTTGCGAACGAAAGATCATTTATTAGTTTATAAAGGAGCATCAAGTGGTTTTTCAGACGACGGCGCCATAGATTTTCAATAGAAAAATATTTGCATCTTTCTGTGTAGTCGAGGTTACGGCTCAATACGAGCAGCTGCCAAGTGAAGCTTCTTTGTACATTGTCTAGTAGCAGTTTGTCCATGATATTCATGTATGAAAAGATAAGTGAACAAATGTCAAGTGAGGGCCTTATACAGATTTGGAAGAGTGTAAGCTTATCCCCACTTGTCGAAAAGTTCTTTTTTATAAACCCAATTATCCGTCTGTATATAGAGATAATATTTGAGTCATGTTCTTTAAATTTAAAGGTTCCAGAGTAACTAATACCCAGATCACGCGCTGATACGAGTGTCTGAACCCTACATTTTTGTAAGTAGTGTGGTGTATCAAGGTGACGCTTACTAAAATGCCTAATGCCACATCTGTTGTGGTTAAAAGGTAGTTGCCATGTCTCGCTGCAGGTAGTTAAGTTATCAAGATCATCCCGAATAGTAGCTATATTTTCGTCAAGATATTCAGGCTTATAGCTGTATATTATTTTCAGATCGTCGGCACTTCCAAATTTTGTAGTATTACATATATCATTTATGTACATCAGAAACAAGAGTGGACCTAAGCCTCTTCACTGCAATCTCACACTGGTTATTGGTCTTGGTGATGAAAGACAGTCGTTGTACTTAATCATTTGTTGTCGCCCATTTAGAATTAAAGCAAACGATGAGTGTAGTGGGTTATTGATTCCAAATGACTTCAGTTTAAGTAGAAGCCTTTTTGTGAAACTTTATCAAAAGCCGTTTTAAAATCGAAACGTGGGCTGATAATAGAAGCCGTTTGTCTCGTTTTTGCGTGATATCGTTTAAATAATATAACAGACATGTATTACACGATTTGGTGCTCAAGAACCCATTCTGTGAAGTCGATATCAGATTGGTACTAAGTGGATGTTGTAGCAACTATGCCTTAACCATTTTTTCCATAACCCGAGATACTACCGAAGTTATGTTAATGGGTTGGTAATTTTCAACTTTCGCAGTAGGCTCAGATTTATTTGTGAGGATGATATGTGTAGTCTTCCAGTTATTAGGGTAACACTCTGTGGGAAGAGATATAGTAAATAGTTTGAGAAGAATAACGCATAGATCATTGCTACCATATTTCAGCATGTTGGCTAGGATACCATCTCGTCCTTCAATGTAAAATTGCTTCAGTGTACTAAACGCCTTAGAAATGTTCTGTACATTTAATTCAACACTGGCGATTTCACAGGTAGTAATTTGGATCAGATGTGTTTCGTTTGTCGGAGTTTCGTTTGTTTATGTGGCACACAAATGTTCGCTAAACAACTCTGCGATACATTAAGGGTCTTCATGCGCTTGCTTGTCCTTGATAAATATGCTCCCTCATTTCATTTTGGAGCATTTAAGTTTATTCCGAAGAAGTTTGATAAGTGCAAATGATTCATTGTTCAGTTGAACTGCACGCTTTTCGTGTGCAATTGCAAATTTATTGTAGATGCTATTTGTATTGTGATAAAATACATTCATTAGTTCGTCGATATTGTGTGCGGTAAATTAGTATGTCCAGTCAATGCCTCTGAGGTAATTCCGGAAGTTCGTAGTAGTTCGTTCGAAGTAGTGGACCTAAATTTTGTAGTTGTAGCTCCTAAATCAAGGTTGCATATGACCATATGATGTTCGCTACCGGGGAACGTTTTTCCAACATATACAGTGTGAAGAATGAGAATGTTGATTAAAACTAAATCCAATGTATTTTGATTTCTGGTTGGGCCGTCAACAATTTGAGTCCACTGTCCGAGCTCTAAGCATTCAATAAATGACTTTAATCGTCTAGGTGCTTTGACTGGGAACTGAGAGATTTCAGGCATTTTGAAGTCTCTGTAAATAGTCTCACTTGTGAACGGTAGAGATGAAACAAAAGTGAATACTTCTGACAGTAATCCTAGATCTCCTGTTGATGCATAAGACCGTCGGTAGACACAGCCGAACTGTATGTAAATTGCATTTGAGGGTGTCCGAACAATCCAAAATCTGTTTAATTCCGATATATCACATGATAATTATTAAGCCTAGAGTTGGCATATATTACGCATCCTCCACCTCTTCATTGTAATCGATCACTTCGAAACAGACCATAGTTTTCAAGAGATGTATTGAGATCAAAAATATTTCTACAGGTCCATGCCTCAGTTATCATGATAAGTGATGGTTGGCAGAGAGCAGCAAACATGACTATATCTGTCTTTTTATTACAGATTGAACGAGCAACATTAGGATTAGTCGGATTTTTTTCTGAGGCATGTGACTTGACAACTGACGTTTGCCATACCACACGCTTGTAGACAGGTATCCATTGACGAAGTCAAGGATGTGCTGTCGAGCGATGCAATGCAATCGCATCGCAGAAAGACTATTCTTTTAGTAACTTCCGCAGCTACAAAATCTAGTATATATTCCGCTTTGACAGATTCTTCGAAATTTTTAATCATTATTCGAGACCCACAAGTGCATCAGGTGTGATAACAGGTAAGGCTTATCGTTTATTTGGGCAAGTGAGTTTTGTAAATGTCGTATCTCGCTGTCATGATCATTACTAACATTACCAGTTTCGGATAAAGCATTCAACTCCTTGGTTTCTGAACTTCGAGATTTTGGCTTTACAAGATTATTTTGAAGTTTTTTCTGTGTAGACGTTTCGGTATGCTTGAGTCAAGTATCTGTTATATCTTTGAGTTTTATCATTGAAACACTAAGTGAAGTTTCATCTGACACAGGGTCTGCAGATTATGATCTTTCGATTGGTTTAAAAATTGGAGACATTTCTATTTTATTCAAATTATTTGTCATCATTAAAAATTGGGTGGGATAAGTGCTTGTCTAATTAACTCTAATATCTAAGTGTATAATTTTTTGTGTAATAACTGTGTTAATACTAAATATCAATAGTGGAATGTAAAGATAAGAGCTTCAGTTATGAAATGTAAGAGTTACTGTCAGTCAATAAGGAGGCTTGAACTAGTGTTTTAAGAAGGTAAAACAGTTATCAAACGTCAAGTATGCAATAACTGAATAAAAACTTGGAAGATTTGCTTTTTTGAAGCAAAGTGCACCGCATTCAATAGATATATTCTTTTCAATCACTATAATACCCTACGAATGATAAATTTTCGAAAAACACTATACCACGTGAAAAAAAGTTAGCACCTTCAGAGTTCGCGCGCTTGTCTTATAAGTAGCCGTTAGTAATTCTGTCTAGAATAATTACAGTATTGCCCACGTTACAAAGAATGGTTATGCGGTGCTCTGTTTCAATATGTGCGTATATTGTCACGATTCGTACTCTCTTTCTCTCCTTTTTGTCTCAACTGTAAGCTGCATTTTCTTCTCTACATTACATGCCTGTTCGTTTAAGTCACAGATGCGTTACGCTCGATAGGTTTCATCCTGATCCACTCCTGAACAAAAAAAGCACTCATGACCTTCACTGTGAAGTCGTCTCATATGAGGTTATGTTTTGAAAATGTGCCTCCATCAAACTTTTCTTCTCGATGACCTAGTGCAAAGGTGCTTTCAGACACCGACTGATATTTTTAGTTTAAGTGGGTAAACAATGAATGTCAGTGTGTAAGACATTGTGACGAATCGCTAAAGCCTTTTAACTGCCATGCTTTTCTGCACCGATTTTGTTCTATGCATAGTATATTTTCAATTATCTCTAGTCACATTTCTGTATCGTTAAGCATAGATTGATATGAGATTTCATTATGTTTCTCGTTATATTACATAAAAGAATCCATAACATACTGATAACATAAATTATAACATCACGTACTCATCAATGTTTATAGGAGTTATCAGTGGAGAAAATACGAGTGCAAATGAATAGATCAGCAAGCTAGGTAACAATTGTATAATTATCACAAAACGTGAATGCTGATCTGACCAGAATAAGATGGAAGATTGGTTGTATGAATTTGCGTTAAGTATAACGACAGTGAAACGTATGTTATAAATTTCGTTATAAACAAGCTCAAAAGAATCGGCACTCACATTCTCACACTTGACATGATATACCTTATGCTAAGAAAAAGATTTTCTTGTGATTTTATAATAATTCTGGATAACGACATAGTTATAGTCTAACGCAACCATTGTACATCAGGTCAAATAACTAGTCGGTCATTTCAGTTTTCTGCGATTGCATCAGCATCGGTACAGTAGCAAATAGTTTGTATTAGTAAATGATCTAATTTGCAGATTGTTTTGTTGGGGATGTAAGATCCTCAAAATTAGCTTGATAATGTCTTATTTCCGTTTTCACATTTGCCAGCATGGGCTGATCAGTTTACCTTGAGATGTCAATTCCCACCAGGGAAATCCATGGCTGTGATTGGCTGCTGTGTATTTTTGTGTGCTATTTTCTTACCTGTCTCAAGGACATTTATATGTTGTATACATATACGAGAGTTGTATGCTTGATTGTACTGTGATTGCTGGGTTTTAGTAGAATATACTTTCTACGCTTACAAGCCTTTTCACATCCGCCTCGGATTCAATGTAGCCTACCTGGACGCTGGTTTATAGTCTCGTTCGCGTTTATCGACTAAAGTATACTCGTAGTAGCCTCAAGCATACTTAGTGTCGAACTTATCATGTTTTTGCTGATTTCAGTGTCGTTGGTTCAATAATTTGTACTGCATTTTACTTACATCACGCTTAACATAATTATTTCGCAATAATAAGTGAACGCTTATTTGACATGTAACAAGATGGTAAGGAAGTAAGCTACTGATATTTGTAAATTACATTCACAGATGACAGTCATTCTTCGATTTATTATTACCAAAATCTATTCAGAGTCCTTCGTGAATATTTATCTTTGTTAATATTATAAAATTTTCATTTTACACTTTTTCTCACCTTAAAACACATGTTCGTTATATGTTGTCCCAAGTAGCGGAATCAAGTGAAGATGAGAGAAAGTTTGATGCATATCACTTTAACTTGAAAAACGACTACGACATCTACATACAGAAAAAATGATCATTTGGTATTTCATCCAATGGATTTACTTGAAATAAATTTTCTGTAATCGTGGAATATTTGAAGTTTTTGATCAGCATACAATGAATTCCTGAATCATTTGCACTCTCACTTCGAACGCCTCTTGTTTTGTGGTTGTTGGGAAGCAATCGCAAATATCATCAACTTTTTATAGATGTATACACCACTCGTCGTTATGTAATAGCGGTTATCAAGACGTGGAGTGCTGGAATTTTATGAGAAAATAAAACATCAATCATCACAGGATCGGTGAGCCAGAAAGCAAACTTAACACAGATTGCATAAATTGGTGAATCTGATAACGAGGGAGTCGGTATACCTCGACTAAAGTTACTTTGGTCTTACGTGAATTGACTAGCACGATAATGATTAAAATTGCAGTTAACAGCTTAAGAATTATCATCTTCAGAACTACAACAAAGTTGCAAAGGATGTATTCCTATCTCATGCACTCTCACCTTCCTATTATTTTTCTGCTCACATAAATATTATTTTCAACAAACAATTCTTGATTTTGTACATTAGGTTACTCCACCTGCTGAATATGTCCAACTAGATGTTTGGTTTTACTACCAAATACTTTGTTGTAGAATGAAAGAACGTGCAAACTTGTACAACGTGATTATGTCATCATGAAATGACCATGATTTTGTTTTAAGTGTAGTTATTCACTCATAATAAACACAGAACGATCGTACGAATGTAGTGCAAGCGATTATATACCCTGACCCTACTTACGTGATTATATGACAGTTTGATTTATTATATTTAAGCTTATATATATATATATATATATAAATGTAATTTCTGTCTTTCAGATTCCAAATATGCTGTTGGATTTTCATTGACAATAGCATTGGTTGGTTGGCAATGCGCACATCGTAGGTCGATAGTAAATTTATGTTAACCATCAGGTAATGTTTGTCTGGATTTCGAATTTTAAATGATTTACTAAATCCTTAACATAATGTTTCTATATTTATTAATTATAGATTCGATTGTTCGATTGTTCTTGCATGCACTCCCATTGTGAATGTTGGAACGCAAAATTTAACTTGGGAATTTTACATGAAATTGTATTATTAGATTCACAAAAAGGCGACTTTATGTAGGTGCAACAGCGTATATAGAATAGGTGAAATACGATATTTTATGTTACTAAGATCTTGAATAACAAAATGATGAGTTGTGATTTCACAAAACATTTTAGCGCACTTGATACGAATTTCGAAATGTACAATCATTGCCACGTTTGAACAACATCTTTTGATATCATTTTGTTTTCCTCCTATTAGGCGCCTAAAACCTGAATGATTGTCATGTTTCACAATTCATGCATTATGGTAAGATAATATTTTGATGTTATTTCGGGCGAAGGTTTCTTCAGTAATTAATGCCATACATTCGAGTGATAAATGTGTTTATTGAACATGAATTGGAACTGTAATAAAGCTTACCCATTTTGATCGCATAAATGAGTGTAGAGTTGTCAGCTCATTAGATGAACCTATTATTATTGTAGGATATCAGATGAAGTAGAATTTCGGTGTCAATCTTTGTTGTGAGTAAGTGGAACGTCAATCAATTTGCTGACATGGCATGTGTTATGAAGTCGGACAGACTTGCACAAAAACCGTATTACGATAGTTAACTGAAGATGACACAAACGTTTTAGAACTCATATTTTTAAGCTGAATGAAATGAAATATATTCAATCATTATAATAAACAGGTGCTTCCTAATTAAAAAAGCTGGTTTGGTAAATACAGTAGAGATTTTCAGGATACCTATGAATTACTTATTACATTATTGTGCTTCATGGAACATTCAAAGATATTTGAATTCGACCGTTGATTCATTTGGTAGTGAAATTTGTATCACGCAGTGAACATTTGAATGAGACAACAGATTTTAAAAACCTTATAATCAGCCATCCTCCGCACAATAAAATTGGGTTTCACGTTTGTAAATTAATTGTTGTTCGATTTTCCGTTTGCCGGCCTGAAATTTATTCAGACATATTTCCGAATTGCAGGGATGTAGGACACTTTTGAATGTGAGTTGAATGTAGTATTTGCCTGACCTTTGTATCATTTATCAACATTTGTGATTGAATTTAGGAAATAAAATTATGAGAATTAATTTTTCTCTGACGGTTTTTCAATATGCATTTCACATATAAGACAGACGAATCACTAAAAAAAGGTTTACTGAAACAGTATACCCTGGTTAAATCAAAGGCTACATCTTAAAACGTAAATCACGTTTATTTATAATTTTGAATTGACTTATATCACTGACAATCAGGATTAGCAATTGAAATGAGAAATTCTTCAATTAATTATTAGTTGGTGTAGGCGCGAAAGTGAACACGAAATAAATCAGCTTCATCTTGATGTTGTTAAAATATAAGCATTTTCAAAACACGAAACATAGTTGATTATTTAATACTCTTTCGTAAGGAATTCCACATTTCCAGTTTTAACACTGTTTGGACTGATAATGTAGGTGAGTAAGTTTGAATATTCACAATAAGCACGATTGAAATATAATGTCAACCTTCCAGGAGAATTCTGAAGAAAATAATTTGGATAAATACTTTGAATGCTTACGTTTGAATGACATTGCAATTCGATTGAAAAATTACAAGAAAATTCATTTTATTTCAGCCATTGAGACCAGAAGTAGATAAAAAAAGTGTTCCTCGCCAGAATTGTTTTCGTAATAGTGCATACAAATGTATGTTAACCCAGTTTTAGAAGTCGGACACAGATTCAATAAGCATACTAATAGGTCAACTGTAATGTTGGAACTCGTGGTTTTAGTGACTCCATGGGAAAATCATCCATAACATTTTTCCCAAAAAAAGCACAAGTTTCAAATACACACAATGATTTCAAGGCACAAAGGTAATTTGCAAAGATATGTCTCGTTTGAGCGTGAATAAATGATGTGTTAGTATCCGTTCGTCTTGTCTTGTGTAAGCAGACTGACTAGTGTACAAAGTGACCGAACTCATTGACTGAATCACGTGAGTCATTGTAGTCTTCAGGATTTTGTACTAAAATGATGAAGTGAGAGCAGGAAACCTGCTCTTATCTATAAGACAATAGTTGCGATATTCCAGCGTACTAAGATTCATCATCCTAAACACGTTTGAGATGTATAGTAATGCAACGGGTATCCGGTCATATAAGTCAAATACAGGCACTAAATTTTACACGAGTTATCAGAAAATGGAATTAATGTCTGCTCTCACTACAATGTGAAGATAATTTGCATTGGTCAATTTCTTTTCACAGCGCGAGCTTAATTCAATATTCTCCATTACAAACGATTTTTATTTCAACTTAAATGTTCTAAATCAGTTGAGTTTTTTTTTAAGTTTGGGCAAAATTGATATTCATCAATAGTAGACAGATTATGTGTATGAAACAATAAACAGGATGAGAAATGTGAATGTTATTCGAATGTTTTCTTTGATATAATTTATTACAGCACACTGAGACACAATGACATTGTTCCCAACGCAAGTGTATATGTCAACAAGTATGAACAAATTACGTATATACATCACTTTACTACCAAAAAGTGTAAACGGAACAATGGTGCTCAATTATTCATTATGACATGATTGTTGCTTATGACATTTTGTTGTTGGGAATGGGAGTTAAGAATGGTTGGAACAATTGAAACGACAGTCATTCACGTCAGGGGGTTTTTGATCTTTCTCACATGAAACTTATTATCTCAATTGCTAGATTACACTTAGGTAATCACGAAACAACATATCTTCCTCGTTCATGGAAATCGTTTTGTCACTCAATATCACCATATTCGCAGTTTAGATTGACTCAATTCAACTCCCATTACTGCGAGTGAAAAATTAACTGCAGCTCAATTCTTCTTTTTTCAGGCCATTTCTCATTTACTGACCAGTCCAAATAGATCACAAATCAACGTTCAGACAGTTAGTGTCGGTTCTGATCAAAATGGACGCTACATACGTTATCAAAACAATGTGTTTAAAGTCATTTGACAGAAATAATTCAACATAAATATAAATAATCAATAGAAGTGTATTTGATTGTTTCATTTACATAGCGAACATACTTTCAAAACTTACTGAAGGAAGAATACGGATTTCCTCGTTGGTTATAATGCAGGCGAGGAAAGTAGGTTTTTCTGTTACATTAAGATTTGATGAACGTAATTAGATTTTGCATTGATCGCCTAAGTGTTACATTATATAATACCAGCTGCTCAATATGTACACCGTAGTGTATATGAATTTTGTTAAAAAGTAATTTACCAAGTAATAAGTTCTGTTGAATTTCAAAGAATCTTTGATAAAATGAATTTTTTGTTGTAGTTATTTTACAAATATTTTCAATGTATTTTTCTTGTCATGATTTCGCAACCTTTTATCAGTGTGCCAATCATTACGATTAACAAGCATTACGGTCTTGTTTGAAAAGATCATTTGCACATATTAACTGCATTCTATTTGGCAACTGTTCAGCAGCATTCAATTTTATACCGTTTTTCAATTCATCCGAACTGCTTAATGTAAAAAGGAAACATAGAGGGCAACTGGGAACAAGACGCACTAAAAGGCGTCGAAGACCTTGAATTTTATTACCCTTTATTCAAACGGTTAATAGTTTTTTTTGAAAAAACAGATTTTGAACGCCCGAATAAATATATCAATGATTGAGAGTGTTAAATCATCTTTCATCTATCATCTTACGTTCTTATGCATGATGAAGTGTTGTTACACTTAAATCAACGGTAGACAAAGTACGGCTACTTTTCGTTAATTTTTTCCTAAGTCGTCTTCAGTTTGGGGAAAATATCTTCATTTATTTCTTCTATACTAAGCATTAGGTTTCATTCAGTTTTTTTCCTAGTTAGAAATATTATATTACTTGAGTTGAATTGTTACATGTCGGTTCCTGAGGTTCAGTCGCTAGATGATTCGCAAACACATTACGTGAATAATTTGACTGTACATAAAGGAAAGTCCAATGTTATTACACATATGTCAATATAAATAGTGCGTCAGGTGGGAAAATAATTTAGTAAGTATATGGATTATTCTTTATGTACCGATCATCTGTGAAGTAATTATTTTGTGCTGAACAAAGTTCAGTATGTTACACACAATTATACGATGAGATATCAAACAATCCTGTATATTTCATATTGAGAAACCAACACAAATTTCCAGTTATGTATCGGAAGAATGAATGGATTAGACCTAAATACGATTTATGATATGATCATCAATTTTTATGCCTGAAACTATTAGTAGCTCACCTTTATCGATAGACTGAACGAATATCGACGCTCAATTGATACAATAGGTTATTGTAGTCCGTTGTCCCATGCCTTTCTTAAAATAGCGAGAAGACTTGATATGGCCAAGAAAGTGCCTTTTACATGCAACGGGTGAAATTTAACCAAATTGCATGTTTCTGGAGTGTGTTCTGTGTAACTAACACCTCAATTCCCCTACTTTTTATAATTCCACATACCTTTGATCAACCTCTATTTTTCGACTAGTGTCAGAATGGATACCTTATGAATGTGAGATAAATTTTTTTGATGCAGGATTTTCGGCAAAAAAAATACTTCTTGTGATGGGACATCAGAAAGCTGTTCGCTAATCTGAAATTATTGATGTTTTCATATATCGTTTCCCACATGTGCTTTGTACATGTCATGGTTCACTCTTCTGACAGCTTAAGCTTCTGTTCATGGATTATGGAATAGTCAGTAGTCACGGGCGAAAACAGTTCATTCCACCACGTAAGTCGAATGATTTCCAGAATTTCATTATTGGTGATGATGCAGTACATGTATTTATCAAGTTGTGGGTCGTTTGAAGACTTCATCTCGCTGCGGACGTTCGCTCTGCTGACGTCACATTTAGTGTGGTTTAATAAATTCACAAGTATTTATGTAACGTGTTAGCTGGTGTCACCCTACTTTTTGACGTAATCAATGCCCGTTCAAACGTATTCACAAACCCCTCTGCTCACCGAATCGACTTTCATGATGTGGAGTGTTATTGTCTGATAGTCAGCTGTTGGAGAAACGGTTGATATCGTAGACCGTTGTCGTATATATCCCCACATATTGCCTAGGATCTCGAGATTAAGTTTCAGTGAGAAGTTATATTGTTTCTTGTAGTTGTTGGTGGTATTAAGAAAAGGATATCTAGCCAAGGATAATCAGTTTGTGGACATGAAACTAGCAAAAACGAGGATGACGTTTTTTCCGCTTGCTGCTACGGCATGCTTTTTTCCAACTAAATCAGGGAAATGTTGATTCATTCATGTAAATCCTGACTGCGCGTTTCATTCTTTTATTTGTTGATAAAAAGGTGGAAAATTTTCAGCTGAGATGCGATTATCATTTTTACCCCAGCCGGCGATAATGCGTCGTGATGAATCATCTGGTTCATCGAAAAGTTGAGTGAGCCGGTATCGGATTTCTAAATTATACCCCAAAAGTGCAAGCGCCAGTCGCTGAGGACGATTTGCATTAGGTTTTGAAACTCCAAATTTCTACCCGAATATTACGTGCAGATGCAGGTTTCATGAGAGAATCTGGATTTTCGATCGTGCGGAAACTTTTGAAAAAGGGGCACAGCAAAAAGGAGCACAAGAATTAGTTTCACGATCTGGCTGTCCTTTTTTTCTGCTGATATGCGTGTGCGGGATGTTTGCGTAAATGCTGCTTATAACGAATATGAAAATTGATTTTTAAAACAGCACCTAGGCCATTCGTTCAAGCGTCTGCTGCCTGGATGATCGGCATAGATGGATGAAGGTGCGATAACGAAAATTCGGAACTATTTTTAGACCTTTGTTTACGAAATGGCGCGTCGCACTATTTATTCCGGTTCCAAATGCCGTTCCCTTGCAAAACACATCTAAAACGAGCCCTTATGTTTTGCATTGAAAGAACGATGCTCAATTAGATGTGTCAAATGCCATGAATTATCTTAGTGCAACGAGATTGTTGTGAGTGTGCATCAGTAATGATAGCTCGTATGTTCTCCGCCAGCAAGTGACAGAGGTCTCCATTCTCTTCTCGACTGGGTGTGGCAATCGTACATTTATTCTGGTCAGGTATCTGCTGTACTAAAAGCAATATAAATCGAATAAAACTCACCACCGCGTAACGTAGTCGTTCCATAATGTAGAATGAGGTTGAGTTCAGGAACATCATCTAATCGACACAGTACCCATGTTCTTGTGTCACTGAACTTTTGAGACTGAAGCCTTGAAATTAGTATAAGTTGATCAAACTGTTTCTCAGATAAAGACTTCTAACGAAAGAATCCGCATATACTGTTGATGTTGCTAACCTACGTAAACAAATCTTCGTCTTCTTTGATAATTAGCTTTAAACGTTGATAACTATCCTGAAGACTGTGCATATGAGTTCAAAAGAAGGACGAACGTGAAGTACTGGAAAGCTTGGAAGGTTTCTGAGTACTAATATATTTCCATTAGTCACCTCTTTTCATCTGAAGTTCTTTATTTCTTGGAAACGAGATTAACAGTTGCTACTACAGATAATAGAGTCATAACAATTTTTATAACTGGAAATCTTTTCCCTTCATATCTGAGCTTCAAATTCCTAATGTCTACCTTGACAACTGTGCTATAATTTTGCGTTACTTTACTAAAAGTTTTTTGTCGAAGTTATAAGGAATCTACAATGCACATTTAAATGCATCGGATCAAATGACGTGCAAGAAAAATCATTGAGAGATATTGGACCATGAATTCGATCGAAACAAAGCATGTTTATATGTATTTAAAGTCACGTGCTGTCAAAGTGGTTGTCGTTCTTATCTTTACTTTATCGTATGTTGTGCGAAAAGAAATCACTTCACAGACGGTTTATCATTTATTCAGATAAATGTAAGATTATGTTTGCATTCAATAGCTACTTATCACGAAAAGTAAAAATAGTTTCATTCAGTATTCTATTTCGATTAAAGCTGCATTACAATGTAACTGATATGTGCCATCTCTGCAGTTCAGTTATAGGATATTTGAAAGGTCGGTAGAAAACACTGAACTCATTGAGATTTCACGGTTGTGAATGATCGAATCATTAACAAGCCTACTATATGGATCGGATGACTGATATTGAATTATGAAAACATATTAAAGATGAACAACTTGTAAATGTGGAAGTAAGATTAGATTCCATTTCAGATAAGAATGCGTAGATCATTGAAGAGGTGTGAATGTTATAGTGGCACTGGTTCATGCAGTGTATTTCAGTTGCAGTTATAGCTTGAACTATGCCCTACCTCGTGAAAACTCTGTATTTGAAAAATCACCTACGAACTGTTGATTGCTTCGGAGGAATCACAATCCTAATCGTCGCGAATTATGTCAATAATAAATTAGCTTCTACCTTTTTTGACCGAAGTCGTCATATCAATAAGATAGATGCAGTTCGCACTAAATAATAACTTGTTTCATTATACACATTCAACATGGAATTATCGCTTCGCATCTTTCATGTTATAATAGTACTGTAGTGAAGAAGAACACAGATGAGGGCCACGGAACTGTATTTAACGAAAATTACGGAGTTATTCAGTAAAATAGAAAAACCATATCGTCTTGCAAATCTTTGTTCCATCATCAATCGATTGTCTGACATTTCACTATACGTGCGTTTCATACAAATTCCGTTGTGTTCCCACTTCTTCTTTCTTGACCTTCACCCATCTTCTGTTGCCAGACATTACGTTTACACTAGCGTCATATACTATTAATAAGTAGCGCACACCACAGTTCATGTTCAGAAAAATCCTGTTTGCGTGATGCGGTTGTAGTGAACGAGGTTTCTAGGCACTTCTGTTTATTTGTCGATTATTCAGTTTCCATTGTGAGCTTTGTAGTATTAGTCAAATCGAGTAGTTTTCCATTGATTTTGTGTGAAGATAGCATACTAGTTTCATGTTATCGATTATCATTTTTTCATGGACCATTTTTCTTGTATATATGGAGGCTGTTCTCTACTGATCTCTTTCAATATGTCTGTAACGTATACTCTGTTTTAGCTCTCTCGTGTTCATGATTATGGAAAAACATAATCATTTCCAGTAAATGAATAGTGTTCGATGATGTTTAGCTTAAGTTGGAAAGTTTCATTTGGACAGATATTAGATATTGATCAATTGCTTTCAGATTGATCAACCGGTTAATCCTTATTCAGAGGAGAATTAGATATGTTCCACGAAATTGAGTATATTTAAACTACTGATTGAGGATTTGTAACAATTATTCGATCGCGATCACAAAAGACGGTGAGGTTATCGGACAGTGTGATGTTGTTTATCACTCTACGAAACAAATTGTCCTCTAGATTGCCATAAATCATTCATGCTCAAAACAAACAGTTTGCATATACACGGGGATGGTTTAAATTGACAAAAAGCCAATAATTTGATGAGCCTTGTTCGTTTCACCATGTTTTCAACGTCATTACGCGTATCTCTCATGTGTTCAGTGATCGATGAACATGAGTTTCTGTTTTTCCTGTTTATTAGTTATTCTGACATCAACTGATTGCAAACGGTATTGCATACGTGATGCATGTAACTTGATTTAAAACTCGATTATTCGCCCCTATTCATCTATACACACATAGAAGTCAACTGATAGATGGGATGGGATATGGTTAAGTTGTTACAACAACATACTCACCAAAGTGTATTATTTGGTTCCTTCTCCTCAGTTATTACCATGTTTGCAAAAAACTGTCTTTAATTACTCTCCCTTTATCCTATCTCTAATAATGAGAATGATACCATAGGCTTGCCAATTCAAAATAACTTGACATTACTATTTTTGTATAATTATCACTCAACATGGATGATGATCTGAGACGAATGAGATAGAAAATTGGTCACATGAACTTGCGTTTAACATTATAGCACTGGAACGTATTTATAAACTTCAATATAAACGCGCTAACAAGAATCAGCCATTATGGCTGTGTTAGTAATGGATGACGATAAGAAAACAGTATATAATGGAATCGTCGATTTGTCCGAATAAGATATCAACTTTACGCTGTAAAGCTCCTTAAGCCAGTCGATTATATATGCCGTCATTTTTTTAAGCAATGAGATATGTCAGCAATGCGCATTCACATTCTCACACTTGATGTGATATTTCGTATGCTAAGAAGAAGTTTTGCAAGTGATGAAATGATAATCGTGGATAACAAAAGAGATGTAGTCAAACGCAACCATTGTACATCACGTCAAATTACCAGTTGGCATTTAGAAGCTGTATCATGTGCAGGTCATTTCAGTTTTCTGCGATTGCATTAGCATCGGTACAGTAGAAAATAGTTTATATTAGTAAATTATCTAATTTGCAGGTTGTTTGTGCTGATTTCAGTGTCGTTGAATCAATAGTTCCTACTACATTTTACTTACATCACAGTAAACATAATTATTGTGTATTAATGAGTGAACGCTTATTTGACATGTAACAAAATATAACTGAAGTAACTTACCGGAAACTAAGTATTCATATCAACTTCAGAGATGAACGTTATCGTAAATGTTTCTTCGATCTAAATAAAGTACTAGTTCAGTGAAGACTCAAAATCAACTAACGGTTTAATGATGCCATGCGAGGCATTATATGATACAATCTCATCATACGATAAGTTTTTGATGGACTGATATACATTCTGATATTATTTTTCATATTATTATTGCATGAAATTCATTGTAATAGACTAGTTATCCAAAACAGGGGCTCTATATATTATGGTTTTATCAGAACCAGTTATCAAGTTCTTCCAAGAGAAGCTAAAACTTTTAATTTCTGGTTCTTATTATTACTTTACGATTAGTGTTATCGCCAAAAACTATTCAGAGTCCTTCGCCAATACTGATTGTTCTCACAATTAAACAATTTTTACTCTAACGTTTTTATCACCTTTATACAGATGTTCAATTTATATTGTTTCAAGCAGCTGAATCAAGTGATGATGGAATGAAAGTTGTTGCATATCACTTTTACTAGAAAAATGACAACGACATCTACGCACAGAATAATTGATCATCTAAAATTTCATCCAATGGATTTACTGAAAATAAGTTTTCTATAATGAGGAATATTATTGTTTGCGAACGGCAGGAAATGCACTTTTCATCCACGAAGTTTCGTGAATAAATTGTCCTGATAAGCAGCTTACTTTGAAGCCAATCGTTAGTCGAAAATATTTTTGATCTTATGATAATGAATTTTTTTGGTCGGGACTGCAGAATTACCTCACTCTCTCTTTGAATGCCTCTGGTTTTGGAAAGCCAACCTAAATGTCTTCAACTCTTTATTGATGTATACACTTCTGAACATTATCTAATAGCGGTTATCAGGATGTACATTGTGGGAGTTTCATGAGAATATCGACTCTGAACTACATAACTTCAGTCCAACGTGAATGTTTCAGCCCGATAATGAAATAAAACGTAGGCTACCGCCTTAAAATACTCATTTATATATTTCTGTACACAAAAATATGATTTTCAAAAAAACAATTTTGTACATCAGTTTACTCCAATTGCAGAATATTTTTTACTAGTTGCTACGTGTGTCAATTTACTACAAAACACTTTGTTGTAGAATGAGAAAACGTGCACATTTTTTACAACCTGATAATGTCATCATGAAATGATTTTTATTTTGTATCAGTGTAATGACACAATCATAATAAACAGCGAGATCGTGTGAATGTATTTCACGTGTTTGTAAACTCTCACCCCACATACTTACGTTAATAGATGATGGTTTGATTTAGTCTAGTTCTACATTTATTAATGTATATATATATATATATATATATATATATATATATATACATATGTGTAAGTGTAATTTGACTTTCAGAATCCGAAAATGTTTTTGGATTTACATTGAAAATAGCATTTTTTGGTTGGCATGCGCACATCGTTAGTCGATATTCAATTCGTCTCTGATATGATAAAAGAAATTGTTTTCGTTTTCTATATCAAATGTCAACGAGAACATTTTTTATCTGAACTCTAACATGATTATCTATTTCATAATTTACTTATATTATTTCAAATTGAATGCAGTTATTCCAAATACTGTCGTTTAAAACAAACACCTAATTAAGAATAAAGAATTATGTTATTACCAAACATGATAAGAATATGATTATGGATATGTAAATTTCTTAACCATCAGACAACGTTTGTATGTAATTCGAATTTCAGATGATTTTCTAAATTCCTAACATAATGTTTCTTCATTTATTAAGTGCAGATTTATTTTTTCTTTTGATTGTTCTTGTATGCACTATAATTGTGATTGTTCAAACGCAAAATATAATTCGGGATTACTACCAATTTCGGCTTTGTTTGGCCTTCAACGTATTGTTATTTGTTTTTGGTAATGTTTCTTTCATGATAAACAACACAGTTATATTACTTAAATGATTGCTTCATTTCATTCATGATCGATAATTGAATTAACTTTGATCAGTTTTCGTCAGAATGACATCCTAATATGAAGTAACCCAATATTGTACTTATCATTGTAGTAAAACATTTGGTCTCATTGTACTAACTTTTATCATCGATTATCATAGAATGAACACAGCTAGGGATGATAAAATATTCCGTGATTACTACGGAAATTGAAGTTGGAAATTGAATGTGACCGACATTATTGTCATGAAACTTGATATTTACAAGTAACATTCAATCGTAATGTGATTCACAACGTGACGATGCAATTTCATGAATGATGCAACAGCGTATATAGTACAGGTGAAGTACGAAATTTTAGGCTACTACAATCCCTAATATCAAGACAATGAGTTGTTATTACACATAAAATGTTTGGACAATTTTAACAAGTTTCGAAATGTAAAATCGTCGCTAATACTGAACAAGATCGTTCGATATCATTTGTTTTCCTCTTATATAGTGCCCTTTACATGATGGAGTGACATCTTTCACAATTCATGGACTATGGTAAGAAATCATTTTGATGTTACATTGGGCAAATACTTCTGCAGTAATTATTGCTATACATGTGACTGAGAAATCAGTTAATTGAACGAGGAATCAGAACCTCAATGAAACTTTTACATTTTGATCGCATAAATGAGTGTAGGGTATTCAGCTGATTAGATGAATATATTATTATTTGCAGAATGTTTGTAAAGTGAAATTTCGGTGCCGCTACATGCTGTGAATAGGTGGAACGTCAATGAATTTGATGACATGGCATATGTTATGAAGTTTAGTGAACTTGTATAAAATCGTAATGCGGTAGTTAACTGAAGAACAGTAGCATTTGTGACCTGCACTCATCTACTAAAAATGACACAAACACTTATGAATTTACATCTAGAAGTTTATTGAAATAAAATATATTCAATCACTATAATAGGCAGTTGCTCAACTATATACTTACATTTTCTTACACAAGGAAATATTATTATGAAAAACATGGACAGTGTGCTGTTCAAGATCCTCAAATCGGTAGCGTCTATCATTACTTCAACGCTGGTATGGAACATTGTAATAGAACAGAACTTTTGAAGTATGTGATTCAATTCCTATCATCATAAGTTGTATTTATTCGGTGGGTGGTTTCATCAATGACCGATTGTGACTTGAAAATATTCAATTGTATTTGACGCTTTCACTAACCACTGTTGAGGAAGATCGATAATTGCTAATGTGAAACACTAACTTACAACGGAGGTTTGTACTCGAACATTTTAGGCACTCAAACAGTGTCGCTTCATTCCACCATCCTCTAAAACCTGTAACGTAAACGATTAGTCTGTTATTCGAATTGATCAATGAAACATGATTCGATTTTATAAATTCGCGTCGTACAAGATACTAATAAAACAACGTTTCGAAATCCATGAAAATTAGGAACAGATGCTTGATTTACTCAATTTCTCACATACACTTAGCAAAATAAAATTATATTCCTCTACAATAGCCAGATTATGTGTATGAACGATGAAGAAGAAGGTATATGTGAAAATCATTCGAATGCTTTGTTTGATTCAATTTATAACAGCACACTGAAACGCAATAACATCGTTACCAGCAATCGAACATTATATAATTTAAGTATATTTGTCAACAATTATTAACAAATTGCTTATATACATCACTTCAATACGATAACGTGTAAACTGAGCTTTTGTGCTTAATTATTGAATAATACATGAAAGTTGCTTATGATATCATGTTGTTTGAAAAGTGAGTCAAAAGTGGTTGGAACGGTTTGAACGATGGTCATTCACGTGACGTGATATCTGATAGTTTTCATGTGAAACTTATTATCTCATTTGCTAGAAGACTACAATTCAACTTTTATTATTGAAAGTGAACAACTGATCATAACTCAATTCTTCTTCACTCGGATCCTTCCTTATTTACTGACTTTACTAATTCAATCACACAACAATGTGCAGAGCGCTTGTGTCCGTTCTGAACACAATGGACCTTTTAAACGTTATCTTATTAATGTGCTTATAGTCATTTGTAGAAAATAATTCAACGTCATTATAAGCAGTCAATAGAATACTTACATACATAAATACATATATACTTCCAAAATGTACTGATGAAAGATTACGGTTTTTCAGGTTGCTTATTATGCAGGCGAGCACGCGGAAGATTACGTTTCTCTCTCACAATAACCTATCTAATTATATTTTGCTTTGATCGCCCAAGAGTGACATATTATATTACTAGCCATTCAAATTTCACAAAAAAAACTATTTGACTGATTTCATTAAAAAGAACATTAACAAATAATGTTCTGTTAAATTGTGAAGAATAAATGATAAAATGTATTTTATTTGTATTTTGTTTACAACCATTGTCAGCAATTTTTATTTCCATTACTTTGCACACTTAAATCAGCGTGTCAGTCATTACAATTTGGAGGAAGTACAGTTTCGTCTGAACATATCATGTGCGCATTTTAACTGCTCTACCTTTGTCTAGTGTCCAGAAACATTCTATTTTATACCGATTTTTAATTCATCTGAACTATTGAATGTAAGGAGGAAACATAGAGGGGGAACGGGAACAAGACTACATACAAGGCGTAGAATACCTTGGTTTGTACAAGGCCATAAATGAAACAGTAAATAATTTGTAGAAGTTAAAGTTGACTTGATATACTCCATTTAATATATAAATATGTGTGGTATATCGTCTATTATCTTGCGTTTTATTTAAGATGAAATGCTGGTACATTAAAATTAAGTGTAGACGAGGAGAGACTTTGTTTAGTTAATTTCGTGTTACGTCGTCTCAAATGACGTGAAAATATTTTCATTTTTTTCCTTTATATTGGGAAGTGGGGTTCATATATGTTATTTTTAAGTTAGAACTAGTATATAAGTTGAGTTGACTTGTTACTTGAAAATATTTTCATTCATTTCTTCTTTAATAGGTAGTAAGTTCGTTTTATTTTATTTCTTAGGTAGAAATAACAGATTTGTTTAGTAGACTTGCTACTTGTGGGCACCTGATGTTCAATCGCTCGAAAACTATCAAACATATTATGTGAATGTGTTGACTGTACATAAACGTGTGTCTATTTTTTATCAAACATAGAAGTCGAAACAGTGTCATGCAGGAAAATAATATAGTAACTGTACACAATAATCTTCATATATTTATCACACATCCGTGAAGTGATTATTTTGTGTTGAACGATGACACGATGAGATATCGAATCAATTCTGTATATTTCACGCAACCTTTTAATTATGTATCAGAAGAATAAAAATATCAGACCAAAAGAATATTTTTGATATGAAAATCAAATATTATACATGAAACTATTGCTCCTTCATCTGAGTCGATGGACAGAACGAATATCAAAGTTAAAGTGATACAATAGGTTATTGTTGTCCATTTTCAGAGGCCCTGTTTAGAAGTGTGATGAGACTTGATGTGGGCTAGAAAGTGTAATTAACAAGTACCATGTGATTTTGAAGTTCGTTATCACACAAATAAAGCTCATTTCTGCTGTGATACTAAGGCGTTATTGACAGCCACCAATGACGGTCTAGGATTTTCGGAGTGGGAAATTCAACTAAGTTGCAAGTTTCCGGTGTGTGTTCTGTGAAACGTACATCCCAAAACTTCTACTGTTTACTTTCAAACGTTTCGTCAATAGACACTAATTTTTAATGTTTAGTGGTGTCAGAATGAAAGTGAGATCAATTTCTTGGTGAGCAACTTCTAGTGATCTGGATTCAAGTAATTTGCTGGTATCTTGAAGTATTTGAAGTTGAAAAATATCTTTCTGATCATTGGACATATTTTGATAGCCGTGGGCTAATCTGAGATCATTATTGATTCCATATATAGCCTCCCACATCTGCTTCGTACATCACACGGTTCACACTTCTGACCGCTGAAGCATCTGTTCATGGATCATGGAATAGTCAGTAGTCAGGGGCAAACGCAGAACATTCCACTTCGTCAGTCAAATGTTTTTCAGACTTTCTTCATTGGTGATGCAGTACTTGAAGGTGTCTAGGTGTGTGTGGTTTTCACACTTCATCCCGCTATAGAATTTCGCTCTGGTAACGTCACATTCAGTGTGTTTCCATAAACGTACAAGTATTTATGTAACGTGTTAGCATGTTTCACTCAACGTTTTGACGTAACCAATGATGTTTCAGACGTATCGACTAACCTTACCGCTTGCCCACTCGACTGCGGCTGTTATGATGTGGAGCACCAATGCTTGACAGCCGGCTGTTGAATAAACGTTTGAATTTATATACCGTTTTTGTATATTTCATCACATCTTGTATGTGGTTTCGAGAGAAATGAGGAGCTGTATTGTTTTATTTGCTGTTAGTGGCATTACAAGGAGGAATTCCTGCCCAGGATATTCAGATTTTTATCACGCAACTAGCGAAAGTGTGGACGTCATGTTTAATGCCTGTTGCTAACGCATGCATATTTCAACCAACTGAAGGGTAATATTTATCAATTCACGGCAAGTGTTTGTAACTGCTGACTGTTAGTTTCATTCTTTGAATCCGTTGATGACGGAGGTGGAAATAATTCAGCAGACATGCGATTATCATGTTTATGCAGCCGCCGATAATGCGTCATAATCAATCACCTGCTTCACTGAATTTTTGAGTGAGCCGTTATAGGATATCCAAACCATACATTATATGTGCTAACTTCCCTGTGGACTATGCTCAAAACGGTCTTAAATCCCAAATTTTAACACGAATATTCCTGCAGATGCATGAGATCTGAGAGAATCTTGAATGTCCGAACGTACGGAAACTTGGCTGTTATTCTTTCCTGCTGAGTTCAATGTGCGGTATGCATGCGTTAAGACTGCTTCTAAGGAATGTGAAAACTGATGTTTGAAACTGCACCTAAGCCATTAGCTGAAGCGTGTGCTGCCTTGATGATCGGAGTGGATGAACGAACCTACGGTGACAGCAATTCCGAACTATTTACGGATTTCTGTTCACAAAAAGCCACATCGCACAACTGATTCAGATTACAGTTGCTGTTTTCTTGCAATAGAAAACTAAAACAAGCATGAATGTTTTGCATCGAATGAAGCTGCTGAATCATAGGTGACAGATCCCATGAAAGAGCGTGAGGCTGCGAGATTGTTGTGAGTATGCATCAGTTTGATAGCTCGTATGTGCTGTACCAGCAACTGACAGAGATATCCGTTCTATTTTTCTCGACTGTGTGTGGCAGTGGTACATTATTGCTGCTGTACTAAATGCACTTTGAATAGAAAGAGCCCAGTACACTGCACCATAGTCTTTCATTGATTTTCATTGGGATTGTCATGAGGGAGAATTAGGGATATTGATACAGTTGAAACAACACTGGTTATCCTGTCAATGAACTTTTGAGACCAGAGGCTGGAAATGAAGACTGGATGATTCAACTGATTTTCAGATAAAGACTTCAACCTGAACTTCCGCATATTGATGTTGCTCATTTCAGTAAACGATTCATCGTCGTCTTTGATAATAAGCTTCAAACGTCGATAACGTGCTATTATTAGTGACGGTTTGTCGCCGATATTTTGGCTTTCTGTCTGAACTGTGCTCGAGAATGTGCACCACGGTTCAAAAGCATGTCATTGAACGTGCTGATATTCAGCTAGCATGTTTGAATGGCAAATACGCAAGTGTATACATATTACATGGATCCATCAATAGGAGACAAAAAACATCATCCAAGACAGCTGTGGCTTATAAAAGCTCAGAAGTAAAAATACAAGAGGCAGTATGAGAGACGCGAGAATAACCGATAAATTATTGTGTGTTTCGATGGATCCACAATCCGCATCGTCAAGTAGTATGTCAAGAAAAAGATAGCTTGTGAGTATATGATAATTTGGATAACTGAGAATCTCTTCCTTCCATATTTATCAAACATCATCTGAGCTTCAAATTCCTACTGTCCTCTTTGACAACTGTGGTAAAATTTTGCGTTACTTTACAAATAGTTTATCGTAGAATTTAATGGGAATCTACAATGCACAATCAAATGCATCGGATCAAATTACGTGTTAGAAAAATCATTGAGAGATATTAGACCACGAATCCGATCGAAACAAAGCATTTTTATATGTATTTGAAGATACGTGTTTATTTTGTCACGTGTTGTCAAAATAATTGTCGTGTTATGTTCAATTCATCGCACGTTGTGCGAAAAGAAATCTCATCACAGTAGGTTTATCGTTTATTGAGATAAACGTTACATTCTCTTCGCATTTGGCAGATACTTGTCACGAATAATAGTAGTAGTTTCATTCAGTATTCTATTTCGATTACAGCTGCATCACAATGTAAGTGAAATGTGACATCTCTGCTATCTAGTTATGGAATATTAGAAAGTTTGGTAAAAAATACTGAACTCGATTCGATTTCACGGTTTTGAATGATGGAATCTTAAACAAGCCTACTTTATGGATCGGATGATTGATTTTGTATTTTGATATATCATTTTTGATGGCAAACGAAAACCTTCAAATATGTAGGTGAAATATGATATCTTTGCTGTCTAGCGATAAAATGTTTTTAAAGGTGGGTAGAAAATACATTTAGAAAAATCTACGATACTCCGTAGGAGTAGATACAGAATCCGTGGATAACCTTATTGCGCAGCTACAGGAAATGTTGTGCCACACTTTAAGATTGCTATCTTATTATCAACTATAGTTCATTGCAAGTAACATACCCATTATTTTCTATTTGCTCGAATCCTATTCCCATTCCTTGCAATTCGAGCAGTAGGAAGACTTCTTACATTACATTCCTTGGATAACTCTTCTTGATCAAATATTCTGACATTTCACTACTTCACTATCCTTGAAAAAGCCAACTTACCTTCTACAAACACTGACTTCTAACTAAGACGGACATCAACAGGCTTTACATCACAATTCTCAAATTCCCAGTCATCAGGATCCTGTACTTTACTAATACGATTAACAACTTTTTATGTTCTAGGCGTGATGTGGGTTCAAACCATTCGCAGAACTGTTATGTAATGATTGCAGATGATTTTTCAAATTCGTATCCTGTACTGTTTTTGAGCGATTGGCTAATTGTCCAAACTACCAACTTCTCTTGCACTAGTTAATATAAGTTCAGTGAGCTCATTGAACATCGGTTCCCTATCCTCTTCACTCCATCTTACTGTAAGTTTTCCTTCTTGAGCTGCATGAAACTAGAGAAAAGCCTTACTATTCTTCCAAATTACCAAAAAATTCAACTCAGAAAAGCATTTCAATCGTATCACTGTTTTGCACGCAGACGGCTAGATTTGATATTTGTTCGAGATCGTTGTAATCATCATTTCCAGATTTAAACAGTTGTTCCTAAGTCCCTCTGGCTATCACGTGCGGTCGACCAAAAAGCCGCCTAAGTATGTCTTTAGCACTTTTGTAGCCAGAGGAGGCTTCCATCATGATGCACTGTTCAATGGCATCTTTAGCCTCACCCTTGCATTAGTTGAATGAACAAAGTAGACGTAGGCTACGTCTTTGACTCTAGATTCTACGTAAGTGGTGAACTGACAAAAGAATTTAAAAACTCACGAGGTTGACCATCAAAATAACATAACTCAATTCTCGCATATTCTGACCCTGCTACCGATGCCTTAGGCATCATATCCTTGCTAGGAACTTCATAATTCCTGATCAAACTACCATTGTGTTGCGATAGTGAGCACCAAACACAATATCCTTCTTATCAGAGAGTGAACACTTGGAGCGAAAATAATCCAATGACACTTCCTATTTAACATGTTATTAACATATTCATCATTCAAATGTTCTTAATAGCTTTCAGTCAGATACGAGATAGGCTTCTTCTAAATATGAGAAATTATAGAATAATGTTTCTATTTTATTCAAAAAACCAGTTCAGACAATTGCCGAAACTAAATTATACTGTTCGGATCCACAATTAGATTCCACTTCTGGAAGAATGCTTTCTTCCAGCCAAGAATTCCAAGGTACTCTAAAGGTATGGAATACCATATGGCTATAGCCGTATTAAATGTCAATTTAGAGAACACATTTTAAGTTCAGATGTAAACGCATAAACTTCGAAAATGTAGAGAAAATTGGAATTATACCAAAATGAAAATATTACCATCCAAAATCTCGACTGCACAGAGTAGCGACATATCGAACAAAAATCATTGATATATATTGGTAAATGAACCTGATGAATACGAATACGATATACACTTGTTGCATTTTCCCATGCGATATTGCTTTGACGAATTTGTAGCAATCTTATTATTTTAGTTATGCGGATAATTCTGTCTTATTATTCTGAACTAAACAACAAGCTCGTAACGATCCTGTTTGCGTGATGTGGTGGATGCAAATGAGGATTGTTGTTAGTTTTATTTATTTCTTCATGAATAAATTACCAGCGGTAACCTTGTAATATTAATCGGGTAAATCATTTTTCATCTCTTAACTTTCAAGATAACAGAGAAGCAAAATAATGAACAGAAACAGTCAGCAAGATCACAACACAAAAATATGCATCGAGGTATTTTCCTGAAAGCGAAGCATTCTAAAAATATACAATTTAACTTAGTGAAACGCCACGGTTGTAAATGATCGAATCATAAACAAGCCTACTTTATTGATGGAATGATTGATATACATTTTGGGAATTAACTTCTAATAAATGAGTGACAAAGATTCCGTTCGCATCCTTCACGCTGCATTAGAACATGCACAAAACAATCCTGTTAGCGTGAGGTGGTTGAAATGAATGAAGATCGTTGGCACTTAATTTATTTGTTGATTATCAAATAACCACCGTTAACTTTGTAATATTATTCAGGTCAATCATTTTAAATCTGATTTCTTCACGATAACTTTCGATTCCATTTTTCTATCATAGATTATTTCTCTCGTGGATCAATCTCAAATAATAACTAGTATTTGTTCAATTCCAATTACTTTTACATCCTTTGCAGACTTTCAGTTTCATGGTTGCCATTCTGCTCAGTATCAGTGATTTTCACTATCACTAAAAATTTTGATTGCGATTTGTCAACAATAAACAAATGAAAGGTTATTTAAAATGTTTCCGCGTGATCAAATACTTTTCATTGCGGGTGATTCACGTTAATTAACTGCACCATATTTTATGTCCAACGACAATGGAAATGGACGCAAAGCTGAACTATACAGCATGTTATCAATAAATCGAAAGCAAATGCAGCAGAATTCATCAGACTATGTATCAAATGAATAACTTGAGCTGATAATGGTATCAACGAACAGTGAATTTCTTCGGTAACTTATTCTCTGCTTTAAATAACAGTGTAAAATCTATGATTTTTCGATTAGTTGATCTGGGTAATTTACTATGATCAATCTACGACTCCACAATGCGTCTTTGTTTTTTATATACTACGTTAGATATGTCATGTCAGAAAATCGGTTATTCTCTCCTTTTTTTCCAACTGAAATACCGGATATCGTAACTTTTCAAATGCTTTCCAATTTTTAAAATTGTATGTGATGTGATAATAATAAAAGTCGACTGTCAACTGAAGTTATATTAGGGCGTCAGCAAGTGTACGAGCGTCAATAATTTTTTTTTAATTAACTAAATTGTCTACATTAACCTACCAAAGTAAATTAACTATTCACATTAGATTCACGCATCAGAAACTTGTCTCTCCATATAAAAGTAAGAAAGCGCGTGTTAAATGGGCTATCTGGGAAATAAAAAAAGAGGTCCATGGTAAACGGACTCATCGATGAAATCATTTAACTTTTTACTTTACTGTGAATGCGATAAATTGTAATTTAGATTACTGTGCGTTGAAACAATATCAAAAAGGCTGTGGAATTATCAGTGATATCTGCTTGTAATGTTATCCGTGGATCTCTGATGGACACCCGAAAACTTATTCCACCTGGCTCGTAACATGATGAAGAACGAAGTCAGCCCGGGCGCAAATTGAATAAAAGCCTCCTTAACGACCGTGAACAGTTGTCGCTGTTGAAAGCAAAAGCGATCGAAAAGGTAGCGGCGGTAAACCACAGAGTTATCAAGGAAACTGGCAACAGAAATCCTACTGTTAGTGAGACTACGTGGAAAATTATGTGACTATTATCCATTTTCAATCCAGGAGACTGGGTAAATGGGGAGAACTGTGTACGGATCAGTTCAACTGTCCCCGAGTCACTGTTCGGTCGCTCACGGTCTTCAGTCATCCGGAATGGCAAATTGATGTGAGTCCACCTAGTCTTTATGAAGTGGAGAGAGCGTTAGGAAATCTGAGCCGGGGGCGAGCTTCAGGTCCTCACAGACTGACCCCTAATGATGGTGCAGTTCTAGCAGCTAGGTTGACTGAAACCTAAGGTAGAATCTAGGAACTGGACACAATCCCATCTGACTGGTATCAATCATTGATTGCCCCAATCTTTAAGAAGGGACAAAAGTGTTCTTGTGACAGTCACATGGGAACAGGTTTAACCAATATAGTATCCTAAATATTGCTCTAAATAATACTTGGACGCGTACCGAAAGCTTGTAAAGAGCAGACTCGAGAAAACCAGTCTGGTTTCACACATGAACGTGGCTGTATAGACCACCTCTTCACATTATGACAGGTCCTGAAACACAGAAAAACATTTAAGCACCCTACGATAGTTGTCTTCCTGGATCTAAAAGCGTCATTTGGCACAGTCGATCGCGAGGTTTCGTGGCATTGTCTGTCTATACTCGAACATCACTGGAAGAGTCAGAGCTTAAGTCGAGCTGTCACCGGAATTCATCACTTCAAATGATCTCAGTCATAGATGTCCGTTCTCTCCATTCATGCTTAATATTAACAGAGAAATGCCCTTAGAAATAGCCTTATCGTCCTCTGAGAGACAATTCAGGAATCTGATCACTCTTCTGATCCTCCGTAGACATTTGAAGATATTCAATATATGAACCTTTAATGAATTACTGTCCGAAACTATGTAGGATTAAATTTGTCCTACAGATGTAATTCTAAAAACGTAAACGCGAATACTGCCGATGACAGAATCCAGAGTAAGACTATAGTTAACAGAAGACAATTTGCTTTTAAACTTTATCTGTTTCTAACAAAAAGAAAACGATTAATTTAGTACAATAAATAAGGAAATTACAATTATCAAGCAGGATGAGCAAACGTACCGGACAGTATAGCGTGTCTTTAGAAAATGAATAAAAAACATGAGTCACATCTATATAAATAAAATAATAACATCCTTCAATCGATAGGCCGTTCACAACAAGAAAGTCCATAGACCGGTCAGACTAGATGACGTGGTGAGCGCTTAACCAATCTGATTGGTTAGTTATGACATAACTACAATTAGTTATAAAATAACTAACAAACACTTTGTTGTAGAATGAGTAAACGTGCGAATTTGTACAACGTGATTAAGTCATCATGAAACGACCATTATTTTGTACACGTGTTGTGACGTCATCATAATAAATAAAGCGAGATCGTGGGAATTTACTACACGTGTTTGTATACTCTCACCTCACCTACTTACGTGATAAGATGAAACATTGATTTGATCTAGTACTACATTAGTCAATGTATATATATATATATATATATATATGTATAAGTGTAATTTGTCTTTCAGAATCCAAATATGCTGTTTCATTTCCATTGACAATATCATTTGTTGGTTGGCAATGCACTCATCGTAAGTCGACTTTCAATTTGTTTCTGATATGATTAAAGAAATCGTTGATGTTTTCTATATCAATGTTTAACGAGAACAGTTTTTACCTGAACTCTTACATGGACATCTTTTTCATAATTAAGTTATATTATTTCGAATTGAATGCAGTTATCCAACATACTGTGGTTTAAATCATTAAGGTTTTATTAATAAAGGATAATGTCATTAACGAACATTGTTAGACTATGATTTCGGATATGTAAATATCTTAAACATCAGATAACGTTTGTATGCATTTGCAGTTTCAGACGATTTTATAAATACCTAACATAATGTTTCTTCATTTATTAATTGTAGACTCGTTTGTTTGAATGCACTACAATGTGATTGTTGCAACGCCAAATATAACTTGAGATTACTACCAATTTGGCTTAATCTGGCCTCCAACATGTTTCTTTCATGATAACCAACATAATTATGCTACTGAAATGATTGCTTTATTTTATTTATGATCGATAATTGAATTAAATTACTTTTATCAGTTTTCGTCACAATGACATCCTCAGATCAAGTGACCTAATATTGTATTTATCATTAGAGTAAGACCTTTCGTTTCATTGTACTAAGTTATATCATCAATTATTATCGAATAAACACAGCTAGAGATGATAAAATATTCCGTGATTGCTACGGAAATTGAAGTTGGAAATTAGATGAGGCCGATCATACTGTCATCAAACCTGATATTTACAACTAATATTCAATCGTTATGTGATTCACAACGGTACGATGCAAATTCATAAATGATGCAATAGCGTATATTGTATAGATGAAGTACGAACTTTTTGGCTACAAAAACCCTAATATCCAGACAATGAGTTGTGATTACACGTAAAATGTTGGCACACTTGTTACAAGTTTCGAAATGTACAATCATCGCTGATACTGAACGAGATCGTTTGATATCATTTTGTTTACTTCTTATATAGTCCTCGATACCTGATGGAGTGACATCTTTCACGATTCATGGACTATGGTAAGATAATATTTTGATGTTACATCGGGGGAACGTTTCTGCAGTAATTATTGCCATACATTTGAGTGAGAAATTGGTTCATTAAACAAGAAATCAGAACATCAATGAAACTTTAACATTTTGATCGCATAAATGAGTGTAGGATATTCACCTCATTACATGAATCTATCAATAATTGGAAATGTCTGTTAAAGTAAAATTTCGTCGCCACTTCATACTGTGAATAGGTGTAACTTCAATGAGTTTGATGACATGGCATATGTTATGAAGTGAAGTGAACTTGCATTAAATCGTAATACTGTAGTCAACTGAAGATGATTAGCATCTGTGACTTGCACTCAACTACCGAAATGACACAAACACTTTAGAATTCACATGTATAAGCTGAATGAATGAAATATATTCAATCACTATCATAAACTGGTGCTTCATAAATAAAAAGTCTGTTGAATGGTTTAGTAAAAACATTAGGGATTTCCAGGAATCTTAGGAATCATTTATTACATTTATGCTTTTCTTGAAACATTCAAAGATAATTGAATTCGACAGTGGATTTATCTAGTAGAGAAGTCATGACTGTTGTAGTCAGTACATCTGTTTCACGTAAGACATATTTGAATGAAACATCATTTCTGAAAAACCTAATAATCAGCTGTCTACCATACTAAATAGGTCAACGTTTTCAAATTAATTGTTTTTGGATGTTTTATTTGCAGGCCTACGATTTATGCAGACATAACTTTAAATTGCAATGCTGCAGGAAAACTCAATTCGACACTTTTAGATGTGAGTTGAATGTAGTATTTGCCTAACCAATAAATGCCATTTATGAACATTTTTGATTGAACCTATTTATAGTAAACTTACAACGTATGAATGAAAAACTAATCTCTGAATGTGACTGATGGTGGTAAATATGAACAATCGGAGTTATTTATACAATAATCGAAGAACTTTATATCGAACAATGATATTACTTTTCTGTTTGTTTGTTTTTCGAAGTACACTACACTGTACAGGAGTTTAGAACTTAAAGTGAAACGAGCTGGACTAAATCAACACACACATCTATAGTGAGCACATAATTACTGACGAGTTGAAAGAACATTCGATTGACTTGTTCTAGTGTAATATTTCCGTGACCTAATGAATCAAGAAATAGAATTTTCAGAAATGATTTATCTGTGACTGTTATTCCATATGCATTTCGTATATACGACAGCTTAATTATTATAAAAATTTTTATTGAAACAGTATACACTGTTTAAATCATAGGATCCTACATTCATCTCAAAATGTGAGACACTTTATAATTTCGATTTAACTCATATCCTTGACATGCAGTATTGGGAAGTGAAGGGAGAAAATCTTCAATTAATTATTTGTTCGTCTAAGCGCGAAAATGAAAAAAAACAATAAACCAGCATCATTTTGATGTTGCTTAAATATATCATTTTCAAAACATGAAACATAGTGGATTATTCAACATTATCTACTGATAAGTAAGAATATTCATAATAAGCACAATTGAAAAAGAGTCTCAGCTTTGCTGACGAATTGTGAAGAAATTGTTTCGGACAAGGACTGTGAATACTTACATTTGAATGTTAGTGAACTTTGATTGAAAAATTGTTTAGATATACCGAAATTATAAGAAACCTCATTTTATTTCAGCCATTGAGACCAGAATTACATCACAAACGGCCCCGTTTAAGAAATTGTACTCGGTTAGAAACGTTTTGGTAAGAGCGCATGTAAATGAATGTTTACCCAGTTTCGAAAATGTAGCACAAAGTTGGAATACACACTATGATTTCAAGGCAAAAATGAAATTACCAAAGCATGTTTCGTTTAAGGAGGAATAAACAACGTGTTATTATTTGTTCGCCTTGTCACGTGTAAGCAGACTGACTAGTGTAAAAAAAGCGAACGAACCTGCTGAACGACTCACAAGAGTCACTGTAGTCTTCAGGATTTTGAACTAAAATAACCAATTGAGGGCAACAAACCAGCTCTTATATATAAGGCAATAGTTGCGATTTTCCAGCGTACTAACATTCATCATCTTTAACACCTTTAGGATGTCTGGTAATGCAGCGTAATTCGGTCATATACGTCCAATACAAGCACCACACTTTACACAAGTTCAATTCAATATTTTCGAGGACAAAAGACTTTCATTGCACTTAAAATTTTGTAAGTAATTTGGTTTTTTTATGAATTTTAATCAAAAGCGATTAGGTTTATTCATTTTGAATTGCTGAAGGTTTTGGAAATGAATATCCACTTTCAAAGACTGAGTGTATTCGCACCGAACTAATCGAGAATTCAATTCAATTCATGGACTAGCTATAGAACTTCAAATTCAGCCCTTATTTTCATCACAATTCTCATGGCCTTGATTGATGATAATTGTGTATGCTGAATGAATTACAATTAGTAGATTCAACAAAATACTTACAATTTTTTCATAAAAGGGAATACGAATATCAAAAACACGGACAATGTGAAACGTCGACAACGTGATTTACAGCAGTCTACTCCTATTCACACGGCAAACTCAATTCACTATTCTCGAACACAAAGGACTTTCATTTCATCTAAAATGTTGTAAATCAGTTAGTTTTTTTTTAACTTTGGCCAAAAGTGATGGAAAATTTTCCCTTTAAATTACCGATAATTTTCAAAATATTATTAACATATCAACGTTTAAGTGCTGAGAGTGTTTGCTGCATTTCTAATCCATGTGAAAATGTACTCGCACCGAAAAATTATGCGCTCAATTAAATTCATCGACCAGCTATATGACTTTCAATTTAGCCATTATTATCAGTCCATCATTCATAAATGTGTCTGATGATTATCATATATGCTGAGTTGATTTCATTTAGGATACTCAATTATGTACTTACATTTTCTTAAACTAAGAAATACCAATATGGAAAAAAACATGGACATTGTGCAGTTCAAGATCCTCATATCGGGAGCATCTATGGTTACTTCAATGCTGCTCTTCAATTTTATAACAGAACAGATCTTTTGAAGTATGTGATTTAATTCATGTCATCATAAGTTGTATTTATTTGATGGGTGGTTTCATCAATGACCGATTGTGACTTGAAGTTATTCAATTGTTATTTATGCTATCACTAATCACTTTTGAAGAAGAACGATTAGTACTAATGTGAAACACTCACTTACTTAAGGGATTTGTACTTGAGCAATCTAGGCAATCAAACTATGTCGCTTCATTTCGCCATCTTGTGAAACATGTAACGTCAACGATGAATCTGTTGTTCGAATAGAACTACGAAACTTGATTAAATTATATAAGTGCGCTTCGAAAAAGATACTAATAAAGCAACGTTTCGAATTCCATGAAAAGTAGGAAGAGATGCTTGATCTACTCGGCTTTACACATACACTTAGCAGAATAAAATGATATTCTTCAACAGTAGCCAGATTATGTGTATGAAACGATAAACAGAATCAGATATGTGAAAGTCATTTGAATGTTTTTTTTTATTAAATTTATTACAGCACACTGGGACGCAATAACATCGTTCCCAGGAATCGAACATTTTATAATGTAAGTGTATGTTTGTCAACAATAATGAACAAATTACTTATAATCATCACTTTACTACTGAACTCCGGTACCTAAATATTGAGTATATCATGAGTATTGCTTATGATATCATGTTGTTTGGAATGTGAGTAAGGAATATTGGGAACGATTTGAACGACCGTCATTCGAGTGGCATGATATTTGATCGTTTTTAAGTGAAACGTCTCATCTTAAGTGCTAGATGACTCTTAGTTGATCACGAAACATCATATCTTCTTCGTTCACGAAAGTCGTTTTGTCGCTCAATATTACTTTATTCGTAGTTGTAATTTACTCAATTGAACTCTCCCTATTAAAAGTAATTAATTTACGGTAACTCAATTCTTCATTTCTCGGATCATGCCTCAATCACTGACCTTTATAATTACATCACACAACAACGTTCAGACAGTTTGTGCTTGTTCTGACTACAAAAGTACTTATATGCGTATTCAAAATAATATTTTTAAAGTCATTTGCAAAAAATCATTCAACTTAAATATAAACAGTCAATCGAAGTGTATTACATTGTTCCATTTACATGGCGAAAATATTTCCAAAACGTACTGAAAAAGGAATACGGTTTTCCAGGTTGGTTATCATGCCAACAACGACGCGAGAGAGTAAGGTGCTGTCTCATTTTTATTTAGCTAATTACATTTTGCATTGATTGCCTGTGTGTGACATATTATAACACTGACCACTCAATATTCACCAAAAAGACTGTATGACTGATTTCATCAAGAGGAATAATAATAAATAATATTTTGTTAAATTTTGAAGAATAAATGATAGATTTTATTTAAGTTGTACAACCATTGTCAATATTTTTTATTTCCATAATTTTTAATACTTTTATCAGCTTGTCAATTATTACAATCTGAAGGATATACGGTTTCGTTTGAACATATCATTTGCGCATTTTAAGTGCACTATATTGAGCACCTGTCCAGAAACATTTTATTTTCAACCGGTTTTCAATTATTCTGAACTAAATACTGTGAAAAGGAAACATAGAGGGGTAACGTGATCATGACGAAATACAAGGCGTAGAAAACTTTGAATCGTACATAGCCATAAACGAAACAGTATATAATTTGTAAATAGTAAACGTTGACTTGATATACTCCACTTAATATATAAATAAATATATGCGTAATATCGTCTATTATCTTACCGTTTCATTCAAGATGAATTGCTGGTAAACTAAAATTAAGTGTAGACGAGGACAGACTTGGATTCGTTAATTTCTTGTTACGTCGTCTGCAGTGTCTTGAAAATATTTTCATTTATTGCTTCTATATAACGTAGTAAGTTTCTTTCGTTTTATTTTTTAATTGGAAATAATAGATAAGTTGAGTAGGCTTGGTAATTGTGAGTACCTGGTGTTTATCCGCTCAAAAGTTATCAAATATATAATGTGAATTTGTTGACTGTACATAAACGAGTGTCTAATTTTTTAAATATAAGTGAGTGAAAGTCGGAACAGAGTGTCATGCAGGACAATAATATAGTAAATTTACACGACAATCTTCATCTACCAATCAGCTGTGAAGTAATTACTTTTCGCTGAACGATGATACGATGAGAAATCAAAACATTTCAGTATATTTTAAATTCTGAAATTAACGCGAATTTTCAATCATATATCGTAAGTATGAAAGGATCAGACCTAAAGAATATGATCGTCAAAAACTGTGCTTGAAACTATTACTAGTTTATCCGAATCAATTGATAGAACAATAGGTAATTATTGTTGCTTAATAGAGCGAGGAAACTTTATGTGGGCTAGAAAGTGTAATTTAATAGCACTCAGTGATTATGAAGTTCGTAATCACACAAATAAAGGCTAATTTCTGATGTGATAGTAAGGCGCTTTTGACAGCCACTAATGACGGTCTCTGATTTTCCGAGTGTAAAATTCAACTAAGTTGCACTTTTCTGGTATGTGTTCTGTGTAACTAACATCCCAATACTTCTGCTCTTTATTTTTTAACGTTTCGTCAATAGACACTTATTTTTATTGATTTTTAATGATGTTAGAATGAAAACTCCATAAAAGTGAGATCAATGTCTTGATTAGCAGTTTCTAGTGATCTGGATTCAAGTAATTCGCAGGTATCTTGAAAGATTTTCAGCGGGAAAATATTTCATTGATCATTGGACATGTTTTGATAGCCGTTAGCCAATCTGAAATCAATGATGTTTCCATATATCACATCTCACATCTGCTTCGTACGTAACACGGTTCACACTTCTGACCGCTTAAGCATCTGCTCATGGATCATGGATTAGTCAGTAGTCACGGGCAAATGCAGGACATTTCACTTCGTAAGTCAAATGATTTTCAAACCTTCTTCATTGCTGATGATTCAGTACTTAAATGTGTCAAGGTGTGCGTGGTTTTCAGACTTCATCCCGCTATGGACGTCCGCTCTGGTAACTGCACATTCAGTGTGTTACATAAACTTATAAGTATTTATTTAACGTGTTGGCTGGTGTCACTCTACATTGATCTTTCAAACGTATCCACAAACCGTTCCGCTTGTCCATTCGACTGCGGCTGTTATGGTGTGGCGCGCGAATGCATGATAGCCAGCCGATGAAGAAACTTTTGAATTTGGTAACCGTATATGTCATCGTATCTTGTATGTGATTTCGAGAGAAATGAGGAGCTGTATTGGTTTATTTGTTGTTAATGGCATTACAGGGAGAAGTTTCTGCCAAGGGGAATTAGATTTTGACCATGAAACTAGCGAAATTGTGGACGTCTTTTTTTCCGCATGTTGCTGCCGCATGCATATTTAAACCAACTCAAAGAAATGTTTATCTATTCACGGTAATTGTTTGTAACTGCTGACAGTGGGTATCACTCTTCGAATCCGTTGATGACTAAGGTAGAAATGTTTCAGCAGACATGGGATTATCATGTTTATGCAGCCCCCAATAATGCGTCATGATGAATCACCTGGTTCACTGAGTTGTTGAGTGAGCTGTTATAAGAATTCTGAATCCTACACTAAAAGTGCCAACTTCCCTGTGGACTATTCTCATAACGGTCTTGAATCCCAAAATTTTGACACGAATATGCATCTGATCTGAGAGAATCTTGAATATCCGATCGTACGGAATCTTGTGAAGAAGGTCAACAGAAAAAAGGAGCACAGGAACCTCATTAACTTTATGGCTGTTATTCTTTTCTGCTAAAGTCAGTGTATGGGATGCATGCTCGAAGACTGCTTCAAACGATCGGAATGGATGGATCAACGTGAAGCGACAGCAATTCCGAACTATTTACGGACTTTATTTTACAAAAAGCCGCGTCGCACAATTGATTTCGGTTAGAATAGCCGTTTTCTTGCAATAGAAAACTGAAACAAGCGCGAATGTTATGCATCGAATGAAAATGCTGAATCAGGTGACGGATCCCATGAAAGAGCGTGAGGCTGCGAGATTGTTTTGAGTGTGCATCCGTTTGATAGCTCGTTTGTTCTTTGCCAGCAAGTAGCAGAGATATACGTCCACTATTTCTCGACTAATTATGGCAGTGGTACATTAATTCTTCTGTACTAAATGCACTTTAAATCGACTGTATCCACTAAACTTCACCATTGTCTTTCATTGATGTTCATTGGGAATGTCTTGAGGGTGAGTTTAGGATATTGATACAGTCGAAACAGCACTGATTATCCTGTCGATGAACTTTTCAGTCCAGAGGCTTTAATTGAAGACTGGACGATTCAACCGATTTTCAGATAAAGACTTCAACCTCAAGCTTTCGCGTATACTGCTGATGTTCCTCATATACGTAAACCAATCATCGCCTTCCTTGATAATAAGCTTCAAATATCGATAACGTGCCATTAATAGTGACGGCTTGACGCCGATATTTTGGCTTTCTGTCTAGACTATGCTCGAGTATGTGCATCAAGGTTCAAAGGCTTGTCATTAAACGTGCTGATATTCAGCTGGCATGTTTAAATGGCATACATGCAATTGTAAAAAGAATACATGGATCAATCAATAGGACACAAAAAACGTCATCCAAGACAGCTGTGGCTTATAGAAGCTCAGAAGTAAAAATACATATGCAGTATGAGAGACACAAGAATAACTGATAAATTATTGTTTTTCAATGAATCCATAAACCGTTTCGTCGTGAAGTATGTCAAGAAAAAAATTGGCTTGTGAGTTTATGAAAATTTTATTAACTGTAAATCTTTTCTCTACATATTTATTAAACATCATCTGAGCTTCAAATTCCTAATGTTTTCTTTGCGTTACTTTACAAAAAGTTTATTGTTGAAGTTTGTAGGAATCTATAATGCACATTCAAATGTATAGGATTAAATGACAGGTTAAAAATCATTGAGAGATATTGGACCATGAATCCGATCGAAACAAACATGTTTATATGTATTCAAAGTTCGACGTTTATTTTGTCACGTGTTGTCAAAGTAGTTGTCTTGATATGGTCAGTTTGTCGTACGTTGTGCGAAAAGAAATCACATCACAGATGGCTTATCATTTATTGAGATAATTGTTAGATTATCTTCGCAGTCGACAGATACTTGCCACCAATAATAGTAGTAGTTTCATACAGTGTTCTGTTTCGATCACTTCACAATGTAAGTGAAATGTGACATCTCTGCTATCTGTTTATAGAATATTCAAAAGGTCGGTAGAAAATACTGAACTCAATGATATTTTACGGTTCTGAACGATGAAATCTTAAACAAACCTACTTCGGGGATCGGATGGTCGATATTGACATCATATTAGTGATGGTGATGGAAAACCTTTAAGTGTGTAGGTGAAGTGTGAAATGTCTGCTGTCTCGTAATATTATATTTGATAGGTAGGTGGAAAAAACGTTTAGAAACGTCTACGATACTCTTTAGGACTAGATACAGAAGTCGCAGATATCCTTATCGCGCAGCAACAGAAACTGTTTTGTCACTATTTAAGCTTACTATCTTAGTATCAAATCTAGTTCATCGCAAATAACATACCCAATAACCTCGGTTTGCTCGAATCCGAATTCCCATTCCTTGCATTTCGAGCAGTAGGTAGACGTATACCATCACGTTACTTAGATCACTCTTATTGACCAAACTTTCTGACATTTCACTACTTCGCTATCCTTGAATAAACCAATTTAACTTCTACAGCCACTAACTTCTCACTAGGACGGACATCAACAGGCTTTACATCACAATGCTTACCTTCCCAGTAATCAGGATCCTGTAATTTACTAATACGGTTAACAACATTTTTATGTTCCAGGCGTGATGTGTGTTAAAATTCATTCGTAGAATTCTTATGTACTGATTACAGATGATTATTCTACTTTCTATCTTGTACTGTTTTTGAGTGATTGACTAATCAACCAAACTACAACCAACTTCTCTTGCACGAGTAATATAAATTCAGTAAGCTCTGGGAACATAGGTTCTCTATCCCTTTCACTACATCTAACTGTGGGTCTTCCCTCTTGAGCTTCATGGAACTAGAGAAAAGCCTTACTATTCTTCCAAATTTACCAAATAATTCAATTCGGAAGTGCAATTCAACCGCAGCACTGTTTTGCACGCAGACGGCTAAAGTAGATAGTTGTTCGAGATCTTTGTAATCATCATTTCCAGATTTAAACAATTCTGCCTACGTCCTCCCGGCCATCACGTGCGATCGACAGAAAAGCCTCCTGAGTATGTCTTTAGCACTTTTGTAGTCCGAGGAGGCTTCCATCAGCTTTCGCCCCACCCTTGGAGTAGTTGAATAAATAAAGTAGACGCAGTCTTCGTCATTAACTCTAAATTCTACATAAGTAGTGAACTGACAAATTAATTAAAAATGCTCACGAGTTTGACCATCAAAATAACTTAACTCAACCCTTGTCAGTTCTAAGCCTGCGTCGGAAGCCTCAGGCATCATATTCGTTCTAGGAACTTCATAATTCCCGACCAAACTAGTAATGGGTTGGGATAATAAGCACTGACACAAAATCATTCCTATCAGAGAGTGAATCCTTAAAGTAAAAATAATCGGATGACACTTCCTACTTAACAAATTATTCGTCATTCAAATGTTCTTCACAGCTTTCAGTCAGATACGGGAAAGGCTTCTTCTTTTTATGAGAAATCATAGCATACTTTTCAGAAATTAGAATTTAACGCTACCGTTCTTTGAGTTATTGTTGAAAACAAGATATTCAAAGACGTGTACTCTAAATTGTTTGAAACTGTAGAAAATTCATTTCAATGAATCTTGATTTCTGAAGTAGTATGAGTCATATACGCGCCTTGCTCAGTCCACATTCGAAACACGTTTATTGGTGTCAGCGTTTCTATTTTAATGCTTCCTTTCAGCCGAGAATTCCAAGTTACTGTAGAGGAATAAAATACCATATGGCTGTTGACATATCAAATGTCAATTTAGAGAACACATTTAAAAATCGGAAGGAAATACATAAACTCCAAAAATGTACGGAAAATTGGAATTATAACAAAATGTAAATATTACCGTCCGAAATCTTGACTACACTGAGTACCGAAATATGGAACAGAAAGATTCAGCAAGATCGCAACACAGATTGATGCATCAAGGGATTTAACTGAAACTGAAGCATTCTAATGTACTGTAGAATGCTGAACTCAATCAAATTTCATGGTTGTGGATGGAACCTTAAACAAACCTACTTTATGGATTGGATGATTGACAATAATTTTCAACAGTGTGTTAAAACGAAATCAAAAACTTGTAAATGTGAAACGGTTATTAGCTTCGCGTCTTTCACGTAGCAGTAGTACATGCTAAGAAAAGTCGTGTTTGTGTGATGTGGTTAGAGTAAATAGGGATTGTTGGTACTTTTATTTATTTGTTGATTATCCAATTTACGTTGTGAGCTTTGTAGGATTAGTCAGATCAGGTAGTTCTCAATTACTTTTGTGTAAAGGTAGCCTACTAATGGCATGTAATCGACTATCATTATTACATCTCCATATTCGATCAATAAAGTGGTTTACTTGCGATAGACAATGAAACAGAAGCTAATCTGTCAAAATGTGCTCTTCTGTTTACTTCCTCTCATTTTACGTGAACAAAATCTGTCAATGTTGCTTCTGTATTGGTAGATGGCATTTTAATTGATTTAGTTGTATGTGCAATGTTTCTTCTGATCTAACAATAACTTTGATAAGATTCGCGCCTATGGAAGCTTCAGCGACAGGAAAGCTTGGAAGCTTTCTGAGTACTACCACATTTGCCCTAGCCATATTTTCTCATCTAAATTTTTTTATTTATTGGAAACGTTATGAACAGTTGTTATTGCAGATAATAGATTCATAAAAATTTTTACAACTGGAAATCTTTTCTCTCCATATTTATCTAACATCATCTGAGCTTCAAATTTCTAAATGTCTTCAGAGTTGTGATATACCATACGTCCGTAGACAGAAAAAATGTCAATTTAAAAAAACAGTTAATTTTCGGAAAGAAACACATTGACTCCATTCAAAGTACAGACAATTGGAATTACAACAAAATACAAATAATAACATTCCAAATCTTGAGTACTTTTTGCATCAATCACAATTCTCATAAGTTCAACTAACACAAATTCACAACTTCGAGTGATTTAGTTGAATAGTTTGAGAGAAAGTGTTGACCATACATATTATAGATTACTGTGCGTTGGAATGATATGAAATAGGCTGTGGGAACAGCAGTGCTGTCTGCTTGTAAGGTTAACCATAAGGCTGGAATGAAGCGGTGGATCTCTGTAGCATTACACCGATCTGATGGATACCCTAGAAATCATTCCACCTGGCTCTGAACATGACGAAGAACGAAAACAGCTTGGACAATGACCGATTGGAAGCCTACTTAACAACCGTGAACAGTGGTGGCTGTCGAAAGCAAAAGCAATGAAACAGGAAGCGTCCATAAGCAACAGTAGAGAGCTTTTCCGACTTATTACGGAAACTGGCAATAGGAATCTCACTGTAAGTGAGACCACATCGAAAATAAAGGGTCTTCTATCCATTTTCAATCCAGGAGACTGGGTAGATGGCGAGAACGGTTTATGGAGCAGTTCAACTGTTCTCGAGCCACTCTTCGGCGACCCACGGTCTTGAGTCATCTGGAATGGCAAATCGACGTGACTCATTCTAGCGTCAGGAAATGTGGGGCGGTGGTGAGCTGCAGGTCTTGATAGACTGACCTGTAATAGTGTTCCAGTTTTAGCAGCTTGATTGACTGAGACTTGTGGTATAATCTGGAAACTGGACACAATCCAATCTGACTAGTCTCAATCACTGATTGTCTCAATCTATAAGGAAGGACAAAAGTCTTCTTAAGCAATAACAAGGGAATAAGTCTAATTAATATAGTATCTTAAATATTGAGCTCAATGATACTTAGACGCGTAACGAAAGCTCGTGAAGAGCAGACTCGAGAAAGTCAGTCTGGTTTCATACCTGGAAGTATATAGACCAAATCTTTACACTACGACAAGCCCTGGAACACAGAAACGCATTTCAGCGTCTAACAATGTTTGTCTTCCTGGACCTGGAAGCGGCATTTGACAAGGTGGATCGTGAGGTTTTGTGGCGGTGCCTGTTTCTACTCGAACACCACTGGACGATTGAGAGCTTAAGGCCAGCTGTCACCGGAAATCATTACTTCTGATGGTGTCAGTCATGGATGTCCACTCACTACATTTATGTTTAATTTTATCAAAGAAATGCCCTTGGAAATAACCTTTTCCTCGTCTATATTTTCAGGAAAAGGCCTTTTAGCAGGATCCTCGCTTATCGACTTAGCACATGCCGGTGACTTTGTCTTACTTGATGAAGACGCTGACAAAATGCTACTTTAGGCAACAGTGCAATCATGTCCGAGATGCGGTTTTCTCCCTCGAAATGCAAAATGTTGCTTCAAGATTGGGTATCATCGGCACCAGAACTAATTATAGGGATTGAAGTAGTCGAACGTGCAGACCGCTGCACGTATCTCAGGAGTCTCATCAGTGGTGATGGCCTGGAGACTGACGAAATCTCATCTCGGATACAAAAGGCTTGATTGGCTTTTGCCAACCTGCGTCAAATATGGGCGAGATATCGTTTGCTTACCAAGGACGAGTATACTGAGCAGGAGTTTGCTCCATCCTTCTGTACGGACTTCGCCATTTGAAGTACAGAATCTCTGTAAGTTCCTTGTCTTCCATCATCAATGTCTCTGAAGCATTGCTTGTGTATCATGTTAAAAACGTATAAGCAATGCTGTATGTAATGACGGCAAATCAATAGATAAAACTGTGAAACTTCATCAGTTGCGGCGGTAAGGACATGTTTTACGTACTGCTAACAACCGAATGCTGTGACGAGCTATATGCAGACGGTTGTACATGTACTAACCAATATGAGTATTCATAGTAAGCAGCTCTTTTGATGCTTTTTCTACTTTAACTTGCAAATAAGCATCAGCTAGATCGAGCATTGCGAAAAACCCACTCCCTTGTTTAGCATAGTGAAAGGATCTGCTGGGACTTTCTCGGGAAAATGATGACGTTTGTTAAATTGAATAACTTTCACTGCGTCAAAAATTACGCTCCTTTCGGTTTTTGGAATGAAGTAAGTCGATTTATTTGCGATTCACGAGCTCAAATTAACAAGAGAAACAAACTCCAAAGTTAGGTACCAAAGTTTATTCGCAGTTCACAAATATTCGACCAAAATGTCGTTCTTCAATTTTATTGGTTCCTGGAGCGAAAACTCCCAATTAGCAAACAAAAGCAAACAGGAACCAAAATGTCCGAAAATAATAAATAAAACAAGTTTATAAGGTAACTAAAACAAATATACACAAAAAACAGTGAAATTATTTATATTTATATAAAGGTTCTAATCAGCCAAATGTCTTAATTTTTCCCGTAACACTCCCGACCAAAAGACCCTTGGTTCTTTTCACCGAATAAAATAGGTAACAAGTATGTTCATCACAAACCCTCAACAACAAACGTTCAATATTGTTTCTACACCGACCCGCAAAATTCGTCCATGGAAAACAAGCCCTTTCTAACACCTCAATTAAAGGTTCACTCCCATCAACCAATCCACACCGGAAGAACGAGTAGGACTTACAGCAGTACGCCCGCCCGCCCTCCAATATGAATATGAACTATCAAGCCTACTATGTACCTGTACGTTCCCATCAGATCCTTGATCGCCCTATCTATCGTCGCATGACCTAGCCCACATGAACATGTATAACACAGCGTGAAGCTGGTCATATCCCAATCGGAATTTACCTTCTACATCATGAGGATGAGTCATCAATCCACCATAACTTGCTGCTAACGGCAGATATGATGACTACGAACTTAAACTGTTAGTGGCTGCTTTCAATCTGTACAATCTGGTGCTGCTTGACAGAGTTGTACCTAATGATAGGTATATGTTGAACATTAAGTCGTGTTTTGGTTTCATCAATATGGTTGAATAATTATGTTAATAATGCAGTTCGCTCCGAACCCGAAAGGTGTAGGTTCATATGCTTCCCGCTTAGTCCAAGTCCATAAAACGATAATTCTAGGAGAAAACGGTTTAGGGTTAGGGTTAAGGGTTAGGTCCTGGAAGACAGTAACACATTTAAGCGTCTAACAATACTGTCTTCCTGAACCTAGAGGCGGCAATTGACAAGGTGTATCTTGGGGTTCTGTGGCAGTGTCTTTGTCTCCTAGTCCACCACTGGACGAGTGAGAGCTTATAGCCTGCTGTCAGCAGAATACTTTACTTTCAAGTGATGTAAGTAATGAATATCCACTCTCTCCATTTTTATTTAATTGTTTTATAGAAATGCCCTTGGAAATAATCTTTTCCTCGTCTTAATTGCTTCAATATATAAGGAGGGAAAAAAGTGTTCTTGTGAAAACTACAAGGGAATGAGTCTAAAGAATATAGTATCCTAAATAGTGGGTAAATGATAATAATGAATGACTTTATCCTCGTCTGAATTTTCAGGAGTTGACCTTTTACCAGGAGCCATGCTTATCCACTCAGCATACGCCGATGACTTTGTCTTACATGTTGAAGACGCTGCAAAATGCAGAGTCATCTGCAAAATGTTGCTTCAAGATTGAGTATCACCGGCACCCTAACTGCTGATCGGTAGTGAAGTAGTCGAACGTACAGACCGCTCCACTTATCTCATAAGTATCATCAGTTCTGATGACTTGGTTTTTGTTTACAAAAGACGAGTATACTGAACAGGAGTTCGCGCCGTCCTACTGTACGAATGAGAGACTTGGCCGTTCAGAGTAGAGGATCTCGGTAGGTTACTAGTCTTCGATCATCAATGTCTCCAAAGCATTGCTTGTGTTTCATGGGACAATCGTATAAGCAATGCTATCGTCAGGAAACGAGTTCTAGACAAGGATGGCAAATCAATATATAAAATTGTGAAACTTCATCAGTTGTGGTGATAAATACATGTGTTACGTACTGCTAACCATCGACTCTCGGAACTAGCTAGGTTTTGCAGTGTGGGAGCAGACCGGTATTAAGCTACGACGGCCAAACTAAAACATGTCACTAATGCATGAAGTCACTGACAAGTGGAGTGAGTCATGTTGGTAGATGTAGACTACCTGGTTGAAGTCCGTGTGACGAAAGTCATCAACGGTTAGAGACCTTGAACGACAGGACTCAACATCGTTTGCTATGGCACAGTTGCATCCACTCTTTGTGTTCTATGAAATTCTAAGCTCCTGCATTCACCAAAAACTCTACCTTTCTCCTTCTGAATTTTTCTTACTGAATTATACTTCTCCAATCATATTTTCGCTCCATAATCTTCTCCAATATTTTGCTGATGGAGCATGGCAAAGTGAACGCATGTACTTATTTACAAAGTTCTGCCTTGTATCTGTCTATCTATCTACCTCATTAGGCTACATTACTTTTATGCATATTGTACATACTCTTGAAATTAATCACACCGCAGATGGCTATTCTTTCAACTTGAATCCACGGAAATGTGTGCATTAAAATGCATGAGTCTAATTTTCGAACAATCGTTCAAATTTCACGAATCATTCACATGTGCTTACCTAGAGGATTGATGTGTCGTATGTGTAGCATTATTTCTGAATGGATAATGTGGAACAGACCACGAAATATTGTCAAACAGTCTGTCATTTTGCCTTGTAGGTTACCTCAGTTAAACATATCTCATCAATCGCAATTCTTTTAGGGTTCAACTCATACAACGTTACAGAGTAGAAATATGATTTCATATAAATGTGGCGGGGAATTAATCGGAGTATTTTCATAAGACGTATTTTGTTTCCGTCAACGTTTATTGATTTTATAGAACAGTCTGTTGGGATTCTTCACATTTGAGATTTTTTTGTAGTAATTCAAAAGAAACGAAGAAAGAGAAATGCATAGCTCAGGATGATTTACATGAATAGATTGAGAGACAAGAAGCACCATACATACACTCTTGTGTAATCGTCTGTAGTCATATTCAACCACATGTACATCATGAATTTTAGATTTTTTTGTTAGCTGATATGTCTATCGTTCTCAAAGAGCCAGAACACTACTGAATGAGCATTCAACTCTCTGAACATAAATGTGGCGATATAATTTGTGTACTGGTCAGTCGGTCTGTTATGCTCGATCTAGATAGGCTAAGCACTTTCAGATCAGTTTGTTTTCACTTAAGGCAAAATCCATCGTTATTACCGATCACCCTACAATTCCTGCTTTGATGTTGCCTAAATAAACCGTTTCGTAAATAGGGCGTTGCACCACAGTGTTAACAAGGAGCAAAGGGATTTTTTTTCGTCCTTTGGGCTGAGCTAGAGTGTGATGAATTGGGTATAGCATGCGCATGTTTCCTAAAGTTAGGTAATAGTGTGTGAAGAGCGTGAACCTGAGATCGCACGAATGCGTTGTCATTTTGTTATGCGTTGGTACTCATCAGTGATCGCATCTACTGTAAGTGTTGTCTCTTGATCAACGCGGTTAAGCAACCAAAGGTCTGATGTTGGATAATTAGAAAGATTGTAGACTGCATACTAATACGAGTTATTTGAATTGGTCATCGGTGAGTGATTTGGGTCTGATCTGTTCGCACTCACGGTTGAATATGCTTGTAACTTGCGCAAAGAAATATCTGTATATTATTATTTGATTGAGTATGTCAAAATGAATATAGATGGTGTTATTGATTTTATGATGTGTAAATTTGTTTGAATTCCATCATTTACAACCGTGAAAAATATACTGGATGAAGTTGTTGATGGTCGTGTTTACTGAAAGATTATGATTACTGAGTTCAAATACAACAATAATTCCTCATACTCGGAACAAAATGTACAGAGAGATTCCACATGCTCCAGAACGTTTCTTAGAGAAACTCTTGGAATGACAATACTCAAAGCTGTCAAAATGACTGAACAAATGACTAATTATCAGTCAAATGAATCGGAGGTTATAAAAATAATTGAAAAATGAATGAAAAAATGATCATGGCAACCTAATACTGTTAAACCTGTTTCATTTAAGATCAAAAGAGATGTAAATTATCGCAAATGTTATAAAAGATAAAAACTCTTATGGTAAATAAGCTCAGCATGTCACGGGAAATGGCAACAAATATAAATTCATCAAAGCAAAGACAACGAAGATTCAGTTCGGCCGGTGTGTCCAGCATACAAATAATTTAA
>OX103971.1:3615613-3802118 GCA_944470395.2 Schistosoma turkestanicum | reverse complement strand
TAATGGAACAAACCCTCCTCGCACTAAATCGACAGATCAGGATTTTTCTAGTTCTCCTTCTAATCATTATGTTTCTCACACAGAGGCTTCCGTTGCATCACTCAAAGCATCAAATGAATTAGCTAAGTCACCTGCCGTTCTATAAAGTTTTGCTATAGCTAAGAAAGACATTCCATCTGATTGTGTTCTCGGTTCAAATATTTCATCAAGCGTTGTGAATGCTGATGTGTCGAAAGATGCTTCAGTTAATTTATGGACATCATCATCTACAAGTCATGATTCTGCTTCGTGTCCTTTTACTGCATCGGCTAAAGTTGTTACAGCTTCTCAGACAGACTGTAAGGATTCGAAAAATCTAGAAGATTCTGCTAAGGAAGTAGTTGAAGATAAACGGGAAGAAACGTTAACTTTAGCGGAAGTCGACCTAGTTGCAGGTGAAAGAGAAATGCCAGTTATTCGACAGCATTGCCGAGCTCATAATTCCGATGCTAATAAACAGAGGTGTAATAATCTTGGACCTTTTCATTTCGAGTTAAATGATGTACACAACAACGGTGCTGAAAAGAATAAAGAATCTCTCTGCAGGTCACGGACAGCAGTACGTTTAGTGTATAAATGCAGACTGTTGATTAATACTCTCAGTTGGTTACAAATGCCTGCTGCTCTAGTTGACTCACGAACTTTGAGAATGGTTGCAATTAATGAGGTGGGTAGTTATGTAATGGCTACATGGCGCAACGACTTCCAATGTCTTGCTGAGGTTCTAGCCCATCGTCAGCGACATGGTACAAGAGCAGAGTATCGCATACGTTATATTTGGGATCGCGTTGCAGAATGGACACCCGTCAGCAAGTTACGCAAAGCAACTCAGTACGAAATCGATTATGTCTTAAAATTCTGTAAAGAGCAAGGTACACTATCCACAAATAAAATCCCTAGTAAATTTGATCTGCAGTATTCATGTAGTAGTAGCAATGATTCTGCATCAGGAACATCTCAAGCTAAAAGAATAAGGACAAATGTGTCAGAAAGCAAGTCAATAGACCGCACTTCGGATCCTGAAACACATCGCTATCGGTCACGTCCTACTCATGTAAGTACAAGTGGTTTCTCTGTCTTAGAAGACAAGAAGACTCTTCTTCCAAAATTATTTGATGAAATCATCGAACAGGATGGGATGGTTTGTGATAAGAGTGTTTTCCAGTTTCACGAAGCCTGTCGAAGACGTCGTGAATTGAAAAGAAAAGCTATCGAAGAGAACGACACATGTCCATATAGATTCGACAGTTCTGTATCTGTTTTGAGTCAAACATTCATCATCAGGTCAAACCATCAGAACAGACGTGGTCTTAATTTAAAACACAATTCTATAAGAACCGAAAATTATGCAGCGGAAGCTACAGTAGCATCCTCACCGGTATCATCGAATTCATTTTGCCAGAAAAGTGATAAAATAAAGGGAACCATAACCCTATGCGGACCCAACGAGATGTGTAAACGAACGCTGGGAGTAGAGCGGAATATCCGAGCGGATGAATCATTTGTCAGAGTTCACGTGTTTCCTGGAAACCTGACCAGAAGGAATATTTTGTCGTTTATAGCATTAATCTTTGATCCCGGAGGAGGTATATGGAAACATATTATAAAGTCAACGAGAAGGAAGCCACAACATGGAGACTCACCGTTAGTAAACAATACTAGTTTGCTGAGAAATCTTTGGGTGGAAGCTATAGTTAGAGAAGTCAATTATGGTCCCGATGGCCGATTCAGAACGATTCGATTGAAGAGACACCGTAGACATCAACCGAGATATACGAAACCTATGCCTAATGGAGAGGTCGATTATTCGAGCGCGACGGCAACGAGGTCTGGACGTGGTGACCGCTTCGGGGGGAGTGTTAGTTATTTTATAACTAATTGTAGTTATGTCATAACTAACCAATCAGATTGGTTAAGCGCTCACCACGTCATCTAGTCTGACCGGTCTATGGACTTTCTTGTTGTGAACGGCCTATCGATTGAAGGATGTTATTATTTTATTTTATATAGATGTGACTCATGTTTTTTATTCATTTTCTAAAGACACGCTATACTGTCCGGTACGTTTGCTCATCCTGCTTGATAATTGTAATTTCCTTATTTATTGTACTAAATTAATCGTTTTCTTTTTGTTTAGAAACAGATAAAGTTTAAAAGCAAATTGTCTTCTGTTAACTATAGTCTTACTCTGGATTCTGTCATCGGCAGTATTCGCGTTTACGTTTTTAGAATTACATCTGTAGGACAAATTTAATCCTACAGTGTTTTGTAGTAAATCGACACATAAAGCAACTAGTTAAAAATATTCCGCAGTTGGAGTAAACTGATTTACAAAATTGCTTTTTGAAAATCGAATTTTTGTGGACAGAAATATAGAAATGAGTATTTCACGGCCGTGGACTACGTTTTATTTCAGTATCAGGCTGAAATATTGACGCAAGACTGACGTATTGTAGGTCAAAGTCGATATTCTCATAAAACTCCTGATAACCAACATTAGAAAACCACAAGCGATGTATACATCAATGAAGAGTTGAAGACATTGTAGGATTTTCGTGGCATAACGTTAGCTTCACCGGAATAACGCACCCGAAGTCGATAAAGTTAAAAGCTCTTTGAGTGTTCGGAATATTTATTTGGAACAGTTAAATAAATATCGTATGTGGTTCTGCAACAAACAATTATTAATATACTAGTTACTTACATTCAAGGTGATTAAGCAACAACAACAACAACAATAACAAAATTATCACAACGATCCGTGTCTCACACACCAAGCGAATAGAATGCCAAACAAAATGGCTGACCAAACAGTCAATGTTTCGACCAATAGAAAACAACTTCTAGATTGTTCGATCATACTGACCAATAAAATGCAAGTCACAAATTACATAGTAAACATCCAACTACTCATGAGTAGTACAACCATTACAACTAAATTCAACACTGCCCCCCGAGGTTGAAGAATCCCGGGATGTTTCTAATTGTTCAGGGTTCTGTGATTCTTCAACTTCACCTTCTAACTTGCATAACTGCCTTAATTGTTCGGTCGACCTCCTTCTCACTCGTCACCACCGGGACGTGATTCAACATCTTAAATACATCATTGAAACATTCCTTCTGCGCCAATCGGATAATGTTGAGCTCAGCCACTCTTAACTCTGCGACTGTTAGGTTTTGTTGGTTAGTTAATTTGTTCTTCAAGAGATGTTTATAACGTAGAAGCCAAGCTATCTTTCGTTGTAATTTCATCCATGAATTCACAGCTTCGAATCGATTCAGAAACGTAGGTTGATTCTCGATTGGATGTAAATCTTTATTTGACAACATATAGTTTATATAGGAACAAGCATTAGTGTGCTGGTGTGGTTCCTGCTGGACATATCCCTGCAATAAAAATGTTGGACCACTAAGCCATCGTTTTAATTTTCGTTCTTGGTTTACCATGAACCCTCGGGAAAGCAGATCCGCTGGGTTGAGCTTAGAACTAACGTAACACCAGTCTGATGGCCTCGTCTGTTCCTGTATATAGACCAACCTGTTAGCAAAAAACGTAGGGAATCTCTTGGAAGCATTGTTTATGCTATGGAGTACGACGAGAGAGTCAGTCCAATAAACCGTTTTAAGTATGGTAACAGTCATCTCTGTTCGTATAAACTTGGAGATTTTCACAGACAAAACTGCTGCCGCCAATTCTAAACGTGGTATACTTGTAGCCCTAATAGGTGCTACTTTAGCTTTAGCGAATATCAGTCGACATTCTTCAATACTTTGCTGTTTCAGTAGTAGCAAATACCCTGCTGCTCCGTATCCATTATTAGAGGCATCGCTGAACATATGTAGTTCGATTCCAGTACATTCGGCTGCATTTAATGACCGAGGCAAAACTATCTTTGCTATATGAGTGAGACTTCCTTGCCATTTTCTCCAAACTTTTAATTCTTCTCCTACTATTAAATCATCCCAAGAAAATTTCATTTTGCATAGTTTCTGAAGGATAAGTTTCGCTGGGAGAATAACAGATGCTAGGTAACCCATGGGATCGAATATGGAGGCGACAAATGACAATATGTTACGACGTGTAACAGGTTCATTTACCATCCCGACATAAAAACGAAAGGTATCATCGCGTATATTCCAACTTATTCCCAAAGCTCGACAAGTGGTATGATCGCCGTGCCCGATGTGTACACATGGCCCGATACAATTAAACTCAGGTAGCAGCTGAGCTAATGTTGAATCATTAGTAATCCACTTAGTCAAGTTGAATCCACCTTTTGATAACATATCTTTCAACTGAGTTGCTACTCGATAACTTGTTTCAGTATTGGGAGTACTAATTCAACAATCGTCTACGTAGAAACTACGTGTGGCCATGTCGTAAACTTCCTTGTCATAGTTTTCCTTGTTATCTTTGATGGTACGATTAAGAGCAAACGTAGCACAACTGGGAGAAGAGGTTGCTCCAAATAGGTGGACTGTCATGCGAAGTTCTTCAGGGCTGTCGGTAAAATCTCCGTTCGTCCACCATAAAAAACGCAGAGCGTCTCTATCGCATTCGGGTACTTTAACCTGGTGGAACATTGCTTCGATGTCAGCCATTACTGCTACCCTTTCTTGTCTAAACCTAAGAATTACACACAATAACGAATTAGTAAGATCCGGACCAGAGAGTAACCTGTCGTTTAATGATCGTCCTTCATGTTTAGTAGCGCAATCGAATACTATTCTAATTTTCTCTGGTTTCGCTGGATGGACGACAGGGTGATGCGGCAAGTACCATACGTTAGAGTTATCATTTAACGGTGGCGCAATTTCTGCATATCCCTTTATAAGGTAATCTTTCATCGCATCCGCATAGCGTCTAGCTAAGTCTTTAGAGGTACACAGTCGTTTGCGTAAAGCGTTCAGACGATGTAAACAATACGACTTATTATCCGTCCATTCTAACTGTGAATCTTTCCACGGGAGTGATATACAATAATGACAATCTTTTAGCGTGATAGACTTCTCCATGATTCTGAGTGCGATTCTATCTTCAATCGATAAGTCTTTATCTTTAGACTGACTTTCCTCTAACAGGTCTTGCTGGTAGAATCTTTCAAGAGTACTTTCAATTTCTGAAAGACTGAGATGATTTGGCTTTATGTGACTGGTGACATGAGTACCAAGGTGTCCTATCAGTGTCCAACCAAATATGGTCTTTATCGCGTACGGTTCCTCTGGTCTTCCTAACCTTTGTTCTAAATTTCTATGTGCTTCAGGAACACTGCAGCCAACCAGTAGTCCTATTCGCTTACTTTCACATCTCCTCAGGTCTATTCCCTTCAGATGTTGCCACAATCGAAGCTGCTTCTCCTCTGGTAACAACATATGCTCTCTCTATCCGAATTGACTCATCAGATTCGTGTGAGCTAACTTCTAGTTGTACCGCACCTGTCCGCATCTCTCTGTAACCATTCATAGTCTCTATCCGAACACGGGCATATTCCATAGGTAATTTTAAATCGTCGACAATATCCTTAAGTACCAATGTCGAGTCAGAGCCACTATCCAAGAATGCTAAAGTTTCTACCGTACGATCACGATTGCGGAGAATTACTGGGACCACTGCAAATGCCACTTAAGGTTCTTCATTTTCCGCTCGGGAATTTGAAACGTAATTAGTAGCAACATTCGCATTAGATAGTGAGACGTCCGTCGTAACATGCAATAATGTATGGTGCCTACCACCACAACCCTCTACGGTACCTCCTCTGCGCAATCTACAATCCTTAGCTATATAATTAGTCTTTAAACATAATCGGCATAACCTTTTCTCCTTGATTAGATCTAACCTTTTATCTACTTCAAGGGATAGCAACGTTGGACACTGGTCTAGAAAGTGGTTGTTTTTACATAGGATGCACACTAAATACCTTTCTTGACGTTGACTTGAAGGCGAGTGCTGCAATGTCAACACGTTCTTTTTTGTACTCGGTGGTTGAGAAGAAACAACGTTCCGAACTCGTTTATCTAACTTTAAATTCGCTGCGAGTTCTCCATATCTCGTACACATTATGTTGACACGTTTCTCGATAAACCTAGCTAAGTCCTCAAAGGTAGGCTCTGTGTCTTGTTTCATATAATCTACCGCTGTTTCCGCCCATTTAAACCGGAGATTCGAAGGCGACCTCGCCACAGTAGCTTCTAGTGTTCTGTTTGCATTTAAATCGTACTGGTAACCTAACTGTTTTAACGTCACGACGCATGTTTGCATTTTTTGACTAAGGTCAGCCAATGCCGCCGAGTCGTCGTTCTTTACTGGTGGCCCGTCAATTATTTCATCTATAAAGACACTAGCCACCATGTAATTCTGACCAAATTTCCTTTTTAAGATATCTTTAGCCATTATAAAGCCATCTGTGCCATTCATTATGGTACAATGTTCTATAGAGTCTCTTGCCTTACCTGTGCAAAATTGGATTAAGTAATTCAAACGTATGGCGTCGTCGGTTGTCGCTTGTTCTACAACTTTCTGAAACTCTTCCGTGAATATCCAATATTCCTTTGGGTTTCCGTCAAATCTCCTTATTTCTGGCTTTGGCAGTTTGAAGTATCTTTCTACATAATTCGTTGTAGGACAGGTGTCGCGTTTCATGTCTCCTCTTTCGCTAGAATTTTGGGGACTTCCTTCTCGTAACAGCATTTCCAACAACATCCTTTTTTCCACTTCTTTTAATTTTAGCTTTGCCAATTCTATTTCCATTTGCTTCTCATGTAGGCTTTTTTGGCAGCTTAAGACAGGACTTTCAGGCTTTTCTAACTGAACAGATAAATCTGGCATACTATCTTCTAGATGTTGTTGTTGTCGACGCAACAAACTTGAATAACTGTAGGATTTTCGTGGCATAACGTTAGCTTCACCGGAATAACGCACCCGAAGTCGATAAAGTTAAAAGCTCTTTGAGTGTTCGGAATATTTATTTGGAACAGTTAAATAAATATCGTATGTGGTTCTGCAACAAACAATTATTAATATACTAGTTACTTACATTCAAGGTGATTAAGCAACAACAACAACAACAACAACAAAATTATCACAACGATCCGTGTCTCACACACCAAGCGAATAGAATGCCAAACAAAATGGCTGACCAAACAGTCAATGTTTCGACCAATAGAAAACAACTTCTAGATTGTTCGATCATACTGACCAATAAAATGCAAGTCACAAATTACATAGTAAACACCCAACTACTCATGAGTAGTACAACCATTACAACTAAATTCAACACTGCCCCCCGAGGTTGAAGAATCCCGGGATGTTTCTAATTGTTCAGGGTTCTGTGATTGATATTGATTGATATTTTATAATCTCATAAAATTCATTCACTTCACGTCTTGATAACCGTTTATTTATCAATAACGAGTTGAAGATATTTATGATTGCTTCACAGAAACCACAAAACGACACGCGTTCAAAGCGCGAGTGCAAATAATTCAGAAATACCGACCAGCGTAATTCATTACCATAAAATCACAAATATTTTTGAAAAACGATTGCCTTCCTAATAAACTGCCTAATGGTATAATTTCTTCATGAACCTTTTTGAATGCGACGTCCATTTCCTGCCGATCGAAAACTACAAATATTCCACGATTACAGAAAATTCATTTCAATCAAATCCATGGGATGAAATACCAAATGACCATTTGCTCTGTGTGTAGATGTCTTAGTCATTTTTCTTGTGAAAGTGATAAGCATCAATGTTTCTTTCATCATAACTTGATTCGACCAAATGGAACAACATAAAACTAACAAGTGTATTATTGTGCAAAAACGTGTTAACTAAAAATTGTTAAATATTCAGAACGATAAGTATTCACAAAGGACTCCCAAATAGATTTTGGCAATAATACTAATCGTAAGTAATTAATCAGATTTTTTTCGGTGAACCAGAAGTTAAAAGTTTTACATTCTCATGGAAGTACTTGATAACTGGTTCTGCAAACACCATAATAAAGAGAGCCTTTGTTTTCAAAAACTAGTTTATTACAATGATTGTCATGCATGATAATATCAGAATGTATCAGTACATGATTATCTTTCGTGGGTTGAGATTGATTTATACACTCGCATAACATCGCACCACTATATCGTCAACTGATTTTCAGTGTTCACTGAAGTATTGTTTCATTTGAATCGAAGAACAACGTACGATAACGTTCATTTTTGAATGTAATATAAATACTTAGCAGCGGGAAATTTTCCGGTAAGTTACTTCACTTACTTCAGTTACATCGTGTTAAATGTCAAATAAGCGTTCACAGAGTAATGCGCAATAATTATGTTTAGTGTAATGTAAGTAGAAGGTAGCAGAAATTATTCAAACAACAACACTAAAATCAGCACAGACAACCTGCAAATTAGATCATTTACTGATACAAACTATTTGCTGTTTTACCGATGCTGATAGAATCCCAGAAATCTGAAATGACCTGAACAGCACACAACTTCTAAATGCAAACTAGTAATTTGACCTGATGTACGATAGTTGCTTTTGACTATAACTATGTTGTTATCCACGATTATCATTTCAACATTTCCAATCTTCTACTTAGCATAAGAAGTATCATGTCAAGTGTGGGAATGCGAATGCGCATTGCTGACATATCGAACTGCTTGAAAAAATGACCGCATGAATAATCAACTGTTTTAGAGTGCTTTACAGCATATAAATCGGACAAATCGACGATTCCATTATATATTGTTATGTTATGTTGTCATCTGATAATAACACAGGCATAATGGCGGCTTCTTTTAAGGTCGATTTTATTGAAGTTTAAAACATACGTTTCACTGCCATAATACTTAACGCAAGTTCATATGACCAATCTTCAATTTCATTCGGGTCAGATCAAAATTCACTGTTTGTGATAAGTGTACAATTGTAGGCTAGCTTGCTGATCTCTTCATTTTCATTCGTATTTTCTCTACTGATAACTATTATTAGCATTGATTAATGCATGATATTATAATTTATGTTATCATTATTTTGTGGATTCTGTCATGTATATATATATGTATATATATATATATATATTATATATAATCTCCGATTTAGTTGAATTATGAGTAGACATATGTTTGGTGAGTTTTACATTTTTAGGCATTCGCTGTCCTTTAATCACGAAAAGTATTACATCAAGCAAAGTATTTCTCTGCTAAACGTGCTGCAATACGTAAAAGCTCCTCATATATTTTACTCCGAAGATGAGGAATTAATAATGTATTTTTTAGTAATAACGACTAACAACAATTTCTTGACGAATATTTCTCACAAATATAAAGGATGGAATTCAAATAAATTTGAATATCATATCATCACTAACACCGACTATAATGTGACCATATCTATGATTAGTGTACAAGATCAACAAATATTAGAATTAGTTTCAAGAATAGAAGGATTATTATTCAATGAAATATTATGCCATTTGTCGTCATTTTATCAAGTTCACAAATAAGTTTATCTACATTACTATTCACATATTTACTAGAGATAGACACAACTATTTAAATACATTATATATGTGATGTCTGCAATACTCTGCAGTTCAACATGTTAGAATTCATTGCTGTGGTATATGTGGGATTCATTCAAAGAACATGAGACTACTACGTGTTATTATTGGCTTGTCATAGAAACTTATTCCAATGTTGACTGAATAATAATCACTTTGTCAGCTTCTAATATTGTTCACTTGTCAAACATCATGTCACATCGAACAGTGTTTGATAAATAAACTGACGTCATAACAAAAACATGATCATTAGGTTACGTTTTTTATCTTTTGAAAAATATTTAGAAAATGAATGGAGCGACATGATGAAATACACGATCAGACATCAAAATACAGGAATTCTTCAGCGAACGGTCATAAAACACTTGTGGTTAGTTCATTTTGTTTGAAATAGTGTATTTCAACGAGAGGATTGAACGATTGTTCTATTCATGGTTTTGGGTAGGGTGAATTTTTCATATACGGAATTTGCTAAATCATATCACAGTAGCCTACCTGGACGCTGGTTCATTGTTTGTTCTCGTTTTCGTCCCAGGTGAACTGGTCATAGTTCAGGTAAGTCTAAAGTCGGGATTTTAGCAAACGATATGGTGAATTATGATGAACCCAGATCATTTAGGTGAATTGTTTGTATAACAGCTGATATTGATGTAGATATATACTCAGAAGCACATCTCTTCTCAAGTTACATCTACACCAATTATTACTCAGTGGGTCGATGGTATTATCAGTGTTATTTCAGAGTTTATTTATAACCCTCATGCCTGTTGATTATAATTTACTCTATCAGTCCACTTTTAACTCGCGTTCCAACCAGTCCAGGACCAAAAACGATACTTCTGGGAAAGAACGATTCAAAATAATATTACCCCTTCGAGTTTCCAACTTCCACAATAGGTTCGGTTAATGGAATAATAAGTTCTTCTTGACCTTTACTGCTATATTATCAAATTCAAAAATGGCTGCAGCCGTATTAAATATCAAATTTAAACAACAAATATATAGTTCAGAAGGAAACACGGACACTTCACTATAAGTACAAGATATAGAAGTAATAACACTATTCAAATGATAAAATCTCAAAATGGAATCGAACAGAGTACCAAAATATCAACAGAAATAGTCATTCATATCATGACACAAATATAAATACATGTTGGAATTTTCGAAAAAACAAAACATTCAAAACAGATTCTACACCGGCCCGCAAAATCCCTCCACGCAAAGCAAGCCCTTCTGACACTTCAACTTAGAGTTCAATCTCGTCCACCAATTCACACCGGAAGAACGAGTAGGACTTACAGCAGTACTATCCGCCCTCCTACATGTATATGACCTATCAAACTAACTGTGTACCTGTACCTACCAATCAAGTTCTTGATTCCTCAATCTATCGTAACATGACCTATTGGTAGTATAAACTTTATCCAATTAACTCACATGAACATGAATAACACGTTGTAAAGCTGGTCATATCCTATTCGGGATTTAACCTCCTCATCATGTAGATGAAACGTCAATACACTTGCTCTGAATAGCAGATAAGATTAAGTCCGTGATGCTGACTTATCAACAGAAGCCCTTGACACATAGATAATATTCAAGGGTGGGATCTCCGGTTTTGACATTTACTCGTCTACTGAAGACTCTTATTGACATAATATATGAACAATATTTAACTCTCCATATCTTAGTACAGAGAAGGTTTAATCAGCATTCGTCATCGTTGTCAACTCATTTGTTACATCAGTGACATCCAGATTATTATCATCGTCATCATGATTCAGTTCTGTCAGACAAGTCACGTTGTTTAAGGCTACACTATCATGCGTCGTGTGAAACTTGTCCATTTTTGCGTAACTCATCTCGCTACATGAAGGAACATAATTAGTGTTCTAATTAAAAACCGATAAATTCACTTGTTGTTCTCCATGTTTCGTTACAGACTTCAAAACACTGGAGGGTTCATTTGATGAAGTATATGGACTGCTCACTATGGGTTTGTAATTTGTCGATTTACTCCGTGATCTTTAGCTCGGTATTTAACTCCTCCAGACAATCGTTGCCAAAAGGCGTCTGAAGGTTTATAAATCAGAAGATAAATTCGTAGTGATGAATACGTTTATTCGGGACACATCACAAAGCGAAGCGGAGAAGCAGTGAGTAAAACGAATGAAGCAACGTGAACTGTAGAAAACTTTAAACCAACTCCTTGGATTACAATGCGAACGAACGGGAGAAGTAAACAATGTAAGGAAGGCTAGCGAGCCAACTCAAAGTGATAGAACATGACTAAGAATATATGGTCAGACAAAAATAAGGCAGACGTATGACAAGCGAAATAGGCGTGCACACACATGAATAAAAGTGACGAATGATTGACAAGGTCACATGACATGTCCCACATGTCATGTTAGCTCATACAAACCAGACAATAATAAGAACGAATGGCACATATACATTGTTGCCATACAAATGTCTTGGTTGAATAAATTAATCGGAAAGGCTTAATCAAGTTATGTGTAAGTGAACTGGAATATATGTGGAGGCACTGCAGGTGGAATGCTCACACATTCTGTCTCTTTACAAACGCTGTCACTACTACGATTCTGATTACTACTATCTTCATTGCTTGTAACAGCATCCGAAAGATAGCGAAGTTTACGCTTCTTATTAATAGTAGCTTCATGTCGTTTCTGCTGCTTTTCCCTTTGGGTAGCAGTTTGTGAGTTTAACGTACAATCCTTCCGATGACGATGAGTGACTTTCAATTTCCTTTGATCGCAATTACCCGCACGACTTTTATCAATACTATTATTTTTAGTAGCCTCAGCTGTAGAAGTAGCAGTCATTTTCACATGACATCCGTTCGACTCATGTGCAGTATGCAACTCTACTCGATCAACATTACTTTTCTTCTAGGAGTGTCCTTCACATCATATGTCTCATCACTTTTGGTAGTGCTCATCCCGATACTTGTAGTACGAGTCAATGATAGTGGAATGCGACAGGTGGACAATTCAATGCCCGATTCCTCATGCTGCATATTCAACACAACAGCATGTCCATTAAACCTAGACGACTCCTTATTACACCTAGGGTACTGAATGTTAGCCTTCTCAGTAGTGTCATCACTGTGGCTTTGAAGCTAAGCTGCCACTGCTGCCACTTACACTAACACTATCAACATTGCTATGACTAATCGGACCAGTATGCCACCGTCCATCAGTTGAAGTCTGGTAACAACCCACACCATGATAAATCAAAGTACTGCATCATCAACAAAAAGAATGTTTGAAAATCATTCGACAAACTAAGTGGATTGTACTGTGCTTGCCTGTGACTACGGACAAATCCATGATCCATGAACAGAAGCTCAAGCTGTCGAAATGGTTAAACGTCTCATGTAAGACGTAAATACGGTAGGTGATATATATAAACATCGTCGGAATCAGATAAGCAAACGGCTAGCTCCAGATTTCCTCTGAGCTGAATCAAATTTTTCGCTAAAAGTCTTTCAACATAACTTCAAATTACTTGAATCCAGATCACCGTAAATTGTTTATCAAAAAATTGATCCTTATAATGTATCCTTTTTGACAACAGTGAAGAACGTAAAAACAAAGGTCTATTGACGGAACGTAAGATATTAAAAATGAGAATTTTTACAATGTGAGATACACAGCACACACACCAGAAACTTGTGACTTAGTTGAATTTTCTACTAAGAAAATCCTAGACCGTCATTGTTGGCACTTGGAAGCACCCTTTTATCATTGCAGAAATGAGCTTTATTTGTGTGATTACCAACTCTAAAATCACTGAGTATTCGTAAAATACACTTTCCAGGCCACATCAAGTCTTCTCGCTATTCTAATCGTGGCCCTGAACAACGGACTACAATAACTTGTTGTATCAATATAACGTCGATATTCCTTCCGTTCATCGAGTAAGGTTGAACTAGCAATATTTTCAAGCATATTAATTGACGATCATATCATAAATCTTCTTCAACTCTAATCCTTTCATTCTTCTTATATATAAGCTAAAATTCGTGTTGTTTTCTGAGTACAAAATAAACAGAATTGTTTTGATATCTCATCGTTTCATCGTGTGTACCATACTTGACCTTGTTCAGCACAAAATAATTGCTTCACAGCTGATTGGCATTTTAAGATTATTGTTTACAGTTACTATATTATAGTCCAGGATGACACTCTATTCCGACTTTTATTCACTTCTGTTTAACTTTCCTTTATGTACAGTAAATTTATTCACGCAAGTAGTGCAAGAATCGTCTAGTAATCAAACTCTAGGAACCCATAAGTAACAAGCCAAATCAACTGATGTACTATTTCCAACTAGGAAATAACCTGAATGAAACACACTGCCTAATGTAGAACAAATAAACGAAAATATTTTCACTTCAATGAAGACGACCCATCAAGAAATTAACGGAACGAAGTCTTGCCTCGTCTACATTTAATTATGGTGTATCAACATTTCATCTTGCATCAAAACGTATGATAAAAGACGATTTAACACATTTATATATTTTTATATTGACTCGAGTATTCAAAGTCACTTTTAACTTTTACAAATTAATTACTGTCTGATTATTGGCTTTGTACAATTCAAGGTCATCTACGCCTTGTTTTTCGTCTTGTGCCCGTTCCCCCTCTATGTTTCCTTTTTACATTAATTAATACGGATGAATTGAAAAAAGGAATAAAATATAATGTTTCTGGACAGATGCCAAATGAAGTGCAGTTAATATGTGCAAATGATTTATTGAAACAAAACCGTATCTCCTCCAAGTTGAAATAATCGACACGCTGATAAAAGTTTGCAAAATTATGGAAAGCAAGAATTATTATAAATCTTGTATAAAACATTGAAATTATTTGTAAAAAGACGACAAAAAAACAATCCATCAATTACTCTTTAATGTTGAAAAAAAATTTATCACTTGTCAAATGGCTTTTTAACAAAATTAGTTATATAGTCTATTTTGTGAATATTGAGTGGCTAGTGCTATAAAATTGCACACTTGGGCGGTCAAAAAAAAATTGTCATTAGCTAAAAGAAATGTGAGAGAGAAACTTACTCTTCCGCGTGCTTCCCTGCATAATAACCAACCTGGAAAACCGTATTCTTTCTTCAGTACGTTCTGAAAGTATGTTCGCTATGTAAATGTAACAATAAGATACACTTATATTGACAGGAAATATTTTTGGTAAATTATTTCTTGCAAATGAATTTAAACACGTTATAATGACATAACATATAGGGTCCATTGAGATCAGAACCGACACAAACTGTCTGGACGTTGTTTTGTGATTTAATTGTAATGTCAGTACATCAGGAATGATCTGAGCACAGAAGAATTAAGCTTCCGTTAATTGTTCACTTTCAATAAAAAGAGTTGAATTGAATCAATCTGAACTACGGATACAGTGATATTTATTTACAAAACGACTTTCGTGAACGAAGGAAATATGGTGTTTCGTGATTAACTAAGTGTTATCTAGCAATTAAGATGATCCGTTTCACATGAAAACTATCAAATATCATCTCACGTGAATGACCGTCGTCCAAATCGTTTCCACCATTCCGAACTCACATTCCAAACAACATGATATCAAAAGCAACACTCACGTAATACTCAATAAATAGGCACCAAAGTTCAGTTTACACTCTATAGTAGTCAAGCGATACAAATAAATAATTTGCTCATACTTGTTGACAAATACACTTACATTATATAATGTGCGATTGCTGGGAACAATGTTATTGCGTCTCAGTGTGCTGTAATGAATTATATCAAAGAAAACATTCGAATGAGTTTCAGATATCTTAACCTGTTTATCGTTCCATACACATAATCTGGCTATTATTAATAATGAGTATCATTTTATTTTGTGTAGATCAAGCATTTGTTCCTGCCTTTCATCAAATCCCTAACGTTGCTGTATGAGTTTATTTATTTTTAGCCATTCAGATCTTTACATGTATCGTCCCACTGACATGAAAACGTTTAAGTACACGTTTGACAAGATGGTGGAATAATGAGAAATAGTGTGATTGCCTAGATTGCCTGAGTACAAATCTCTGTACTTAGTTAGTGATTCACACTGGTAATAATTGATTAGTTTTGTGCGTTTATTACAAGAGAAAAACTTCACGTCACAATCAATCACTGATGACAAACAGAATTAAATCACATACTTCAAAAGATCTGTTTTGTTATAAAGTTCAAGAGCAGTTTTGAAGTATCCATAGACACTCCCGATTTGCGGAAGTTGAATTGCACATTGTCCATGTTTTTCATATTGGTATTCCCTTGTAATGAAAAATGTTATTATATTATAGCGTCTTCTAAATGAAATCGACTCAGCATATATGATCATCATCAAACATGGTAATGAAAGTTGCAATACAAATGAAGTCGATTTGAAAGTCATTCAGCTAATCGATGAATTAAATTGAATTCACGAATAATTCCGTGCGAGTACATTTATTCATCGATTAAAAATCCTCAAATAACTCTCAGTCTTAAAAAAAGTATATTTCAAATTATATTTCTAAAACAATTTGAAATGAACATTGCCCAACGCTTTCGGCCAAACTTCAAAATAAAACTAAATGATTTACAACATTTTAGTTAAAATGAGATCCCTTTGTGTTCTAGAATATTGAGTTGAGCTTCCGCTGTAAAATGTAGCTGACAGATGCAAATCATCTTCAGATTATAGTGAATGCAGACATTTATCTACATTTACTGATAAGTTATGTAAAATGTAGTGCATGTATTTGACGTATATGACCGCATACTCTCTGCATTACTAGACATCCTAAACGTGATCAACATGATGAATATTAGTAAGCTGGAATATCGCAACTATTGCCTTACAAATAAGAGCAGGTTTGTTGCTCTCACTTGGTTATGTTAGTCCGAAATCCTGGAAACTAAAGTGACTCACTTGAGTCAGTCATTAAGTTCGTTCATTTAAACACTGGTCAGTGTGAGAAAACTGAGGCAGGCTCAATAGATTGTATATGGCTAATTTACACTCTTAGTCAATTAAAAACGAAAACATCACATTGAACACTCTATTTGCACACCATCTTTGAGTCCTGACTTTCAACGCTCCAGCCTTCTTCCATTCCTGCTGTTGCTTCCTTTACTTCCTGTCGATGCTCTATTTATTTCTTGTTTTTGCTCTATTTGCTTTCCGTTTTCCTTTTCTGACCGTGAGACTTCTTCTTTCACGTCCATTCTTATGCTACTTATATCGTTCGTATAAGTAGCATACACCACAAGTCTACTTACACATTAAAAGACGAATGGATACTAAACCGTCGTTTATCCACGCTCAAACGAGACATGTATTTGCAAATTACTTTTTTGCCTTGAAATCATAGTGGGTATTTAAAACTTGTGCTATATTTTTGATAAAATATTATAAATGATTTTCACGTGAGGTCACTAAATAAACGAGTTTCAACATTTCAGACGACCTATTTGTATGCTTCCGAAATCTGTGTTATAATTCTAAAACTAAGTAAAAATACATTTACAAGCAATCTTACCAAAATGCTTCTGACAAAGTGAAATTTTTTAAACGGGGCCATTTGTGATCCAATTCTGGTCTCAATGGCTGCAATAAAATTAAGTTTTTTGTAGGTTAGGTATATCTCAACAATTTTTCGATCAAAGTGCAATGTCATTGAAATAGAACAGTCCCTGTTCAAAATACATTTTTCACACTTCGTCAGGAAAGCTGAAATTCTTTTTAGATTGTGCTTATTGTGAATATTCACAGTTACCAACACTCACCTACGTTATCAGTTCAAACAATGTTGAAATTGAAAATGTGCCATTTTGAACGAAACAGTAATCAACAGTAATCAACAATGTTTCATGTTTTGAAAATGCTTATATTTAAACAACATTCAAATGAAGCTGATTCAATGTATTTTAACAAACAAATAGTTAATTGATGATTTTCTCCTTTCATTTACTAATCCTTCATGTCGATAATATGAGTCTTATCAAAATTTAAAATGATATATGATTTGCGTTTTAAGATGAATGTAGAAGCCTATGATTTAACCAGTGAATACTGTTTCAATAAAAAATTTTTTTTGGTCATTGAGCTGTCACATATACGGAATGCAAAGGAATAACAGTCAGAGATGAATTATTTCTCAAAATTCTATTTCTTATTTTATTATGTCATGGAACTACTTCACCAGAACAAGTCAATATGGCGTTCTTCCAACTAGTCAATAATTGTATACTCCCTATAGTTATCGGTTAGTGACAAAATGGTCAATGACGTTTCAAACTCTTTATGAACATGTTGAGTCAAATGATATCGTTCATTATTCATAATAATGCTACTCACTGTCTAAAGGCTGAATTTGTGAATCATAATTATGGTATTCTTATTGATCTCAACCTTCCCAACAGTGTAGTACGCTCACATGAGCGAGCAAACAGAAAAGTAATATGATTGTTCAATGTGAAGTTACTTGATTACTGTACAATTAACTCCGATTGTTCGTGTTTAGAAAGATAAATATTATTAGTGATTATATCACTGTAATTCAACTGATTTGTTTATTCATGCGTTTGAGGTTGACTATAGAGTCAATCACAAATGTTGATAAATGAAACATAATAAAAGGCAAATACTGCATTGAACTCACATCTAGAAGTGTCAAATTGAATTTTTCTGACGCCGTGCAATTCGGGGTTATGTCCGGATAAATTTGAGGCCTGCAAACAGAAAATCGAACAGCAATTAGTTTGCAAACGTAAAACTCGGTTGTATGGTTGTCGGCTCAGTATTAGGTTCTCCAAAAATGTTGTTTCATTCAAGTGTGTCTTACGTGATACACATGCGCCAACTTAACCAGTCATGATTTCCCTACTGAATGAATTAACTGTCGAATTCACGTATTTTTGAATGTTTCATGAAAAGCAAAAATAAATGATTCATAGGTATCCTAAAAAATCCCCAGTGTGTGAACTTAAATCATTCAATAGCTTTTTTATTATGCAGTTTATACATATACATATGAATTCTAAAGTGTTAGTTTCATTTTGGTTGATGAGTGCACGACACATAAGCTACTCATCTTTAGTTACCTAACGTAATACGGTTCCATCCAAGTTCACATGACTTCATAAAATATGCCACGTCATAAAACTCATTGACGTTCCAATTATTCACAACAAGTAGTGGCACCGAAATGCTTCTTCAGCTGTCGTTCTACATTTATTAATTGATTCATCTAAAGAGCTGACCACTCTCTACTCATCTACGCAATCAAAATGGGAAGGTTTCATTAAGGTTCTGATTCCTTTGTTCAATAAACAGATTTATCACTCAAATTCGTAGCATTGAATGCTGCAGAAACGTTTGTTTGATGAAACATCAAAATATTTTCTTACCATAGCCCATGAATCGTGAAAGATGTCAGTCCATCAGGTATCGGGCGCTTAATACGAAGATAAAAAAAATATGGAAAGATCTTATTCAATCGTAGTATCGAGTGAACGTTTCGAAACTTGTAACAAGTGTGCTAACATTTCATGTGAAATCACAGTTCATCTCCTGTATAATTAGGATCGTAGTATCCTCAAAATCGTACCTCACCTATAATATATACGCTGTTGCGCATGCATGAATTTTGAATCATCAGGTTGTGAATCACAAAGTAATTGAATATTAATTGTAAAGATTAAGTTTGATTACAGTAATATCGGCCTCGTGTAATTTACAAATTTGATTTCCGCACAAATCACGTGGTATTATTTCATCCTTAGCTGTATTCAGCGATATTCACAACCAAAATCAAATGTCTTACTACTATAAAATGAACTGTATTGTGTAACATGATCTGATAAAAGTGAATTCAATTCAACTATCAATCATAAATAAAATAAAGCAACCATTTCAGCGATATAATTTAGATGGTTTTAATGAAAGAAACATTACTATCATTGTATAACAATATGTTGGAGGCCAGACTAAGCCAAATTGGAGGTAATCCCAAGTAATGTTTTGCGTTCCAACAATCACTACTGTAGTGCATGCATGAACAATCAAACAAACGAGTCTAAAATTATTAAATGAAGAAAAATCATGATAAGTATTTACAAAATCATCTGAAATTCAAAATCCATACAAAAGTTATTTGATGTTTAAGATATTTACACATCCAGAATCAAAGTCTAATCATGTTTGTGAATAAGATATTCCTTTATTCAAATATATGCTATTGTTTGAAATGACAGTATTTTCAATGACATCATTCAGTTCGAATTAATATAACCATCTTATGAAATACATATTCACATATGAGTTCAGGTATAAACTTTTCTCGGTAATCTAGGATAAAGAAACACAAGCAATTTCATTTATCAGTTCAGAGGCAAATCGAATATCCACTTACGATGTGCGCATTGCCAACCAACAAATAATATTGTCAATGGAAATACAACAGCATATTTGGATTCTAAATGACAGAAATTACAATTTTATATGGATTTATATATATATATATATATATATATATATATATATATATATATATATATACTTGAATAAATCCAAGTTTCATCTAATCACGTAAGTAGGAGGGGTCAGAGTTAACAGTGACGTGTGGTACATACACACAATCGCTCAGTGTTCATTATGAGTGAATAACTACACTTATACAATATAATGGTCATTTCATGGCGACATGATCATTCTGTACACGTTTTTACGTTTTCTCATTCTACAATGTAGTCGAACCAAACATCTAGTTAAAAATATTCAGCAGGTGCAGTACAAAATCAGGAATTGTTTGTTGAAAATAATATTTATGTTTGAATAAAAATTAAATGAGTGTGAGAAAGAATCAGAAAGAAATAGATTTTGTAGATCTGAAGATTAGTATTCTTAGGCAGTAAACTGCGCTTTTTTGCATTTTCGGGCTAGCCGATTGACGTTAGATCAAAGTATCGTAAGTAAGTGCTCAACAACTACTTCGTGATCAGGTTCACCGATATACGCAATCTCTGTTAAGTTCGCTTTCTGACTTACCGATTCTGTGATGATTGATTTTTTATATTTTTAAAAAATTCCTACCTTGTACATACTGATAACCGCTATTAGATAACGACGAGAGGTGTATACATCGATAAAGAATTGAAGACATTTGTGATTGCTTCTCAATAACCTCAAAATCACAGGCATTCGAAGCGAGAGTGAAATGATACAGGAGTACCAAACAACATAATAATTACCAGATGGTTAATAATGTTTTTGAAAAATGACGGCCTTCACAGTAAACTGCTAACCAGAACAATTTCTGCTCTAACCTTCGTTAATGAAAAGTCCATTTTTTGCTGATCAAAAACATTAGGCTTTTCTCGATTACAGAAACTTCATTTCAAGTTAATCTATTGGATGAAATGCCAGATGACCATATATTCTGTGCGTAGATGTCGTAGTAATTCTTGTAAACGTTATATGCAACGATTTTACTTCTATCATCACTTGATTCGGCTACTCGAAACAATATATAATGAACATGTGTATAAAGGTGAGAAAAACTGTAAACAAAAAATTGTATAATATTCTTCACGATAAGTATTCGCGAAGAACCCTCAATGGATTTCGGTAATGATGCTAATCGTTAGTTGATAATAAGAATTCTTACGGTGAACCAGCAGTTCAAAATTTAAGATTCTCAAGGAAGTATTAGATAACTGGTTCTGGTAAACACCATATTAAAGAAAGCTTTTCTTTTACCACATCAGTCTGTTACAATGAGTACATGCAATTATAACATGAAAAAGAGCATCACAATGTACATCAGTCCATCATTGTCATGTCGTAGGATGAAACTGTAGATCAAACTCCCATAGGACTGGAAGAATGACTGTCACCTTTAAATGTAATATCAATAATCAGCAGCGAGAAATGTTTCGCTCAGTTACTTCAAATACATCTTGTTACATGTCAAATCAGCATCCACTTAGGAATTCACATTCATTATATTCGGTTTAATGTAAGTAAATGTAAGCTAAAGTGATTGAACCGATGACACTGAAAACAGCACAAACGACCTGCAAATTAGATCATTTACTAATATTAACTATTTGCTGTTGTACGGATCCTGATGGGATCCCAGAAAACTTAAATGTAATGCACATCATTCAACTTCTAAACGCCAACTAGTAATTTTACATGATGTACGATGGTTGCGATTGACTATAACTCTGCTGTTAACCAAGATTATAATTTCATCAATTTTAAATCTTCTACTTAGCGTTAAAAATATCATGTCAAATGTGAAAATGTGAATGCGCATAGCTGATATATCTTACTCCTTACAAAATTGAGGAAATGAATAATCAACTGGCTAAGAGGGCTTTGCAGCTTATATTCGTTATTTATCACAAACAAATCCTCGATTACATTATATATTGTTATGTCATATTGACATCAATGACCAACACAGTCATAATGGCCGATTCTTTTGAGAGTGGTTTGTATTGAAGTTTAAAACGAACGTTTAACTGCCATATTTTCTAACGCAAGTTCATATGATCGAACATCCATCTCATTAGGGTCACATCAGCATTCACGTTTCGTGATAATTATACAACTGTTAGCTTGCTTGCTGATCTATCCGTTTCCACTCGTATTTTTTTATGATACCTCCTACAAACATTGGTGAGTGCGACACGTTATAATTCACGTTTTCAATATTTTATGGATTCTGTCGTATAAAAAAACGAAACACAATTATATCATATATTGATTCTTGCTTAACAATACGAAAATATACTCGTCACGAAATAAAATTGTTGTACAAGAAGCATGTCAGTAAACAGACCACAACGATTCGTCACAAACTCTTACACATTGTTTGTCAAGGTTTTCGAACGTTTACAATAAATATGATTCAGTGTCTGAAAGCAGATTTCCACTGGATCATCGACAAGAACGGTTTGATGGAGCCAAATATTCAAAAAATAACCTCATATGGGACGACTTCACAGTAAAAGCCCTGAAAGTTTTTTTTTCAGGAATGAATCGGGATGAAACCTATCCAGCATAACGCATCTGTGACCCAGACGAAGAGGAATGTAATGTACGTTATGTACCTTTGAAATCAAAGGGATAGAAAGAAAGAGCGGACCAATTCTCTGTGACGTAGATAATACAGTTGTTATTCTAGACATAATTCATAACGCCTGCTTAAATAATTATAAATTCTTCGAACATTAAACAAAATAAAAGGTATACATCATTGGGAATTTAGGATTTCAGATGTGTTTCAGGTGAATAGAAAAGACGTTGAAGTGGCTAGATGCTAACACATTGATTCTGATGGTCTGAAAATTATGTCGAAGGTCCAAAAAACTTGGACAACTATGTATTGTTAAAGTCTATATTTTAGTTTTAGCTCAGAATCTGACAACTATCTCATTCAATGAGTGTCTGAATTAGTAAGTCGTAGGTTGTTCTGGAAAAATATTGATGTTCGCGTATTTCGAATTCGCCTGACTATGGAATCAACTTCATTCATACAGATAAGATAGAGAGATATAATATACACTACACTACTAAACTGACGATAACTGAGAAGATCGAACCAATTATTACACGTAGGCCAAGACAAATATACCACATCCCATCTAAGTTATCAACTCACTTGCGTGTGTGGATAGATGAAAAGCGGAGAATAATCATGTTTAAGATAAAGTGCAATGCATCACTTTATCAATTTCGTTTGAAATCAGTTGAAATCAGATGAATCAATGAACGTTAAACAAACACATAATGGTGAGGTGAAATAGTTGGCGATATGATGACCTCCGAGATATCTTTTAGAAAGATAAAGGACGAATTCTGAGACTTGTGAAATAATTGGCTTTTCGACAATTTAAACCATCCTTATGAGGATATAAAATGTTTGTTTTTAAGCTACTGGCTTACAACATTGATCAGTATCAACTAAACATTTATTGTGGTCGCCAACGATTTATAGCTACAAATTCCAAATCTGAAGGCAATTCATCACTAGAAAATATGTGTCCACATGCAACATTTAAACATACGCCTAACCTCCATCGAAGACTTTCCATATATTGGAAACAATTTGATACAAGTGCACTTAAGTGCTCACAAAATCACCATTTCAAGATTTCTCATATTCAGGGACACATCAGCCCTTTTACATCGAAAAAAAAATTATAGTCACATACAAAAACGTAATCAAAAGAATTACTCTGCAATAATTCGAATATCATGTATATATTCGGCGACTCGAAATTATTATGAAAGCATAAGGGACGCAAAAATCAATACACTGCAAAGCTCACAATGGAAATAGGATAATCACAAATAAATAAAAGTATCAACAATCAGAATTCAGTTTAACCACATCGCGCAAACAGGATTGTCCCGAGCATGTACTACTACAACGCGAAACATGCGGAGCGATAATTCTATGTTAAATCTTCACAAAGAACCAAGTTATTATTTGGTGCAAACTGTATCTGTCTTATTGTTATGATGACTTCGGTGAAGGAATGTACAAGCTTATTTATTATTGACATAATTCGCGACAATGTGGATTGTGATTCCACAGAAACAAACAACAGTTCGTAGGTGATTATTCAAACACAGAGTGTTCACGAGGTAGAACATGATTCAAGCTATCACTTCAACTGAAATATACTGCATGAACCAATGCCACATTAACATTCACAACTCTTCAATTATCTGCGCATTCTTATCTGAAACGAAATAGAATGTTGCTTCCACATTTACAAGTAGTTCATTTGCATCACAAATATTGTCAAAAATCAATATTCATCATCCGATTCATAATGTAGGTTGGTTACGATTCAAGCATTCATAACCGTGAGATCTATTTGAGTTCAGTAATTCCTACCGACCTCGCAAATATTCTATAACCGGAGAGCAGAGATGTCACATTTCACTAGCATTGTGATGCAGCTCTGATACAAATAGAATACTGAATGAAACTTCTACTATTTGTCGTTACATGTATCTGTCGAATGCGAAGATAATCCAACGTTTATCTGAAAAAGTGATCAGCCGTCTGTGACGTGATTTCAGTTCGCTCACCATCTGATAAATTGGCCATTGTCTATCACAAGTTAACCTATATAGTGTTCGAATATGGCTATGAAATATTGATATACGAATACGTGCAATTCGTAGGCTATCCTGATACAAAATATCTCAAATTTACTTGATCTGAATACTCCATAATCCTTGATTCTACTGTGTACAATCTAATTTATTATTGTCATAATTCGCGACATTGCGAATTATGATTCCACAGAAACATGCAACGCTTCGTATATGATTTTCCAAATACAGATTCCTCACGAGGTACATACGGAGCGTACTTTGAAGATTGTTCCTTTTATTCACGTTTTTATCTTTTTCGTTTTCCGATAGTTTTACTCTAGTGCACCGTGACTTACAAAGTCATCTCCTACAACCACTCCCCAGTTATTCTTGTTTTGGTAATTTTCGATGTTGTTTTGGCTTCCAAATTTCGAATAGACTTTGTGCTCATAACGAAATTTCGCTAACAAATCACTCCACAAACATGTCACGTTTATCCGAAAAACACTTGACTTCACCTGTTGTATAACACACCTGTAAAAGATCCAAATACGCTACTAAATTCTATGAAATCAAACATTAGTATAGTGCTCCATCCGTATCTCATTCTGATCTACCAACTGGCTAAATGGAATGTTACCGTGAACTTGAAAACGCTATTTTCTACCTTGTATCACGCTCGTTGATATAAATACAACTAACCTCCCGCTTGACTCGACACTATCCACTACTACTTGTGTTTCATCTGAAATAGATTCTCGTGAGCACTTGTTAGAAAGTGTGGCTGGTCTTAAACACATGACGAGCCCGCAAGCGCATCTAGATTATAGTTATTTAAAAAATATCCCTAGTCGTTTTGCTATAGGAAATTCCATACTGTTCTTCTGGACTGTTTTCTCTCTGATGTGTTAATTACTTCGGATGACTTTACGGAGACTGAGCAATCACGAACCACTTGTAGCAAGTCTGGGCACTATCCTATTCACCTTAACAACTGCGATCTGAACTCCAAGTCATTCGCCACTGATAATTCTAAGGACACCTCAAGTGCAATAGATATCAACCAAACCATTCAAGATTAACTACCTTACAAATACCTGATCAGTGTTGCAGAAAATCCTGATATCGAAATCATTAAAAAAACCGAAATCGTATTTGACCATATGTACTCTAGGGTGTTAAAAATACTTCAGTGCATGAGGAATGCCATTGTTTATAACGTACGTGACAGTGCCAGCCTAAAAGTTTGATAAAGACACTCTTCTTAAAAATGTGTATTGTCTCACTCTTGGTGTGTAGCACGCAGGCTACGAAAAGTTTAAACTAAATTTTACTGTCACATTCTTCTTTAATTTAGTACTGTCAAGGAAGCCAACCACTTCATTACCGTTCAGTCAATTCTAAGACGCATTCCACTATTTAGGAGGTTAAGAATTAACCGGGATAGGACCACGACACAACGCCGTATTATCAATGGCCTTCGTACTATTCACTTGTAACAGTTACAATCAGGAATCTCACATTAACCCTAAAATACCTTCCTCCACTCATCCTTAAACGGAGAACAGATCTAAAGTAACTATTAGTCCAAAAAACCTGTGACCTGGATAAATGTGCGGCATTTTGTCCCGTAGTCAAAATCCCATCTACATGTAAACCACAACTCAATCGCACTTCTGTAATATATAAACATTGTACTAAAGATAAAACGACAGACCCAGTGCTTATAAATTCCCACACGAAACGTTCTTGATAGGTTCGCCAAATAATATGCTTGAGGCTATTCAAGTTTACCTTAGTCCACAAACGCGAACGAGACAATAAACAGCGTCCTGGTAGGCTACCTTGAATCAGCGGTTGAAGTGAAAAAACTTTAGAGCGTACAAAGTATATTCTACAAACACCCCGTAATCACAGTACAATCAGGCATACAACTCTCGTTTTTTTATACAACATAGAAACGTCCTTGAGACAGTTAAGAAAACAGTACACTAAAATACACAGCAGCCAATCACAGCCGTGGATTTTCCTGGTGTGAACTGAAATCTCCAGGTCAACTGATCATCACATGCTGGCAAACGTGAGAATCAAAATAAGGCATTATCAAGCGAATTTTGGTGATCTAACATCCTTAACAGTTCTACTCGCCCTAACCGTCATTTTTCAGTACTTAGCGTACCTAATAAACAACAATGCGTGCCCCCTAACTCTCCTATTCGTGACGCTACCATTCTTTCGAAATTAAACCCTAGGACTCCTCAAAATACGGACACTCATTAAATAAATAACTTTCTAAACTCTGACCTTAGGCGCCTCCCAGCTTCTAACACAAAGTCTTTACTTTTGACTGTGTACAAAAAGACTAGGATTCCTAGAGTTGGTTTAGGTTAGTCATAACACTAACCTGCTTGCGTATCCATCTAATGTTCCTAGACACCACCGTAGCCGAAACACCTTTCACAATGCTTCAGTCTCTCAAAAACATGTTTCTAACCCTTTTTTAAAGCTAACCCCCTCAACAGAGTTATTTTACTACCTCCAGATGTTGGGGGTGATATTTCTTTTTCCTTCTAGCCATGCTCTGGATTCTGTGATGTAATGGGTGACAACCAAATTATTGCCACTATCAGCCCTTTCTAGCTCTAATACTTTTATGTCTGGTCCTTTTCACCATCCACCTTTCAAATTGTTCAAAGATTTGACTTACTCCACTATACCTAATACAATGAACTTACGGAGCATTCCACCCTTATGCCCCCTAGCGACTTCCTCATTTGTTCTTTGAGGGTCATCAGTTAACTCTGACGAACATCACTTTTCATATCCTACCTCACATGCTTCTCTCACCATGCCTGTCTCTGAATGCCTTTCTCCCTATAACGATATCACTCACAAATCAACTGGTCATAACAATCAAGCCTATATTCCTACTTCCAGCCCTTCCTCAGAACACACAACATACAATCCTCCAGATTCCTATCGTGCATCTCTGAAAGACGAGTATTCATCCTACGTAAAACTAGTGCTAAATAATTCTCGATCTGTTATCAATAAGATTACCTACTTACGCTCTCTGGTAATTATAAACAATCCTTCTGTTGTCCTGATTACTGAAAGCTGGTTGTCCTCCGATATCCCTGACTCATACCTTCTAATAATAATAGGCGAACGAGGATCTAAAAAGAGTGGTGGTTGCCTCATCTGTGTATCTACAGACATCAAAGCGGAAATGCCTTATGATACTGTTCTTATACAGTGCCTGATTCGATATGGCTGACTGTGCACGCCCATGAATGTAAAATACTGGTTGGATGCATATATCGAGCTCTAAACACCCATCGATCGATTGACGCTGCTATTGATGTGTGTCGCTTGTGAGGGCTGCCTGTCTCAAACTCACCTGCAAAATTATTTGTGGTGACTTCAACCTTCCTGGAGTCAGCTGGCAGACACATTCCGGTCTACTTCGCTTTGATAGCTTACTTGGTCCCCTAGACGCACATGGTTGGCAACAACATGTGCACCAGCCTACTAGAAACCACAACATTCAGGATTCGGTATTTTGTCACGATGTCACCCAAACATCTGTGGCTGTCTGCGAATTGTTTCACAACCGTAACCATAAAATTGTCCTCTGTACCCTTCCGTTTAACGCTATCTGTAACAAATATATAACAGTAAACCGTTCTTTATACAGAGACTTTGAACATGTTGACTGAGACAGCTTTCAGTTTCCTACTGAGCACTCCGAGTGTACTGCTTTTTTTCTTGTCTTGCATTACATATATTCAACGTCACCACTAAATCTGCTCTGGACACTACTATCCCACTCAAAACGTCTTTCAAAACAGTTACTCAATTTATCATCTATAAAGCTAGGGCTAAACTACGTCAACTAAAACAGGCATATTGCAAATCTAAGGACTTCAGCATCCTGTACCAAATTTACGCTATTCTTGAAGGTGTGAAGTATGAACATGAAGTGCGTAAGCAAATCGAAAAAAATGATGCTCTCGCTACTGTGTGTAAGTCCCAAAACCTCTGTCGTTTGCTAAACAAACGAATGGAAAAGGACTTATCGCGAAATTCATTCTGTGCTACAAAATGGACAGACTTATTTTGACGAAGCTGTTATTTGCGAACTGTTTTCTATGTGGTTCTCCCTCCATATGAACACATCTACTACCCCTGATACTAACATTAACTGTAGCAGTAGGCAAATTTTTTTTACCATCAAAATTGATCTTAACAATATTCAAGCCGCAAACGCAATGGCAGTTGTGGCGCGGATGAGATACCTTACATACTTTTTAAAATGGCAGGACCGAACTTTTCCACGCTTTTTCTTAAAATTTCACCCTATCCCTTGAGTCTGGTACAGTCCCCGAATCGTGAAATTTGACTCATATTGTCCCAGTGCATGAATCTAGACCAAAAGATTTAATCCAAAATTACATACCGGTTAATATCACCCCAGTAATATCACGTGTGATGGAGAAACTGATAAAAGATCAACTGTATGATCACTTACTCAGGGAGGGACTCGTTGACCCCTAACAACATGCCTAATTAGAACTAGGTCATGTAACACATGTGTGTTAGATATCTTTTATTAGGTTACCAGCATACGCGATCGAAAGCAACTAGTAATACTGTTATATTTCGATATAAAAAGGCTTCGATATGGTACCTCACAATCTCTTAATAAACAGAGTTCAATCCGTCGAGATTACTGGCCACCTCTTGCAATGGATTAGGTCATCTTTCACAGATAGATTTAAGATTACTAAAATCACCCCACATACATCTACATCTCGACTAATTACCGGTAGTGATGTGCAGGGCAGTTATTTGGGTCCACTGGCTTTCAAAATCTACATCAACAGCATATGCAGTTGTTTCAACACTGGTAAAACCTACCTCTGTGCAAATGACCTGGGAGTGATTTATCAAACTAGCAAATCTGCACATACTCTAAACACAATGAACCCAGTGCTGCATCTTTCCAGTTATTTTTACCCTCTCAAGTAGCATTATATTTTGCTGGTTGAATATAAATCTCCTTAGTTTTTATATGAAATAGACAGGTTACTCCACTCACTGGGTCGTTTGACACTGTTTAGCTGTAAACTGGTTAATTAGAACGCACTTTAATCTACTGTGCACAATTATATCAACACTTGCAACTGTGTGAGTTTCATATTGCCTATTTTCAATTATAATGATCTGACGTACACGCCATTGACTTAAATAGATCCGTTAGTGTTATTTATTGCTCCACTGTTAACTGTAAAACTCTTTATATCCCCTGCTAAGCTAGTTATGTACATCTCCCCACTACATTCTAAATGCTTATTTCTTATTTGAGAATCATTACCACTTCTCCATAACTGTTTATTGCATCGCATGGATGCCTACCAATAGTTCATAAGTTGTAACAGTCAGACACGTTTGTGAAAGGAACTTGCAGATATAGTGTTTCTCAACAGGATGTGAGATATAGAGCATCAAGTAGAACATACAGTAGTTTCTTTTAAACATTTAACGTAAGCTGAACAACACAAAAGGAAGGAGGGTAGAGTTACCGACCAGCAAACATTGATGGTGCGGGCGATGACTTAAAACCATCCATGTTTGTGGGGCAGAACATTTTGTTTCCTTTCGTCTCTTTTGATTATGAGACGACTAATCAGTAACGCTGAGGTTGCTTTTATACGCTTGCCACTCCTGTGGTTCATGTTTCCAAAATTATACTGAGGTCGCTATTCTGTCGAGACACTCGCAAAAATCTTACTAAGGCGCTTACAGTATGACTTAGAGGTTGGCATTCAATAATAATAAATAAGAAAACAGTTAGACAGTGAGAACTTTTATTCATCAATATTTTCCTTTTACAATATCTACTATTTCGATTTCAACGAACATAAATCTAGCTTCTTGCTTCGACTTCTCTTCTATCCACCTGTCTCTGCACAACTCTTCCGTCCTTCTTGCTGTACTCCTTTATCTGTAGGTTACATTCCTATATTCCTAATAATCACATTATTTTAGTGGCTAGTATGAATTTAAACGCGACGTACCACTGTGTTGACAACCTCACCACAACAGGTGAGTCTCTGCTTTGGTTATATATATACGCTTGCCACACTGCTGCTTTCTTCTCTCTCTCTTTTCTTCTTTTCTGAACATCATTCGCAGGTGAGAATTCCTGTAAACTCTAGTGTACATGCATAATATGTGCCTGGCTGTGTGGATCACAGCTGGTATCAAGCAAGTACCGAATGATCTTTACCAACGTATTCACTATTGATAATAGCAAATCGCCAAAAGAACCTATTATGCACCATCATTATTTATAGAATAATAATGATAATGAACACGTAAATTCGAATACATATAAACATGCTTTGATTTGTTCGGACTGTCGGTTCAGTATCTCTCAATGATTTCTCTAACACTTCATTCCATCCGAAGCATTTGAATGTGCATTGTAGACTTCCACTAACTTCGACGAATAACTTCTCGTCAAGTTCCGCAGAAATATAACAGAGTTGTCAAAGCGGACATTGGGAATTCGAAGCTCAGATGATGTTTGATAAATAAGGAGAGAAAAGATTTCCAGTTTTCAAACTTATTATCACTCTGTCATCTGCAGTAACTACTGTCCATAATGTTTCCAACACTTAAGGAACTTTAGATGAAAAAATGTGACTAACGCAATGTGGTGGCACACAGATAGCTTCCGAGCTTGTCAGTCCCTCGAACATCCATTGGCGCAAAATTTAACAAAGTTTATGTTACATCAGAAGAAACATTGCACCTGCAGCAAAATCCATTCAACTTCCATTCACTAATGCAGAATTTCTATTGACAGACTGCGTTCACTTGAAATGAGACGATGTAAACGGAAGAGCACAGTTTGACGAATTAGCTGCTGTTTCATTAACAATCGCAAGTAAACCACTCTGGTGGTCGAATTTGGCCATGGAATAATGATGGTCAAATACATGCAATTCGTAGGCTATCCTTACACAGAATAAATTGAAAAATACTTGCTCTAACTTACACTGCCAAGCTCACAATGTAAATAGGATAATCACAAATAAATAAAAGTATCAACAATCAGAATTCAGTTTAACCACATCGCGCAAACAGGATTGTCCCGAGCATGTACTACTACAACGCGAAACATGCGGAGCGATAATTCTATGTTAAATCTTCACAAAGAACCAAGTTATTATTTGGTGCAAACTGTATCTGTCTTATTGTTATGATGACTTCGGTGAAGGAATGTACAAGCTTATTTATTATTGACATAATTCGCGACAATGTGGATTGTGATTCCACAGAAACAAACAACAGTTCGTAGGTGATTATTCAAACACAGAGTGTTCACGAGGTAGAACATGATTCAAGCTATCACTTCAACTGAAATATACTGCATGAACCAATGCCACATTAACATTCACAACTTTTCAATTATCTGCGCATTCTTATCTGAAACGAAATAGAATGTTGCTTCCACATTTACAAGTAGTTCATTTGCATCACAAATATTGTCAAAAATCAATATTCATCATCCGATTCATAATGTAGGTTGGCTGCGATTTAAGACGATGTGAACGGAGGAGCACAATTTGACGGTTTATCTGCTGTTTCATTGTCATTTGCAAGTGAACCTTTTTAATGTTGAAATATGGCCTTGGAATTATGATGGTTGATTTTTTCCGAAAATTATCTGAATTTTTATATGAGAGCGCATTCAAAATCATATTCTAATCGTATTCGTTCATAACCTAATCATTTTATCGTAAATTTTTATTGATTTTAAACAATGGTATTTCGGATTGCATGATTCATTTGGAAATTATACACGTAGAATATTGTATATATATTCATATATGAGTTGAGTCATAAACGTTTCCCTGTAACCTGTGACATCGAAAACATAATCGATTTCATTTATCATATCAAAGATAAATTTAATATCGACTTACGATGTGCGCATCGACAACCAAAAATGCTATTGTCAATGGAAATCGAACAGCATATTTGGATTCTCAATGACAAAAATTACAACTTTATATATATATATATATATATATATATATATATATATATATATATGTTTATATATATAAATGACAACACTGAACTGACGGCGGAATGTACAATACACAAAATTTTAATTACCTTTGAACAGATAGAGTCTTCTCTGGGACGTCAAGGAAAACGATATGCAAAGTTCCTGGAACGTATGTTGGAGATGATAATGCAACAAGTGAATCTGAATCACAGAGGTTTTACCGATGATTTATATCATCCGCATACAGACGCGGTAATTAATTTCATTCATTTATTTCATTTAAATGGCCTATCTGGCTTGACTTTCGAGTCTTGGTTCAAGAAGTATGAGGATTCAATCAAGATCGACTTCAACAAAACAGATGACGCCGACAAAGTCAGAATCGTTCGAGAAATCTCGGCACAACCGAACAAGAACGGTGAAGTCATTTCATCCTTCTAAAGAATTCAGGTGATTTCTCTCTTGATGCTACAATCAAAACGCTGTCGCACGTTTACGCTGAACAGTCATCTCTTTTTAATACTCGTTATTAATGCCTAAATATAACTAAGGCAACTGCAGATGACTGAGTGAAACACGACGGCCTAGTAAATCGTGAATGCGAACGATTTAAACTATCATCTATGACGGAAGACGAGTTTAAGTGCCTTGTGTTTGTGTGCAGCTTACAATCTACCGAAGATGCTGATATAAGAACCATGATCTTATGCAAATTTGAGCGGTGCACAAATATGTCGCTAAAAGCATAAACTACAGAAAGTCCGAAATTAGTAAATTTGAAGCATGAGAATTCCATGGGCGAAAACAATAGCCGACCAACATACGTGCATGCTGTTTGTGAAAAGAAAGATTCCAGCTCATTAAAGCATCACAAGAGCACAGACAACTAGCCCTCATCTGCATGTTGTTTGTCATGTGGAGGCTGGCATTTCAAGAATTATGACCATACAAAGAATATGTCTGCACTTACTGTCACAAAAAGGCCTAAAAGAAACCCAAGTTAGGAAAAAAACTCGCAACCTCAATCCATGAAATTCTATTGCAAGAAATACAAATATGGCAAGACAATAAACAAAGTACAGGTGTCTCATGACCAGACTAGAACTCACCACAGAAAAGAATATGTGACATTTGATATGAATACACACTGTGTCCGACTTCAAGTTGGCACAGTATCTTACATGATTCTTATCAGTCCAAAATTTAGGGAGAAATGTGGACGACCTACAGTTCACCAAACGAGGCAACTAGCACACAGCGCATCTGGTGACAATCTAAATATCGTTAGGGAAATTTTGTGCACTGATTAAAAAAATGAGGCAACAACGAGTGCAACTCTGTACTTAACTACGAACCCAGACCTTGATTTATTGGGGTTAGATCTGATAGATGCAATAAAATTTGTAGACCATCCTATAAACAATATCTGCACCCGAGTTAGATTCAGAATCAAGTCTGAGAAATGCCATCACAAAAAGGCTTCACGACGTATTTTCAGAAGCTTTGGGCGAATTTTCGAAAGCACTAAAGCACCACTTACTCTGAAGTCAAAAGCTATTCCTGTTTTTTGACCAAAAATACCTGTACCTTATGCTTTAATCCCAGTAGGTGAACAGGAACTGGTACGACTTCAAGAAATGGGTTTTATGGAACCTAAGAGTTTCTCCGAATGGGCTGCACTGATTGTTGTGGTCAAGATGTTATTCGGCAGTGCCCGTCTATGTTCTGATTACTCTACTGGACTAAATGATGCTCTAGAACCCCACCAGTAACCCCTGCATATACCTGAGGAGGCAAGGTGTGTGCGGTACTGGATTTATCGGTAGCTTATTTACAGATTCTCGACGCTGAAGAAACTAATGACCTGCGTATTATAAACACTCATAAGTGCCTATCCCGATATAGTCGGTTACATTTCGGAGTCAAAACCGCGCCATCCATGTTTCAACAGGTGATGTATATTATGCCACATGATCTCTCTGGGGTTGCAGCTTACCTGGATGACATAATAATTACGGGAGTAGATAGAATAGACTTAAAAAACATGCTCGATTACTTGCTATCAAGAAAAGCTGAAGATGGATTTCGGCTTCAGGGGAAAAATGCGACTTTTGCATTCAGAGTGTACGCTACCTCGATTTTATTATCGATGAAGACGGGAAAAAAGCAGATCCAGAAAACACTCAGGCTTTGAAAGCAATGCCGAGACCATCAGATGTTCCCACACTTCGATCCTTTTTGCGGCTCGTTAGTCATTATGGAGCTTTCATCTTCCTCCTTCATCGTCTAAGTGCCCCATAAAACAGTCTATTAACAAAGAACGTTTAGTGGTGTTGGTCTAAAAGTTGTCAAACTGCTTGCGAGAAGATTGAAAACTGGTAGTCTTGGATCTGTCGTTAACACACTATGACATCCCTTCCCATTGTAATAGCGGCATATGCTAAAAACAACGACATTGGAGCAAGCGATTTGCATATCATACCTGATGGATCAGAGAAGGCAATCTCACATACAGCAAGGTCTTTAACAACAACAGAACGTAACTATAGTCAGATTGAGAAGGAAGCATTGTCAATTATTTTCGCCCTAAGAAAATTCCATAAAATGATATTTGGACGAGGCTTCACACTCTTAACTGACCACCAAACGACGCTAGCCATATTTGGGTCCAAAAAAGGGACAACAGTCTATACAGCAACAGATCGCAACGATAGGGAACCACAATTATTTGGTTACGACTTCAAAATTAGGTATCAACCTACCACTGCTTTCGAAAAAGCTGGCGCTTTGTCGAGGCTCTTTGGTTCTCAGGCGAATCCGGAAGAAGATACTTTGGTGGCAGCGATTGAATCAGAAGTACATTGAGTGTTGGAAGACGCAGTAGATGGTGCACCAGTTACATCCATAAATAATAAAGAAGCTACAAGAAATGACAAAATACTAAAAGAATTTCAGTGTTATCTCCTCTCGAATTGACCGAATCTCCGTCTACAAGGAGAACTGCAACGAGAAGGTAATATGTTTCTAATTATTGTAGATGCATATACAGAACGGCCAGAAATTTACAGCATGCCGAACTGTACAGCCACGGAGACTATTCACAATCTGTCCTCTTTATTCAGTTGTTTCGGAGTGCCAGAAACCTTGGTAACCGATAATGGATTATAGATGTTACTAACACAGTTATAATGGCCGATTCAATTAAGTTTGTTTGTATTGAAGTTTGAAAAATACGTTTCGATACCTTTGTGAGCTTTTTCACTGATCAACTCATATTCAATCGTATTTTCTTTACTGATAAATACTACAAACATTGATGAGTGCGTGACGTTATCATTCATGCTATCAATATGTTTTGGATTCTGTCATGTCACAAACCAGACACATAAATATATCTAATACCGATCTATGCTAAACGATATGAAAATTAGACTAGAGATAATATAAAATATATATTCTTCATAAAATAAAATCGTTGTACAATAAGCATGCCAGTTAACAGGATAAAGCGATTCGTCATAAACTCTTACACATTGACTGTCATTGTTTGAGCACTTATGATAAGAATATTAGTTAGTTTTTTAAAGCACATTTGCACCAGATCATCGCCAAGAACAGTTTGATGCAGCCACATTTTCTAGAAGCAGCCTCATATGAGACGACTTCACGGTGAAAGTCCTAAGTGTGGATATTCTGATGCAGCTTCATACTCTTAACTGACCGCAAATCGCTGGTGGCCATATTTGGGTCAAAAAAGAATCCCAGTCTATACAGCTAAAGATGGCAACGATGCATATATGAAATGGCCAGAAATATACAGCATGCCAAACTGTATTGCATCGAAAACTATTCAGAAGCTGTCTACCTTATTCAGATGTTTCGGAGTGCCAGAAACTTTGGTAACCGAAAATGAGTCACAGTTGTTGCGCACTCATTCAAGTGAATCTGCAGTTCAAACGGCAGAACGCACTTCAGTCCTCAACTTACCATCCCCAATCCAATAGACTAGCAGAACGCTTCCTCGACACATTCAAAAGAGCTTTACTGAAAGAGGGAGACGAGGGACGAACTAGCTAAGTAATCACTAGATTTTCAACGACTTCGAGAAGCACTTCAAACAATACGGTCCCAGATGGGAAGTCATCAGCCAAAGCAGTGTTTTGAGGATATATTCGAACTACTTTTAACGCGGAATAAAAATAAGCGCAGTTGTAACGTTGGCGATAAGGTGTTTCTAAAATCATATCATGGGCAAAATCGATTGGAACCGGGAACCGTTGTACAAAGACTAGGAATAGTTTTGTATCGGAAAGCAGGAGCTTTCGGAAGCAGTGTCAGACCCACGAATTAACTGCCAGAGGACAAAAGAGTGGTACGCTCGAGTGATAATCGCTTAAATCAACCGCTAGAGTTGATTACAGAATCGACAATTACACATTTGTCTCGTAATTCCGAAGAAAAAGTAAAGTTGGAGACAATAACTAGGAAAACCACTTAAGAATGGAACGCCGTCGCAACCCAGTCGTAAGACTACAAGTGGAACCATGAAAAAAAATCTTATCCCCGGAGAGCTGTTGGGATAGCCATCGAGAAGCCACCACGCACATAGTCGATTGACGAAATTATGGATTAAATGACAGAATATTTTGAGTGTAGTCCTTCGATGAACTATGTGAATAATCTTCAAATATATTAACGACAATATCGATTATGTATATAATTGTATATCTTCGCATGTTTCATGGTACATATTTGATTCCATTAATAAGAGATCTCCAATGTCTTCGTCTTCTTATTTTTTCATCGGAGGGAGTCTAATGTTCGGTGTTGTCATTTTTACGGCCGTTTAGCGTTCTTCAAAGAGAGAACATAAAATAAACACGCTTTGTTTTCTTCGGATTTATGGTCCAAAATCTCTCGATGATTTCTCTAACTTCAACGATAAACTTTTCGCAGGGTTACGCAAAGTTATAACACAGTTGTCAAACAGGAGATTGGGAATTTGAAGCTCAGATGATGATTGATAAATACGAAGAGAAAATATTTCCAGTTATAACAATAGTTATGATCCGATTTTCTTTAGTAACAGCTCTTCACAACGCTTCCAATAATCAAAGAACTTCAGATGAAAAGGGGTGACCAACGCAAATGTGATAGTGTGGTGTGTGCTACTTATACGAACGATATAAGTAGTTTAAGAATGAACGTGAAAGAAGATGTCTTACGGTCAGAAGATGAAAACGGAAAGCAAATAGAGCAAAAGCAAGAAAGATTTAGAGCACCGACAGGAAGTAAACGAAGCAACAGCAGGAATGGAGGAAGGCTGGAGCGTTGGAAGTCAGGACTCAAAGATGGTGTGCAAATGGAGTGTTCAATGTAATGTTATCGTTTTTAATTGACTAAGAGTGTAAATTAGCCATATACAATCTATTGAGCCTGCCACAGTCTTCTCAATTGGTGTCGCTGCCTCCACACAGGATGAAGATACCATGGCCTCGGGGGTTTGAAGACAGAGATGTAAGGAGCTTCTTGAAGGAGTTCGAGGCTGTGGCGTGGCTGGTCGGAGTCAAGGAACGGAAGGCGAAGGCGGTGGTGCTGGGGACTCTACTAAGAGGCAGGGCGAGAGCGGTGTACGATAGTGTGGAGGACGCTGACTGGAAGGCGGTGACGGAAAGGCTGCTGCAGAAGTTCCGAGAGGCGCGGCTGTCGGTGGACGGCGACCCACTCGTACTGGCCGTGGAGTTGACAAGATTGCTGCGCCGAGGTCTGCCGAATTTGGTTGAGGAGTCGCAGGCGCAGCTGCTAGCCTCGCAATTCATTGAAAGTGTGCCTGCAGAGATTGGCCAACAGTTGAGACTGGTGAACGCGGCACAACCAATGGACGTCACCGAGCTGGCGAAAGTAACAAGACAACTGATGAACTCAACAGTCGCCTCGGTGGCGTGTGAGAGACAGGCTGATGATGTCGTGAAGAAGATAGAAGAATTACAACGAGAGGTGGCAGCTTTACGAATAAAGGGTGAAAGAAATAATAAATGCTACATTTGCGGAGGAACCGGACATTGGAAGAGGAATTGCCCAACAAGACGAAGACGTGAATATTTTAGACCATACACAATTTGTTCTTTATGTCTTTCGAAACTGGGGGTTTCGGCATTAGTAGATAAGGGGGCGGTCTATGCGAGAGTAGGGATAAACGAGCGAGAGGTAGTTTGCCTGATTGATACAGGGGCGGCAGTTTCGCTAATAGACAAAGAGCGGTGTAGAGGTATCAGGTCGAGTGCATTAGTTGTTAACACCATCGGCGGCCACTCAAAAAGCTTCCGAGCTTCCCAGTAGCTCAAATGTATGTAGGAACTAATCTTATCAAAGTTTATGTTTGTTCAGAGAAAACATTGCACATTCAGCTGAATCCATTCAAATTAGATTCACCAATATAGGAATTCTATTGACAGACTGAGTTCACGTGAACTGATATGATTTAAACAAAAGTGTGCAATTTCACATATTAGAAATTTTTTCATCGTCTTTGTTTTCACGCTTTGTTATAACGATTCGTTGTTCTATATATTGCTAAATTAGTGAACATCACTTTGCTTTGAGAATAAATATTTTTTTTTCTAACTGTTTACCGCTTACAATGTTAGTCTAAATCATTTATTGGGCCTCAAATCGTTGAATAATCCTGTTGTTTTTCGACCGCAATATCACATACAGATTGAGGTTTATGTAAACTGTAACACCCAGGTTTACTCGTATGTTATTCTTACGTAACCTTACAGAAGTAAGTGAAGAAAAAATCACAGATATTACACAATTATACGAGTCCGAGAATATGGTAACAAGGATATTTACTGATCCTTGATTTCCAAGTCGTTGATCGGTCTCAATGGATAAAATAAAATTAATTTTCTTCTTATTTAGGCATACCTTGACAATTTTTCAAAGTGCAATGTCATTCAAATGTAAGTATTAACCTACCATGTCCAAAATACTTAGTTCCAAACCCGTCTGTTACGTTGAGATTCTCTTTCAACTGAACTGCAATTACAACTAGACTAATTACCAATATCATCATCCGTTTGATTCTTATTCTACATCATTCATTACCTTATTGATAGATAAGTAGTCTAGCTTTGTCTTGTTAATTATTATCCCAAATGTGTCATCGCTTTTTTGATGCTAAACTGTTACATCATAGAATGACAGTTCTTCCGCGCCCTAAAGCAATCATGATTATTTCGATTCGCTGATACTGCCTCGTGGGTTCCTATTTCTCGGCTTTTATAAGCCAAAACGAAACGGCTTTTCACTGGCCTAAAATCACGTTGGTTGTCTCTTCATGACTAATCCATTAAATGTGTATACACTAGTTTGTATTACACTCAGACATGCTCGCTGAACATAAGCGAATTTAATGACACTTCGTGCGATAGAATGCATTTCAATTTTCCCAGGTTTAGGGATCCAAGCTTTTCTGTCTAAGTATCCGTTTGTCCAGTTTTCGAACGTGTGACTCACCTTTCATCACTCACGAATCCGTCGTCTTCAACAAAATGTGGCTGAACACGTAAACCGAAGGCTTCGCAGGACAAATTGCAGAATTTCTTTATGATCCTGTTGCCAATGCTGCATTTGAAAAGTGCTTCTTGCCTTAAGAAGACCGGTCTAAATTAGATTTCGATAATCAAAATGATGCTTGAAAACTTTGGCCGCTACTTCAAAAGTTGTGTGCAAGTCAGCTGAACAAGTATTTCATGTTGGTCCTGCCTTTGATCTCAAGTGATATCACATTCTTCAGCGTAGTTCATACAGAAAACCAACATTTCCGCGACACGCCATCACTGTTTATTGCTCTTTATCGACTTTTGAAGCTTATTATTAGAGAAGACGTGGATTTGTTTACGCATGTGAGCAACGTCAACAGTAATTGTTTTCGGTTCCGGTTGAAATCTTCATCTGAAAATAGGTTTATTCACCTAATCCTCACTTCCGGCCTCCAGTCTCAAAAGTTCGATGACATAGGAACACCAGTTCCGTGTCGATTGAGGCAAGATCTTTAACTCACACTCATGAGAATGTCAATGAATACCAAAGCCCAATATCTTCGCAACGAGGTTCGACTACGGTGCAAAATAGTTGGTTCAATCGCTTCTAAGTGCATTTAGTACAGCAGATACCTACCAAGAGTAACTGAAGCATTGAACCCACAGTCGAGAAGAAGGGAACGTATTCCTCCTTCACTTTCTGTCAAAGAAAATACGAGCTATCAAACTGATGCACACTCACAACCAACTCAAGGCACTACGCTCCCTCATGGAAGTAGTTACTAAATATTCAGCATCGTTCGTTCGATGCATAATATTCACTCTCGACTGAGTTCTCCATCAGATAACATGCATCTGCCAGTAATATTCGGATAAAAATTCGCAGTTCCAGACCGTTATGCAAATCGTCTTCGGCGACAGGAGTTATCAGTTTTGGGGTGCGCTTCAGTAATTCAATTCCGGCGCACTCAAAAACACAGTCAACAGGATGATTCATCACGACTCATTATTGAAAGCTGGAGAAAACATGATATTCGCATATCTGCCAGTGGCATACCACGCTGAATGTTATCTGACAACCTCGATACAGGCATTGCCAGTATCTATAACAGACGTACAAAACGCTTATAAGGACGCCTCAATCATGATTATGACGATGAGTCATGCCACCGAAGGAAAGGCGTCCAGAAAGTTTGATGTTGACATGAATCAGCTGCATCGCAGGCACGATTCACTATGCGTTGTGAACAATTACTTGATGTTTACACAAGAAATCCTTCTAGAATCCTTTCAAACAAATGCGCTGAGACATTTCCACCTTAGTCTTTCACGGATTAAAAGGATTAAACACACAGCCAGGAGTAATAAACACATGCATTTCATGGATCAACATTACCCTGAGTTGATTGGAAAATGCATGCGTTACAAGCAAGCGGCACACGTTGTAGTGTGCCCGATGGCTGCGTGTTCTTATGTTTCGTAATAAGCTCGTTCAGACTACCTTATCCAAATGACGTCTGACGGTTATTAAATCAGAAGATGGATCCCAAGTATCGTATACGTTTATTCGAGGCACAGCACAAATCGAATTGGAGAAGCGAATAGGGGAAGGCTAGTGAGCCAAATCGAAGAGATAGAGTATGACTAAGAATATATAGTCAGATAAGAATAAGACAGACATATGACAAGCGAAATAGATATGCACACACATGAATAAAAGCGACGAATGATTGACAAAGTCAAATGACAGGCGATACAAATCATGTGAGTTCATGGGAAAATTACGAGATTAACATTAAAGCGAAAAGAATGAGTGAGTGCGTAAGCGTAAGCAATGCTCAGTCGTATAAGCTCATACAAAGCAGATAATAAAAAATATCAATGGTACATATGAGTTGTTGCTATACAAATGGCTTGGCTAAATAAATTAATCGAAAGGGCTTAACCAAGTTAGATGTAAGAGAACTGGAATATATGTGGAGGCACTACAATAGCCCCCTTCCAGCAAACAAGGATACGAAAGTGTCTGTGTTTGCGAAAAAAGATCAAAATAGTCGGAATGCATCACAAGGTACGAAAATTAAAGTTACCTCGTCCGAGTACGTTCGTAAGTTCGCATAGTAACAGAATATCAAAAAAAATATGGTAAGCGGTTATGAGCAAGAATAATCGATTTCGAATAGAATACATTAGGAGCAGTTGTACGATACGAAAATGTAATACAAATGCTGCAAAATATTTAATATCGTTCAGGCATGACAGTTAAGACGGAATTTTTATGATCGCATAGACATTACGGTAAGGCTCATCGATAAATCGAGCGGCTGTAGATTGGTGAAGAAATTGCGGTCGAGATTATCGTGTAGAAAATTCAGAGAATAAAGCTGCGTACCAATGCGATGCATAAACATTAGATGCATATCGAGAACATAAGTTACTACCATTGAGTATATGACTCCAACTTATGTGTGTGATAGCGTTGCAAACCGTTGCCAGCGTTGGGGTAGTCGAAAAACATGCGAATATCAGCGTGCAGGAGGTTCGCTCGACTGCTTGAACTGCTGCTTCGTGTGCATGTGCGTAAGATCATACCACCAATTTACTTAGCAGGCTGCAAGATTTTCGAGGTACGAGCAGCAGATGAGTACATCGAAATCTCCAATGCGATAATCATATAGCCACGGAAATGATAATGAATAATAATTGTCATTGAGCCGTTGTTGAAGTAGAAAAGTCGTTCGTGTTATTGAAAGCAGTAAAATAATTCTGCGAGTTACGATTTGATACAATATTCGTAATGCGATTCGATTAGCGATTAAGATAATTCCATTATTGTCATAATATCATGATTAATCATAATAATGGTTCTTTCACAATAATACGATAATGATAGTGATATTTCGATAAATAGAATAATGCGACGAGTTGGTACGTAATCAAAATGACGATAAGATGATGCCTGATTCATTCAGCTAATGCATTAAGTATGAGAACTGCTTTGTCGCTGCATGGCGTCGGGATTTCCAGTTAGTGGTTCTGTTCGATTTGTCCTCAAGATTACCAACTGGTTGGTTATATTCGATTTGTCATCGGAATCGTCGAATTATGTAGTGAGAGTTTACTGATCTTCTGTGAAGACGTATGGACGAATGAATCGAGCGAAGCAAATAAGGAGTGAAATGAATGAACGATGGGTTCAACATTTTGTATGGTGGCTGATTTTGCTGACGTCGGGATAACCAATTTGTAGTGCACTGGCGAGCGAATGCACGGAAGAATGATTGCATTCGATTCCACATCGAAATTACCAATTAATTGGAAGCGTTCGATTTTTCGTCAGCATCAGGAAACATCCTGAGAACGGCGGGATCACCAGATGTAGTGTGCCCGATGACTGCGTGTTCTTATGTTTCGTAATAAGCTCGTTCAGACTACCTTATCCAAATGACGTCTGACGGTTAATAAATCAGAAGATGGATTTCAAGTATCGTATACGTTTATTCGAGGCACACCACAATTAATAACAGCAGACCACAGACAGACCGGACAGTCAGACTAGTGAGCGAATATGCGAATGTGCGAATGTGCAAATGTGCGAATGAAATAATAAGATAAAAATGTTCGTATATATACAAAGGAAAATGTCTGAGTCATCGTGGTATTTAAGAGATTAATATTAAGGCGAATAGGATACATATGTGCGTAGGCGTTAAGTAATGCTCAGTCGTATAAGCTCATACAAAGCAGATAATAAAAAGTATCAATGGTACATATGAGTTGTTGCTATACAAATGGCTTGGCTAAATAAATTAATCGAAAGGGCTTAACCAAGTTAGATGTAAGAGAACTGGAATATATGTGGAGGCACTACAACGTAACCTCATCGTTTTCGCCTAATTCATGGAAACCATCTGATTATCATTGTCTAGAAATGCTCCTTGTGTTGCCACTAACAACAAATACAAGAAAAAGTCCAACATTGAAACTTTCTATTGAAATGGCATACAAGATGTGATGGAATGTACAATAACGGTTCTCATTTCAAACATTTCTTCAACGGCCAACTTTCAAGCACTTGTGCTACACATTATAAAACCCGCGGTCGAATGGACAAGCAGAATGGTTTGTGGATACGTTTGAAAGAGCATTGATTGCGTCAAAAATTAGGGTAAAACCAGTTAACACGTTAAATAATTACTTAAAAGTTTACCAATACACACCAAATTTGACCATATTAGAACGAACGTCCTCAGTGGGTTGAAGTAAGAAAATGACCCACACCATGATTAATCCAAATACTACACCATCACCAATGGAGAAAGTCTGAAAATCATTCGACTTACGAAGTGGAATGTCCTGTGCATGCCCGTGACCACGGATTAGTAATATGATCCATGAACAGAAGCTTAGGCTGTCACAAGAGTGAACCCTGTCATGTACAGAGCAAATGTAGGAGGTGATATCTGGAAACATCATCAGAATCAGATTAGCAAAAGACTAATAACAGATCTCCTATCACCAGAAGTATATTTTTTTGCTGAAAATCTTGCAGGATACCTTCAAATTTGTTGAATCAAGAACACGAAAAATTGCTCAACAACAAAATAATCTTACTTTAATAAAGTATACATTCTGACATCAGTGTAAAGCAGTAAAAATGAAGGTCGATTGACGTAACGTAGGAAATTGAAGAGTAGAAGTGATAGGGTTTAAGATGCACACCGCCTTTTCATCATTTCAAAAATGAGCTTTATTTGTGTAACTAACAACTTCATAATCACTGAGTGCTTGTAAAATACTCTTAACAGGTCCTAACAAGTCTTTTCGCTTTTCTGAGCAGAGCCTTAAACGATGGACTACGATAACCACCATCATTTTAAAGTCGATTTTTGCTCTGTTTATCGATTTGTTTCAAGCATAATAATTGACGATGATATCATGATTCTTCTTCACGTCCAATTCTTTCAATCTTCTGATATAATTGAAAATTTGTGTTGTTTTCTCAATATGAAATATACAGAATTGTTGTGATATCTCATTGTGACATTGTGTGCAACATAAAGAACATTGTTCAGCACAAAATAATTACTTCAGATCTGTTTGTTATATAAAGGCTACTGTGTACTGTTTCTATATTACTATCCTGCATGACACTCTGTTCCGACTTTAATTGTCTTATGTTTAACAACATTCAACTTTACTTTATGCACAGTAAACACATTCACCTAATCTGTTTGACAATTGCCAAGGAATTAAACCTCAGGAACCAACAAGAAACAAGTCAACTCAACTTATCTAGTACTTCCAACTCAGACATTACCCGAATCAAAATTACTACCCAGTATAGAAGAAATAAATGATAATATTTTCACTTCACTGGAGATGACGTAACAAGAAATTAACGAAACGAAGTCTTGCCTTGTCTAAACTTAGTTTCAGTGTACCAACACATCATCTTGCATGAAAACGTAGGATAATAGACGGTATAAAAAAACTGTTCATTTACATATTCAGTTGAGTATTCAAAGTCAACTTTAAATTTTACAAATTATTTACCGTTTCATTTATGGGTTTGTATAATTCAAGGTCTTCTACGCCTTGTAGGTCGTTTCGTGCCCGTACCTGCTTTTTGTTTTCCTTTTACGTTACTTAGTTCGGCTGAATTGAAAAACGGTATAAAATAGAATGACTCTGGACAGTTGCCAAATGAAGTGCAGTTAATACGTGCAAATGTTCTGTTCAAACAAAACCGTAGTTCCATGAAATCGTAATGATTGACACCCTGTTAAAAGTGTGTGAAATCATGGGAAGAAACAATATAGAAAACGGTTGTGAAAAAACTGCGACTAATAATTGATTTTATCATTTATTCTGAAAATTTAACAGAACTTATTATTTGTCAAAGTGCTTATTATACTCTATGGTGTATATATTGAGCGGCTGGCATTATATAATGTCAAACTCAGGCGATCAATGCAAAATGTAGCACGTTGATCGAAGCCAAATGTAAGAGAAAAACTTACTTTGACGCGTCCTCGCCTGCATAATAACCAACCTGAAAAACCGTTTCCTTTCTTCAGTACGTTTTGGAAATATGTTCGCCAAGTTAATGAAACAGTAAAATACACTTCTATTGACAGGAAATACTTTTGTTAAATTATTTCTTGCAAATTAATTTAAACACATTATCATGATAACATATATAGGGTCAATTGAGATTAGAACCGACAAAAACTATCTGGACGTTGTTGTGTGATATAATAGGAAAGGTCAGCAATTGATGCATGATCCAAGAGAAGAAGAATTGAGCTGGCGTTTATTGTTCACTTAAAAAGAAAATTAGTTGAATTAAGTCCATCTCAACTACAAATATATTGATATTTAGTTACAAAACAACTTTCGTGAACGAAGAAGAGATGGTGTTTCGTGATTAACTAAGTGTTATCTAGCAATTAAGATGATCCGTTTCACATGAAAACTATCAAATATCATCTCACGTGAATGACCGTCGTCCAAATCGTTTCCACCATTCCGAACTCACATTCCAAACAACATGATATCAAAAGCAACACTCACGTAATACTCAATAAATAAGCACCAATGTTCATTTTAAACTTTGTGGTAGTTAGGTGATATAAATAAGTAATTTGTTCATACTTGTTGACAAATAGACTTACATTATATAATGTTCTATCGCTGGGAACGATTTTATTGAGTCTTAGTGTGCTCTAATGAATTATATCAAGGAACACATTCAAACGATTTTCACATATCTCATCCTATGTATCATTGCATACACATAATCTGGCTATTGTGGAAGAATATAGGTTTATTTTGACAAGCGTATGTGAGAACTTGAGAAGATAAAGCGTTTGTTCCTGCTTTACGTCGAATTCTTAAGGTTGCTGTATGCGTTTGACATTCAGATCTTTCCATGTATCGTCCGACTGACATGAAATCGACTTCAGTAACTAACAGCATCGCACATTTATGAAATGTTCCATAGTTCGAATCGATAAACATATTCATCGTTTAATATACCCGTATTGGCAAGATGGTGGAATGAAGTGACATTTTTTTATTGCCTAGATTGCTTCAGTTCAAATCTCTGTCGTTAGTCAGTGGTTCACATTATTAATAATCGTTCTTTCTGAAGAGTGATTAGTGATAGCAGAAATTACAATTGAATAGCTTCACGGCACAATCAGTCATTGATGAAACTACCCACCGAATTAATACAACTTACGATAGTACAAATTAAATCACATACTTCAGAATATCTGTTCTGTTCAGTAATTGAAGACACTTCTTGTAGTAACCGTAGACGCCACACGTGAGTCAGTTAATGAGTTCGGTCGTTTTTTAACCTAGTCAGTCTGCTTTCACATGACGAACGAATAGATACTAAATCGTTGTTTATTCACGCTCAAACAAAACATGTCTTTGCACACAATATTCGTGCCTTGAAATCATAGTGTGTATTTCAAACTTGTGCTTTAATTTTGAAGAATGTTATGAATGATTTTACATGAGGTCACTAAAAACACGAGTCCCGACATTTCAGAAGACCTATATGTATGCTTCCGAAATCGTTGTTCTCATTACAAAACTGTGTAAACAAACATTTCAGTGCACTCTTACCAAAATGATTCTGACGCAGAACAATTTCTTAAACATGGCCATTTGTGATTCAATTCTGGTCTCAGTGGCTGAAATAAAATGAAGTAATTTGCAAGTTAGGTATATGACAACATTTGTCAAAGTTAAATGTCATTCAAACCTCAGTATTCACAGTCCTCACCCAAATTACTTTGCTCAAAATTCGTCTTGAAGGTTGAGATTTACTTTCCATTTTCCCTATTGAAGTAATCTCACTTATCAGTACTCAACTACGTCATCAGTTTACTTCCCAATCTTGCATGACAATATATGTGTCAATTCAACATTATAATGAAAAATGTCTCACATTTTAAGATGAATGTGGAAACCTTTGATTTAACCAGTGAATACTGTTTCAATAAAAAATGTTTTTTGTAATTGAGCTGTCGTATGTGTGAAAGGTATGTAGAATAACAGTCAGCGATAAATTATTTCTCAAAATTCAATAACCGATTTCATTAGATCACAAAAGTACTAGACATGAACAAGTCAATCTGGTGTTCTGTCAACTAGTCAGTAATCATATACTCACTTTTGTTTTCGGTGAATGTAGAAATGGTCAATCTCGTTTCTTTGTCATCGATCATCAAACATTTGGTCACCTGTAAAATCACTGTCTTCAGAAAGAATAGCAAACATTACTTCACTGTCAACGGTACGGAAAATCTGTTGTAAGTTTGGTATAGTTATTTCTTGTTGATAAAGTTGCAACAGGAATCCATAGTTTTGAGTCACAAAATGGCCTGCACTATGAGCTTGTTGAGTCAAACAATATATAAAATGATTTGGGAAACACAGTTTCTGAACAAAAGAGCATTTCAACTTATTTCCAAATCATTGGTCATTACTGACTCAGGAAATCTACTCAGTGAAGAGGACACAACATTGGAGAACAATAGGAAAGGGATCACCAAGGCAATCATTCCAACATGTCACGAAGTTCTTGGCCACAAGAAGGAACATCACACGGATGAGTCTCTGCTTGAACCCTAGAAAAAAAAGGAAGAACAAGAAAGCAGCAGTCAGTGTCAGCCGAACAGTAGCAGAAAAACTGAAGGCACATGTTGCATACACAGTGGCAAACTGGGAAGTGAAGAAGAGCGTACTAGCTGACAAACGAAATTATATGGAGGATCTGGCAATGACGGCGGAAAAGGCTGAAACAGATGGAAACTTTAAACAGTTGTATGAAACATCACAGAAGCTCGTCGTAAGCTATCGTAAACCAGAACGACCAGTAAAAAGCGAATCGAGCGAAGTATCCAAAAACAAAGAAAAACAGCGAAATTGATGTGTGGAGCAATTTCAAGAACTATTGAGTCGACCAGCTTCACTGAACGCAACCAATTTCGAAGCAGCATCTACTGAACTCCGAATTGATGGACAGGCACCTACATTTTGAAAGATCAGTATCATCATCACCCAAATCAATGATAGCCAATCAGCAGGACCAGACAACAATTTAGTAGAGGCAATGAAGGCAGATGTAGAAGCAACTGCGGAAATATTTCACATCATTCTCAAAATGATTTCGGATAAGGAACAATTACAATCAGACTGGAAAGAAGGATACCTGATGAAAACACGTAAGAATGGTGATCTTAGCAAATGTGATAACTACAGAGGCATCTCTATTATTTCAATACCAGACCAGTCCTCAATAAAGTATTGACGAAAAGAATGAAGGATTTTGTAGACGCCCAACATCGAGATCAACATGCTGGCGTTTGTAATGATCGATCGTGTACTGAGCAAATTGCTACATCACAGATAATTTTGTAACAATCAATTGAATAGAACTCATTACTACTTCAACACTACAATTTGCCTGATAAAATTGGTTGTGTCACACGGTACAATTGCAAAAAGGTACACGAAGGACAGCTAACAGACTATTTCGAGGTAAAGAACGGTGTCAGGTAATGTTGCATACTTTCACGCTTTCTTTTTCGTATCGACTAGATTATGCAGAGGTCAACGTCTGGAGGGAGGCACTCTATTCAGTGAACAGCTAGGACCCAGATGGACTATCTGAACTTTGTAGATAACCTGGTATTATATCGCACAGACAACAACAAAAGCAAGTGGCTGTCTTTGCAGCAACAGGTCTCAACATACATAGAAGAAAAATCGAAATTCTCCGATGCAACACAACATGCATCAAACAAATTACTCTTGATATAGATGCCTTGAAATACGTGAACACTTTTTCATATCAACGCAGCATCATCGACGAGAAAAGTGGATTCGACGCAGATGAAAAGGCGAGGAGACGCAGCAAAAGGTTTTCATTCACTTAGTTGGAAAATATATGGAACTACAGACAACTTTCAACCAAAACGGAAATCAGGATTTTCAATTGTAGTAAAGTCAGAGTATTCGATCGCGTGTAGTAACTTCACATGATAGCTTTGTATTTTTCATGAATGAATAAATACACGTAGACAATATAATGGTGATTACATGGTGATATTATCACGTTGTTTAAGTTTGCACGTTTTCTCATCACGAGCGAAAGTGCTACGTGAAAATGTTTGAACGATACAACTGGTTGAAAATATTATTGATTTGAAGTACCTAAATGTTGAAAAATTCAAGAATTTTTTGTTGAGAATAATATTTATGTGAAGAATTATAGCGATGTTGAGAGTGCTAGAGATTACTCCTGTCAAACATAGTCATGGGTCACAAATGGAGTATTATCAGGTAGTGGACCGCGTTAACGTTCATTCTTCAACTAACTTATTTCAGTAGGACCGAAATATACTTAATCAAGACTCAACGAATCCTTAAAAATTAGGTTCACCTATTTATGTTATCTGTACTGAGTTCGCCTACAGAGTCATCGATATTGTGATGATCGATATTTAAAAATCTGAAAAATTCCCTGCACTGTTCAACCTGATAACCGCTTTCACATAACAACGAGCCTTGTATACCGTAATGGAGAGAATGAAACATTTGTGGTTGTTTCTGAATAACCGAAGAACTTCAGGCATTCAAAGCGAGAGGACGCAGAATTGATATTGTTAGGCAGACTAAAAACAAATCAATAATAAGAATTCTGATAAAATCTATGAGCTTCTCAAAAAACGTAATTAGTAAATGCTTCTCATAAACACCGTATTTATCGAAGTCCTTTTTCCACGAACTAGTCTGTAACAATCATTATCGTGCAATAATAAGTTGAGGAATTTTATCAGAATGAATATCAGTTTAGTAATAAATTGAAAATCAGTCTGCTATTAGCGCTCTCAAACGTTGATTTGTTGTTGGAGTTCGATTATATACTGAACTAATATTCAATCCAAATTTGCGAATAACATATGATAACTATCATCTACGAATTTACTGTGATTAATAAGCAGTTATAAATATTTTCGATAAGTAATTTAAGTTACAAATTATCTGAAGTGAAATCGAAATGGTTTTGGGAATTTACATTACCCATGTTTACTGCAAAGTAGTTAAAAATAAGCAAAAGTGATTGACTGAGAGAAAAAAAGTTAACTGCAAGTATATATATATATATATATATATATATATATATATATGTATTCCTTTCAATTCGACTACAGTTACTGATAACTGTTATACAAGCACAAACCTTGTCGATTTTTGAAACGATGAACAAAAATAATGACTTCAAGCCGGTACAATGCAATACACATGCAGATATTACAACACTGAATTTTCTTAGCGCAGATGACTGATACCATACACGACCATTTGATTTTATTTGAATTAACGTTGGCTTATGAAAGAATTGAAAGACTTCTACATACATTGGTTTCGGTTAGATGAGTTTTTCAAAAATGGGATTTTTCATATTGTAAAAGTCGATCAAATATAACGCCCAATCTGTATCAGTAGCTTATTCCCAGTGCTTGATTGAATGATTTATTGGTTCAGAAACGAATTCATTCTTCTTAGATGGACTTGCGTTAACTGAGCAACAGTGATCATTCCGAGTAGGTACGTTGAAAAAGTATCACCGGGATTTAAACATAAAGTTTACCACGACAGTCAATTCGTTAGACGCTAATAAATTGTATTGAAGTTGAAGTCTCCTTCAGTACTTTACAGGCGATCAGCGCTCGAAAGTCATAAAAACTCATGAGATCATCTTTAATACGCACTGTGCGTGTGGTTGTGTGGAATTATAAACGCATACTTCGACTCATGACACAGTAGTACATATATATGCAAACATTGTTCTCAAACTTTGTAAATGTATCACTCACAGTTGCTTATTACGCTTTACTTCTTTCTGATTACTAAATGAATCCTGAAATGTATATAATTTAAACACATTGTTGTGAATAATCTAATAAATATTAATAAAAATAAAGAAAACCGTAAGGCAACTCTTCCACAAGATGACGAAAAAGTTGATAAAGAAACGTTGTATGAGTTAAAACTATAAGGATTGTGATTATTGCAAAACATTTGGCAATCTTTTGTACCTAAACCATTCAGAGAGAATATTGAACATATGACACGTCAGTTTACTGAAAAACTACATATGTATGATTTCGAAAATCCGCAAGACTGATCAAAAACTGTGAGTTCGCTTTACCAATGCATACTTCTTGGTGGTTTCAAAGTAAAAGAACAACAGTCGTCGGTGTGAATGATTTCAAGAGAAGGTACACTATATGTAAAATTGACAGAGCCAAGCAAAGTAAATTATATATTGTTGTATTCACAGTGAAGTAGTGATCGTAAAGGTTTTATTTTTGATTCAGTGAACCATACATCTGGATTTTATTCCTATGATAGTCTATTAAACTCTAGCTTGAATACTTGCATAGAGAGAAACATGTTTCTGATGCGTGAATCACATGTAAATAGTTAATTGTGTTGTAGAGTTAGGCTTGGATGATTTCATGATTTTGAAAGAGTTTTTGACGTCTGTACTCCTGCTGACACATTTATATGTCTTGAATGAGCAGTCGCCTTCTTTATTCTCACATGAAACGGTAAAGGTTGAGTCGACTGCGGAAAGTAAATCAATTAGACTGGACATTTGGAATAACGACATTCGTCACTTAAAGCTGTAAAAAAAGAGAATGATGACATTTGTTGTCGATAATGACTTATTTGAAATAGAATGTGAATCACATTGACACTTTGACTGGAGCGACTAATCAGAAAGTCAAAGATCTCATAATCGCATTTGTGTCAGAGAATTTATTCCTGGACAAATTGACTGCTCGTTGATGTCCATTACCACTTCAATTTGATAATCAGACATATACAATAGCAAGTTAAACTGACAAATACTTCCTTACTGAATAATTCATCTTCGCTAGTGGAAAAATGCAACGTGTATTATGTTATTTATTTGCTCTCGATTTGTTCAATATATGGTACATAACTCATATTCGCACCTGTTTCTATATATCTCTGACATCTTAGGTATTTCAGTTGATTTCTGGGAGACGTCCTTAATGAAAGGAATTTACCTGGTGCAAAAGAATTCAAACAACTTGTCATTTAACAAGAAATTTTCAAAACACATTCATTATATGAGGCAACATTTGTAATCATTGTTTCGAAAAATCAGAGACTATATGATACATTATTACTTGAAGCGCAGTGGAAAGCAGTAAGAATGAAAAACTTGCTCCTACTGAAGTGAGATACTTGTAATAAAGAAATTTTCAAAAAGTAACCATTCGATTTGTAGGTTTACTAAGTTAAACCAGTAGAAGAGACATCACTGTAACGCTATGTTGTTGATATATCATAACATCCCACTAGCAATAATACGAAAAGTAATGTCAACTGAATACCTCTATCGAAGTCATTGATCTTCGACAGACATATTTTGATGATACAATGTAAGCCACAGTGAGCGTGAGTGACGACAGCTAAGTACAATGCCAATTTGGTTCCTTCGAATCTAATATCTTCAATTTTCTCCGCTAAAATATTCTGATTATTTCGTCGTTATATAGAATTATGAAGATTTAGAAAATATGACAAAAAACACAAAATGCCCCAGTCAATTAGAGCAGGCAACTTCAATATCACCATAAGCAAAATAATGAAGGTTTCTTACAAAGAGAATCTAGGTTACTGAAGTGTGAAATTCACATGACATAGTATACTTATTCATCGAAATGTGGCCGGAAACTAACCAACTGTACATATACTGATTCATTCACCTCTCAAGAGCTGTCCGCTCAGAATCTGACGCAATATTTTTTGGGTAGTTGTGATTTTTTCGTGTTGCCTTAATAATCGTTAGTAACCGATTTCTTCGAGAGACCCCAAAAAATTTTTGAGGTATAATTTCATAAATTTGTCTGCAAAGCAGTCTTTCAAAACATACTATAACTCAAATTATTTTGAATATTACATTTTCCACTGCCATTACAACATGATTTATTTTCATCAAAAAATCTTGCCAAGAAACAATATGAATCATTCGAATCAAAAACTAGGCTTGTTCAATATGCTGTCATTCGCAACTGGACAACAGAAATGTCACGTTTGAGCTATATAGTTATGCAGCTGTGATAAAAATGAAGAACCTAATAACACTTTTACTATTATTCGTCATAACTATCTGTCAACACGTTAAGAAACAGACACGTCACTTTTACTACACATTAACGTGGTTCCGTTTGACCTGATTGACGGCGCAAAATCTGTCGATTAGTTTCCTAACACTTCATCGAATTCGATAAATAAAGGTGTTTTTTGAAGATTCTCACCAACTTCGACGATAAACTTTGCCTAATGTTGCAAAAAATAGAGCACAGCTGTCAAGAAGAACATTCCGTATTTGTATGTTAGATGATGTTTACTAAAATACATAGATTATGGATTAGATGTTATGAAAATTAATTTCAGGTTATTATATGTAGTAACAACTGACCATAAGGTTTTCAAAAAATTACCATTTGCGAATCGTAAGTGTATAAAAAAGGTGTGGTAGTACGTGGGTTGCTCCTAAGCTTACAGTCGTTCAATAATGTATCGTATTGTGTGACATTTAACGTCGAAAAGAAACCAACCAGTTTGTCCAATGTATCTTCATTCATATATGTTGTTACAAACATGCAAGTAATGGTTATTGTGAATGACTGAAGAACATCCTCAGTGAAGTGGCGACCAATAATTTTATTCAATAACTACTAACAGAATACAGAGAAGGTATGAAACATTGCACTTATTGCCTTTTATTCTTCGATTGACAATCTTGTCTGGTGATGATATAAACACATAGAGTGTAACGTGTACATAAACCGTGAACATATGGCAACTGATAGATTGTTCCAAAATCGGCGGTTTGAATGATTACAAGGTTGGGTACAATATGTGCAAATTAAATGTAGCAATGCAAAGCAAACCACAATTATTGTTTTCACAGTATAGTAGTGAGTTATGTGACTTTATTGTTGAATCCTTAGCCATGGACCTGAAATTCAATAAATTGATAGTCTATTAAACAAACACTTGAAAACTTCATGCGGAGAGAAACATGTTTCTGAAGCGTGAATCCAATGTAAATGATGATTTGTGTTGTAGAGTTAAACCAGGACAAATGAATGAATGAAAAAGAAGGTGCTTGAGTTTCTTTCACTTGCTGACGCACTTATATGACTTTAGTTAGCAGTCAACGTTTTTTAATCTCAGATCACAATTATGTATAAGTTCAGTCGATTGCAAAAAGTGTATCAATTACACAGGACGTAAAAAACAACGATATTCGGCACTTAAAGCGTTAAAAAAGGGGAGAATAACAATTTTTGTTGATAATGACACATCATAAATGGTATGTGAAATTTATTGACACATTGGCAAGTAGTAGGTAACTTCAGGTCAATTGACTGGAACAACGATTCGGAAAATCACAGATCTCGCAATCTCATTTGTGTTAGAGAATTTATTACTGAACAAATTCACAATTAATTGATTTCCATTAACAATTCAGTTTGGAAATTCAACATATGCAATGATAAATACAGCTGAAAAATACTAGAATATAGTTTCTGTCATTTTCGCAACTGGAAAATTGCAATATATAACTTATTTGCTCTCAATTTGTTACATATATGCTCCAAAACTCAGTTTCACGTCTACTTCTCCTTCCGTCTGACATCTTCAGAAGTTTGGTTGATTCATGAGAATTGTTTAAATGATGGGTATTCACCTGGTCCAAAACAGTTCAAACACGCTATCATTTTATTCAATATTTAAAATCTCATTCAACGTATGAAGTCAAAATTGTAATTGGTGTTCCGGCGAATCAGAGAAAATTTGATGCATTAATACCTAAAGCGCAGTATAAATCCGTACGAAAAATAACATCCGTCTAATAATGAAACAAAAACCAACGTCAACTGAATACGTTTATCGAAGTCTTTGATCATAAAAACATATTCTGATGATACAAGTAAAATAGCCTCGAGCGGAAGTGTCGTCAGATAAGACTAATGCATATTTGATTACTTCTATTTCATATCATCTATTTTGTCAACTTAATTAAGTTGATAGTTTCGTCGTTACAGATAATATGATCACAAATATAAAATTCACCGGTAAATTAGAGCAGGCTGTTTCAACTTCACAATATGCTTAATACAAGATTATTTTCATCGGAAATCTAGCTAAAAAAGAACATTATTCATTGGATTGAAAAATCAGGCTTCTTTAATAAGCGATCATTCACAACTCTACATCGCAGATATCACAATTCATCTAAATTGTGATGCAGCTGTGATAAATATAGAGTACTAAATAAAACCCTTACTATCATTCGTCACAAGTTTCTGTCAAATGCGAAGATAATTTAACGTTTTTCTCAAAAATTAATAAGTCATCTGTGATGTGATTTATTTTAACACAACAGAAGAAAAGCTAACCGTATCAAGACGATTACTTTAACAGCACGTAACTAAAAACACGTACCTTTAAATACACATAGAAAATATTGGTTTTGATCTGATTTACGGTGCACTATTTGTCAATCATTTTTCAACACGTTATTTCATTAGATGGATTTGAGTGTGCATTGTAGATTTCTTATAACTTCGACGATAAACTTTGACTTACGTTACGCAAAAATATAACACAGTTGTCTAGGAGGACATACGGTATTTGAAGATTATATGGTGTTTGCTAACATACGTAGACTATGGATTTCCAGTTGTGAAAACTAACTTGAGGTTAACTTCTATAATAACAACTGACCATAACGTTTTCAATAGGTTAGTACTTTCAAATGAAAGGAGTTGAATAACGTAAATGCTGTATTAAGTGTATTGCTTCTAAGCCCGCAGCCGCTCATTAATTTATCGTAGCAAATTTAATCACACTCTATGTTAGTTCAAAAACCTATTGCACATCCAACTGAATCGATTCAAATTCGATACACTGACATAGAATTTTCATTGACGGATTTTGATAACCTTCAATGAGACGACATACACGGACGTATGCTTAATCCTAACATGGTGCAAATGTTGCTGCAGTTATTGGAAAACATATAAATCATACATTTGTATTGTCAATGTTTTAGTTTCAGGTCAAATGCTGGCCAATTAGTTGTATAATGGGTTTCTGAGTTAGAATGTCGTAGGTGGTTTTTGCAAAATAGTGATCGCAGAGTATTTTGAAGTAGCAAGTGTATGTTATCAACCTCATTATTGCAGGTTAGGTAGCGCAAGAGAGAGATAACGCTTTACGCTTCTAAACTGATGATAATTGAAACGACTAAAATGATTATACAATGTCGTAAAAAGTCGCATCCAATCTTATTTATCAATTAACTTTTTAGTATGGATAAATCCAAATTGAGCAATAACATTGTTTGTAATAAAGTTTAATAATCCGTTGATTTTTGATGAACAATTAAACTTTGGATACAGAGAACCTTATTCATCGCACTCATAACATTAAATCTATACGTGAAATTACATTGATAAAATTGTAGCCTCTTAAGTTTTTTTAAAAGCACAAATTGATAAAATTGTAGCCTCCTAAGTTTTTTTAAAAGCACAAAGTAGACATTCTGAAGTTTTGGAATTGTTGACTATTGGTCAATATAAACCATCCTCATGTATATCGAAAATGTTTGTTATAACCATGAATTCTTCTCGGCAATATATAAGACATGTTATGACGTAGAGTGATGAATAAAATTTCACAGTTTGATCACATATATTAAGCGGGAATATTTATTTCGTATTTGTTTCGTATTTATTTCTCATTCTATTAGGATTTAAAAGGAGTTCATACAACAGGAATTGCTGCTGGTGTCATGGTGATGAAAATAGTTCATTGATAACACGGCCGTAACGTTGATCAATTTATTGAAAACTTTAAACGAAATGTACTTAATTTTGATTGTGCTCACGTTTCAATGACTGAAAATTTACAAACAATTCCGATTTACCTAATTTCCTTTGAACTTACTTAATTCTCTTACTATCTCTCAGTACAGGTTAGGCAGTTTAATCATCTACAGTCAACTCATCATGAGCAAATGCGTGTCCTTATGAAACATTACAACCTGAGCCTAACTACTATTGATAAGTGCATTTATGTTCGAAATAATCAGATACACAAGCAAGTATGTGCTATTAGAAAGACATGTTCATGATTCCTCATATTCAGGTATGCGTCATCGCTTGTGCAGCATCAAAAAGTTCAACTCACCTTGAAAGTGAAATAATTGTAAATAGCGAGCATTTTGTAGAGAATCATGTAATTATTTAGTGATCCGAAACTAAGGCGAAGGCACCAGGGGACGAAAAGCGTTCAATTTGGGCAGTGAGTTTTGGAGTTGACAACTTCCACTAACAAAAACACATGTCGATAAATTTTAGATAAAAGAATAATCGCAGTCTGAGTAGTGAACACTGCGTTTCATTGACTTTTCAGATGACTTTCGAGTAATATGCGCTAACATGAGGTACTAAACGTCCGGTTCAAAACAAGCTAACTAAATTTTGATATCAATCAGCGCTCACATTGAGTAGATTGACCAACTCCATTCCTTTTTAACATTAGAATACGGTTTACTAAACCAAGCTACATAAACTGAGATATATGGAAATCTTAGAGCTCCGCTTTGCTTAAATAGTTTATGCTTCTGAGGAATTTGTTCACCACGTACATTCAAAAATTATTTTACGTTTATATTCATTTTATCTCGTTTTGTTTCTTCATAATTTTTTTATCCTGAGGTTGGTTAAGGGACTAATTTCCGTCAATTAGATAACAAAGTATCGTGCTAAACTTCTCTTAATGCAATCGTTTCTCGCAGTAAAGTGCTCGAGCTTTTGATTTAAAATAGCCGGATATTTTTCAAAAGCTGTTATCTGGATTAGTCAATGTTTTTATTGAGTAGTTGACAGAATGGAATAACTTCCAGTTTATTAAGTCGAGATAGCATAATGACGTTTAATGCAAAATCGAATATTGCTTTAAACTCTGTGTTGCGAAGCGTTTGAAATTCGGGAACGCAGCACTTAATGTAGTATTCCATCCATAATTTTCCGTGGCGTGTCATCTATCATCGTATTCTGCAGAACATAAATAAACTCGAATAACATTATTATCATAGCAAATACGACTGAGTAACGTTCTCGTGAGTTCATTGTGAGTTAGAATTTTATTACCTGTTTTTCTAAACATTACCTCATGAAAATCGTGCCACGATGTATCATTCATACCTCTCAACGTTTTTCGCAGACAAACATCGAATGTTGTACTGGTTGGGGCATACGAGACCATATCATTCGTAATAATATCTTGCAATCTGTACAGTTATGATGTGGATGAACGCAAAGTAAAATTGTGCATTGATTTGAATTCACGTTCATTCTGTCGATTTCTCGCAGTTACGGTTTCTTGAGCTTATCTCTTTATTTTTCCTAAATATATCAAGTGATGGCGTGTTTTTAATGCATTGGTGTACGTCCCACAATGCGAAACATATCTACTTTTGGCGCATCTTCTCGATTTCTACATTTAGTATTATGGGGTTGATCAAAATCACAGTAGTTTATTGCTAATAATGTCTAGAAAGCTGTAAAATGTTTTTACTTACAGAAATTCTGACTACTGTGATTTTCATAGTTGTTTTGGATTTCAGATGTTCTTATTTTTAGTAATGATTCATGAAAGCTTTTCCTCAAATCTGCGTTATTGGAATCATCGGAAGCAAAGTTGCTTTCTAAATATGATAATATTTACACATTTTTTCAGGCTTCTGGTGTATAAAATTGTGAACGATGTTATAGCAAATATTCTGAAGCGTTTTAAAGTCTTTCATTCTTTGTTCAATCAAATTCACTGATTTACTGTAACACTAGGTTGTGTGGATAGATAGGTGCGGCGTCGCGGTTGACTGATTTTAAACTTCATACTACGGACATCAAATATAATACGTTTATTTACTGCTTTCGTTATCAGAAGAGGCATCGGTCAAGTAACATTTGGTAAACTCGTTTCTCATCAGGTCATCACTCTTTTGAATAAAGACCATCAAACTGTAACTACAAAATTTAAATGACTGTGCTGTTTTCGTGAACATGTTTCCAAGAATTGTATTTTTCGGTAACTTATTTACTTCTCACTCTTTGCTATGCAACAGAGATTCATAAAAATATTCAGACACCTGTGGATGATATCTAATCAAAATTTTATTGCTATCATGACTATGGTCATCATTACGATAATATTTCTATCCTGATGTTGGATATCTATTTTGCCACTCATCGGTTGTTCCTCGACCTATATTAGAGTGAATCTGTTTATTTTAGTTGCTAACTAAAGAAAATTGTTTCAGTCTAATACAATCTGATTTGTTTTTGATGATATGTGATTTCTTTTCTTATGTTCGATGTAATTTCAGTCGTTGTTTCTAATGCTTCATTCGGAGAACTACTTTGTCTTTTGTAAAATGAGATGATATTGATTTGCTATGCAGAGAAACCAGATAGTTTTTCACAATTTTCCCAGATACTCCATTGTCTGATTTCACGCTCGTGAAAGAGAACAAAATAATTTGAGCCATCAAATTAGTCTGTTCATTACAATTTTTGTTACTTTTTCTTACCGACTTCACTACATGTAATACTAATAATGCGGAGAGACAAATTGCGAAACGCTTTATCGATGAATGTTTATGCATCACTCTGGAAAGACATTTCTAACAACTGTGAGCGATCACCATAAAACTCTCTAACATAACAAAGTTTTATTTGCACTAATTTTCACAGCATTTAGACATCACAAATCGTCGAAAAAATGAGTTTCGAAGAGAAAACGAAATACGCACGCTCACGCAAAACTACCACAATCAATCATCGTTAAACACGATTGTAATTCATTACACTGGTCACTAATTGCTTCAGTCGACCTGAACACATATGCATTCAAGCTAACACAATAATTTGCTTGTAAAAGATTTGACAATAACCGTCAGGAAAGTGCATGTGATGGACAGCGTGTTGGCTGCCATATGACATACTTATTTTTGTGTAAGTATATTCCGATAATTTTCTCATCAGGTTCAATCAACAATATTAGGACTGAACATCAACACACAATGAGCGACACGATTACTGATTAGATCAAAGTGATTGAAAGGAACATGTAGCATTGGCTTTGAAACGCCTATCAAACTTGTTCAAAGATTTAAAATTCTCACATTCGCATCAATAGAAATTGCTCACACAACCAGTACATTATTCGATATTCTGTTTCACATTTTGAAGTGAACAATCGGTCACATGACGATCGCAGCACAGTCGCGTATTTGTTAACATTTCTTGAATGCGCAGTATTCGTATTCTGTTGATCGAAACAAATTGTTATTTCCATTCCATCTATTTCATGGGCTTTCAAATGAATCGTTTAGTTTGAGTCATCATTCGATATGTGATCGGCGACATATTTAAATTCAATGTTTGTATACATTTTAATTTTAATTTGAGAATGATTGCTTGCTTAAAAATCAGTTCTTAAAATAGCAGAAATTTATTTAAATGACTGTCATGCATGACTTACATTGGGAAAATGATGATGAACAACTACTTACGTAACCTTGTTATAACGACAGTATTTATGATAACGAATTTATTCAATATCATTACCTCAGTAAAATAAGTGGACATTGAAGCAGAATATTTTAAATAAATTTCACGTATATACAGTGGAATACTGACGTTCCCATTTCAGCTATGAAAGTCTCATTTGCCCTGATACTGTCGTCACCAGAATGTCAGGGTTTGAATGTTAATGTTTTTCTTTGGGTAACGTAATACAGATTAGATGGAAATTTAGTATGTGTTTCAGGCAAACTGCAGCCAAGGTCGAAGTATTTGGTTTTTTCTCTAATTTCTGCATCATCCACATGATATTGACACTTCAGAAGACACTCGCGAGTAAGAAAGGGATTTTATGCGTAATAAATGATAACTGAGGGTCTAAACGTCTCGTAATACACCAAAACATACTAAAAATCAATCATGATTATACAATCTGGCAAAGCGATTTCTTGTTGTATCACAAAAGTGAGAAGTGGAACCAGAAGTGAGCGACGATTTATCGATTACTTTAACTGTTATGCACCTCACTTGATATAATCGAACTTCTATGAGTTCACTCATCTCGAAAAACGAACCGGTAACAAGATAAGCTAATGTGATCCGCCGCATCTACTAACTGGAAAACACGTCTTGATATGTCTCTTTTCAAGTTATTCAGTTAACATCATAACCAGGACGTATATTGAGAGCAACAATGAGATATGCAATAGCAGCCGCTAAAATCTGACATGAATTAGTATACGATAATTAATAATTCACTGGATCAGTTGGTCAGAGCAAGCATGCATCCCTAGTATCTACACCTCTCCAGGGTTTATTTTGTATGTTATAACATAATTGATTAATATTGTAAATATTCGGAAAAATGAATTGCCCATTATCCATGTTTATATTTGAAGGGCTTCAAAATCCAGTTGAATTTTGATTAGAATGCAGGTACAAGCATAATCCAAAGTGTCCTTTAAGAATAACGTGTTACGTTGATTACTTTTCGAGGCATTTGAAAAGTTGCTCATCATAATTGACATTCCGCTTTCATTCCTTCCGGACCGCTACGCTTAGTTGTGTTTGATGCCACCTGACTTGAAGAATTATTTATATCTGCTGTAAATTTGTTAGAACATTGAAAATCAGTCGAACAAATGACATTGCTATTCTTTCCCAAGTCAACATAACGAATACGAATGAATTCTCATGGGTTTTGAAATAGTGATGGTTGAAAAGCAGATCTATATTCATATCCACAGAAATTAAAATTCCTCTCGTTTACAGTTTTGTAGCACCTACTTATCCAATCGGATAGTGTAGGAAGAATGTGACGTTATTTGTTGTATTCGTTGATTTATCTTTCTTCAGGACGATGTTCGAAATGAGGAAGTTTGTCAATGAAGTAACGTTTAACGGATCAACCTAAGGAAAACCAAAATGAACACTTATTACAAAAGTATACAATCCTGATGAATTCGAAAAAATGAGTATTACGTAGGAAAATATGTACGTTTCATCTACTTGACATGACTACTATTCTAACACTTCATTTCTGCTATTATATCAGTAGTATTGGTTGCATTTAAATGACTAGATTATTTACCTAGGTTTCGAAAGAGAACATTTTTGTTTAGTTATTTTTTCTATTACAAGGACTGAATGAAATACAGTCATCGCGTGATTCCAAGCAGAATGCCGTCTATCTATTCGTTATCTGTATTCAACCTTCAAATAACCTTACAACTGCCGAATATCATTTCAGTCTGTCGTCCAATATAAACATTATCACACCACTATCCAATCGGTTCATTGAACGGCAACGTTTTTTTCAAAATTGATGAAAGTTATTCAGTGTTTCTAAAGTTATTTTAACTAAAATATAATATTATGAGCGGCCTGTTTTATAACAGACCGCCTTATCGAGGCCGTCTTAGTTTTTGAAAGATGAATATGAGGTTTCAAGCACATACCCTGAATATGAGATTCCTCACACTAAGCTGCAATAAATCTATACAATTATAAAAAATAAATAAACATCAAAGCATCCATTACATGAAATTCATGTCACTTGGATAATCCAGCAGAAATTTATTCTTCATAGGTAGGTGTAAAAAACATTTTTATCATACTAATTGAATAATCTTGAATTGATGTTCTTGGTTGCGGTATCATACTGCGGGACTTATCCACTACGGAGTATATTATTCAAGGAGGAGAAGAACGGTTATTAATTTTTTTTAGTTACCACCTGTAGAACCAATAATGATTGTTCCCGTGTTCTTAGAGCCACTGTTTTTCGACTTGAATAGCGTTTGTTTATGTAGAGCTTGTACATTATTTTGAGTATTTTTGAAAAAGATATGAACCGTAAAGCATATACTCTTACTATTATAATTGCAGCAGATCAACATATCGAATAAAGTTTTATAAACAGTCGGTATCAGGTTATTATGATCTCCCTATCCATAATTTTCAGCACAGTTTTGCTGAAGTTTAGAGATCACCAAGACTCGGTAGATAAATATCTTGATCTTGAATTTGTTTCATGAACTGATCAGTTGACCTTGAGATCATATTGTTCAAATTAAACTAAAAATGATTTACCGTCTTATTCAATACTTATTTCATTTCAAGTGGATCGTAAACAAAGAAGTAAATGGATGGAAGGCGCTGAAAAACTTCATAATTTGCTCTACCTCTTGGTCAAACTTTCTACGTCTGAAATATTTACAGCTTGAAATCAAACAGTTGTTACTCTCAAAAAAGCCAATTATCAACTTGAAACGTTTATGAGTTAGTTTACTTGTGTGATCTCAAATTAAAAGTACTGTTTAGTCGCATAGGATTTTCTTTCATATGTAAAAAGTGTTTATTGATATTCCTAACTCAGGTTGATTCTTGACGACTGAAAATATAATGAAACTGGTGAAATCAAATTTTAAATAAGTACCGTAGATATCGATTTTCGTCGTGTGATGTAGCAGCAAATTATTTTTAAATACACTTTATTCAACTGGTTCAATGTGCAGATATCTGAGAGTATCTGGCTGTTTGACATGAATTGAATTGATGATTAACTATTAGTTAGGAAACTCGAATGACATCCTGAACACGATGACCTTCCTGTTATCTTCATAGTCTGACGAATATCTGGTAGAACGTTTGAATATAACTCCATATCAGTGTTGATTGATTTTGCAATGCTGCTGGTTTTTTACGTCTATCATCATGTGAGATGAAATCACACCGTTTAGACAAGACAAGAAAATTATTCGACCGATAATTTGGATTTCAGTTTGACTTTCAGAATAAGAACAGCAAGAACTAATGTGTTCACCAAAAGATAAGCTTATTGTTTTAATTAGGCTTTACAAAAAAAACCGAAATACATCACAACAAGAAATCTATTTCAGATGTGCGCTGACATCATGGAAATCACTAAGATTGTGGGATGAATATTCATCGATTTCGGATGTGCAAAAACATCATTCATTCTACGAAGTTTCTTTAACTGAAACATTCAACTTATTATATGACAAAATAGATTCAAACTGCGTTGACGAGAGATGGAATATGATCGAACATATAACCGAATGCTACCATATTGATGTTGCTTTCCGTTGTTACTTTGAATATTATAAGAATTCTTGTAAAGTGTTTCCAGTGTGGCTTCAGGTAAACAGTATTGAAGTTATTGTGTTTTTCATTCTTGGTGATTGTTTCCACGATGCGAGTCCATTTAAAATATTTTTCTTATCCTTGTGTGTGACCTACCAATCGATTGATAATGTTCTTGTAATCAACGATCGCGCTTTATTGAGAAGTAAAATATGTAAGGTACTGTGATAGTGTAGTAAAATGATGGCATTAAAAGTAATTACTAAACTTATGCGACAACATATCGGGCATAAGTTGGAAATGTTTTCGCGTAGCTGTTTATGTAAAACTGAAGTCAAATTTGCCAGTCTGGTTTCGTGACAAATTTACTTATTTTGTCTTTGAATTGTGTAATTACAAGTAGTGAATTATTGACTGTTTCGACGGTGTGTTCGTCTACATTATTCAGTGATTTAAAATGTGAAAGCTTCCGTTTCAAGAATTTTCAGTCGATTCTTTTCATATTCTTGAAAGCTTTTATTATTTTCTATCAAAACCTGTCGCTGTCTTATAAGGAGACTGAATCAGTTTAAAAATATGACAATCCAAGATGAACGGTTGCATTCTGAAATGTATTAAAATTATAAAATATAATAACAATTGATTCGTCCTAATATCAAGCTAATTCATCAATCAATGATATATTTTTAGTAATTTCCTGGTGGAGAATGTCATAATAAGTTTCGTCTTTTACAATGAATCAAGGACTAGTGAGCACGCAGATAATAAAAATTCAATTGTTTTGGAAAGCTTATTTCCTTCCTAAGTAAATAATCATGAACTAACATAACCATCCTGAGAAATGATCATAAATAATATTTCTTAATATTTGCCATATAACCACTTTTGTGCGCAATATCTAATTATTTCTGACGATTTTTCTGTCACCTCAAAAATTGTTGAAATGTAAAAATTTTTTCAATGTTTGTCGTTTGTTCCATTTTTTCAGAAAACAGAAGAACGAAAGAAATTGCTGATACTCAGTCATGAGATTGCAGATATTTTCAGCTCGCCTCTTATCGTGACACTTCTAATCTGTTTTTATTCATTATTTATCATCTGATTATTGACAAACAGCAATAAAAGGTGTGAGGAAATAAATATAGACTTCTCCGTTTTGAATGCTACTATTCTGTACATTTATTGTTTTCAAGAATGAAAATCAGTTTTGTCTTTTGTCCATTCGCAAATGTAATAAACGATCAGGTAAATAAATATTTTTCTTCAGCTATTCTAAATTTCATATTTTCATGTATATTTCAAAGCGTTTGTATTGGTTACTTACTAACTCAAGCCAATTACTCCTAATGGAGCAACAGTCTTCGACCTGTTTTCTCCAACAAACTTTGTCCTCGGCTTTTTTTTACAGTTCAATAAAATGTTTGTTCATTCTTTTCATATCTTTCTCTGTTTCTGGGCGTGCACCGTCCTTCGGCATTCTTCTTTTCCTTTAGCGTTGAATGTTCCAAGTAAGTACTTCTCTCATGACGCAGCTGGGTACTTTTCGTAGTGTGTGTCCTAACCACTTTCACCGCTTCTTCGTGATTCCTGCCTCCGCTATAATCGGGTTTGTTTTCCCCACAGTTAAATGTTGCTAATCGTATCTTGCAAAAGATCCAAAAAACTTTTCGTAGACTGTGTTCATAAACAATTGTATCTTTTCCAAGATGGCTTTCGTGGTTCTTCAAGTTTCCGCTCTTCGTAGTAGAACTATCTTGATTTTTGTTTTGATTGATATTTGTTTTCAGTGCCAGATAATATTTAATGGTAAAACCTGAAGCCCTCGCTTTGCTGATCTGTGACATCACATTTCCATCGGACCCATATTCGTTGTCAATGTCGCTGCCAAGACATGTAACGATGGTAAAGTTCTACAATGAATCTTCATGGAGGGTGATACAGTTGATGCTGTTTGTGTTGATCATAGAATGTTGCATATCCTTTTATGTGCGTTGAGATCTACTGCTACTGAGACTGCTGCTACTCTGTTTGTATTCTCCTGCATTTCTTGTCGCGTGGTAGATAGAATATCCAGGTCATTTGTGAAGTTAAGATGGTCCGGCAGCGTCGTGGCTGTTCAATGAATATCTCGCTTGCCTACCGGGGCTAAGGTCTTCATAAACCACTTGATTACAAGTCAAAAAGAGAAAAGGTCAGATGAAGAAATCTTGCTTGACACCTGTCTTCATCTAGAAGAAGTCTGTCAGCTGACTCACGTGTGCGTTTTTCTAGTTCAAACCTTTATAAAAATTCCGTATGATATAGTTTTCTTCTTAGACACACCGTAGTGTTAAAAAAGCATCCACAGTGTTCTCCTTACAATCTATTGAATGCCTTCTTGTAGTCGATAAAGTTGTTGCAGAGTGATGAGTTCCAATCAATTGATTGTTTCACAATGTTCCGTTCGGTTGCGATTCGGTCGGTACACGATCTATTCTTACGAACTACAGCCTGTTGATCTCGAGTTAGGGTGTCCAAGAAGTCCTTCACTATGTTTAACATTATATTGTTGAAGACTTGGCCTGGTATTGAGAGCTTCTGACTCTTGCAGCTGTTTATTGTCGTCATTGCTACATCTTTCACATTATATTGTTTCACGGCTTTGATGCTCCTCTCAACTTTCGTCTTTGCTTCTTTGTACGCAGTTTGTGCCTTATACTTCTCCGTTTTCGTTCGGCTGACGTTGAATGCTACTTTTTTGTCCCTAATGTCTTCCACTTTTTTGTAGAACACGAAACATGTTCAAATTTACGTGCAGGTCTCACTGTTTTAGCATAACATCTGACATCCCTTTTCATTGAGTAACAGCCGCATATCTGACCAACAGTCAGCACATTTGATTTCAATAACTACACTAGATTATTTTAGTCAAATATACGTTCACTGTATACCGATGCAAAGGACAACTAAAATGTTAAACGGGTTCTATACAAACAGCTGTCCATTTGAAGCGGTTTCTGAAATTATCACGGTTCAAGTCAAATCTGACTGAACATGGTCGACTTGAAAATATGGATATTGTTTATAAATCTATACTATTCAGATGTTTGGTCAATCGTTTCGCCCTGAATCGGCATTACTAATGAAACAGTACAACAAGGACTAATTAGATGTATTCTCATACAATGTCATCGGAGATAAATAAACAAAATATTAAATCAGAGGACTGTTGCTGCTATAATCAGGCTTGATGTTTTCAAAACTGACAAAACTGACAAAGAAAATGTGGATATACGTATGATTATATATATATATATATATATATATATATATATATATATATGTATATGATTATGGTATCTTTTTGTACTACAAATAAACTTTCATATCCTTTTAAAATGTCCGATTGTAGTTTGTAATTTTAACAAAACTGGTTAGTATTTCTCAGTCAGAAATTTAAATGTTTTCAACGGGTAATAGTATCTGAACACTTATTTTTTTAACGCTGTCGAACTAAGGTTTTAACAGGAGGAATCCATTAACCATGTGTATTTTCACAAATGACAGTAAGTAACAGTGTAAGTGATCATGACAAAAACTAGGAATTTTTTTAAAAGGAAATACAATCACTTAAGTGAAGCAGTCTTCTTCATTCTGATATTTATTGACATTCTTAGGTCGAACAAACAATAAACCGGTACCGTATTTGCGTTCATCACTGCTTCAAACGTCGGGAGAAATTTGCGTGAATCAAAAATCACTGACTTGTGCAAGGAGAACTTCCTATAAAATAACGATCATCCTTGTCTACAGTTTACTGTGAATTAACTTGCAACGCTTTAAACTCTGTTATATGAGATAAGCACTAGTATTTGCATTGTTGCTAATTAAAACATGTTATTGATCGCAAAGAATTATACTTCCCTTTACAGTACATCATCTGTATCTGATTGCGTCCAAGTACAAACTAGTCACCATTCATCTTTAATTTATGTGAATTCGGGTCACAAACGTTTACTGCAAATGTCGTAAAATTGATGATAAATTAACTAAAGGATATACAGATAGTCTGTACAGCAGGTGAATGAAGGATCTTGTCAAGGTTGATCGCGCACAGTATAATGTTAATTGATTGCCTTGTTGTATATCTTCTCGAAAGCAACAGACGAATAGGAGATTGTTATCCTTATAAATGAGTATGATAATAAATAAACGATGCTTTGTTTATGCTCACTAATTCGTGTACGTCGAAGCTAATGTTAGAGCACCTAATGTTATATACACTGATGCATTGAACAAGAGATAATATTTCCAAATTATAAAAAATCAGTAGAGGTCGGATGGCAACTGTGTACTCAGAGTCATTTAGAACCTAAATGATGAGAAAGTTCATTATCCTTAATTATTTTGATCATGTAAGTAGTTGAGTGTTTAGAATATCGAATAGGTTTAAAGTATAGACAAGCATGTATTACTCTAATGAACATTCTGTTTCTTATCGAAAATATATGATGTTTTCTGACTTTTAAATCATTTATTTCACCGTAGGTCTGGATCAACGTATCATTCTTTCATAGAAACATAAAATTTAAAAAAACAAGCTCAATTTTCGGTTTGGACTAATATCGCCCCAGTTATTTTTGTTAACAATCTAACAAAAAGCAAGAATGATTGCTTTCATTTAGTTTCTGTTTCCGTCACTTAAAATTACTATCGTTTTTAACATATTATAGATTGATGAGTACTGCACGGTTTTCGTAATTATCTATCAGGCCTAATTATTAGGTGTCCTGCGTGTTCTTATTGTTTTATTTTGTGCGGTTGCATTTGTTAACAATGGAATGTAAAATAATTTTGGACAATTGCCTTCAACACTACTTTTTCTAAATTCAAACGTAACATTCAAGCAGAATGATACATCTTCCAAAATAAAATTTGTGCTATCCTGATTAAATGCACGGAAACGAAAGAAAAATTTTGAATGCGTAGAAACAAACAATAACACTTCTGAATTCTTCAATTTTGTAAGATTTCTACGTTTAAAGTGATCATCGATTTCACACGTTTTTAAAAAACGTAATCTGTCATTTAGTCCATTAGCAAATTCAGCGGTTGATAATACATACGTTACAATGAGTTTCAAGTGGATAATTGACTGAATGATTATCTGTACGATGAATAACGAACCACACAAACCTACTTTCTATTTAAATTGAATATTACATATGCACAAAGGCTGTTTAAAGTGAAAAGTGAAACGGTGCCGAGATTGTAGTTAGTGAAGACAATAACCAATATCTTCAGGTCTCCCATGACAAATTGCCCCCAAAAATTCAATCTATGTGACGGAAAATCTTGAAACACGATTAAACGTGCAACTCCTAAATTCACGAATTGATATTGTGTTTAACGAGCCAATCACTCACGGTTTTTTTTGCCAAACGTGGGAATGATAACATAGATTTAGGATCAATAAACGCATTAGCTTTTGTGCATAGGTATTCTGTCGTTATTCATTGTGCTTCAACAAAAAAATACAAACTGTTGTTTTCTGAGTGCTTATTAACTGATAAAATGATATGCTACTGCGATTCCGAATTTCCTTGTTAAGTCAGTGAGTATATTACACCTGTCCCATAACTATATAATAATCAGTGATTTTCACATTAATTCACTGAAGAGATATGTTTCAAATAATGTGTTCAAACGCTTCAGAAATCTGTATCAAGCATTTGAATCGTTAAAAACTGCATAGCTGATTTTGTTACCTCAATTGTATTCTATTTATATAAAGATAATTTACGAAGTACACGTGTTCTAGATTTTGTTATGATATTGTGGAATACTTTACAAGCACGACACAACCAAGACAAACAGACTTAGTTCTTCTTAAACGTTTACTGATTTGTTGTAGTTATTTAAACATTGCCATCTGTAATCTGACTCAGGTCTTATTGTCTGAAATAAAACATAAATTCACGTTATTTGTGTAAATCTTGATGAAATGTTTGTCGCAACGGACTGTCAATATTAATATTCTGTGTCTGAAAATAATGTTCACAGTAAGTCTGGTTCGGCATAAAAAGTTCAGCTTACAGTAATCATCTGTTTTATCAGCAAGAAATTTGGTATTAACTTAATTGTGATCCGAACGTGTGGCATTGGTGATAGCAGATCATTTGATCACATGAGCTCAAGTTTTACTTCTAAATGCACGACATTTACTATCATCCTTCTCATTCACATTTATATATAGTTCATCGAATCAACCCTCTTCTCATCACACGAATTTGACTTCAAATAAATATATTATTAGTGATAATAATAATAATAATAAATATACCTAAATCTTCATTTTCGATAAATGTTACTATCTTTTTACAATTAATATAGAACACAAGTAGTTGCAAAGTATAAACCCTATCTCAAGCGATACCTAAAATAGCCATTGTCTTTATAGTATCATCGATCATCTTGAAATTACAACGAAACAACAGACATTTACAACAATATATAAGCGAACAAGATTTTTTAATGATTTATCCAACAAAACATTAAAATGATGGTTTCATACGAAATAACCTTTTCATTATGCCTGAAAATCAGCTTGCTCTTATTTGCAACGATGAATTATAATTAGCACAATTGTATCACGAGTTTTCAATTTATATGCTTTTCATGCATATAAGGTTCAACACAGATCTAATCAGAACAGTTATGAAGAAATTGTAATGTTGAAATGCTGAGAAACTTAAGTACTGGATTCAACCCACGTTCAAAAGAGCTCAACCTAAATTCGTCAGCACATTACATTTTGAATATATATCTTTGGCCGAAATGGAGGCCTACGAAAGAGAAATCACATCTCCAAAAAAGTGATTTGTCTCCCAAAGATGGGGAAATTTGCTTTGTGGTGGAGCAAACAATATCAGTTAAATGTAATAAACACGATAAAAATATAAGGACGTTCCTTTATACGGCTGCTTGCACGTGTGCGGTTGAGTTTGTTACCGAAATCCACACTTACAATAATTTTAATAATCCCGGCGACATAACTATCCGCAGAATAGCATTCACATATGACTGCAGTCCATAAGTTAAAACAATATATGTAATACAATCCAGCTAACTCATTAATAAACGATGTAGAATATAAGACATGTGTATAAAGTGTATGTGTAGGGAGAAAACAGTGAGTGTCGTGCTATGTGTACAACCGAACGGAAAAGAGTGATTAGTCAACGTTACTTGTATCCAAGGTGACACACCTAAAAATATGTACAATCATTTGAAATTTCGCGAATGAGAAAAAGAAAAATGAAAAGCGGTGGTTGTGTTTGTAAATAAAATCAGTCATGTTTGAAACGCGGGTTCCTAGGGAAATGCAACATATCCACCCTCAGTTGTTAAACAAAACCTATTATCATACAAAAGTTTGCTTATTGTTATCTTTAAACATCGTCTTACCTCAATTCGTGAATAATAAACGAATTCACTTGAGGCGGAAACCTGCACTAAATATAAAAAAAATACAATGATGTCAAGCATTGATATTCAGTCCTGACGACAAGCGTACATTCTGGGAGATGAACTATGCATTTAAACAGTGAAGTAAAAATCATTTTGAATTCCAACGACATTTGCGATGTTGAATTGAAATGGCTTCAATTATATGTGTTATTGACTGCGTTTTAATTTGGTTTGTTTGTAAACGAGAAACACATCGCACTAAGCGTATGAACTTTGAAATATGCTATCAATCATCCTATATCCGAAATCCTTCATTTATGAATCCGTATCAGTGGATTTTTCCATAGGCAACTTCACTCACCACAGGTAATCAGTTGTACATTGTTAACTTTGCCAGATTTTTACTCAAATAATGCTTGACTATAAAGCTTGACTAATGATAGTGAATATCAGTTTCTTGATAGCGTTTTAATAGAATCTGTGATCAGAAGTTCATTATTTATATTGAGCTCAATTACACTTATCAAAAAATGTATTGTATGAACTGAGTACAATCAGACATGAATATAGTGAGGCAATCATTTAAGTTGAAATATTATCTTGGTTATCATGTAAAAATCATTACCGAATTTTGATACCACTAGGTTTGTGGCCACTATGTGCTGAACAGGTAAAAATTCTAACTGAGTTCTTAATGTCCGACATTCGCAAGTATAATAAGTGCATGAACTATAAAACACATGATTCTATTGATACTAAAAGAAGAAGGAAGGAAGATAACAAACAATCGTTTTCTAAACTAATTGTTTTCGGATTATTCAAATTATTACGTATACAAAGTTGTCTGGATAGTGGAACATTCTGAATGCTAGAGTTCCCGAAATTGATAGTAAAAGAATACTGTGTATTTGAAGAAATAACTTTCTTTAACCATCAGAATGTGAATTGAGTTGTGTCATGATCATATATTCAATCCAAATGAAAAGCGAACTACTGCATAACGTAGGTTTTAAAGTACGAATAACTTATGAGCGTCATACTCAGCGCAACACATAAATTTATACATATTACTTACAATGTACGCATTATCAAACAAAAACTTTGTTCTCCATTCAACAGAGTCATTGCGTTTATATTGACAGAAAGAAAAATCACTCGTACATATATATATATGTATATATATATATATATAAATATATATATATGTATTACTAGAATGAATCAACGTTTTTACTGTTCACGTAGTAGTATAACGTCAGTCAAAACTATCGTGTGCAGAGCAATCACACGATTGTTCTATATTTGTTAAAGTGAATAATTACTATCATACAACATAAGGATCGTTTCATACTGCTTTCGCGGTGTACAATTTGTATGTTTTCACATACTCGGTCAAAATGATTTTTTTTTAAAATGAGGAACAAAATAACCTACTTTAAAATTTCCAACAAGTGAAGTACCTTTATTTACAGAATCAAAGATCGTTTTATAAAATTAAGAAGATGTCAAGTTTGATTTGACGAGAAATTGCAATTAACTTATCTTTGCCAGAAATCTGAAGACGAGTTTCATTTACCTGTTTTCTCATGTATTTACGATCACTCTCAGAAATTTATTTAGGATATTTGTATACTAGGTTGGTGTTTCACACATATTTCTCATTCATTTTTTCAAAATATTGTTTGTTGGTATCTAACATACACTCTTTTTCATAAACATTAGATGAGTATACCGAACACAGGAAGTCATTTATTTAGTATGACAAATTTGTGTACAAACGGAGGCATTCATACTGAAATATTAAACAGTTAATTTCACTGATAAGCGGAAAAATGTAACATATATTTATTGATTGTATAGAATACGATCAAACTATACACTGACAATCATAAATTTTTGAACTATTTAAAATTAATTGACAATAATGCAACACACAGAATAAGAGTAAATAATTGGTTTTCAAATAAATGTTGCACGAAGCCTGAAAATTTATATGAAAAATATTCGATATAAGAAGTAACGGATAACCATCGATTTCGTGTTTAGATATCAAAATTATGCTGACATCAAAATATTGTGCGACAACTTGACTTCAATCAACCCTTTCTAAAACTACATCGAAACATATACTGTGAACATAGAATATACAGTAACAAAGATCTGAATGACACCATAACATTCAAACCTTGTTTGTTATATTACTTTCCTGTTCTAGGCACGGTATAAATCAAAGAACTTTGCCATCGCCTAATGTAAAATGCAAAACATACTAATAGAAGATGTATTTCGCGTTACGTATCAAAGATTCGATATTCAGACTATATAATTAACCCTATCAAATGTGAGAACATTACTCATTTAAGATTTCACATTATTTGATTATGGTGCAATGTTACAAAAAGTTGGTGATTTAGTCAAACTGAAATCAGTATAAAAACTGTAAAACTTTACACAACAAAGTCAAGCGTAAAATCATATAATATAATATTTGTTGTTGTACTGTAGAGGATGAAACTTGGAAAACTGAAATGCCGTGTATGTCATACAACTTGATAATGCTAACAAGTAATTTGAGCAGATGGACAACATATGTTAGTTCGACTTCAAATCCGCTGCTATTTTCAGTTATTATTTCACTTATTGCTTACCTTATTTTCCACAGTGAAAATATCACCTATAATATGAGAATATGAATGCGCATTGCTCGAGAATCACATAGCATGAAAAAGTGACAACCTGAAAAATAACCTGCCTGAGAAAGATTCAAACACATCAAACATATATTCACATGACATGTCGTTATTTATAACGAATACAGTGTTAATGACCCATTTCATTCAGTTCGAACATATTGAATCGTAAATTGTAACGTTTTAGTGAGATTATGTTATATATATTACACCTCATCTGAAAAAACGTTATTCTCACTCAGTGCAGATCACAATTCACGTTGGTTTGAGTTATATGGTTGTAATTTGACATGAAGCTGTATTTATTTTCACTCGTATTTTCTTTCTTGTAATTTGCCACTAATTGTGATGAATACGTTACTTTATTATTTACTTTTTCATTATGTTATGAATTGTGTCATGTAATAAATTCAGAAAAATATGTACAGAATATTTATCATACACGTAAGAGAAATAAGAATATGAAACTTGCTGATAAAGAAGTTTAGAAACCTGAGAAATAGTGCTTCCCTTAGTGAATCTAAATGTTTGTAAACAGTGCACCGTCAAGCTATTTGTGTTTAAGTTTCATGAACAAATTGGCCATCTTTTCTCAGTTAAATACTTATAAATTAGATATTGTCAATCGGTATTAGTTTTTCGATGAAACCATGAATATTTATTTAAAACTCGTGTTTTATTGAAATAACTTTTTCTTAATTTCCTCATCTGATATTATTCATCAAGTTAGGTAAATATTCTTTTTAAAATCAGTGACATGCCCATTTTTTATTCCTTACTCTTGTAAATAAAATGATCAAAAGACTTAATGAGCGAACTGATATAAGTTAGACCTTTGTTGAGAAACTAAATTCTTTCATATGACACTTTTATATGACACTTTTCGGTCGGTATGTCCATCCAATAATCCTCTCGTCTGCTGTAACAGGGAACTTTGTTTAATTTTGGTGAGATTAATATATTACAAGCACTCATTCACTCGCACATATGTAATGAAAATCGATGAAGACACGCGTCGAAGTTAAATGATATATATTTATACTTTGCAACATTTCGGATTAGCACGTAATGATCTTATTCAACAGCTTACAATTGCTTATTAATATTAGAATCCATGTTTTACATATAACGTTTCCCCTATTTTCATTCAGTCACAGCCTTTCCTACTCACTTTCTTCTTGCGAACGGTTAGTTATTTCAAATACGGAACGTAGCACACTTCATTATTCAGGACACATACCAAGTCCGGTGGTTCAGTTGATCTATATAATGGAGTTCAGAAACTCGTATTTGAACCAAATAAAGAACATTGAACTTCATGATACTTACGCACCTAGTGGAATAAAAACCCAGTGGTTGCCCCCGGCCTCGCATGCCCACCAAAAGATTTCATCAACGAGGATTGTTTCGCTATGATATGGTCGGTTGTAAGAAAGAGTGAATAAGGAATGGTGCAAATATCTGAAGTCTTTTAAAAGTCAACCCTGAGTCATGTTGTTAGATGTAGGCTACCTGGCGTGAGTTGAATAATATCTTGAAACCCTGATCTTCTCCATAGACGACAAAACATCTCCGCTCTCAACTGATACGCTTATATTTTCAATATCATCACCGTTAGCACATTTAAACTAACAGTTTCCTCTCTGTGCTATTGCGGTATGGCAACCGGAGCTTATGTACATACGTACGACGTTCCATGTTGTAACAGTCTGCTTCAGGAGACCGTATCTACAATTTTCATTCTAAATCAGTGACCATGGAACCTATTATCAGTACATTGTTACTGCAGTGTTCAAAATTTTGTAATTTCTGGTTTGAGCCCTCTCTCACAATGCAGTTATTTAACTGATTTCACGAGTTATTAGTTACCATTTTGTACGTTCAAGTGACCTGTAGAAACAAACTTTACTTTGTTGAGTAAGAACCATCAACGATTTCAATCTGTAAACGATTACAATCTCTTTTCCATATGAACAATAATATTTTGTTTTGTATCATACTGCCGATATTTCAAAAATGTAACCTATATTTGCAAATAACATTATTGAGTTAGTTATGGAGTCTGATAAAAATCAAACAAAATATTTGAAGGCTGGTCATCTGCCTTCATTTGAATAATTCTTCAAAATAACGTCAATAATGTCAATGTTTCTATTTAACTTTCACGTGTAAACATGGTTGTCATTATCGAAATCATTTATGTTACAGATATCTTGGGTGATCACACTGAATAATTCTATTACTTTGAAGATTGATTATATATTGACTACAATCAGTCATTCAGACAGTCTTTAGTGATAATCATTTATATATATATATAAGTTAATAACTTGCCTTCGATTAAATTATTCAGCTGTGTCTCCGTCTTTTTGGCTTTTAAGGTTCCGTATGTTTCCTAATATGTGTCCAATCTACTTTACTTGTTCGTTTTTGTTCTTCAGTTGCACTTCGAACGGTTCACTCTCAAAGCTGATGCTTTGTGATACTGTTCGATCAACGAAATTACATTATGTTGCGTAGGCCACGGTATTTTTTGTATGACGGCTTTCGTGTTTCTCAAATGACACAATCCGGCACGATTAGTCAAAAGCAATACCGTCTTGTTTTTTTTGAGTATATTGCTGCTAAACCTTTTCCATTCAGTGTAAGTGACTTAAGATCGACGTAGTTTTTCACTGATGATATCCAAGTCGATGCTTGATTTTTTAGATCGGGCTTCCAAATGGTGAACTAGTATCATTTCGGATTTAACGACTCTTTTTATTTAACTGTGCTATGCGCAAAATATGTATATTTTCTTAAATCGTGTATGAGTCACCACGATCACTCTACTCGATAGAAGGCGTTTTTAAATAAATCAAATTAATCAACATATTGCAAAAACACGAATTATCCATTGCGCTTATCACCAATGTATGCTCTTAAAAATCTTCAAGCTTCAGTAGCATTTTCGTTTGACAAGAATGAAGATGCGTTTAAATTATTTCTACATTCAAACAACGCAAGGCAAGTAAATAACCAAAGTGTCATTGATGAGTAACATATTTGACTGATTTTCAGTTTGGTCTTGTGAAAATCGTTCCTATTATAAGTGACGTTTCAATTCTTACTTGCGGACGGCAACGCCTGATTTTTGTTAGATGCCACTCAATCTGAAAAATTGTTTTTATCTTCGTCTAATTTGTTGGATGACTGAAAATCAGTCCGTGAAATGAAATGCCTTCTTTTTGTCAAGGAAGTGAGACATATACGATTGCACAAAATGAATTTTGAATTTTGATATTTTGAATGTAGACCTATATCGTTATCTGCAGAAGTTATTTACATCGGTTTGATAGATTTCCAGCACTTATCAATCAATGTAAACACTGGATAGAATATTCCGTGTTCAATTTTATATTCGATACGGGGTAATTTTTATCTTATCGACATTCAAGTGGTACTTGAAAATACTAATTTTGTAGAACAGGTCGAAATAAACGGACCAACCGAGATGTTGACTGATAAAAATAGTAGATTATTCTGATAAATTAATTAGTTTTAGGAAACAAAATGTTGACGTACCATCTGTCTGACTAAACTAGCTGTTTTATCACCTGATTAACACATCTTTGTCATTACTTTTAGTTATTGTGTATTGATCAAATATTTTGCTGGATGTAGACAGAGATTTTTCGAGCCAATTCAATTGTCGTTGAAAGTACTGACGGATCTCATTTATATTTTAACTCAGAGATAAATATGTTTCATCTCTTTATAAATCTGTATTCCGAATCTCAAAGGATCTAACAAGTGCAGCATATCTGAGTGTTTCTGAAAATTTAAACTAATTGAAATATAATATTATGAGATTTATGTTTTACATGAGACCGTTTTATCAAGTTTGTCGCATTTTATTGAACATGGATATTATATTTTCAATCCTATACGCATACTGAGAGATACATCTGACTAAGCTGCCATTAAACCACTGGCATCTAATGGATAAGTAAACCACAAAGCATCGATTATGCCTTTCAACGAAGTCAATGCCACTTTGATAATCCAGCAAAAATTGTATCTCTTTAGCTAGGCGAGAATGAATTGCAATCGCTTCAAGGCTCACTGTGAATTGATGGTTATTTTAGAGTTCCCATGCTGAGAAATTTTTCCTGTTAGCAATATATTAAACTAAAAAGAAGAAACATCGATCATATATTTTTTAGACGATCAAAATGTTTCAAGCATTTTTTTAGTCTGCGAACACAGAAATCTACCTATTTGTCTACCACATGTAGCACTAAAATTATTGTTGCTATTTTATTGAGGGCAACTATTTATCAAGTTGATAAGCGTACATTTCACTATAGCACGACCAATGTTTCAAGTATTTTTGATAAAGAGATATATCGAAAAGCATTTATTCTTTTTTTACATGTGTATCAGATAAGAACATTAGGTGGGCTTTCACATTTTATCACAAATAATGATTCGGAATGAGAACTCAATCCGTGACGTTAAGCGCATTTTCACGCGGCAAGATTCTCTGACCACTACGACGCTAATTTTGTTACAAAAGTTTAGTTTGCAATAAAGATAGGTATGCAAATAATAAACTGTATGGATTATTGATAATCTAATACATTTGGTCATCAATGTGACTTGTTGCCAATCGACTAAGTTAAAAATATTTTCTGTTGAAATCAAATCGTTTATTTTGCAGTTATCGATGATTACGATATCTAAGTTTTTAGGTTGTTCTTTTGTGTTGTTTCAACAGTAAACTACAAATAGGTTATATAGTACAGCGAAAATTATTTTCGAATGTAAGAAGCTTACATTGGTACCCTCAACTCAGATCAATTCATGCACATTGTAAAATAATGAAGCAAGTCAAATTTCCATTGGAACGGTTGATATTGGTTCTCGCAGTGTGATGCAGTAGTCTGTCAATCATAAATACAGCTGTTTCGAGTGCTTTTGGATACTGGAATCTTGATAAATCATCTTGTTGACATAAACTTAATTGATGAAGAATGAAAATTTGGTGACGTCTTAGACATCAAGAAATTTCTGGCACCGAGAGAACACAATCAATTTCTGGCACAATTATTAAATATATCATTCCATGTAACTATTGGCTGATATGACAGTAATGCTATTATTCTAAGTCTTTTATTCAACAAAATAAATTCACACTGTTGAGACAAGACCCAGAATTTATTTTCGACCGTCAAATTGAATTCGCACATAGTAAAAGCAAATTTTTCACCCACTAGCACGTTTTCAGCTCACAAAAAATAAAGAGTGCATCCCATCATATCCAGAGATTCCTTAAAGCAATTACACATCAGTATATCAAACGGTCTGTCAATGAAAAAATAACTGTCACAAATTCAATTATCACTGAAACGTCTACCAAAAAAATGGAAATAGCGAAAGGAATCCTCACAAACTAATTTTACACGTAAGGGTTCCGGAACGCAATACTAGTACATTCTTCAACTCATTTGAGCCGAAATTTAATCATTTTCAAGTTGATATTGATGGTAATACTAGAGCGAAGGACTGGATTCGTCTGTTCATTATTATGGTTATTTATTATATAGAAATGGGAACGAAAAAAACCAGTTATTATAGTTTTTGCAAGATAGAAATAAACAAAGCGGTTTACGCAATACAAATAATTTTTGCGCATTAGTCGAGTGCTTTGAAGTGCTTTTTGGTAATCTGTTGAAAATCAATGTTCACATAATATAGAGAATTAGATCGGGAAGCACTCTCAAAGCATTTTAAATATGCAAACGAGTAAAAATAACACAGGTTTGTTATTGGTAATTCAACATTATTTAGGCAAAACAAACCATCGTACTAAGAGATTGTTATTTTTTAAAATTCGTAGAACTCATTCATCGGTTTCACAGGATAACAGAATAATGATCACACGCGATTTATCGACTGCGATATTACATTCAGAACAATCAATCGAGGAGCTCAAGGAGGATTCAACTATAAAAAGGTAAGAGTACAGCCGTATGTTCTCACAACGATAATACTGTTGCATTTCAAGTTGCAAAAATATCAGTATTTGATCGCAGAAAAATACGTTCGACTTGCTTAGCGAGGAAACTACAAATCCTTATTTTGTTTTTAGTTGAGATATGATTATCACCTCAGTCTGCACCGAACTATGAATTTATACATACATCAAATATCAGCTTCTATTGAATAATAGTAAAGGTTATATTTCAGCTTCAAAAGCGCACAAGATAAGCAATGCTCCAGTAAAGCACGTCACGCACTCTTGATATAGTTTCTTTGTTTCAAAACATCTATTTCAATGTACATGCAGCTAAAAATGATGCAATTCAGTGTCAATTTGAAAGTGCGAAATTCACATTACATAAGACGTGATATCCCTGAAATGGTGGAATTTTGTATTGCATAATATAAATCTGAAGGTAAACAGATTGTGAAATGAAACTAATTCGCAGTCACGCATCGTCCACTTATAAATTGCATTCCGATATGCATCCAAGTCATTGAAAAATATTCCATAACGATCTGATCAGTTGTCAAGCTTATGATTCATTCAAATGTTACAATAATTGTCAATCATTGCAGTGGAATAACGAATAACGGGTAGGCAGAATTTGAAACTGTATTTTATGGAAATCTCCTGTCCACTCATAGGACATATATTCATTAATGAACTAACAACATTGATAAAGCACCACGTATTATATTTATGAACGTTTGTGATTCAACATCCTAGGTATTTTCGACAATGCTGTGACAAATAAAATATTTTTGTAGTATCTCAATGAGATGTAAAGTAAACAACATTTTCTGATGTTTCTTGATTGGCATTTGCTTGTTACTTCGGGAACCATTTTAACGAAAGTATTGCATTATACTACAACATAGGAACTCGGATCTCTTTCAGCTCGGCTTTTTTTAGTGTAAAATAAAAAGGTTTTATTGTATTATTATACATCTGGTGAATGTGAAGCATTTGAAAAGCGACATCGTAATAACGATACACTTTGCTGATTTTTTTCCTTCTCGATGCGGTCTACGTTTCTACTTATCTCTACATCTGTGAAAACAACAGTCAGAATAACTGCAGAATAAAGACTCTGAAATACACTAATACAAAACATAGCAAATATGGTGTATTAAGGTCTCGTATCGTCCATGAAGTTAGTCAGCGATAATAAGTAAATTGATATTCTTATTCTGTATTTTATTTATAGACTGATCATTTCACTTTCGTATCTCATTTTTCATTTGTGAGATCCCAAAGTGTGATTGGCTGCTTTTAAATTTAACTGTGCTATTTGCGTGAACCTCCCAAGTGTCTTCCCATGATGTGCAAATTAACGTGATTTATGTGCTAGAAATCATTGCGTTTGCCTGTGGTTTGAAGAATACAGCCTCTACGCTATATCAAGATTTTCACATTAGTTATTTTTTGCTAACTGATCAGAGCATCACAACGTGTCAAAGAAGTGAGCCTGTAATAGTTTTAAGCATATCGAGCATATGCATGAGCTTTGTTAAAAATTATTTTGATGTTATTAATCTTAATAAACGGAAATGGTTTTGCGTTAGTGTTTCTAATTGTGATTATTATTTTCATATACATTTCACCGCGTATAAGTCGGAATATTTTAGTTATTTCTACATATCCAGTCTGAAAATGCTAGCTGAAAGGCTATCGTCCCTTTAAACACTCCACTATGTGAACACTTATTCAACTATCGCTGCGCCATTTTTCATGAACCGCTGGAGACTATTTATAGTTCACTTTTCCTTATTCGTTAATTGTTTGTCGATGCACAGAATATCTATTGAACTGACTGCTTTATCAGTTAAATTGCTTTCATACATAAGATTACATAAATATATTTCCAACTAATTGTATCTTCTTTTTCCGATTATGAATAAAATTGTCAATCATAGAATTTGATGATTACTGTACCGTAAGCAACGAACTATGATCATAAGTCAAGTAAAGTCACCACTTTCAAAATTCAATTACCTGTTCTCCAAAACGTTGACGATTTGGAAATATTTACAAAGATGAAAACGATATGACGCGTTATTGACTACGTTGTTCACAAATAAACAAGAACTTTCAACAAGTTATGTTGTTTATTATAATGGCGGTTTGTTCACAGCTCAAATCATTAATTTGCATTATTGATTAAATCCTTGATTTCTGTCGTTTTAAAATTTCCTTCATCGAACAAGAGAACAACGAATATAAACAAGTATCACGATTGTGATGTAATTCTGATTTATTGTTTAACAGTAAGAGTGTTTGTTATCAACGCATGATTTTATTTACCGTTCATGTGACTTTAAGAAATAAGAAATGGATAGGTGTAAACTGTGTACAAGATGCACCAGAATGAGAAAAGCTTTTGTCCTAAACTGAGAATTTTATCATACACATTCATGATGTCGATTTAATTGCTGTTTCAATTTATTAATGAAATTTTCCACTCATTCAAAATTATATTTAAATGTGTTCTTTTTGTTATATAGAAAAATATTTTATTCTGCAAATAAATTCATTCAATATTATCAATTGAATATTTATAAGATACTCAAGACTCAGTTCGATGAACAGCAATTTACGCGTGATTGGTACTTCCATTGGCATCGGTCATTCATTCACTTTATTTTCGCCTGTTATCCCCAATGGAGCATTGGCCGGCCACCAGTTTTCTCTAACCAACTCTGTCCTGGGTTTCCCGCTCCACTTCTGTCCAACGTTTGTTCATTCCTCTCATATCTTTCTCTATTTCTCGGCGTAATGTATTCTTTGGCCTTCCTCTTTTCCTTTAGCCTTGAGGGTTCTATGTCAAGGCTTGTCTCGTGACGCAGTTCGGTGCTTTTCGTAGTGTGTGTCCTATCCACTTCCAACACTTCTTCCTGGTTTCCTCATCCACTGGGATCTGGTTGGTTCTCTCCCACAGTACGTTGTTGCTGATGGTGTCTGGCCAACGAATACGCAGTATTTTGCGTAGACAGCTGTTGCTAAACACTTCCATCTTCTGGATGATGGCTTTGGTAGTTCTCCATGTTTCTGCTCCATACAGTAGAACTGTCTTGACATTTGTATTGAAAATCCTGATTTTGATTTTGGTTGAAAGTTGTTCGGCGTTCCAGATAATTTTAAACTGTAGAAAAGCACCACTTACTTTGCCAATCCGTGCCCTCACATCTGCGTCGGATCCACCTTTCTCGTCGATGATCCTGCCCAGGTAGACATAGGTTTTAACGTCTTCCAAGTCATCTCCATTAAAAATGATTTGGTTGGTGCATGTTGTGTTGCATCGGAGAATTTTGCTTTTTCCTTTATGTATGTTGAGACCTACTGCTGCAGAGGCTGCGATAGAAGAGCCAGGTCATCTGCGAAGTTCAGATCGTCCAGTTCATACCGTGCTTCTCTCCAGATGTTGATGTTTTCATAGTCCAGCCGATGACCAGAAGAAAAAGAGAATGGGTGAGAGTAAGGAACCTTGCCTCACACCGATCTTCATCTCGAAAGAGTCTATGAGCTGTCTTCTGATTCCGATTTTGCAGTTGAATCCATCATAAGAATTCCGTATGATGTTAACTATTTTCTCAGGCACACCGTACTGTCGAAGAAGCCTCCGCAGTGTTTTCCTATCCACGCTATCGAATGCTTTCTCATAGTCGATGAAGTTGATATAGAGTGGTGAGATCCATTCTATTGATTGTTCCATATTGATCCGTAATGTAGCAATTTGGTCAGTACACGATCGATCCTCACGAAATCCAGCCTGTTGATCTACGAAGTCCTTTATTCTGTTTAAAAATAATCTGTTGAAGACTTTACCTGTTATTCAAAGAGGAGTGATGCCTCTGTAGTTCTCACACTTGCTGAAATCGCCTTTCTTTGGTATTTTGATCAGGTATTCTTCTTTTTTTTAATCCGAGGGTACTTGTTCCTCATCCCAAATCTTCTTGAAGAGGATGTGAAATATTTTCGCAGTTGCTTCTACATCTGCTTTTATTGCCTCTGCTGTAATGTTGTCTGGTCCTGCTGCTTTGCCGCTCTTGATATGTCTGATGGCCATACTGATCTCGACAATCGTAGGTGAGCCAATAATAATTGGGAGGTCCGTAGATGCTGCTTCGATGTTGGGTGTGTTCAGTGGAGCTGATCGATTCAATAGTTACTTAAGGTGCTCTACCAACCTCTTTCTTTGTTATTCAGTGTTGCTGATTACTTTGCCTTCCTTGCTTTTCACTGGTCGTTCTGGTTTAAGATAGTTTTCGACCAGCTTCTTTGTAGTTTCGTACAATTGTCTCACGTTTCCTTTTCTTGCAGCCTTTTCCAACGTCATTCCTTGATCTTCCACATATTTTCGTTTGTCAGCTCTGATGCTCTTCTTCACTTCCCTGTTTGCTTCTGAATATGCAGCTTCTGCGGTACCTTTCTCTGCTCGTGTTCGGCTGACATTGATTGCTGCTTTCTTGTTACTCCTTTCTTCAATTTTTGCAAGAATATCAACAGAGACCCATTCCTTATGATGGTACTTCTTGTGACCCAGAACTTCGTGAAATGTTGAAGTGATTGCCTACTTAATCCTTTTCCAATTGTTTTCCAATGTTGTGTCTTCTCCATTGAGTAGATCCTGAAAAGCCTGAAACTTATTGGTGAGGGCTATTCTGAGTTCGTTGAGCTTTACAGTATCCCGAAGAAAGGCCGTATCAAATTTGTGTGATGTTGTCTGTCCCATTGTCCAGTGCTTCTTTAGCTTCAGTTTCATTTTGACTATCAGCAAGTCGTGATCGGAGGCTATATCAGTTCCTCTCCTGGTTCTCACATACTCCATAGTCCTTATGAACGTTGTGTTGAAACATATATGATCAATCTGGTTTCCAGTATTGTGGTTTGGTGAAATCTATGTGGCTTTGTGCGGAAATATTGTGTCACCGATGACCAGTTTGTTGAATGCACATAGGTTTGCAAATCTCTCACCGTTTTTGCTTCTTTTTCCTAGCCCATGTCGACCCATGATGTCTTTATATCCAGTGTTGTCCATTCTAACCTTGGCATTCAGGTCTCGCAAAAGAATCGTCAAATCTTTTGCTGAACATTTCTCAAAGATTGACTGCAACCTTTCGTAGAATTGATCTTTAACGTCGTCATTGTAGTCATTGGTAGGTGCATAACACTGGGTGACGTTCATTGTAATGTCCTTTTTCTTTGTTTTGAATGATGCTTAATTGATCCTTGGTCTATGAGATTCCCATCCTATCAGTGGCTTTGTGCATGTTTGGACAGGATCAGTGCGACTACTTGTGTAAGTTAAGCATTTGTCTCTTCATGACCAGAGTATAACAGCAGTTCCCCTGAAACTAGTCTGAGTTATCCTACCTGTGTCCAATGCGTTTCACTGATTCCGAGCACCTCGGCGTTGTAACTTTTCATTTCTGCCGCAACTTGAAATAGTCTTCTAGTCTCCCACAATGTACGAACCTTCCATGTACCTAAAACAATGGTTGCTCTGGTTGTCAGAAGAGGCATCAGCCCCGTGACTTCCGAGGAACTCGTCTTTCATCAAGCGAGGTCATAATTCTTCCTCCTGATTTGGAGTTCATCAGTAGTACGCATACACGATTTCAGCAACTCACAGTATTCGGATCCTCCTACATCAGTCACAGCTCCCATAAAAATGTGTCAAAGTTGCACGAAAACACAGTCAGTGGTCTACATGAACTGGAGGTCAAAAAGGAAAAGACTGTGAGATGCATCAGTCATGAATGTGCACGGCTGACGAGTTTCAAACCGTAAGGATTCCTCCGTCTAGTACTTATAGGTCGGTAAGTGCGGTCTGAAATTGATTGATACATGATTTCAAGTGTGTAACCTGGTTTGTACGACTGATGTCTCCTAATTTAACTAAATGACGGCTTTGGGAAAACGTAGTGATCAAACGCTCGAAACACAAATACCTACCTAAACAAAGTATCTTACTATAAATAACATACAAATATCTTCACTTCACTGGAAAAGACGTAATGGGAAGTCATCAAAATCAGGGTCAAACTCAGTTTTTGACTAAAATCTATTACACGACAAACTAACAGAAAACAAAAATCATGATATTCCTCTTTTTTATATTGATTCCATAATTTTTAAATCACTCTCCTAGCTCATATGTTACTGATTGTTGAAAATATGTGTGATTGCGTAACTCAATATTTTCTAGTAATATTTCGTTGACGTTTTGTTCCCCTTCTATGTGTCCTTGTTGTTCTGTTTTTAAAAGTTTGAATAAAGAACGGTGGAAAATAGAATGAATCTGGACACGAGCCCCCTGTACTGCAGTTTATAAATTCAAAACTTCTGTTCACGCAGAATCGTACTTCTTCCAAATCATATTTTGTGCTATTCTGTTGAAATAATCGAAACAATGATAGGAATAATTAGTAGGCGTACGTATAAAAAATAACATTTCAAAATTCTTTCCAAGTATATAGTTTCAAATCAGAAAAAAAAATAATTGTGAACTTTTTCACCAAACACATATCAGCTTTTTATTTTTTTGATAATAATAAAAATAATAATAATAATATTGAATAACTGCTCTCTTACTTGTCCAGATTAAACAAAGAAGAGTAAACTATTCAATAGCAACTATATCCTAGATGATAACTAAACTACCTAGAAGGACGTACCCTACCGCGCCTCTGCCTGCATGTGAGCCAACCAGGAACCCTGTACAGTTTTAGCAGTACGTTTTGAAAATATGTTTTCTGTATAAATGAATCAAAAAAATGCACAACATAAGACACAATGTATTGAATTAACAAAACCCAATTACGACGTTTGATATTTCAACGACACAAACAAGATAAAGTTGTAGTGACTGAATGCTTGTGAAGTGAATGCGTCAGATTTTTGAGAAGCAATAATTAACTTTTACAACTGTTACAGTGACTTCCAAGGTGAAACTTGTTTTTGATAACTACATTATTCACCGGGACTTTTTGTTTCAGGGGCTGATATTTTGCTTCCTCTCTCTTTGTATTTTCATCTCAACTATATGTCACGACGTCTGTATTACTTCTATACTAAGAAATCAGTAAATAATTTATTCTTTTGTAAGGTTGAAATTTTTTTTCTCAATTTGGAAGGCATGTTATTACTCGGCGGTGGTTATCTCAATGTGATGCAAATTTCGCCAATAAAAAAGTATGGTTTTCAGACAAGTACCCGACCGTGATCTGGTTCTGGGATATAACGAATTATAAGTGAGTGATAAACTTATATCAGATTTGAAAAATTTTATTTCACTATGACTCTGAATAACCTTCTGTAATGCTGAAGACAAACAACAAATTGTATACATCGATTCTGACATTTAGATGAGGTATGCATCGAATGCTAATCGCACATCATTGCATAACAAAGATTATTCACCCAAAATAATTTCATGTCCAAATATAGGCACTGTACAAGTTAATTTTTATGCACGAATGACGAACAGACTCACATTATATCCTGTTTTATTGCTTGGTGTAATGTTATACATCTGAAGTTTACTGGCATCAAAGAATTGACGAAAAACTAGTTGAATAATTATCTGATTTAATAAAAATGCTATAGAAATAAGTCTACCTGTAGCTGAATAATAACATTTTACGTTGCCGAATTTATGGCAGAATCGTAAAATTAGTTATAAATTCCACAGTTTTATCAAATACGTGAAATTACTTCAAATCGCACTTATTTATAAAAACTTGGTGTTATTTATGTCTCTTTATCTATTGTCTATCGCAGATAAATCTAATTAAGAATTCATAAGAATATGAGTCCAATACTACTGCTATTTCTAAGTCCAGAGGTGAGGAGTAATATTAACTGTGTTTTTTTTAATTTTCTTAGTGGTTCCATGATTCTATGGTTATATGGCTCAATTTTAATTAACGAATTATCGTTTATATTTCACTGTTTAAAAAAAAATGTGAAGCAGTAGATACTTGGGCATAATTATTTGATCATGATACTCATGATTCTATTATTCCTTGTTCATGAAGAACGATTATTATGCACATAAGTTACTGATACGTAAATAATACTATCTAATAATCAGCATTTTGAAAAGCTTATCATTTGTTTTAAAAAAGAATGTGACGATCACATACTTCAAAAGATCTATACGGTTCAACAGACTGAGCGCAGCATTAAAGTAACCAAGGACGCCAACGATTTGAGAATCTTGAAGTGCACACTTCCCGTGTTTCCTAAATTCATGTTTCCTTTTAAAGAAGACGAGTATCACATGTCGTTTCCATAAACAAAATAAATTTTTAACGTATTAAAGAATAAATTTGAAAATTTGTCAGTACATTCTAAAATGAACAGTAATTTTTAATGGTCGCTAACAATTATCAGTGGCGAAAAAATGTCCTAACCGTTCACTCATTTATCAAGTGTAACTTCGTTAATTCGATGATTTAGAAAAGTGAAAAATGATAATAACCGACTACATGCCTGCTTATCATGAGCAAACTCGTACGGTTAACTAAAGATGGTAAATAAAGGCTCCTCATGTGCGTGACTGCAGTGAATTTAGCATTTGCCTTGAAGAAAGCAAAGTTTACGTTGACGGAGTTTATACTGTAGAAAGTGAAGTTTTTTAATGAAAATTAGATGTATATATATTTGGTATTATTGTTCACATATCTTAATGCACGACTGGACATGCTAAACATGAATAAAACGGGGTGAAATTTGGTTTCACGTGTCATGAACAAAACAGCTTTCGTCTCAACCATCCACAATTTTTTTGATCAAAAGTACTGAAGACAACAAAGGCTTACGATCAAGCGACATAACAATTATTCCATTTCAGGCATTCAGTTGAAATTCATTCTGCTTTGACAAATAATTACAAACAGATATTAACTCTTTGATTATTCACTGATACAAAGAAATGCTTCTGTTGCTTTGATTTGTTTCTATCAATTGTAGTGAGTATTTTCTACCTGTCGCAAGATTTTGCACATTGTATCAAATATCCTTAACGAAAAAAACTTGTAAGATATATTTTAAATGATCTGTTTGTAAACATCTGAAATTTCTGCTTAGCCTTTTAAAGTGAATCTATCGTCAAAGAAATAATAAGCTGATTTTTTTTACCTCAAATTCTGATTTTTAACTGTAAACATTGTTTAACAGAGACATATATAACAGATGTTGATTCGATATTGCAAAACAGTTACAAAACCTTCAAACAAAAATAACACACGGATTCATTTCTTACCAGAAATCCTTTGTTCTGTTAAAATTATTTAAGCATGGCCATTTGTAATCTAACTCAGGTCTAATTGGCTGAAATATAACACGAACACATGTTATTTGAGTAAATCCCAATAAATTATTATTATATAGTGCATATATATTGTCATTATAATAAACTATTAAGTATTACATAAATAAATTATATATTTTTATGTATTATCTTTTTCGAAAAGCTTCGTTAAAACCATAGACATTCCAGATTCACAAAATTTATCTGCTTTACCAGTGGACAATAGGAGAAACGTAATTTTGACTGCAAAATATGCCACTGGTATCACTCTATCAGTTTATACTCACCTACGCTCTCGTCTGCTTTTAGCATTTTCTGTTTTACTAAAATGTAGTAGAATGACTTTTTCTTTATTTTGTATGAAATTGTTTGTTTCATTTCGCGATGAATATAAACCATAATGAATTATACAGTTATCACCCTTCATTAGGAGTTGATTGTAGTTTCTCTTTTGTTAATTTTGTGGATCACAGTTTATAGGATTAGAGTCTCAGAAACATAATGGCTCATCATTATACCTTTTATATTGATTTGGATGAACATTACTACACCTAGATGTAGTATTTATAATTTAGGCAACTAATACACCAGTCATAATTTGGGTGTCCATTATTTTTCTTTCGTGATAAATAAAATAGTCAACTTCATTTTATAGTCATCGACCATCTTCGAATTACCAAGAAACAACTGACATTCAGAACAACACTTAAGCGGACAATATTCTTGAGATGATAAAACAATAGAAATTTAGTCAGGTTGTTGCATACGAAATAAAAATATAACCATGTAATCAAATCTGCTTGTTCAAATTTTCAGCTATAAATTAGAATAAGTGATTTTCTATATCATCAGAAAACAGTTTATTTACGATTCATGCATGTTCACTTGATCATGACTGCAATTAGAAATGATTAAATAGAAAGGATAATACTAATCTGATCAGAAATATCAGTACAGGATTCAACTCACTTGCAAAAGAGATAGATTAAATATTACTGTCAAATTACATTTCGGAGTTATGTTGGGCCATATTTGAGGCCTATCAAACAAAAAACACTTATTTAAGACTGATTTGTTTAATTAGAACACTATTGATAGGGAGCATGATAAATTTAATTCTAATGTTCATTCACTAGTTATTCATTGAAAATAATCTTTTGTGATTTGCTTCTATTAAATGTCACGAGCGAATACACGTCTAACTTAAAGGCTATTCGTGTTTTTCGCTCGTGAATAATTTTATGTTTATTCGAAATGCTGATTTATTTATCTGTAAAAAGATCATTCATTATATTGATAGTCATGAGGTTAATAAAAGTGCACCTTCCATAGATCGTCTTCAGATTTCTATATCAGTAATATCAATACTCTTTTTATTCCACTGTAGCGATTGAGAATCATTCAACAAACATATTTGAAGCTAAAACTGTTTGTAAAATTTCAACAGATTGGCGTAGTTTTGAAATGTTTTTTTCTTTTTTCTGAAACGTGAATTTATGCTTTCTATCAAGCTTCAGAGTCTTCATAACTAATGTCATGTACCTAACAGCACTCTGCATATTCAGAGTTTAAACGTGAAGAGCAAACAAGCAATGTTATAGATAATGTTACGATATTCCATTAGGTTGAATCATCACCAAAACATGTAGCAGAGAATTCGGTGAATTTATGTAATGTGATAGTACGAATTGATATCCATAGTAGCTTTGAAACCGTTAGTTTTCGCAATCAGTTGTCAATGTCGGTATGATTATCTATTTAAACAAACTGAAAAAATGAACGACGGAATAAAAGGATGTCAGGTAAGGTATTTTATTATTTTTATTTCATGAAATCCACTAAGCTTCACTTTTTTCAATTATGCATATTCCTGATCACTAATGATAACTTAACTTCGTTTTAAAATTGTTTTGTTTCCAAATATTAGAGTCTTCAGTTTTTTATTTAACAAAAAAACATTGATCCTCGTGAAATCCTAGCTGTTGAAACAGATCCTGAAAATGTTTTTATTATTTAACTTTTCGTAAATTCAAACATTGTCTTACCACATTCCGTGAATTGTAAAAGACGTCACTCCAGGCGGTATAATGCACTAAATATAAGTTAAAAGGAATAATTTTAAGCAACTGTGTTCAATTTAAACAACAGTTACTTGTTTCAAGATATGAATTATTTATCTTCGCACTGAAATGGAAATCACTTTTCATTTCTATGACATTTCGAACAACGGATTTAAAATCTTCAATAAAATATGATAATAAATGAGTTTATAGTTCGCTTGTTCACGAAGTTTATTCTAAGTTATCGGTAAACATATCGCTTTATGTGGCGTAAGCAATAAATTGTGCTTAGTTTTATACTAAATGCTGTTTCCTATATATATGAATCAGTAAATATGGATTTTTCCATAGGCTAAATTATCTAACCAAAATTGAAAAATTGTAAATTTATAAGTTCCCAAGATGGTTAATCGAATTTTGAATGAAAATGAAGTATGACGGTCAATATCGGTACTGAGTCAACGTTTATATAAATTCTGTTGAGAATTAAATAACCCTCAATTGTTCACTAGCCTGATTAAGTTATTATTGTTTGTTGACTAAATGTAACACAGTGATCAGAATTCAATAATTTTTTAAGGCTGTAGAAGATTAGTCAAAAAAAATTAATAAATCAAGTCGTTTTAATTATCAAACATAAATAAATTGAAGGAAATAATCGAGTAGCATATGTTGGTTATCTTGAAAGCAATATTACCTTATAAGAATCGCAGTATGTCGGAGGCCACGTTAAGCTGAACTGGTAGAAATCCCAACTAATGTGATGAGATCCGTCAATAACAAGTGTAGCGAATGCAAGTTCTATCAAATACATAAGCCTGAAAATTATAAACAAAAATATAAGATGGCGACTAATCGAAATACCCTGTAAAAATAACATTTAATATAAATAGAATATTATTCATCCTGATAATAACAGATTCGACGTTCTTTGCGTATTATGATCTTCAAATCAAGAACCTTATCACAGTTTCCAATAAAATAAACCTGCGCTCGGGAACAATTAATTTTCCTTAACCCGATTATGAATTGTGTTAATGTTACGCTTGGCATTAAGTTATGTTTAAACTATTATCAGTTCACTTCAGCCGAACAACCAGAACAAAACAATAATTCAGCGTTAGGTTGACTATTGTGATCCCTTGTTCAGAACATATATGCAAGAGGTCTTCGTATAGCGTGAAAAGGTTATTCCACAAACACACAGCCAGTCCACGCAAAATTCAAGCACTCAAGTTGCTTTTATTATTACTCTATAGAGACATTTTTGAAACAATTTTGAAACAGAACACAAAAATAACATGGTACCTATCACAATCAAGGAGGTTAAATGATGAATCAATAAAATAAATCAAACGTAGAGATCTTTATCAAGCGATTTTAATGGATCAAACCTCCACATTGCTCCTCCACTATTTGAAAGCGTGCGCTCCTGAGGTTGACTTGCAACATGACTGCTGTTCAGCGCTGTCTGAGAGGATACTTTCTATAGAGAAGATCAGATTACGACTGAGTTCATATTTATGAGTGGCTGCCGGTAGGTTGAATGTATCAAACAGGATGTCAAGTAAAAGATTTTCAGCTGTAAATTTACGACCTGTGGCTAGCTGTTTGAATATCTTGTTTGGAAGTTATGACCACCATCTGCCTCTAACCTCTACTTCCTACATAACCTAACCAACTCTGATTCTACCTAGGGACCATCATTTGTTCGCCTTTGCGGCTTTTAAACGTATCCACAAACCTTTCAATTTCAACATTCGATTGAGTGTGTTATGGTGGCGAGCATAATGGTTTTATGGCTAACCGTTGACAAAAAAAATGGTATTGTGTCGATAGAATCACCTCTGGTATGCCATGTGAAGAGAAAATATCGGTGAGGAGCTCTATTGCCTTGGTTGTTGTAAGCGACCGAACACGGCTAATTTCTTGTCATTTTGAGGTGTGGGACAAAACCTAATAAGCAGTTCCATTGGTTGGATCAGCGTAGTCACTCTGCATCTTGCATAATGGTTGATCAGGTTTTAACCCTAAAACCAACCAGAATTTGTGATTGATCTTTGACGCTTATCGACATTGCATATATTTTCAGCTCACACTGTTACTGTAAGCATGAATCGTGACTATGGACTTCAGTCGCTTAACCCAAAAATGACCAAAATGGAACTTGTCTCAGCACTTTTCACCGAAAAGATCCTGGCTACACTTACCTTTCAACAAATATAAAACAATCGTTCACGATTGATGGGGAATCGCGCAGCCGTCTCAATTGCTTCATATCACACTCAAACATCTTCAACATCCAACCCTTAGTAAGATGTTTATTCGTCATCTTGGTGACGGTGCTGATTCAAGAATCTGTATTTTCTAAAATATATGTGAATTACTGGTGGAAAGATATGGCAGACTGAACTACAAAATGCTGACGTTTCTAATGGAACAATCAACGATGGGTATTCAAAGTGAGCAGCTCTCTAGATGCTGCATGGACTTCTCCTTGAAAATAAGCATCACATGGATAGAACTTTACGAAAACGTTTCCTAATTGAACACAGACCTACTGGGACTAACGTGTTGTGTGCTGCTGAGTTTCGTCTGACTGTGCAAGGAAGGAAGGTGACATCAGATGCGGTATCTATTTGCAACCTTCTTAAATGCCCCTTAACGTCAATAGTTAGGCTCACTAATAAGCGAAAAACTATCTTAAAACCGATGACCTAAAATTTCCTAGATTGTTGTTGTATAAATGAGCAGTTTTGTTCATAATGAATTGAGACGCACTGTTAGCAAGGATAAAAAGGATTCTCTCTTGACTTTTTGACTGAGGTAGGGTGTCATGAATTGGGTGTAGCATGCACATTTTCATTATCATCAGGTAACTGTTAATGAGCAACGTGAACTTCGGAAATTCTCCAACCTAAAGACTGAACTGAACTGTGGTCATTCCGCATGTTGGTGATTCGTTGGTAATCACAGTTGACAACATGGAGTTTCAATGTCAGGTCTGGTTCAAGACGCTTAAGAAAACGAGTTTCAATGTCGGAAAAAATAAGGTGATTGAGGACTGCATATAAATATATGATATTTGAATCAGTCATCGGTGAGAGATTTGAATTTCAACCGTTTGAATTGATGGCTAACAGGGCCAGAATTGATCTTGAAGTTATGGGACTCATTCATGGCTATTTTTCTGTAGAGATAACGTGTTTTGAAAAGAGAGTGCTGATAGTCAATATGTTTGCAAAGGGGCTGAACAGTAGCATTGAATGTTTGATCCCGTGAGATCTGCTGTAGGATATAGTTGCAATAGTGGTTCAGTTCTAACGAACCAAGTTTTCCAAGGAGAAGATGAACCATCGGAAAATCATCTCCGTCATCTAAATCAACGTTGATTAGTTCGAAATAGCGCCTGAACAAACTCATTCAGGTATTATTGGCGTCATGACTATAAAGAAACTATGAAATGCCACTGATCATTTCATTAGATGACTGAGTATTAGTAGATGTATATTAAACTACAGAAGGGCTGTACGTATGAGTTAAGATCTTCATCAATTTCAGCTGTTGTGCAAACATTTTATCTAATTATTTTGTATCCATTCTAATTCGCAAGATAGTTTGTGAAAATGCCGTCGTCAAATTAGCAAGCTCGACTATAGGTATACCTAAACTATTACGGGTTCTCCTTAGTTGAATGACGAGAACAAAAAAGTGGACCAGCGTTCAGTAGGCTACTGTGAGATATTCTTGAAACAGTCACAGTAAAAGCACACTAAAATGACATGGTACACAGTCACAGATTAGGATGTGACATCGATATTAACTGAACAGTTCATGAAATATATTAAAAATAAAGATTTCATTCAAGCGATTTCTAAGGATTTAACATTAACTACATTATTGTATCATATTCAGAGACGGTGAAATATAACCGTATTATAAATATCTATTTTTGTGAGAGTATATGTAAGAACTGTCTTATTGAACATCTCACATAACAATAATTATCAAATTATTGAATAAAAACAATAACTTACAAACGACGCATTGATAATCAGTATACGATATTATCTATGTCACACAGTAATTTGATTCGAAAAGAAAGAATGTAACATTATTGAAATATAAATATATTTATATACATATAATATTGAACTCAATCGAAGGTCAGCTAATATGATTGCGTGTGTAGAAAACATAGAAATGATCAATATTTAGTATGATTGAATACTAACTGTCGTATAATTTATAGGTCATTTCATCATAAGTTGATCACTGTATAAAGGTTTGCACGTTTTTTTATACCTGCTAGAAACCGTTGTTACACAAAACGTGAACCGAAACTACTTAGTTTATAATATTCAATAAGTAAATGGAGGATTGTTTAATGTTCTGCATTGTATTCATAATTATATTCACAAATGTTTCGGAGATCTTAATGATCAATTAGACGCTTACTTAATTTTTCGTTGTTTGGGAAGCAAGCAAATTTTTTACCCCTTTACTAATTTACAAAAATGAATATAAAAATAAGTCCTCTACTTTACTTTCACTAGGTTGAGGCTTTATGAAAGAAATGTATTTGATTTAATTTGGAGCATTGAGTATGATAACTGTCATCTCTGGATGTGCCATGAATATATTGCAGTAATAGATATTTTCATTGAGTAACTAACTTGATATCACATGTAGGTATATTTTTTACAAAATAATCGACAATACTTATGTTAAGTGATAAATGAGTAAAAAATTGCATTGTTGAGTGATCAAACTTTGTTGAAATTCACATAAACAACTGAGTAAATCTGCACTAACAAGTCAGTTTCGAAATAAGGTCACCATTCGCCAATGGATGTCATACGTCTTCTTAAGCCTGATTTATAATATGACCTGACAAACGAGGATCGTCCGAAAGAAGTTGACATGATTCACGATTGTATTTCGGTTGAAATTCTGTTTTTAACCTAAGTTATTATATTACAGTATCTAAATGTTATTTGAGAACTGTATAAAACATGTCAAGTCTGAGCAGGCTAATAAGCATTGCCGTATATACTGAATAAATAATCATCTGAAATGTAAAGCTTTATAGCTTGTGTTTATATCAAATATTGCTGTTATGCTGTTTTTGAGTGCAGAGCGGAGTAATGTTTTGTCAAAATGTGCAAATTTAAGAGATTGCTTACTGATTTTTCTGAAAAGACAAAGTTTTCAGGTTGAAATGGACAAGATAGAAGCAAATCACCCCAATTAAAGTAATTTGTTCTAATATTTCATACAATTGAAGAGCTACAAATATGGAGAATAACGAGTCCCGGTCAGCGTCAAGTGGATAAAAAAGACGTTGATGACTTTGAAGCTGATGTAATGGGATTTAGAGCTCAAGATTGAGAACACCCAGACAATTATGTTTTCGACTAAAAATCTTTTTATTTCAGGTAACATGACGACCACCAAATCATATAACAACTGTCTTTGTATGCATGTTGTTGATTGTTAAAGTGAAAAAGTGATCTAAGCGTTTCATGTAGTAACTAACTTTTGGTACCGACCTCTCTATTACGGATCGTATAAAGCGATGTGGATAATATACCACGCTGCCGAAAATGATTATTCCGAAGAGAAACTCAGTCATTACAAATTGACATGTATATTGGTAAGACAACTACGTCGCAAAAGATCTCATCCATCAGTTCACTTGTACGTGTTGATAGATGCAGAGAGAGTAATAATCGAGCTTTCAATAAAATGCAACGATTCGTGCATCCAATTTAGTATGATATCAGTTGATGTCAGATGAACCGATGAACAAGGAACATGATAATCAACTACAAAACATAAAACTGACACGTTACATAACATTGATATGATGTCAGCCTCTTAAGTAATGTAAAGGAACTTACGAAAACAAATTCTGAGGTTCATTGGAATAAAAAACCTTTCTCAATTTAATCCTTCTGTTTGGCAAAACCATGAAATCATCCCGTATTTCTGAAGGCCATTTTTCCGGCTAATAGTTGTAAAAAACTCATCAATGTTCAATAATTATTTGTCAGGTGACATAATTCTTCTGGCTATTCAGTCTCGTAGGTTTTTAAAAAATCTTCTCTCGTGCCAAATGCGGCTATTATCGTGATAAATAATAGATGTCAACGAGACTACGCCCGTGATACACAACGGATTACCAAAACTGAATTTTTTTCTTTTGTAACAGTGAAATAATAATCACAAAGTTTCAAACAATATTTACAATTTATTTCCTTTCGTTTAAGTGTACTTCTCATAGTTTCTTAATTTACGCATATTTTATCCTGAGAGAACGTGCATTAACATTCAATATTTTAACTTACGCTAACGTCAAATCGAAAAGTATACATATTTCCGAAATTTTAATGTGCTTTCAAATCAATAAAAGCGTAATCCTTTAATATCATTGTCAACCGAGGACAACATATTGTAATATGTTCCGCAAAAAAAGGGTATAACAAATGCATCACTTCTTTTAAATAACTAATAAATTTAGTTATCAAAAATCTAACAAAGTTTTACATCGTTTAACGGGACTAATTGGAATCTCAAACCATTAGAGATGATAATAACGTGGAGCACTGCGTTTCCAAACCTAAGAAACTCTGCTTAAAAATATTGTGAGCGTGCTCACTAGTGACTAGCTTCGTGATCAAATTCTCAGAGTTCTATTCGAGAAGAAATGACCGATGCAGTTCAACCCTGACGGGTGTAGACAGTAACAAACAAAAACAAATCGGTGAGGTTGTGTGAAATCCTTGGATCAATCAAGGTAAGAAAATGAAACCTTTTGATGCCGGCGTAGCTTTCCACTGCCTGGGTGTTCGCGCACAATAAAGAATGTCCTGGGTGTGTGGGGCGCATGATTCGTGGATGCGCACTGCTGATGAGTATCAAACCATAAAAAGACAGCCATTAAGTGCCTTCAGATATATAATGGTGGTCTAACAATGATCGATTGATAATTTCGAATGAAAAACGTTTGATAAATTTTTCGGAGTCATCATAAACATGTTGATTTGTTTGGTTGTTGGTTCGTTGAAAGAGTTTCAACATATGGAAAAACTGAAAACGCACTACTGTCTGACGTCATCTAACAAAAACGTCAAATACACTGCTACACCTACGTCAGTAGCTGAATAATAAATGATTTGTTCAGAAAAGACTACGCGGCAGATGAGCGACAGTAAACACTCACATAAACGGCGTAGAAAATCTTTTAACTCTTTTAACTTTTAACGCTAGATAATTTGCGAATTGGTTTGTTTATAACTATTCATTAGGTTCGTAATGTTGCATAGGCTGAACCGCTAACAATTGTGATCGATGCGAAATGTCACTGAATGCACAAATGAGATAACATGCGAAATTTAGCTACAAAAGCTGTTAGAAAACACCTAATGTTCCGTTCTTCATAACCCATTCAAATAGAATACAAGGTGTATGAGACGTTTATTCACCGGTTAAATTATATGTGATTATTTGGTGAGACCCTTACGATTGATCAAAAATTCCAGTCTCGCATGACCATTTCAGAATTCGTGGTAGTTTCTAGAAAACACCACAATAACTTTCAGTGGTGATGACTTAAAGGATAGGTACAATTTATATAAAAGATCAAGAAGCAAATGTAAATTACAGAAGATTATGAGGTTCAAAGGTTCTATCATGAAGATTGTTTTTATAACTTCCGTAACCTGCTTAACGCACGCTAGTACTCTTTCACGTCAAAAGTCAAGATCCTGATGAGTTATTCAACTTTCAGTAGCTTATTGAGCTGCAGAGGTTATCAGAGACAAGCGAGAGAATCTATAAAAAAGCAATCGATGCTTTTAAACCTGCTGAAGAACCAACATAATTCAATATGCAATCAACTTTCCCCTTTTTGCATGTAGCAAATAGATATATTAAGAACGAAATCATATCAAATCATATGTAAGTTCAATAAAAATATTGCATATACAGCCAAGTCCATTCCTATTCGACTCATTATAATAGACATTTTCCCAGCAGATGATGTTCATGTGAAACGAAATAATATGCATAGAGGAGCACTGTTTGACACTATAACCTCTGTTTCATTGATTTCGCACTGAAAAACAGCTGACAAAAGTATTTGAAAACTAACTGATCTAATCTATACTACGAAGCTGACGAAGTTTTTTGCATCATCAACAAATGAATAAAAGTCATAACAATCCTCATTCACTTTAACCATGTCGCGTGTATAGAATTGTTGTAATCATTGATGCGAAGAGAAAATTGTATATTGATTCTATAAAATAGATCAAAATATTGTTTTAGGCTAACTGTATGTATATTACCGACATGATGGTTTTGGTAATATGGGTACAAGCTAATATATCACTGACACGATTCGAGATAATGCAGAATGTGAATCCATAAGTAAGAACGTTATTACGTGGACGATTCACAAAATGAAATTTTTCCAGGTGAAGAGGTACCAATAAGGCTCTCATTTCAACTTAGACAAAATGTTTGACCTAGTGCTGAGACAATATAGAAAATTGAAACGGTTATTCCACTAAATTCATTTATTTTTATCGGTGTTTCTTATAATCTATTCGTAAACGACAGAGATGTCAGACTGAAGGTACATGGTGATGCACCTGGAATAAAAATATAATGCAGAATGAAATTACTACTATAATTTGTACAAGTATCTGTCAACTGCGAAAATGATAAGATGTCTACGATGCAATATCTTTTCGCAAAACATTCTAAATAGTGACCGTGATATGACAATGACGTTTAAAACTTGTGACAAAATAACCACGTAACTTCAAATACATAGATCCATCTTTTATTTGATTATCGTCAATAACTCTGAATGAATTTTGTCACAAGAAATATAATCCGATGGATTTGAGTGCACATTGTAGATTCCTACTGACTTCGACATTAAACATTTTGAAACAACACACAGCAATATGACGCAGTTGTGAAAGAGGAAACCGGTAATTCGGAACTCGGATGATATCTGAGCATTTGAAGAGAAAACTATTTTATAGTTACGTCTGTGAAAACTGTAATTTTATCACAGTCGAAGCAATTTTGCAGAGTATATAATCTATAAAATCTGAGCTTGTGTACTGAATCGTTATTTTTTGTTTGACAATTATTTTACGGGTGGTAAATTGAAGGGTCGACATTTTTGACAGATGCCGTCCAATTTTTGTAACCTTGGTTTTTTCAACTCTAACACAATTACAGTTTTTCGTACTTTTAACTTGTCCAACTAAATAACCTATGTTAATCTATATCACTTTTGACAGTCATTTAAACAGGGCAATCCAAACAACTGTTGTATCAGTGTCTAAGAAATTCCTGAAATGAAACAGATTTAGTACTAAAGAAAATCCTTCATATCTGTAATTCACATAATGTATCATAAATCGTCAACTTTCGTGTAGAGTGAACCTCAATGTAAAGTAATATTTTCTCAACTTCGATCGTGCTTCTGATACGATATTCTGTACTTCTATTCGCAAACTCCGGTCTTAAACATATTGTGATTGTATTCGTGATTATTTGTTCAAATAATTGTACACGGTGGCCATATAGACTGTCAGATCGAAAATCCATTTATGTGAAAGATATTTAGTTTGCTATTTTGAATGCATAACATTTAAACCAGTCCCTTTGAACGCCGTTAAACTTAGATTATTTTGCATGATTTATTTTGATTGCTATCGGGACTTGAATGTTCATCAATCAAATCATTATTATAGACTTTTTTCTACATCATTATTTTCTGGAATAAAAATAATCAGGAATATGCTACATCGTTTCTTGTTGATCACCTTTACAGGAAACTGTATGTTTGTAATTTTGTCATTACGTAACAACAACACATAAATTCAAAGTTGCCATATCGAATGAACACAAATCATGAAATATAAGTAGATGTCCAGGGATTTGCAGTAATATGAAATTTTAAGGTTAAAAATAGTATCCCGGAAATGGAATGTAAATGAATTTGAAAGAAAAATTTTCAAAAACACGCAAATCTTATCCATTATTACCATTGCGTTACGTTTTGTGACAGGAATCATAAGATATCAGACCCTCAATTTTCGTCATTTCTCGGAACTCAACCCCTTGGTCGACTTTTACAAAAGTGGCTTAATGCAGTTTTTATTTCCTCATGGATATTCGCCATGTTTTGATTTGGCTGATAATAGCTTGCTTCCAACATATTCACACATCGCAAAACATAGCTGTCTATACTTAAGAAGTTTTCAAGGTATGTTATTCGACCTGCCCATATAACGGATTTCATATATTCACTCATTTGTCCAACGGATAGATAGTAGGTACACATTATTTTGAAACAGAATAAAGCAGATTTCATCTGATGAAAATAGTATGAAATGTCGTAATAAGTGAACACGAGACACACTTTCAGCAAAACCGTTTAAAGACAGGAAACAAGAGTCAAATTGTAACGAGAATCTAAAACATGCAGGTGAAATCTAAGGAGCGAAATGATTTATTGGAAACAAAGTTCCAGAAGAAGGAAGCTAAAGAAGAGAAGCTGATTGCTTACGTGGTTTCTGGCTTGAGTATAAAATAAGAAAGGTTAGTTGGTGAGCATATAACTGAAAAATTAAAAATAAAGTTACTTCAGGTCGGTGAAATATAAGTAAAATGCAGTGATTTAATTTTTTATGAATTTTTTAATGACATTATTAGTGAATTTGAAGTTGCAAAACCGTTATTTTGTACATGAATTGACCAATCTTTGTAAAGAACACCTTGAGCATACATGAAGAGGAATAATATGCGCATCTCTTATAAAAAATGAAAAATATGAGCTTATAATCTGTTGAAAGATATGATTATCCACTAACATAAAACAAAAACGTAATTCGTGAAAGGAAGCTAGGGTAAATGAACATATCATTTTTATTCTTAAAAAGAAATTGTTATATTATGAAATGTTATTTGTTAGAAGCAAGTTCAGATATTCTTTCCTGAAAAAATATTCCAAAATATGTCAGCCAGCAGTAATATCAATGTTCAGTTGCTCAAGTTATCCCAGATATAAGGATACCACTTGATATAATAACAGAATTCGAATTAAAAGTAAACTGCTTGATTAGTTAGACAGACAGAACGCATTCATTGGTGATGGTAGTTTTGGAACGTTTTTGTCTATGCGTGTGAATGAGTTGATCAGAATACCGCTTACCTTTCCCTACAAAAAAATCCTTTGTTGCGATGAGTTGACGGACTATTTCAGTACGCTACTTAACAGCTTTCTCATATTTGTTTCATGTAGGCTATTTCGTAGCTCTATCCAGTGCGTTTTTACCACTGTATGAAGATAACGATTTTTTTTTAGGAACCTGAAACACTTTGATTGCTTGTAGAAAAATACACATTGCACGCCTGATTAAATCCTCTTGCATAAAAAAACAGGGTCTGTAACAGCGGATAAAAATGGACTGCTTTGTCAATGTATTATTAACGCCGCACCGTTTACTGAGTAACTTGATATAATAATAGATTCATACAAATCATTTGACGTGCATTTCATTTCTATTAATCTGAACATTTTATTTTTTTTTATATATATAAAAATGTCGTTTTTCAGTATGATATATACTGGTATGTTTTTTAAAATTCTTCGGTAATTTGTCAACCACGTAGTTGTTGAATCACAGATTACTACTATAAAAGGATTTACATGAGTGAACCGAAAGCAAAATACATCAAAAGACAAGCATTAGCTCATTTGAATGACATGAGCACGATGATGAAGATATATTTCATGATATTTTGGCAAAGTATTTTCAAATCTGAATTAAAGTTCATAAAAAACGTTATTATCTTCCGTCAGAAAAGTTTGCAAAAACCATTATTATTCGTTCGATCAATGAAGAGAGCTTGTTCAAGGTTTCCCGATTCACAAACTGAAGTTCCCACAAGTTCAATGATTTGTAACGGCGTTGAAAATATTCTATAGAAATTTCTACCTAAACGATAGAGATGTTCAAGTAAGTTTATATCGTGATACACTTGCATTATAAATGAAATACGGAATGAAACTACTACTATCATTCGTTTCAAGTTTCTGTTAAATGCGAAAATAATCTTATGTTTTTCTTAACAAATGATATGTTGTCTGTGATGTGATATTTTTTCGCATGACATTCGATCAACTAACCTGAACACGAAAATCACCCCTACGACTCGTGACAAAGTAAACACGAAACTTCAAATACATAGATTCAAGTTTTGATTGATCTGATTCATGGTCCCTTGTCTCTCACTAAATTTTCTAACATGTCATATAATCCGAAGGATTTTAGTGCGGATTGTAGATCGCCAATATCTTTGAAGTATAACTCATCAAATAATTAGGCGAAAAATATGACGCAGTTATGAAAGTGGACAACTAAATTTCGAAGCCCGGATGATGCTTCATAAATGATGAGAGAAAACACTCACGGTTATAAAAATCAATATGACGCTATTATCCGTAGTATAATCGTATAATAACGCTTTTTAGAATGAAGAATTTATCAAGTGTAAGGTTTTTAACCGAAATAAGATACCAACTAGAATCCCACAGAGGTTGACAGTTTATAATATACATAGAAACATTTCAACTGTCGGAAACGGGATCAAATGTAAGTTGCTTATTTTCAAGTTATTTATTTTTATCAGAAAAATTCGCCGAAATTTTTATGAACCGTTCGATCAATGAAGAAGGCTTGATCAAGAATCTTCGCTTCACAAACTTAAGTTCCCTTTCGTTCAGTATTTTTTGCCGGCGATTTAAATATTTAATACCTAAAAGGTAGAGATGTCCCACTAAATTTACATTTTTATTCACTTGCATAGGAAATGAAATACAGAATAAAAGTACTACTATCGTTTGATACATGTATCTGTTGGATGCGAAAGTAATCTTACATAGTGTATGTGACTTCGGATCAGAATGATTAATTTTGTAGATGTTTAACTTTACTCTGCTTCGTTTTACGAATAACGCGTATAAGAGTATGTCTTTAGCTTATCAATTGACAACTAAATCATCCATCTTCCATTTTTTTGACACTTTTCTCCTACTTTCATCATATTCAAAAATGTCATTTTCTCAAAATAATATTTACCGATATGTTATGAAATGTGAATTACATTTTATTAACTACGTGGTTGTTGAATTACAGATGATTATTATAATAGGATTTGTATGGGTGAAAAGAAAAAAAAAATACATCAAACGATATACATCATTTCATTTATATGTCATTAGCACTTTGATGAAAATATCTTTAATGATATTTAAAACTACTATTTTAATATAAAAATATAGCGTATCAGCTACAGACTGCTACTCCCAGGTTATTTATCAGTATCCTTACGAATAACCGAGTGAATTTCGTTGTATGCTTTACTTGAAAATGAATGTTTTGCTAGGTTTTAAACACCAAGAAAGGCTAATGTAATTTTGTGTCCAGTTTTCAGAATAATGTCCTACACGACACACTTCCGACATTCATTTACTTAAACGTTTTATTGTACGTCATTTACCTTTTGTTTATCTACAATGATTTTTACACGTTATCTGTTTGCAAAGTATCCAGAAATCATACACGGAGTAACTGACAACAATTAGGCAAATCACTTCATAATATCATCCCTGACTAAGAAGTCACCTGAACGCTTCCTTATTCCTAAATGAAAGAACCATAGGAATATATTTTCACTTCACTCAAGACAATGTGGAAAAAACGTATGCGATGAAAATAAGCTCTTTATAAGAATGCAGTTAAATATAGTGTATCAACATTTCATTCTAAATAAAGAACCAACATACAGCGATTCAACACTCATATTTAATAATATATTGAATCATCGGTTACAGATCAACTTGCGCGTTAACGAGATGATGACCGTTCTCCCAATATCTTCAAGGTCGTCTGCTAGTTCTTGTTTTCGTGTTTTTCTTTGTTTTCATTCTTAGGTGTTTAATATCGGATGCTTCGAAAAACAATGGAAAATAGAATCGTTCTGGACAGGTGCCCTATGAAGTGCAGTTAATGTATGCAAATGTTCTATTCAAAAGAAAATGTACTTCGTCTAGTTCGTATGACGTTGTACACTGTTACAATTTTATGAAATCATTAAAAGAAACAATACTGGAAATATATGTGAAACAATCACGATCAAATAAGTTTTCGTTTTATTTTTCCTCGTAATTAAATAAAACCAATAATTTGTTAGTGTTTTTTTTACCTCAAGCCGGTCGTATAGTGTTTTATGTATACTCAGTGAATATCATTATATAGTGTTAAATGAAGGCGATCAAACAAATATATAATTGTGGCTTTTTACTTTTTCTCGATGATTTACTTCTTTGTCTCGTTGTTACATTGATCTTTTCGGATTCATTAAAAACAGTGAAAATTAGAATTGTTCTGGACAGGTGCCATATGAACTTCAGTTTATGTATGCAAATGATTTGTCTAAGCAAAAGCGTACTTCCTCGAGATTGTGTGTATTGGTACCCTGGTATAATATTGCAAAATCATGAAAACAAGCTTGAATCATTTTACGTGCAAAATAAGTACCACTACCAAATATTTTTTCAACAATCTGAAGATCTTTTATTTGGTAATGTGTTATAACAATAATCAGTCACGTAGTCTGGAGTGTATAATAAATGGTGACTATTACAAAGTATCAATCTTAAGAGATCGAAGCAAAATATGACTACGTTGATCAAAGCCTAATTAAGTCCATAGGAAAACTTACTCTCCCCCGTCCTCGTCTACAAATTAACCAACCTGGAAAACAGTATTCTTTCCTCAGTACCTCCTGAAAATATGTTCGCATTGTGTATAAAACAATAAAACACAATTCTTTTGAAAGTATTTACATTTGTTTTGAAGTGTGCCGATTCGGGCGTGTTCTTACGTTTCGTAATAAGCTCGTTCAGACTACCTTATACAAATGACGTCTGACGGTTAATAAATCAGAAGATGAATTCCAAGTATCGTATACGTTTATTGAAGCACACCACAATTAATAACAGCAGACCACAGACAGACCGGACAGACAGACTAGCGAGCGAATATGCGAATGTGCGAATGAATTAATAAGATTAAATTGTTCGTATATATACAAAGGAAAATGTCTGAGTCAACGTGGTATTTAAGAGATTAATATTAAAGCGAATAGGATGCATATGTGCGTAGGCGTTAAGCAATGCTCAGTCATATCAGCTCATACAAACCAGATAATAAAAAATACCAATGGTACATACAAGTTGTTGCTAAGCGAATGGCTTGGTTAAATAAATTAATGAAAAGGGCTTAACCAAGTTAGATGTGAGAGAAGTGAAATATATGTAAAGGCACTACAAAAGCCCCCTTCCAGCAAACAAGGTTACGAAAATGTCTTTGTTTGCGAGAAAAAAAAATCAAAATTGTCGGAAAACATCAAAAGTTTCGGAAGTTAAAGTTACTCTATTCGCATACGTTCGTGAGGTCGCAAAGGAATAGAAGATCAAACAAAAGTATAGCAATGTTTTTAGGTTACATCTCAATTTCGAAATACACTAAATGTATTGAAGGCAATAATAGAGAAATTAGAATTTCCGACGTACAGATGCGAAGCAAAAAAAATGTGTTCTAAATGGTGAGAAGAATTATCAGTTTAAAATCGTAGCTATATATCTTTGTGGCCACCTGACTCTTCGTCCATATCTGGTCGTTGGTGGGCTTCCTTCTGTTTTCTGTGTTGCCGCTTCAGAGGGTTTAAGCTCGCATTTCGGTGATTCAATGGCTTTCGATGGGTTTGCGTTTATTGGCTGTTCTTTGCCTTCAACGAAAGCCGGTTTGACTCTGTCGATGCTAACTACATCCGTTTTTCCAGCTTTATCTACGGTGATAGTTTTATCGTTTCTGTCGATAACTTTGAAAGGACCATCGTGGGTCGGTTGTAAGGGACGTCGCACAAAATCTCTCCTGATAAATACATAGGAGGTATCACTTGATTGTTTCGGAATATATACTCGATGTTGATTCTCCTGCGGAAGCGTTATTCTTAGATCGCTCAAGCGTTCTTTTAGACGACGTACGTAGTTAGTCATATCAGTTGGAACAATCTTACCTGAGATGAACAACTCTCCTGGTAGACGTAGGGTAGTTCCGTAAACTAACTCTGCAGGGCAACATCCTATGTCTCTTTTAACCGTCGATCTTAAACTCAACATGACTAATGGAAGCTTGTTGGCCCAATCATTGTTGTTAATAACAGCTGTAAGAGATGCTTTCAGTTGTCGATGTAATCTCTCTACCATACCATTTGCCTTCGGGTGGTAGGAGGTTGTGCGTATACGTTTAATGCCGAGGAGCTCTGTGAGTTGTTGAAAGAGACGACCTTCAAATTGGGCTCCTCTATCGGTTGTGATATGAGCAGGGACTCCATAATATGAGATCCAGTGTTCGACTAAGGTTTTAGCTATGGTCTCTGCTGAAATATCTTTTATGGGCACCGCTACAGGCCATCGCGTGAATCTGTCTATGCAGGTAAAAATATAACTGAAGCCATTCGAAATCGGCAGTGGTCCCACAATATCGATATGTATGTGCTCGAATCGGCTGTCTGGGTGACGGAATGGACCTATTGCGGAACTTGTGTAACGATGAACTTTAAATTTCTGGCATTTAATACATGCCTGTGTCCAGTTGTGAACATCTCGATTCATATTTGGCCATACGAAACGGTCGCTGATCAGACTGATCGTTGCCTTTATTCCAGGATGTGATATATCATGCATAGTCTCGAAAACTTTCCGTCTAAACGGCTTCGGAATAAACGGTCGTGGTCTGCCTGTAGAAATATCACAGATTATGTTCACTTTGCCGAACGGAGTTTCTCAGAATACTAAAGAAGTTGTATTGGATGATCTTAGTCTATTTAGCTCTACGTCCATATTTTGCAACGCTGCTAGTTTATGATAATCAATGTCGGTTTGGATGAGAGCGTTAATCATCGTTCTTGATAATGCATCTGCTACTTCGTTAGCATGGCCTTTAATATATTGTATGTCAGAAGTAAATTGGGAAATAAACTCCAATTATCGAATTTCCCTCGGCGAATAGTTGTCGTGCTTGGCGTTTAATGCTTTCGTGAGGGGTTTATGATCTGTGTACACTGTGAAAATGGTACCCTCGAGCATATGTCGAAAGTGCTTTATTGTCAAATAAATTGCAAGCAGTTCTCTTCCGAACGTGCTGTATCTCGTTTGCGTGGGACTTAATCTTTTAGAAAAGAATGAAATCGGTTCCCATGTGTCGTTTACGAACTGCTGTAACACGGCTCCAACAGCGATGTTCGACGCGTCAGTCATGACGGCCAATGGAGCTTCGTTTTTTCGTCGTACCAATATTGTCTTTTCATTTAGCACGCGTTTAGCGTTCTCGAATGCCTCTATGGCGTCTGGTGACAAGTGAAATGTTCGGGCACGTCCACGCAAAGCGTCTGTTAACGGTTGCAATATTGCCGCGCAGTTCGGAATGAATCGTCTATAGTAGTTAGTTAGTCCAAGAAATCGTCGTAATTTCTTCTTTGTTTCGGGCAACGGATAGCCACGAATAGCTGCAACTTCTGATGGGACTGGTGTGATACCTTGAGAATTTATTATGTGTCCAAGAAATTGCAGTGATTTCTCACCAAATTCACATTTCTTAACGTTGATGGCAATACCGTGTTCTTGAAGTTTATTGAACAACTGTCTTAGTTGTTGTAGATGTTGTTCCGGTGTAGCACTAGCTACAAGTATATCGTCGATGTACACATATACGCCTGACAAACCTATAACAACCTGGTCGATGAATCTCTGGAAGGTTTGAGCGGCATTAGTTAATCCGAACGGCATTCGCAAAAATTCGAATAATCCGAATGGAGTGATTACAGCCGTTTTCGGTATATCCTCATGCGCCACGGGAATATGGTAATAAGCCCCAACGAGGTCAGTTTTCGAAAAGATAGTGGCGCCTTCCATATTGTTAGTCATGTCGTGGATATGTGGCACTGGATATCTATCTGCCACAGTTTGTTTATTGAGTGCTCGGTAATCTCCACATGGTCTGTACTCTCCGTTCTTTTTTAGTACCATGTGTAACGGAGATGCCCATGGGCTACTAGATGGCCGTATTATGCCAAGTTTCATCATTTTGTCAAATTCTTGTTTCGCAACGTTTAACCTTTTCGGGTCCAGGCGTCGTGGTCTCGCGTTACAAGGTGCACCTTTGCAATATAATGTTGCACCGTATGTTTGAGATCGGTATTATCGTAAGATACTTTTGTCAGGTCGGCGTATTCGTTTAGTAGCGATTTATATGGATCGTTTTTGTCTCCTGACACTACTAAATCCATAGATTCGTGATCAGTGATTATTCCTCTTATCACTACCGTACGGTTTGTGTTCAAGAGCTGGTTTCGTCGCGAATCTACTAATAAGTCGAAATTCTCCAGGAAATCAATACCGATTATAGGTACGGATACGTCTGCTATCACAAATTCCCATGGAAGCGAAATTTTTCGACCGAAATCTCAAGTTATTTTTCGCTTTCCGTATGTTTTTATGTCGGATTTGTTTGCTGCTTTCGTCGTTCACTACTAACGGGCGGCACAACACATATTTCTGCTCCTGTGTCGACTAAGAATTGAGCACCAGTTGTCTTGTCCTGGACGTAAAATAGACGACTGCTTTTGGGAGCTACGCCAGTTGTCGCAGCAGTTACCGACGATCGACGCGATCGTTTCCCTATTGTATTAGCTTTAAATGTGCATGGCAGTCTACATTTCCGAGCTCTTCTGCCGTACGTCTGGTGATACCAACATATCGTGGGAGCAGATGGTTCCCTAAAGCGTGATCGGTTTCTGTCACTCCAAATAATTCGTGACTATCTTTGTGGTCTGTCGTTTCGCGTCAGGTTCGTCAGCTTTTGGCGTAAAATACGAATCATTTTTTTTAACTCTTCGATTTCACCATTTATTGGTGTGTGGTGTACCTGTGGATTCGGTGTTTCCGTTCTTTCGTAAATTCTGTCGGCAACACTAAATGGAGGAATAGCAATATTAAGGGACCTCACGGACGCCACTTGTGGCAGACTTGTTTCGTTAACTGAAGACATGTTAATGTACAATTTATAGTACGCGAATAAATTAAAAAAAATAAGGGGATGAAATTAGATGGACGATAATAATGTTAACAACAATTAATAAAAGGTTATAACACGGAACAGACTTACTAAAATGCAACAGTAAAACAGTTTTATGTATAATGACGTAATTCGTAATTGTTAATATTGTCAAAATATGTCAAATAATGTTTCTGAAATAATTGTCATGCAATAATGATAATAATCCAAAATGTTAATTTAATCCACAATAGTAATTCGTATCGAAATAGTGATTGTCAGTGATATTGCGGACGCGTTCGATTTGTGGTCGTAGTTTTTGGTCTGTCGTCGATATCAGCAAATTACTCCTGGGAGCGTCGAGGTTACCAATTTTGTTGGAAGCGTCAATTTTTTTGTCAGTATCCGGAAATATCCTGATCACGTCGGGCTCACCAGTTTGTAGTGTGCCGATTCGGGCGTGTTCTTACGTTTCGTAATAAGCTCGTTCAGACTACCTTATACAAATGACGTCTGACGGTTAATAAATCAGAAGATGAATTCCAAGTATCGTATACGTTTATTGAAGCACACCACAATTAATAACAGCAGACCACAGACAGACCGGACAGACAGACTAGCGAGCGAATATGCGAATGTGCGAATGAATTAATAAGATTAAATTGTTCGTATATATACAAAGGAAAATGTCTGAGTCAACGTGGTATTTAAGAGATTAATATTAAAGCGAATAGGATGCATATGTGCGTAGGCGTTAGGCAATGCTCAGTCATATCAGCTCATACAAACCAGATAATAAAAAATACCAATGGTACATACAAGTTGTTGCTAAGCGAATGGCTTGGTTAAATAAATTAATGAAAAGGGCTTAACCAAGTTAGATGTGAGAGAAGTGAAATATATGTGGAGGCACTACAGTTTAAATGATACTTTGAAATGTCTTCTAAATGATAATCTCAGCAAAAACTTTGTCTGTACGGTGTTGCGAGAAACGTGGCTGAAATAGTCATGATACAAATAAAGGATTATTGAATTACCGTCGAATATTCATTCACGATGAAGGAAGTTGAACCAAGTGAATCTTGAGTACAAAAGTAGTGATATTCAATCACAAATTGACTTTCGAGAACGCAGATGATACAGTGATATACTAAGCGATAACCAGCATTTCAGGTAATAGATTACTCGTGAACATAATCAAGCAACATCTCACGTAAATGATGGTAGTTCTAATTGGTACAACCATTCATAACCTATATTCGAAACGTAAGAAATATTCACCTGGTACACAATAATAAGGACCTAAAAGATTAGCTTTCACTCTATAGTTGTAAAGTGATTTTGATGTTTTTCGCTTAAAACATTGCTACAAATCGATCTCATCTAAAACCTTTACTCACGCCATAATTAGTTGTTCACACACCTACATTATAAACCGTTTCTTCGCTTGGAACAATGTTATTTCGTTGTAGTGTGCCGTAACAGGTGTAAAGAAAAATAACATTCAAATGATAACTGCTGATCTTATCATGTTTGTCGCCAAATGCAATTAATCTGACTGTTACTGAGGATTACCATTTTATGTTGTCAACTATTTAGTAGAAATATTGTGGATCAAGCATTTCATCATATTTCATATCATCCACGTGATGTTGCTGTATGAGGTGCACAATTACTTTTATATTCATTTATCGATTGTGATTTCGTGAAATTCAGATATGTTTTCCAATCGTCATTATGCAAATCAAATTACTTTTCAAACTTTCATTATCTTGTACGATGTGACGTTATCATAGTGCATCTGATTCCACACATTTTTACGAGCAACATTTTTCTTATTCGGTTACGGGATTTGAAAAAGTTTATCGATGATAATAATTAGGTAACATACTTGAAAATATCTGTTCTATTATAAAGTACAAGATCAGTACTGTAGTAACTGTAGACGCCCTTGATTAGTGGATGTTGAAGTGCACACTGTCCATGTTCACTAAATTCGTGGGGCCTTATAAAAAAAGAGAAAATAAACTTTTATTTTATTTTGAGAACATGAAATCAGCATACACTATCACCATACCCGGTGATAATCGATGCAATGAAAATGAAATTGACTTGAAAGTCAATTAACTAGTCTATGAATCGAACTGAATTTGCAAATAATACGGTGCGAATACATTTCTGTCTTGACAAAAAATACCTTTGTATACGAATTTGTAAAAAGTGGCCGTCTGAAATTACTTTACCAAGACTCTCAGCAATTTGAAATGAAAGAAATAGAGATCATTTTTGGCCAAACTGCGAACACAAGTAAGTGATATACTAAGTCCTGTCTGAAATGAAAGTAATTTCCTTTGAAAAAATTGAATTGAGCCTACGCTATGAAAGGAAGTATCTGTTGCCAATCAAATTCCTTCTATCATGGGCGCATCTATCACTCAAACGGGGCATGCTTTAATCAATTATATTTGTGCTTTTATATCGAGATGTGTTTTTCAAACTTCTGTCGTATTTTTTGCAAATGTTTTTTTTTGATTCTCAAGCACACTAATTTAAATATTTTAAATGATCTTTTTCCATGCTCCCCAAATCTGTTTCAAGCTTTAGGGTTGATAAAATGGCATTTACTACTCAATTATTTTCTACTCTTGATTGTTGACTATGACCGTAAGGCTTACTGGATCGAAGAATATAATTTGAACACGGCCTTGATTCTTCGAAAAGTTGACAACAGCGGAAAAGATTGACGTTCAACTTCGACTCTTACCAAAATAATTCATTTCTGGAACAATTCATCAAACAGGGCTTATAGGCTGAAATAAAATAAAGTTTTTTGTAAACAGTGTATACCTCAACAAGTTTTCAATCAATAAATCATTATGGATTGAAATGAGAGCATTCATACTACTACTTCAAAATAATTTGTTTTTAATTCGGCTAAAAGGCTGAGATTTCGAATATAAAGAATATTCTTATTTTTCAATAATAAGCAACGTTATCAGTTCTTACCATTTGGAAACTAAACACGTGACATTTTGAAAGTTTCATTTTTTTAAGTGCTCACATAAAAATTAAGGTATTTTATTTTATTTCGCGCTCTCTTCAACAACATGTTCTTTTGGAGCTTCTCACCTTAACTTCTAATATCAGCGTCACAATGTTACGAGTCAATTTAAATTTATTATGAAATGTTATTCACACTCGAAGATGATCGTAGAAGTCTATAATCCAAGCAATGAATACTGTTTGTAAAGGAGTTTATTTCAGTTACTGAGCTGTCGCTTATACGGAACACATGCGAAATGACCGTCAGATTAAATCTACTACTCATCATTTTTACTAGATTTTAAATAAGCTGAAGAGTTAGTACACCTTAAAAGATTATTCTGAGACTGCACGCAGTTCAGGGGAATCACATAATACTAAAGCAACTAAATATCTGACGGCTGAATTTGCAAATCATATTTTAAGTATTGCTACTAGTCTTAACCTGTTGAGTGGTGTAGTGTAGTTGAATGTACAAACTAACGCAAAAGCAGAATCATTATTCACTATGGTGTTATTTCATCATCGCACAATTAACTTCGACTGTATATATTTACCACGATAAATTACAATTATTGATTATTTCACTATCGAGCGGTAATTTATTTACTATTTCTGCATATTTATTTCATGATAGCTTCAATCACAAATGATGATAAATGATTAGGAATTGTTGCGCAAATGCTCACTTCAAAAGTAACAAATTAGAAGTTACTGTCTCTCTGCACACTGGAAGTATGTTTGGCCAAATTTGAGGCCTGAAAAACAGATTAAGAACAAACATAATGATTTTTAATTTCAAGCGGTGTTCAGAGCAACATTGTTTGTGATGAATTTTATGATAGTGGAACAATTATAGGGTTTTCTTAATGATTCTTTCTTCAGACACACGCTTCGAATACAATAAGCACCATTCCTTTACTAAAGGACTTCAATCTTTATTTCAAATTTAATTGTTTCAAGAAAAACATGCATGTCAATAAGTTATTTCCAAGTTTTCTTAGCATCTCAAGTGCGATCACAAAATATTCAATTTCATTTTTATTTGCAGCAACTGCAAATTGCATTGATGAAGGTTTTTCAAATTACTCAGCTTATGCTATCGAATTTAACGGTGTGTGGGTATACATAATGATACTAACGTTTATGCGACTTTCCATGACTTTCTCACGTATGCCATGTCATCAAATTCGTCGAAATGGCACATATTCCCAACTACTTACGTTATCGAATTTCTAATTAAACTTTCACTTTTTAACAAATAATAGATTCATCTAATAATCTGACCTCTCTACAGTCATTGATGTTATAAAACTGTATAATTTTCATTGAGGTTTTTATTCCTTTTTCCAAAAATATTTCAAAAATACAAATTTGTCACTTATGTAACGGTATAAAAATACGGCTAATGCTAAATAATCTTACCATGGTTCATGAATTGTGAAAGAATTTACTTCACCAGGTACTGAGTGCTAAATAAGAGGCAAAAACAGTAATGATATCACATGATGATCTTCAATCTACGTAACCCCCATACATTTGAATTTTGTATCAAGCGTTTTAAAATTTTAGAAGAAATCACTACTCAAAGAACAAATGTCATCGAAACTGCGTACGCGGTTGCTCATGCATGATTTTGCCTCATCTTACATATAAATGTGCTAGTTCGTGGCGGTTAATTTGTAAATCATGGAATTTTTAAAGAAATTTCTCAACCCATCACATAATCTTTTACGAACCGTAGCTGGATGATGTGATGTTTGAATGATGTTGATGTTAATATAACCTGACACGATGAAACAAAAAGGCTTGGTATAATGATAAAAAAATAATTCTGTAACTTCACATGAAGACGTAATTTTACCCAAGTCTAATTCAATTGAATTAATTTAACGATTAATAATGGATTTGATGAAGTAATCAATACAGTTATAAAAGGAAGAAGATTTTATCAAAAGAAACATTACGATGAACGAATGACAATATGTTGGAGGCCAATTTAAGCCAAACAGAAAGTAATTCCATTTTCTGACTGTTTTGATATCAACCCTACACCAATCACAGTTGTTGTAAATGCAAGAACCATCAAACAAAAAAGTCTATAAATAATAAAGGAAGAACAAGTATGTAAAGTCAACGAAATATCATTGGAATTCTATATTTAAAAAAAAGTTAACTGGTTGTTTACAATTTTAAATATCTTAGTGTTTTCATGTTTGGTAATAACAAAATGATGTCACTCTAAATAGATGAGGGTTTTGCAAGATTCTACTTTCAATAACATTATTCAAATGGAAAGGATTCAATAAAAAAGTTACTTATGAGTGAGGCTATACACTTCTTAGTTGCTATTCGTTATCGGAAATTGACAACACTAATATTGATCATAGCAACTAAAATCGATTATTGATTTACAATACGCGCATTTCCAACCAACAAATTATACCATCACTGATAATCCAACAGAGTATTACGGTTTTTACTGACAAAAATTACAATAATATATATATACATTTGAAACTGAATCATATCAAAAGATTATGTAATCACGTAAATAAATAGAGTCAGTGTAAAATAACTGATGAAAAGCACAGACACGATTGCTATATATTGATTGAAAAACTACAGTTATACAAAATGTTGATCGTTTCATTTCACATGACACAAGCTAGCACGTTTTCTCATCCTACTCAAAAATGATTTTTGTGTAACGTTTGAAAAAAATAACTAGGTAAAATATAATCAACAGATAGAGTAAACTAATGTACAAAATCAAAAATTTTTTGTTCAAAATGATATTTGTGTGAGGAAATACAGGTATACTGAAAGTGAATCGTCTAGATAAGGCTTTCGTACAATTTTGTTATAAATCGGGAGATGTATATTTTTCGGCAGTGGACTGAGTAATGTTCATTATCACGCCAACAAATTTCGGTTAAATCCTGTGAAAGGATTATTCAACAAATCTAATCTATTTATTATCGCCTACACGCCCACCAAATGTAAGAAGATGGAAAGTTTATGATCTCAATTCATTTGTACACTGTTCACCCTGATAATCGTTACTTAATAGCGACTAGCCATGCAGTTAAATACTTTGAGGTTGCTTTAGGAATACCGAATACCATTATTTATCTGTTGAAGATCACAAATATGTGCAAAAGATGACATTTTAGAACGATTTTTCCAGAAAAAGTGATATGCAGCTAATCTCCTTCTATCATCACCTGTTTAGAATACACGAATAAATATCAAACGTACATATGTGTTAAATAAAGAAAAACTGCGAAATGAGGTTTGTACAGAAAAGTCACTGATTTTCATTTGACCGTAAATCAGGACTAATATTGTGATTGATAAGTATTCGAGAAATACGCATAATTGATTCAGCGCAGTAAGGTCATTCGTGAGCTCATAATACGACTTCTTTTGATAATAAAGCTGTCAAAAAAGTTATGCTTTTGAATGAAGTACTTATTACTGTCTTGTGGAAAAGACAGTATTCTTAAATGCATTTATTTTTCACCACTAATTCGTTTCAAATAGGGTTATGAGAAAAATGAAGGACAATTAATTTTAAAGTACATCAAAAAAATCAGTCTGTTATAATCGTTTTTGTATAACGAAACTGTTTTTTGCACTTTAGTAACCTCAAACCATTCTATAATTGTTCGAATTTGATTCTTTACTGAACTAGCATTTGATTTCATTCGGGGATGATGTATGATAAATGTCATCGCTGAATATTATATGAATACCCAGCAGTAAGTGATTTTCCGTCAGTGTTGACTTGTAAAAACAGTATTCATTCAGCAGTCAAAACTGGCAGAATCATGAACATTGAAATCGGTTTAAATATCTGATTGGATCCTCACTACTAAGTCGACATTAAAATTAGGTTATTTACGACTACAAACAATTTGCTGTTCTGCCAATGCAGATGAAACCTCAGACAATTGAAGTGTTAAGCATATCATACTACTGGTAAAAGCAAACAGAAATCGGAAACCTGATATCGTTTCCCTGATGATTAATTTATTTTTATGCTCGATTATTATTCTATTGCTTATAAATCTTCTTTTGAGCATTTGAAATATCACAACAGGCGTCAGAATGGAAATGCGCATTGCTCATTTTCACACAGCATGAGACAATGACAGCTTGAATGGTCAACTGGCCCGGGGAGCTTTACATAGAATTTTCGTTACTTTATTTAATCAAGTCGACGATTTTATAATATATTTCTGTGAAACGTTTTATGTTTTACCGAGAAGATTTTAGTCATAATAGCCGATTTGTTTACTACTTTGTATAGAGTGGTAAATAATACGTTTCGATGCCATATTGCTTTAATACAAAAGTCATATGACCAAACTTACGTTCATTCAGGGCAAATCGAAATTCACATATTATGATTGTTTACCAATTATCAGCTCGCCTGATTATTTATTTATTTTCACTAGTATTTTCTTTATTGATAAGTCTATCAATTATTCACGAATGCGTGACGTTGAATTTCATGTCATAATTATCTTATGGATTCAGTCATGTGATACAACCAGAAACAGAGTATTACCTAATATCGGTAACAGGAACAATGTTTCTATATATGTATTTGACCAGAGCATCGAATTACCACTTATAGTCACGGAGACAATGGAGAAGTAATTCTACACAGATTTAAAGATGCCAATAAGTATATAAAGACTTCTTACTACGTACGGATTCTAATGATTTGCAGTAAATATTTTAGGTATTTTTGTTCACATTTTACCTACTATCAGCAAAACGTTTGCTGTCGTATTTCCTTTTTGCAACAACTAACAGAACACCTGTGTCATCCTACTATCAACTTGTACTTTTGCAATATTATGTGCAGTGACCCAATCTGTTTCATTTCATTGTGAGTATTTACTCAAATTACCTCCATTGATTCAACATTTACTTATAAATAATCATGTGTGTAACTATGAAACCTGATGACGATCTAATCGAAAAACATTGTTCGCTTACATATGTTGTTCTAGAACATTAATTCGGTGTGCTTTTTTGTGACTGTCCTAATGAAGTCTCTATACAGTATAAATAAACGCTATTTGAGTGCTTAGATTCATTACATCCTGGATGAATGTTTTTAGAATTATCATTCTACGCTATATCAAGACATCTCACTGATACTTTTTTATCAAGGTATCATAGTACACCATCTAGACGCTTGTTCCTTGTTATGCTCTGGTTTTTCGACTGGGGTTAACCTGTCATAGGTGAGGCATACCTTGAGACGAACGGAACAGCTAATACTCAGTGTTTTTTTTGCAGTAAACATAACTAATAACTATCCAGTAAGAATATTTCCCACTGATGTAAATAATACATTTCAAGCGTATTAAAACTTTATAAGCCACACTAATGCGAAATATATTCACTCTGATAAGATAGAAAACGCAACCGCATTTTACGTTGAACAGTTAACGGGATACAGAAATAATATAAATAGCTTCAAGAAAACTTTCACGCTAACTGGAAGCTTTGAAATGCACAATCGGTTAGTATAACCCAGTAGTTTCTTTGCGAAAATGACATAACTTCATGTTTTTTAATATCGCTTGACCCCAGCGGCTTGATACGACTTTCGGTGACTGAGTGATAGTCAACATTCAGAGAACTTGAGCTAAGCAATGTATTACCGTTCCGTCAACATACTGAAAAAACTAAATACAACTTGTCACTCACTGATCCATTCAGTTAAAATAGTTAAAACGTTATTCAACATTATTCAGACTCCCTGTAACTGGTAGTGTGAACGGCGGGCGTAGGAAGCTACAATAAATACTGCACAACTTGTTCAGTGAAATATCAAAAACAAATTTTAAGTATGACTTACGGTTTTTTTGCTCTTAACAAAGCCTTACAGACCTAATTACTTTATTAGTGAATTTCTTTTCATTTATGGTAAATAACTACAAAAGCAAGAATAAAAAATTATTCTTTAAAGTGAATGATTTGAAAAGTTGATATAAAAAGCTTCAATGTTATGAAGTGACATAAGGTAAATTACTTTCAAATTTGAACATGTTAGTGAAGAAATTGTTTTTTTCCACAATCAGTCAACCATGAACCTTGTAAACTTATCATTGGTCACCTGGTTAACACCTCTTTGTTTTTTTTCAGAAAGACAGCCTGGATTTTTGTGTTTTGATACAATTAGAATGGATAAACTAGCTGAATAGTTTTACGAAGAAATGCGAGTGGATAAGACATTGATCGATGTTAACAGAATAGCAGACACACCACGATTGCTTTTCTAATTTTTCAACTAGCGAGATCACATTTTTCATCAATCGAAATAATTTTGATGTATTGCATTGTCTGCGTTGGTAAATACGGATGAAAGAACCTCGTTCATAATGATGTAAACATACCTTATATAGCATTTCAATAAAATATTATGAAGTAGTGAACTCGTAAAGTAATTATGAGAAATTTAATGTGAGCGATTGACCTATCAGAGAATTCACAGGGATTTAAATGTTATTCGGGTTAAAAGAAATCCTACTGACCTAATTCACCATTCCTCAATTTTGAAAAACAGTGCAGGACGTTCAATAGATAAACACAGTTACAAAATCAGTCTCAGAATTCATCATTACTTTGTTTTTGACTAAGTAATGTATATCAATGATTCTAAATCTGAAAGCACCAGCGTGATTCCTAATTATTCGATATTTTACAAACTAGCGATCACTTATCACTTCATCAATTAGTGTCAGGCAGCTTTGCAAACGACGGCTAAGTAGACGTTCTAAAGAAACATGTATCTGTGTAGTCAGGTCTATGGATCCATACTATTTATAACTGCCTCAACTTATAATTCAGTCATCGTTACAAATGTTCAGAAGTTACTGCATTTTTGATATCTGGAGGGACGTCTTAGGAGACATTGTCGTGTATAACCTACACTTCAATAAAAATTCCAGGTCTCCAAGATAACAATGGTGCAAATTTAGTATTTGTGTTGAGATTTATCGCTTTTATTACTTTCTGCGGTTTTCTTAAACAATCGTACGAAAAATTTTGAAAACTGTAATGGATACAAGTTCAACAAATGTGGCTACTAAGCCAAGGCAACATATGATGATATTATTCTCACAATGTCCGAACGATTTTCCAACTTATACTGTATTGGACAATAAGAATGCGAGTGACAACAAAATTCTTTTTTTTCTATGTTCTCTATGGGCATTGAACATGTTCCACAACATAGAGCATCTTGTAACAAATAAATTACGACGTCATGATGTCTTGTGTTTGTTGCTTGTTTATAAGTCGCGATTCATAAGTGAGCTGTATGTTGTGGAGAATCCACCATTCATCCGTTTACAAATTAGTGCAAGGTTGTTTACATGCGATGAAGCAGTAAAAATGCTGGAGAAGCCTGTTTTCATCGCTCATTGTAGTCAAATTTATGGATCCACACATATTTTTGATGCCTCAACACATTTTCATGTCTATATATATATATACGTTATGGGAAATTTCAATTCTCCAGATTCTTAAGGTGTAAATTTATTCAATTTATTATTTATGTGGTATGATAAAGTACAAAATTAGTCTCGGAATTTTACTTAAAAATACTTGAAAATTATTTACGGAGCAGTGTCTTGGGAACGAGAGACCATTCGTCACTTTTTAAACGAGCTATTTTTCAAACCAAAATGCCGTTTTGGTTCTGATGAAGCATGATTGCATCTTTTTGTGCATTCACACTTATGGCTACACACTAATTATCACAATTGTAACACGTATTTCAGACATCATTACTATTGCGCGAAAGTCTTGCATGTACGAATTCTTTAATGATGTTTCTGGAGACACGATCAATCATGACTGGTAATATCTTCATTATTGTAATATCAAGACCTCAAGAACTCACAAGGTGCGAATTCATTGAAGATCCTTTTATGTTGTCATAAAATATATTTATTATTTTCGGGAATTTGCCCAACCGATTCTGTGTGAGTCTTCACAAAGTGTAATTGATAATCATTCAAAGCGTGTGTCCTCTCAACCAAGGCCTCACATGATGATATTATTATCGCTGTCTAAGGTTAATTTTCAAACAAACGTACTTTGGAGCATACCCATGAATGTTTCCTGAATTTGCTGAAAGTATGGTGATTCTTCGATGAGCGATATTTTACAAATGAGAAACGATTTATCAGCTTAAAATGTGATACTTGATTGTTTCATAAATGACAGCGATTTCGAAGTTTTGAAAGAAATTGTTTGCATCTCTCGGTGTAGTCAATTAATTGTCTCCTGACCTATTATCTATACATCAACACATATTTCAGACATCGATCCTAGTAGGAGTCATACCATTTGTGTAGTCCTAAAAGAAATCTTCGTAGATATTTGCATTTATTTCTCGGAATCCATTCCAATGTTTGTGTTTTTCGAACGCCGGGGCTGCAAATTTACTAAATATATTATCTGTGCTGTGATAAATAAACTTACTAGTTCTTGATGTTCACTAAAACAACCACGATAGACTGTATCTTGTATCTTTGAATTTACAACTCCATTATCTTTTTTGTTTTACAGTAGCTAATGAAAAGGTATTGATCTTATGTCTGTAAACACTGTCGCGATTCATAATTTAGAGAGGTCTGAGCCCCACACTATTCTGAATAGAAGGGTAAATCATGATTATTTTTATTGAAATGCAGTTTGTACTTTTTGTTTCGCTGCAGCAAGTTAGGCTTTGAAGATCACTCTAAATGCTGGACGTTTATTCGTCTAGATCTTCAGGCTGGTAGCTTTATACTAATTTTTTATCAAAGGCATGTAAGTATGGTCTTACAAATCTAATAGTATGATATATATCGTGAATGTACACTTCTATGCATACTTGCGATGGTTATTGCTCTTGGTGATCGTAGAAGTTAACCATAAGTAGGCGCTTATCCAGTAAATAAGCGCACCATGAATATGGTGGGTTACAGAGTCGGAATAATTTCAGCTTATAAGAAAGCTTTCTGTATGTATCTTCAAAAAAGCCTTCTTAAAAATTGTCACAATACCGACTAAGCTACTTTCTCCATCATCGTAAATACTACTTAAGTTATGTTTATCGCGCCAGACTTATTTGTGTGGATGATATATGGAGTCTACCAATTATCACCATAACAATCTGTAGACAGTGATGAAGTGAATGAATTATCACGAATAACCTGAGGATCAAAGCTCCGATTTTTTCAGTATGCCGGTTTGTGAACAATCTAGTCCTGCATTTTATAAGTTATTTGGTGTACTTATTTGGTCTGTTCACGGTTGCCAGTTAAAGAGCGGTACGTTTCGGTTTCGTGTACGTGTTTGCCGAAAAATTCAGTTTATTTCGAATGCATTCGAGCAATATCTTTTGTCTATCCAGTCTTGAATTTATAATTTTATCTGAAACTGTGTGGCTTAGCTGGATGTATTCAATCAGTTTACCGTTGGCGGAGCGGTGATTGAGAACGCAGGTGTCGTTAGATCCCCGGAAAACTGACCGAAGTATAACTTTGCTAGAGGATTTTAACAGTTCACAGACATTGCTTATTGCCCCCTGTAGATTGTCTGCTGTGAGAGGTTCGTGTGATTTTGTTGCCTCTTATTTGTTAAAAGACGTTGACAAGACGTCATATCTGCAGTGACATTATGTCTTTAAAAAAAATTGATCAAATATTTTTGCTCAAATAAATGACTTTTTAGTGTCGTCACATCAGCTGAATTTGAACAGAAGTTAGACGGTCAAACTATCAGAAATTTTCTTGCGACATGCGACTTGAAAAATTACATCTGACAAAACAAACGTTTTTGGACAGGTATTCTTTGGTGAAGTCGTGGACCTGCCCTCAGTAAGGTGATCTGCAACAGCATTGCGAGAAGACATACGTTTTCCGTAATTTTTCAGCGACAAACTGCAGGATATTTTCAGCTCCTTTTATATTCATCGGGTTTCCAACTATTTTGCATAAGTAGCGCTAAATGTTCGAGCTTCTTGTTAATTTGTGCAAGCAAGTTCATTTGAGGTCATATCGCGCTGCTGTGGTTTCTACCACAAAAAGCAATTCTGAATGGATCTTGGTTTCATGTACAATTAATTTATTCACATAAACTGTTTTACTAGTATTTAGTGACAAAATACACAGGAATCAAAAATCAATAATTATATCACCTAAGTTTATTTGTCCAAATTTTTAAAATACAGAGTTTATCCTACTTTTCAAATACGAATTTATAAATTACAAATTTTTCACTCCAACCAAAGTCGACGTAACTAGAAATTATCGACAACAAAATGAAATGTTATCCATTCTACAGTTTTCACTTGGTAGCTACTTTTCATCTTAGAAAACAAAGTAAGGCAAAACACAATGTTATGCTATCCTCTACTATTTTTATTGAATGGAGCGTTACAAATCGACTCCAATTTTCAAAAAATAATGATAGTTTGATAAGAGGCATTGACAAATGTATTGTCTCCTATGGCTGTCTATCTGGTTTTTTTGATGTTCTCCTCCTTGGTCTTTTTGTTATATTAATAATTTCAGTTTCGTTGAAAGGCTGCGGAAAATAGAATTCTTCTGGACAGGTGCCCAACGAAGTGCAGTTAATATATGCAAATGATTTGTTCAAACAAAATCGTACCTCCTCGAGATTGTATGTACTGTTACCCTGGTAAAATATTGCGAAGTAATGGTATGAAACAATATAAATTATTCATACCAAATAACTACAACTAAAAAATCCGTCTATTCATTATCTATGAAAATTCAAAAGCACACTTATACTTGATAAAATCATTTTTACCCGAAAATCAATCATGTAGTTTATGGTGAGCATATTGAGTTGCTAGTATGACATAATGTTACACTTAGGTGATCAAAGCGAAATATAACTATGTTCACAGGAGAATAATAATTTCGTGAGAAAACTTACTTTTCCCCGTTCACGCCTGCAAAGTAACCAACCTGGAAAGCCGTATTGATTCTTCAGTACCGATTGCAAATATGTTCGCTATGTAAATGAAACGATAAAATACAATTCTATTTAAAAGTTTGATTACTTTTGAAATAATACCTTGAAATGACTTCGTCTCAATATTTTGATAATCTTAACAGTATTTATTGTGCTTCGACAGTGGACAGTCTGTCTGAACGGTTTTGTTTGGAACTTCAATAAAAAAGTGAAGATACAAATAAAGAATAATGAATTACCATTGGTTATTCACGTACATTGACACGAGATATACATAGTAAATTTTTACTACGAATAAGATGATATTGAGTCACAAAGGGGCTTTTTAGAAAGCAGACGTTATGGTGATCAACTAAGCGCTATTCACCGTTTCACATAACAGGTTTGTCATTAAAAATTTCCCGTGAATTATGATCGTTTGAATAGTTACAACTATTGATAATCTACATTCCTAACAACATGATATCTAGCAGAAAACTGACGTAATACTCATTTATCAGGGGGCTAAAGATAAGTGTACAGTCCATAGCTGTTAATTTTAATGTATGGATTTTATTTGCATAACACTATTCTTCGAGAACGTTGGTTTATTTAAATCTCATCTGTTTTATACTTGTTTACAAACATACTTACATTATATTTCGTTACGTTGCTGGGAACAATATTATTCCGTCGAAATGTGCTGTAATAAATGAAAGTAAGAAAAAACATTTGAATTATATTCGATGATCTTATCACGTTTATCGCTGAACAAAAATAATTAGCTTGTTGCCAATAAATATTGTTTTATTTTGGCAAGTTTATATAAGAAATAGGATGGATCAAGTATTTGGTCCTGCTTTAAATCAACTGCGTGATTTTGCTGTATGAGATTCCTAATTACTGATATCAATTTATTGTTCGTGCTTTTGGGAAATTTTGATGTTTTTACATTTCGTCATGCTGAAACAAAATAACGTTTGAAACTTTGAGAATATTGTCTGATGTGTATTTTTAAAAATGTAACATGTTCCTTAATTCAGTGCAAATATAGCATTTGTCATTTAGGTTACAAATGAAACAAAGCATATACCTTAACATAGTTCGATTGTTTAGATTGCTAAAGCACGAATCCCTGAAATATGTTCGTAGTTCATGTTAGTGATGAACGTTCATCTTCAAGAACGATTATTGATTCATATATATTACATTTAGATAAATAATGTCATTTGACAATCAGTAATTTATGAAGCTTATCATCGATCAGAGATAAGCTTCAGATAAAAACACATACTTTAAAAGATCTGTTTTGTTATAAATGTTAAGAGCTGTTTTGAAATAGCCAAATACACCCTTGATTGTACGCAGTAGAACAGCACACTGTCCATGCTTCCTAAATTGACGTTCCCTTATAAAAAAATGAATAAATTATTTAGTTAGTTACCGGAAATTAATTCAGCAGGTATGATTTTTACCTTAATCCGTCATGAGAGATAAAATGAAAATGAAAGTGGATTGAAAGTAGTTTAGCTAGTCTTTGAGTCGAAATGAATTTACAATCAATAAGATGCGAATACATTCTTATATCGACTCAACATAACATTTTGCACTAATTTTTAAAGTTTTTAGTTAAAAGTACATTGACAAGAATCTCAGCAATTGAAAATCAAGAAACTATCAATTATTAAAGCCAAACATTATAATGAAAGTAGGTGGCATACAACATCCTATCCAAAATGAAGCTTCTTCGTTTCGAGAATATTGATTTAAACTGTCACTGTGAAAAGACGTTTTCGTGTGCAAATCAGATCCATACTATGAGAGATGCAAATATTTATCTACATGTACTCATAACGTGTTTAAAATGTGGTGCCCGTATTTGATTTATGAAATCAAAAACGTGCTACATTGCTAGAGAAGCTAAGTGTGGATCACTAAGATAAATTTTTGCTTACTGCAATTTGCCAACTCTAACCGTGTAAATGACAGCAGGATCGTTGCTCTCATCTAGATATGTTGATCACATGACATGCCTTAACCAAAACAAGCGAGTGAATATAATCTAAATAAGGTCTCGAGATAATGAAAAACTGAAAACAGGGCAAGACAATGAAGTACAATTTTTAATCTTACCAAAATTCTCCGTTTGTAGAACAATTTTTTAAACAGGGCCATTTGTAATCTAGTTCTGGCCGCAATGGCTGAAATAAATTTGAGTTCATTGTATTTTAGGTATTTCTCAACAAATTTTTTATTCAAAGTGCAATTTAAATAAAATGTAATAATTCATACTCTTTGTCTGAATTTATTTGTTTGTAATCCGGCCGTATATTTGAGATTCCTTTTCAGTTTTACGTATTTCACATATTCTACGCTTTCAATACTCAGCTAAATTATCGGTCAAAACTATGATTAAACTATAAATGTGGCAGTCATAATAAAATGATAATTAACAGTTTCCTACGTTTCAGCTAATTTTAGTTTATTTTCCACTTTCGTGCTTTGAACACTTATAGCCCTCTACCGCTTATCTCTTTTAACTTCGTAAATCTACAACCAGGTGATACGGGTCAATAGAAAGTTTTTATGAAACGATATATACATTTGAAAATGAATGTGAAAGTCTTAAATTAGGTTCGGTAATACTGTTTCAATAAACATTTACTGTAGTAATTAATCCGTCGCCTATACGGATATATATGTAATAAAAGTCAGAGATAAATTATTTCTCACCATTTTATTTCTTTTTTATTTTAGACAAGTGATCCTTCAACCAGTTAGTAGTTCCTATTTCCCTGAATATATCGGTGGGTGTAAACAAAAGTCATTCTCGTTTTATCACACATATGCTCAACTGTGACACCATTGATATCCGAAGGGATGAAAAACAAAAATTCACTCTTATTAATCCGATGTGGGATTGTTAAATTTCACTCTTGTTATTAGAGTTGTTAACATAATTCATGATAACTAGTAAAAAATTGACCTGATCAAGGACAATTTTGACTCAAAAAATATATAATGTTTTAGGGATTTCACTTGTTGAAGAAGCCAGCATTTCAACCTACTATCAAATCACTGATCATGGTAAAAATTGCATACACAGTTTATTGAAATCAAACTATTCCTGAAGCACATAATGTACCTGAAAAACGTAGGGAATATCATTTAATACATATGATAATGCAACTAAATATCAAACAGCTCAAACAGCGCATTATATATTTCAAGTATTCCCATGGGACTCAAGCTTCTCAACAGTGTTAAGTACTTGAATGAATGAACAAACTGAGAAATAGTAGGACTGAACAATGTGAATTTACTTTATCCTTGTTCGATTGATTTCAACTTTCCATATTTACAAATATAAAATACAACTATTGATTATTTCACTATCAAGCAATAATTTATTTACTATTTGTGCATATTTAGTTCATGATAGCTTCAATCAAAAATTTTTATAAATGATAAAAATCGGATGAGCGAACATTGCATTCGACTCACAGCTAAAAGTGTCAGATTGAATTTGACTGTTTCTTTGCACCTTGGTGTTATGTTCGGCCAAATTTGAGGCCTTAAAAACAGAGAAATAACAAACATTAGGATTTTTAATTGAATGCACTAGTGAGAACAGACAATTATTTGGAATAAGTGAGAAGTTTTTCAAAACTGTTGGTTTTATGAACTGATGCTATCATGATATTCGCAGGCTAAATAGGCTGATCACCATTACCTTACTAAATAAGGCTACAGGTGAACTCGGATTTTACTATTTATTTCAGGAAAACTATTCAAGTAGTAAGAAATATGATAAGTTTTCTAAGTATTTCAAACGCGTTCATCAAACATTCAATGCTATTCTAATAATGCAGCACCTGTCAATTAAAATGATGAAATCTGTTGCATTCTAATAATCTTATGCATTCCAATGTTAAAGTGTTTATGTTTGCGTAACCTCATTCAATGGTTTTATGCAACTTTGTATGAATTCATCACATATGCCATGTCATCTAATTCATTGACGTTACACTAATTCATGACTGGAAACGTCACCCGATTTCTGAATCAACTTTTATTCTACAAAAAGTAGTAGATTCATCTAATAACCTGACTACTCTACTCTCATTAATGGCATCAAAACGACACAATTATCATTGATGTTTTGATTCGTGGTTCGAAATACACATATGTCACTCCTGCTTAATGTAGAAAATAATCTTACCATAGTCCGTGAATTGTGAACGAATTCGATCCATTAGGTATTGCGCGCTAAATAAGATGCAAAAAATTGAAATCAAATGATGATTTTTAATATACGTTATCACTGAACATCTCAAATTTGTAGCTGAATCATGATTTTGCTTCAGCGTAGATATAAAAGTAAAACTCCGTGACGCTTTATATGGAGATAATGTAATTTATAAAGAAATGTCGTAGTCCACTACATAATCCAATATAAATCGTAACTGGATTATGTAATTGTTGACTGATGTGTCATATTGGTATAACCTGATAAGAACAACATGCTATAACTTGATCTGCAGATTTAAATTTTCCGAAAAGCAGACAAATTTAATTTGTTGAATTATGAACGATGTATTAAATGTAGCAATCATTGCGACAATAAAAGTATGTTGTTTATCATGAAAAAACATTACTATATAAGAATTGCAATATGTTGGGGGCCAAGTTAAGCCAAAGAGTAAGAAATCCCAATTTTTGTCCCATTTTATTCTCTTCCTTGCACCACTCACAATTGTTGTAAATGCAAGAACAACCAAACAAACAATTCTAAAAACGATAAATAAAAAATAATATGCAGGATAAGCAAAATATCATTCGAATTTAAAATCCGCGGAAACGCTAACTGAATGTTTGAATATTTATATGTCGAAAATTATAGTTTTATCATGTTTTGTAATAACATCATCCTATAATCTTTGATAGGTGAGTGTTTCGAACGACAGTATTTCAGCCAACATCATTCGATTCAAAGAAAATTACCCAAATTATTGACTATGTAAGAGTTTGGGTTTAAAATATCCTAGTTGACATTCGATAACGGAAATGTGCATAAATCATATTTAACATATCAATGATGGATTGATTTTCCACTTACGATGCGCGCATTGCCAACCAATAAATTCAATTATCCGTGGAAAATAAACAGCTTATGTAGAATAAAACTGATGGTAATTAACATTATATGTATATATTATAGTGGATTACTTAAAAAGGTTTTCTAATCACGTAAGTGAATGAGGTCAGTTTATACAATCTGGTGAACTTCAATCACACGATCACTTCATATTTAGTTTGAGTGAGTAACTATATTGATACAATATAATATTCATTTCATGGTGAAATTATCACATTGTTCAACTTTGCACGTAGTCTCATACTACGAAACCAATTGCTAAAATGCATTTAACAGTAGGAGTAACTCTACGTAGAAAATCAAGAATTGGTTGATGAAAATAAAATTTGTGTGTGAAGAATTGTAGGAATTCTGAGAATTCATCAACTGGGAAAAGCTTTGAATATTAGTGTTATCCTGCACTGAACAGAATTATATTGCATAACCTGCTGACCAATTTACGTAAGATCGTATTATACTTTTCATCCTAATAACCGGTAATAAATAACCACGAGTAGTGTGTTCATCAATGCAGACTGTAAAACCTCCATAACTGCTTCTGATCAACAACAAAACGACAGATATTGGAAGTGGATGTGAATCGATATATAATTACCGACCAACATATTTCACTTCCAGAAGATCAAAAATGTTTCTCACAAACAATGGCCCTCATAGTAAACTGTTCATCGAACAAATTTGTGAAGCAATTCAGTGTAAGTTTAGTTGACTTCCCGCTGATCGAAAAATTTAAATATTTCTCGATTATAGAACATTTACGTCCAATACATTCATCAGGTGGAACGCCAATAAAAATTTATTCTGTGCATATATTTTCATGTAGTTTTTCTAGTTAAAGTGATATGCAACATTTTTACTTCTTTCATCACTTTTATAAACTATTTGAGCATATGTTTTAATGTAGTAGTCACTGAGAAATGAGAATAGCATCAAAATCACACTGGTGTTCATTTGTTTCCTTATCAGGACTAATATTGTGAACGATCGTTATTCAATAAGAAGGCAGAATTTACTTTGGGAAGAAAATGAATCCTGAGATAACAAAGCACGTTCTCCCGACTTTATACTTCTTAATGAAGTACTTATTGACTACACCTGATAAAAACCGTATTCAACAAACCATTTGTTTTTCCACACCAATCTACTACAAAGAGTCTAACTTAAATCAGTCAAAGAGACTATATTATCCTATATTTCTGTGTGATGCAGTTATGTTTTACCAATAGTTTTTAACCGATAGCGGATGATATCTCTCCGGTTGTTAGTACAGACTGTCAAAGAAAACATTTCTCTGCCATCGTAAAATGACTAAAATGTCATATTATCACACTTACGCCTAATTCGAAGCATATCTTAATTGTGAGATTGCTTACTATCGTATTAATTTTCATTTTTATGTTCGGTATTGATAACTCTATCAAACATTGATGAATTCGTGACGTTATAAATTATGGTATCATTATGTCATGGATAAAGTCATGTGATAGAACAAGTAAACGAATATTATCTACTATCGATTTACTCCACACGTAATAGAAGTTCGATTAGAGATAATTTATAATATATTCTTCATAAAATATAATCGTGGTACCAGTTGCATGTCTGTTTCAAGGCTAGAGCAGTTTGCCAAAAGCGATGACAAATTGATGTCGAGGATTTCGCAGTCACATTTTAAACATCAGTGACTGATAGGACATTTGTACTTGGTAATCGACCAGAACAGTTTGATGCAGCCATATATTCATAAAGCGACCAAGAATCAAAAAACATGGTGAAGTTCACATGTTTTGTTTTATTCAGGAATAAATTAGGAAGAAAAACGTCTGTTGAACTCCGTTCCAAAACCACATTCACGCCAGTCACCTTTTGTATAAAGGAAAATATTATTAAACTGTCGTAGTATATCACTCAATGTTCACAAAATGTACAACAACGTGGAATAACAGGAAGTTATGTGTGACGACAGATCAGAACAATCAGTTTGCAAGTAAATTGAATTTGAAGGTCCAGTAACTGTAGAAAACTTTGTAAAAGGCATTGATAATCGTATGATTTGCTCCCTGTCTCTATATTTGAGGTTGAATTATGAACACTTAGTTATACTGCGAATATCTGAGTGGAGATGGCGCAGGTTGTCCTGGCGGAGTAGTAATCTTACTTCATTTCGGAATACCAAGCGTATAATTCTTACGTAATTTTATATATATGTATAACAGTTGGTGTCTGATAGAACCTTTGCACTATGTTATCGACAAGAATATTCTGGCACAGCCATATGTTCACTTTGTGACCGAAAACGGTAATACTACACAGTGGAGTTAGAGTCTGGTGTGCTGAATTCAGGAGTTAATTAGGAAAAAAATCCTCAATTGTTATGAAAATGTGATACACACGTATGCTCACGTCAGATAGGTCTTGTGTGAAGAAAATAAGGGTTCTCAAAAAAGATGAAAGAGTTGGCGAAAAAGAATGAGCGGGTGAGGGTTATTACATCACAAATGAGGTCACGCGTAAAGTATCAAAGTCACGGAGACAATACAGTGGTGAGTGCAGACAGCAACATAGTCGCCACCAAAATAAGTGTAAACTACCGTTTTATTGCACATAATATACACACAATGAACCACAATTGAGAATACGAGTTTTTAGGTGTGCTAGCTGAATAAAATGGAGGTTGAATTGGCTGGATGCTTATAGCCGATGGTACAGTTATTGTATCACAGTTTGTAAAAAAGCACTGACAATCATATTGATTGCTGCGTATCTCCGCGTTTTGGATCAAAGTACGACCACTATGTCATACGATGGATGTCCGAGAAATCCTCTTGTAGGTCGGATTGTCACAATGGTGATCCTAGTGCATTTTGAAATCGCAAGCGCATGACTCCAACGTCATTAAAACATTCTCAATAGATAGAAACAGAAAACATACTACGCCCATAACCTCATGTAAAAATAAACCCAAATTGTGACACAAACGCATGGACATTGTTAAGAAAACTAAACCACATACGGGCCACTTATCACTTCACTTTAATGTATGTATATATGCTAAGAAAGGTTTAATTGCGTTTGAAATAATCTTCTCACAAAATATTCCATCAATCAAAGAATTACTATGCTAAACATGATGGAATACATAGAAGCACCATATATCAAATAGACCTTAGGCCGATGAAATCACTGAGACACACTTCCAAGAACAACCTTGGTACAGCATGATCGATTATGTTGTGTTTGAAAATCAGTAGTGGTAATACGCGAAGTATGAATTATTATAGTTTTGTTAGGATTGTGTGTTCATTTTTATCACTAAACATGAATATCAACATTTGCGGTACGAATATCCCTCACGAATGTCAATAATAGAATTCAAAAATTATATAACATCATACAGAAAATACCAAATTTAAGCATTTTCCCGTATTTTGCATTCAACAATGTACAGAATGCAGAAGTCTTAAGATATGCGTCAAGAAAATCAAGCCTGATAACTGATGAATTATAATGATACTTGTTGTTATTTGTCACGTTTACAACGAAATAGATCTGATATACCATTCGTATAATAACTTGAAATTTACGTGTCCATTTAAGTAGATTATTTTCGAGATGTATGCGGAAGTCTCTAATTCACCGTGTTAGAATTCACTGTCGTGATACATGTTTTTTTGATAGTGCCAAATTACATGTATCTGCAGAGTGTTATTATTGACTTGGTCAGAAACATATGGTACTGTTGACTGAATAATATTTGCCATTGCAAATATCATTTAGTTTTCGAACATTTTGACTCATCGAAAAATGTTTGATAAATTATTTGCAGTCCTAATGGTTATCTTCATCTAGTTCGGTTGTTTGTCCGTCGAAATATGTTTAACAGAATTAGGTGTGTATTTTTCCATGGATAACAGAAGTTATTGTAGCAATCATGTCCCTCAACTCAACCACAGCACCTTGTAACTCATTAGGCCAATTGATAAAAAAAATTGTTGCTTTTGAAACCGTCAACAATATATTCGCTAAAATAACTGGATCAGTAATCTTATTACAGAAAATTATCACAACATTTATTAGACCAATGTCCCGCTAAGCACAAATTTTTTTTGACTATTTTTAGTAATTCAGTTACTTACTCCTACATGAGTGTCCAAATAGGATTTATCACAGAACATTTATGAAACATATATTTTACAAATGCCTCGATATGATAATATGGTTAAAGCAGTCTACATTATTATACTTACTAATACCTAGATACGTGTGCATTAATTCTTAAGGTAGGGATACGTTCAGTAGGTTATTTCGGTATACAGGAGATGAGGGAGCATATTGCGATCTCTTTCGTCTCTTTTTTGTTATAAGACGTTAACTTAAGACTTTTTATAAAGTAGGTGAGCTAATTTGTTCACCGCAATATACTAATTGTTCAGTATCGGTTAAGCAGATAGTTATGAACAAACCTACATGAGTCCACTTATAATATTTTTTCTTTTGACGTATATCATACCGAACGTCTTCAAAGTTGTATTTGTTACGGGAGGAAATAAGACATTTTGGTAATCAAATCTTTTATATATAAATATCATAAATTTTACTGTTTTTTGGGTATATTTGTTTTTGTACCCCCGGTGCATTGAGGAGTCATCTAGGTTTAATGGACATGCTGTTGTGTTGGATATGCAGCATGAGGAATCGAGCATGGAACTGTCCACCTGTCGCACTCCACCATCATTGACTTGTACTAGAAGAATCGGAATAAGCACTACCAACAGTGATAAGATAGATGAGGTTAAGAGCATTCCTAATAAGGAAAGTAATGTTGACTGTTTAGGGTTGGACACTGTGCATGAGTTGACTGTATATCATGAGAAGCTGACTGCAACTAGTACAGATGCGGCTCTTAATGATAATAGCATTGATGATACTCCTGCGAGTAATAGTAATCGACGGAAGATGAAAGACACTCATCGTCGTCGAAATGATCGTACGTTACGCTCACATACTGCTACTCAAGCTAAGAAGCATACGAAACGATATGATGCTTCTATTATCAAGAAGCGGAAACTTCGTTTTCTTTCAGAGGCTATGAATAGCAATGGAAATAGTAGTCAACAGAATCTTAGTAGTGACAGCGATAGTAAGGAGACAGAAAGTGTGAGCAGTCCACCTTTAGTGACTAGTCGATCAACTTCATTGAACAAACCTTCCAGTGACTTGACGTCATTGGACTCGGCTGCGAATGCTCAGTTGATTAAGGATACACAAGGTTGTGTAACTGTCAGGTTTCCTACTTCGGTTGACAGTCAGTCAAGTGATGATGAGAAGGAAGCGTCTGATGGTAACAGCCAGTCTACATTGTTGCATGATAACGATGCTGTTGATGTGCATATGTCTTGTGTCTCTGAAACGGAACGTGAGGAACAACAAGTGACTTTATCGGTTTCGAATTGTGACACTAATGCTGTTCTTTCATGTAGCGAGATGAGTTATACAACAATGGAAGAGTTTCACTCTACGGATGCTAGTGTAGCCAGAAACGACGCTACTTGTCTGACAGAACGGAATCATGATGACGATGGTAATTATCGAGATAACACTGATGTGGCAAATGAGTTGCCGATGATGACGATTGCTGATCAAACCCACTCTGTACCAGGAGATGGAGAGTTGAATATTGTTCCTATGTTATGCCACCTAGAGTCTTCGGGAGACGAGGAAATATCAAAATTGTAAATCCGACAGTTGCATATAATCTATGGGTCAAGCACGTCTGTTGATAAGTCAGCGTCACGGGCTTCATCGTACCGGCTGTTCGGAGCAATGGGTGGTGGACTGAAGACTCATTCCCATGAGGTGAAATGTAAATCTCTAAGAGGATATGACCAGATTTACGACGTGTTGTACATGATCTTGTGGGTTAATTGGATATATATTGATAATGGATCAAGTTTGGTGGGAGCTGAACGTGGATTAAGAAAATGTCTTTAAGGTTGGGTACAGGAGCGTATACACTCTGATTTACTAAGAAAGGGAATTGACTGGCATTTCAATCCTCCAGTCACTAGTCATTGGGGAGGAGTAAGGGAGCATATGATTCGATCTGTACGTAGGGTATTGGGTGCTCTTGTAAAAGAACAAATTTTAACAGATGAATGCCTTGAAACTTTTACGATAGAGGCGGAGCGTATAATAAACAATCGACCTTTCGTTCCCGTTACAAACGGCTCAAAGGATCTTGATGCAATAACACCAGCAAAACCATTACTAATGAGAGAGAATGTTGCAGAATTTACTAACACTCTATCTAATGACAGGTATTCTAAGAGATGGAAGCAAGCGAGTTGCTTAGCGCAAGTATTTTGGTAACGTCGGACTAAGGAATATGTTTCGCTGTTGCAGCGTAGATACAAGTGGACACAATTAGAGAGGAACATACGAGAAGGTGACTTAGTAATTATATGTTCTGACTTCTCTGAGAAAAACAAGTGGCCCTTAGGTCTAGTACAGGGAATGATACCAAGTAAGGACAGACTAGTGAGACAGGTAGAACTGAGGACGAGAAAGATGATCTCAGTGAGAGATATACGTAAACTGTGTCTTCTCGAAGCGGAAGATGGTAGGTAGGTTCGGCCAAGCAAAAATAATCATTTTGATTTGACGTTCGTAAACCTTATGTCGCAGTGGACAGTCCTCTTTATATGCCAAACTATAATCATTTGAAAGCCATCGATTCTCGGTTGATGGTCGTAGATCACGTTTCTGATAACTAAGTAAATGGATACTCAGATAAATCAGTTATTATTCGTAAACTGCGAAAATGAAAATGTATTTTGACGAAATGAAAGTTTTCGAACGTGCAAATGTGCAACGAGGATCTTTGAATAAGAATGCAAATAAAACAACGACGACATTTTCAATTATTTTAGTTGTAATCTCAATATTCACAGTCAACTCAGTTAGAATATATTTCGAAAAATTATATTTCAAACCTACATCAATAGTTTTAATTACCAAAGTCCAAATTATAGCTGTGTAAATGTAGTTGATAATATTTCAACATATAAAATACCGCATTTTCGAAATAAGTGTACATCAGATTCTGTGGAGAATTTTATTTATTGGTAAATGAATATGACATGTACGGGTAGTGATATCAAGATGCATTATTATTGATTGATTCAATGCATGATTCAACAATAATACCTTACTGTGAATGAGGTTAATCATTGTTAAAAGATTGATTGTTATTTTTAGCTATCTACATCCGTTTTATCAAACATTTTCTGAGCTTCAAAATCTTGATTACTTTTCAGACAACTTAGTTATATTTTATCTATCGTTTTGAAAAGTTTATCGTCGAAGTTAGTAGGAATATACAATGCAAATCTAAATTCATCTGATAGAATGAAATGTAAGAAATCATTGAGAGGTATTGGATTAGGAATCAGATTACAACAATGAATGTTGAAGTGAAACAATGAAAGTCATTGTCGTGTTACAGTCAGATTTTTGTATGCAGTGTGAAAAATCATTTATTTCATCAAACATGTAGATTATTGCAGAAAACATAAAATTATCTTCATATAAGATAGATTTTTTTAATTGATACTACTAAAGTTTTCGTTCAGTAGTATATTTCCATTTCGGCTTCATCACAGAGTAACTGTAATCTGACTTCTGTGCTGTTTGGTTATTGATTGTTTGAACTCATTGGAATTTTATAATCTTCATGATGGTATCCAATCATGCGTTTTGTATGAACTCATATGGGAACAAACAACTGTTAAATACGTTGCTACGATTTCACTGCGTTTCGGATGATCAATGGGTTGTTTTGTCAACCGTCATTCAGGAATGCTGTATTTATATCAAATACAGCTTGATATTGTTTTTTACTTCGTAATTCCATATTTTGAACTGATATGTCGAGGGGTAATGATTCCCGGACTTACAAATGAACGTCATTTTTATCAAATCGCTCCCTCTTACCAATAATTTTATTATATTCCAGGTAATTCATGACACGTGCCGCCCTTATATGTCCTCGACAGTGCAAAATGTTAATAATGAACTCAATTTTTCATCTTCAGCAACGATTCGAGTATATCAATAATGTCTCCTACTTCCAAACGACCCAAAAGATCCTTTTCTGTGAAACCAATGTTTGATGAATCTGTTATCGGAAGAGTTACACCATCGTCTTGTGAACACTTGAACCTCTAACCATCAAATGTCACCATCTTTAGCTAGTTATTTATGTGACTGTTCTCCATCCAGTGTATCAACAATTATAGTCGTTCAATTTGGAGGTATTATGATCACGTATACCGAAACACAGAGTATTGTTCTAAACCTGAAATATGAAAGTTCATGAAACAAGGCGGTGAACGATCTATCCGAGGTCAATTAAATTTGTAATATACACAGCAGCGCGATACAACAGTTATTGAACCTACTTGCGCGAATCAACTATCAGCCTGACTATTCAGCTCATTAACCACATATATGGGAATCGAATGATAATGGGAAACTCGCAAAGTAAACCAAAGCTGAAAATATTTCGCATTTTGTAACTGAAAAATTGGGAATGATTGATGTCTTCCTTCAATGTGATTGCATACAACCATATTGAACAAACTTCAACGATTTCGCCTACAAATACCACTTTGAAGACGTTCGGTATGATACACGTCAAAAGAAAAAAATATTGTAAGTGGACTCATGTAGGTTTGTTCATAACTATCTGCTTAACCGATACTGAACAATTAGTATATTGCGGTGAACAAATTAGCTCACCTACTTTATAAAAAGTCTTAAGTTAACGTCTTATAACAAAAAAGAGACGAAAGAGATCGCAATATGCTCCCTCATCTCCTGTATACCGAAATAACCTACTGAACGTATCCCTACCTTAAGAATTAATGCACACGTATCTAGGTATTAGTAAGTATAATAATGTAGACTGCTTTAACCATATTATCATATCGAGGCATTTGTAAAATATATGTTTCATAAATGTTCTGTGATAAATCCTATTTGGACACTCATGTAGGAGTAAGTAACTGAATTACTAAAAATAGTCAAAAAAAATTTGTGCTTAGCGGGACATTGGTCTAATAAATGTTGTGATAATTTTCTGTAATAAGATTACTGATCCAGTTATTTTAGCGAATATATTGTTGACGGTTTCAAAAGCAACAATTTTTTTTATCAATTGGCCTAATGAGTTACAAGGTGCTGTGGTTGAGTTGAGGGACATGATTGCTACAATAACTTCTGTTATCCATGGAAAAATACACACCTAATTCTGTTAAACATATTTCGACGGACAAACAACCGAACTAGATGAAGATAACCATTAGGACTGCAAATAATTTATCAAACATTTTTCGATGAGTCAAAATGTTCGAAAACTAAATGATATTTGCAATGGCAAATATTATTCAGTCAACAGTACCATATGTTTCTGACCAAGTCAATAATAACACTCTGCAGATACATGTAATTTGGCACTATCAAAAAAACATGTATCACGACAGTGAATTCTAACACGGTGAATTAGAGACTTCCGCATACATCTCGAAAATAATCTACTTAAATGGACACGTAAATTTCAAGTTATTATACGAATGGTATATCAGATCTATTTCGTTGTAAACGTGACAGATAACAACAAGTATCATTACAATTCATCAGTTATCAGGCTTGATTTTCTTGACGCATATCTTAAGACTTCTGCATTCTGTACATTGTTGAATGCAAAATACGGGAAAATGCTTAAATTTGGTATTTTCTGTATGATGTTATATAATTTTTGAATTCTATTATTGACATTCGTGAGAGATATTCGTACCGCAAATGTTGATATTCATGTTTAGTGATAAAAATGAACACACAATCCTAACAAAACTATAATAATTCATACTTCGCGTATTACCACTACTGATTTTCAAACACAACATAATCGATCATGCTGTACCAAGGTTGTTCTTGGAAGTGTGTCTCAGTGATTTCATCGGCCTAAGGTCTATTTGATATATGGTGCTTCTATGTATTCCATCATGTTTAGCATAGTAATTCTTTGATTGATGGAATATTTTGTGAGAAGATTATTTCAAACGCAATTAAACCTTTCTTAGCATATATACATACATTAAAGTGAAGTGATAAGTGGCCCGTATGTGGTTTAGTTTTCTTAACAATGTCCATGCGTTTGTGTCACAATTTGGGTTTATTTTTACATGAGGTTATGGGCGTAGTATGTTTTCTGTTTCTATCTATTGAGAATGTTTTAATGACGTTGGAGTCATGCGCTTGCGATTTCAAAATGCACTAGGATCACCATTGTGACAATCCGACCTACAAGAGGATTTCTCGGACATCCATCGTATGACATAGTGGTCGTACTTTGATCCAAAACGCGGAGATACGCAGCAATCAATATGATTGTCAGTGCTTTTTTACAAACTGTGATACAATAACTGTACCATCGGCTATAAGCATCCAGCCAATTCAACCTCCATTTTATTCAGCTAGCACACCTAAAAACTCGTATTCTCAATTGTGGTTCATTGTGTGTATATTATGTGCAATAAAACGGTAGTTTACACTTATTTTGGTGGCGACTATGTTGCTGTCTGCACTCACCACTGTATTGTCTCCGTGACTTTGATACTTTACGCGTGACCTCATTTGTGATGTAATAACCCTCACCCGCTCATTCTTTTTCGCCAACTCTTTCATCTTTTTTGAGAACCCTTATTTTCTTCACACAAGACCTATCTGACGTGAGCATACGTGTGTATCACATTTTCATAACAATTGAGGATTTTTTTCCTAATTAACTCCTGAATTCAGCACACCAGACTCTAACTCCACTGTGTAGTATTACCGTTTTCGGTCACAAAGTGAACATATGGCTGTGCCAGAATATTCTTGTCGATAACATAGTGCAAAGGTTCTATCAGACACCAACTGTTATACATATATATAAAATTACGTAAGAATTATACGCTTGGTATTCCGAAATGAAGTAAGATTACTACTCCGCCAGGACAACCTGCGCCATCTCCACTCAGATATTCGCAGTATAACTAAGTGTTCATAATTCAACCTCAAATATAGAGACAGGTAGCAAATCATACGATTATCAATGCCTTTTACAAAGTTTTCTACAGTTACTGGACCTTCAAATTCAATTTACTTGCAAACTGATTGTTCTGATCTGTCGTCACACATAACTTCCTGTTATTCCACGTTGTTGTACATTTTGTGAACATTGAGTGATATACTACGACAGTTTAATAATATTTTCCTTTATACAAAAGGTGACTGGCGTGAATGTGGTTTTGGAACGGAGTTCAACAGACGTTTTTCTTCCTAATTTATTCCTGAATAAAACAAAACATGTGAACTTCACCATGTTTTTTGATTCTTGGTCGCTTTATGAATATATGGCTGCATCAAACTGTTCTGGTCGATTACCAAGTACAAATGTCCTATCAGTCACTGATGTTTAAAATGTGACTGCGAAATCCTCGACATCAATTTGTCATCGCTTTTGGCAAACTGCTCTAGCCTTGAAACAGACATGCAACTGGTACCACGATTATATTTTATGAAGAATATATTATAAATTATCTCTAATCGAACTTCTATTACGTGTGGAGTAAATCGATAGTAGATAATATTCGTTTACTTGTTCTATCACATGACTTTATCCATGACATAATGATACCATAATTTATAACGTCACGAATTCATCAATGTTTGATAGAGTTATCAATACCGAACATAAAAATGAAAATTAATACGATAGTAAGCAATCTCACAATTAAGATATGCTTCGAATTAGGCGTAAGTGTGATAATATGACATTTTAGTCATTTTACGATGGCAGAGAAATGTTTTCTTTGACAGTCTGTACTAACAACCGGAGAGATATCATCCGCTATCGGTTAAAAACTATTGGTAAAACATAACTGCATCACACAGAAATATAGGATAATATAGTCTCTTTGACTGATTTAAGTTAGACTCTTTGTAGTAGATTGGTGTGGAAAAACAAATGGTTTGTTGAATACGGTTTTTATCAGGTGTAGTCAATAAGTACTTCATTAAGAAGTATAAAGTCGGGAGAACGTGCTTTGTTATCTCAGGATTCATTTTCTTCCCAAAGTAAATTCTGCCTTCTTATTGAATAACGATCGTTCACAATATTAGTCCTGATAAGGAAACAAATGAACACCAGTGTGATTTTGATGCTATTCTCATTTCTCAGTGACTACTACATTAAAACATATGCTCAAATAGTTTATAAAAGTGATGAAAGAAGTAAAAATGTTGCATATCACTTTAACTAGAAAAACTACATGAAAATATATGCACAGAATAAATTTTTATTGGCGTTCCACCTGATGAATGTATTGGACGTAAATGTTCTATAATCGAGAAATATTTAAATTTTTCGATCAGCGGGAAGTCAACTAAACTTACACTGAATTGCTTCACAAATTTGTTCGATGAACAGTTTACTATGAGGGCCATTGTTTGTGAGAAACATTTTTGATCTTCTGGAAGTGAAATATGTTGGTCGGTAATTATATATCGATTCACATCCACTTCCAATATCTGTCGTTTTGTTGTTGATCAGAAGCAGTTATGGAGGTTTTACAGTCTGCATTGATGAACACACTACTCGTGGTTATTTATTACCGGTTATTAGGATGAAAAGTATAATACGATCTTACGTAAATTGGTCAGCAGGTTATGCAATATAATTCTGTTCAGTGCAGGATAACACTAATATTCAAAGCTTTTCCCAGTTGATGAATTCTCAGAATTCCTACAATTCTTCACACACAAATTTTATTTTCATCAACCAATTCTTGATTTTCTACGTAGAGTTACTCCTACTGTTAAATGCATTTTAGCAATTGGTTTCGTAGTATGAGACTACGTGCAAAGTTGAACAATGTGATAATTTCACCATGAAATGAATATTATATTGTATCAATATAGTTACTCACTCAAACTAAATATGAAGTGATCGTGTGATTGAAGTTCACCAGATTGTATAAACTGACCTCATTCACTTACGTGATTAGAAAACCTTTTTAAGTAATCCACTATAATATATACATATAATGTTAATTACCATCAGTTTTATTCTACATAAGCTGTTTATTTTCCACGGATAATTGAATTTATTGGTTGGCAATGCGCGCATCGTAAGTGGAAAATCAATCCATCATTGATATGTTAAATATGATTTATGCACATTTCCGTTATCGAATGTCAACTAGGATATTTTAAACCCAAACTCTTACATAGTCAATAATTTGGGTAATTTTCTTTGAATCGAATGATGTTGGCTGAAATACTGTCGTTCGAAACACTCACCTATCAAAGATTATAGGATGATGTTATTACAAAACATGATAAAACTATAATTTTCGACATATAAATATTCAAACATTCAGTTAGCGTTTCCGCGGATTTTAAATTCGAATGATATTTTGCTTATCCTGCATATTATTTTTTATTTATCGTTTTTAGAATTGTTTGTTTGGTTGTTCTTGCATTTACAACAATTGTGAGTGGTGCAAGGAAGAGAATAAAATGGGACAAAAATTGGGATTTCTTACTCTTTGGCTTAACTTGGCCCCCAACATATTGCAATTCTTATATAGTAATGTTTTTTCATGATAAACAACATACTTTTATTGTCGCAATGATTGCTACATTTAATACATCGTTCATAATTCAACAAATTAAATTTGTCTGCTTTTCGGAAAATTTAAATCTGCAGATCAAGTTATAGCATGTTGTTCTTATCAGGTTATACCAATATGACACATCAGTCAACAATTACATAATCCAGTTACGATTTATATTGGATTATGTAGTGGACTACGACATTTCTTTATAAATTACATTATCTCCATATAAAGCGTCACGGAGTTTTACTTTTATATCTACGCTGAAGCAAAATCATGATTCAGCTACAAATTTGAGATGTTCAGTGATAACGTATATTAAAAATCATCATTTGATTTCAATTTTTTGCATCTTATTTAGCGCGCAATACCTAATGGATCGAATTCGTTCACAATTCACGGACTATGGTAAGATTATTTTCTACATTAAGCAGGAGTGACATATGTGTATTTCGAACCACGAATCAAAACATCAATGATAATTGTGTCGTTTTGATGCCATTAATGAGAGTAGAGTAGTCAGGTTATTAGATGAATCTACTACTTTTTGTAGAATAAAAGTTGATTCAGAAATCGGGTGACGTTTCCAGTCATGAATTAGTGTAACGTCAATGAATTAGATGACATGGCATATGTGATGAATTCATACAAAGTTGCATAAAACCATTGAATGAGGTTACGCAAACATAAACACTTTAACATTGGAATGCATAAGATTATTAGAATGCAACAGATTTCATCATTTTAATTGACAGGTGCTGCATTATTAGAATAGCATTGAATGTTTGATGAACGCGTTTGAAATACTTAGAAAACTTATCATATTTCTTACTACTTGAATAGTTTTCCTGAAATAAATAGTAAAATCCGAGTTCACCTGTAGCCTTATTTAGTAAGGTAATGGTGATCAGCCTATTTAGCCTGCGAATATCATGATAGCATCAGTTCATAAAACCAACAGTTTTGAAAAACTTCTCACTTATTCCAAATAATTGTCTGTTCTCACTAGTGCATTCAATTAAAAATCCTAATGTTTGTTATTTCTCTGTTTTTAAGGCCTCAAATTTGGCCGAACATAACACCAAGGTGCAAAGAAACAGTCAAATTCAATCTGACACTTTTAGCTGTGAGTCGAATGCAATGTTCGCTCATCCGATTTTTATCATTTATAAAAATTTTTGATTGAAGCTATCATGAACTAAATATGCACAAATAGTAAATAAATTATTGCTTGATAGTGAAATAATCAATAGTTGTATTTTATATTTGTAAATATGGAAAGTTGAAATCAATCGAACAAGGATAAAGTAAATTCACATTGTTCAGTCCTACTATTTCTCAGTTTGTTCATTCATTCAAGTACTTAACACTGTTGAGAAGCTTGAGTCCCATGGGAATACTTGAAATATATAATGCGCTGTTTGAGCTGTTTGATATTTAGTTGCATTATCATATGTATTAAATGATATTCCCTACGTTTTTCAGGTACATTATGTGCTTCAGGAATAGTTTGATTTCAATAAACTGTGTATGCAATTTTTACCATGATCAGTGATTTGATAGTAGGTTGAAATGCTGGCTTCTTCAACAAGTGAAATCCCTAAAACATTATATATTTTTTGAGTCAAAATTGTCCTTGATCAGGTCAATTTTTTACTAGTTATCATGAATTATGTTAACAACTCTAATAACAAGAGTGAAATTTAACAATCCCACATCGGATTAATAAGAGTGAATTTTTGTTTTTCATCCCTTCGGATATCAATGGTGTCACAGTTGAGCATATGTGTGATAAAACGAGAATGACTTTTGTTTACACCCACCGATATATTCAGGGAAATAGGAACTACTAACTGGTTGAAGGATCACTTGTCTAAAATAAAAAAGAAATAAAATGGTGAGAAATAATTTATCTCTGACTTTTATTACATATATATCCGTATAGGCGACGGATTAATTACTACAGTAAATGTTTATTGAAACAGTATTACCGAACCTAATTTAAGACTTTCACATTCATTTTCAAATGTATATATCGTTTCATAAAAACTTTCTATTGACCCGTATCACCTGGTTGTAGATTTACGAAGTTAAAAGAGATAAGCGGTAGAGGGCTATAAGTGTTCAAAGCACGAAAGTGGAAAATAAACTAAAATTAGCTGAAACGTAGGAAACTGTTAATTATCATTTTATTATGACTGCCACATTTATAGTTTAATCATAGTTTTGACCGATAATTTAGCTGAGTATTGAAAGCGTAGAATATGTGAAATACGTAAAACTGAAAAGGAATCTCAAATATACGGCCGGATTACAAACAAATAAATTCAGACAAAGAGTATGAATTATTACATTTTATTTAAATTGCACTTTGAATAAAAAATTTGTTGAGAAATACCTAAAATACAATGAACTCAAATTTATTTCAGCCATTGCGGCCAGAACTAGATTACAAATGGCCCTGTTTAAAAAATTGTTCTACAAACGGAGAATTTTGGTAAGATTAAAAATTGTACTTCATTGTCTTGCCCTGTTTTCAGTTTTTCATTATCTCGAGACCTTATTTAGATTATATTCACTCGCTTGTTTTGGTTAAGGCATGTCATGTGATCAACATATCTAGATGAGAGCAACGATCCTGCTGTCATTTACACGGTTAGAGTTGGCAAATTGCAGTAAGCAAAAATTTATCTTAGTGATCCACACTTAGCTTCTCTAGCAATGTAGCACGTTTTTGATTTCATATTAGTGTTCCCTTAAATTAAATCGCTTTGTACTTATTATGAGTGAATAACTACACTCAAACAATGTAATGGTGATTTCATGGTGACATTATAACGTTGTCGACGTTCGCACGTTTTCTCATTCTAAAACAAAGTGTTTCGTAGAAAATATTCGAGCAATACAGCAAGTTGAAAAAATTTCAACAGTTGGAATAACGTAAGGTACAGAATCAACAATTTCTTGATGAAAATAATATTTATGGATGAGGATATTAGCTGATAGTGATAGTGCATCAGATAGGGATAGCTTCTTTCAAACATAGATCTGATGATGAGTATTATTAGGTGGTAGATTATTTTTTATCAATTACCCGGCTAACCAATCGAAATTAGTTCGATGTACTCTTAGTAAAAGCTCAGTGATTTCTAAGTAATCAGGTTCACCAATTTATGAAATCTGTTTCAATTTAGCCTTCGTTCTCGACGATTATGTGAAAGTCGATATTTTATATTATCATAGTCTTCCTGCACTGTTGATACTGAAAACCGCCTTTAGATAACGACAAGCGGTGTATACATCCATGGAGAGTTCAAATCATTTGTGAGTGCTTCTCAGAAAGGAAAAAAAACCACGGCCATTTGAAGCCATAGTGGGATGAATTAGGAGTACCGACAAACAACTCATTACCAGAATTTCAAGAGTACTTTTGACAAACGAGGGTCTTCTTAGTTATCTCTTCTCCAGTACAACTTCTTCATTAATGTTCCTGAATCAGAAGTTGATTTTACGCAGATCGTAAACTTTAAATATTTCTCGAATAAAGAAAATTTATTTCAAATAAGTCATGAATGAAATGTCAAATGACCATTATTTCTTTGCATAAATTTTGAAGTAGTTTTCTAGTATAAGTAATATACATCAACGTTTCTTTCACAGTCAGCTTTTCGAAACAATGTATAACATATATGTGTATCATAGTGAAAAAGATTTCAAAATAAATATTGTTTAAAAACACTGACAAAGATATAATAATATATAAAATATCAGAACGATGATGAAATAATCAGAAAGAAATTGAGACAGTTATCATCAGTTTCGTTGATTAGGGCTGCAAAATAGACTCAGATTACAACAAACTACCATATAATTGTTTGATTTTGATTTTTCACTGAATAAGTACTTGAATAAAATTGAAGAATAATGCATTATAACTATCGATTCTCAATGTAATATGAATATTACGCAGAAGCAGATTTATCGCATATTGCCATATGTGAAATCAGCGATTCCTTGGAGATTGAAAAGAATTCATGATACAAAAGTCTTTATATCAGCGAGATAAAAAGCAGATAAATCAAAAAATCAATTACAGGATTCCGTCCTACAAACGCGATCGTAAACATAAAATTCAAACATAAAAATTTCCTTAAAAAAACTGAAATCCCTGAAGTGAGAAGTTCTCATCACTTAGGATAGTTGGTCATCGTACTGTGACCGAAACCTAAAAACCGTCCACGTACCAATTCATTACCGTCTCAAAAGCTTTCCACACAGATTCTCACGCACACATTTTCGAAAGCTGTGGTCTTCATTGTATTGCTGTAATACACGTCAATAATTGTAAAACTGATTTTACACAGATATCTTTCAGACTTTCTGAAATTAAGATTCATGGATATGTTTGCAAAGCAGTCGTCAAAAATATATCCTAACTGAGATGATTGTGAATATTTCTTTTTAAACTGCAACGGCAAGTGGACTGAATTACAATATCATCATTCTTTTCATTCTTCTTCTACAACAATAACTTGGTGATATCTAAGAAGTGGGGCATAATCTATTCCGTTATTCAGGATCTAAACTCTATGACCATTGATTTGTCGATTTTTGGATGTTAGGTTTTCACATGTGATTATATCCCTTCATCTGCGCACAAAGGCTCTTCCACATGTAAATAATTTACTTGGCATTATGCATTGCAATTTTCCTTATAATTATTTTTACGATGCGTTTTCGGACATGATGTTCTGAACCGATGTATGCTCATTGTTATTAAATTTCATTAAATAAAATGATGTTTTTAAAGTTTGGCTGTTGCTCCTAGTATTCGATGCAAGTAAGCTGGTCAATTACTTCATGTTGACCCTGACCTAATCCCACCTAATATCTCGTTCTCAGGCATTGTCCATACATAAGGCTCACATAACTCTACAAATCGTCATTGTTTAGTGATCGTTATCAACGTTTGAAGCTGATGAATCAATAAGACGGTGATTTTCTAACGCGTGTGAGCAACGTCGACAGCGAATCCGAACGCCTCCAGGTGAAGTCCTTATCTGAAAACCCGTTCAATCTCTCAAGCGCTATTTCCTGCTTTCAGTTACAAATAATACGATATTAAGATGGATATTGTGTTCATTAGATCAAGATCCTAAGGTCGCCTTCATGACGATGCCAACGAATACCAAGGCATCCACATTCTTCAGAGAAGCACGAGGTTGACTTGTCACTGTCACACGCGGTCAGTGCCACTGCAGCTTGATCCGAAGATGAGAAAAAAATACCTATGTCTAATTCTAGCACTGTGGTCCGTGGCTCCTACCGATTTAGGCAACGTAGATGCAGTAACTGCAATAACGTGGGCTACATGATGGCTAATTTCCGAACCCTTACGAAAAAGATCGACTTTTGATCCTGAACTATTTTTTTTCGACCGAAAAAAGTCTTTTTATTGCTCATCGTTAGGTAACCCTAACCCAGTATTCCTTGACTCAAGATGATGATGATGATGATGATGCTTTAACATCGGGGGGGGGGAGATTGACGGAACTGTGTAATCAGTTGTGTTTTTGCACACTTTCAAAATGGCTAGAAATCCGCCTTGTAATGCTACGAACAACAACCAAAACAATTTAGCTCCTCATTTGGATTTTTCTCTCCAAATTGCAAACAATATGTGATGATACATCCGATGATGATATATCTCAATATCAAACATTTTTTCAACTCTTAGCTATCAAGGACTTGTTTTCCACATCATATCATCTGCAGTCTAATGGGCGGGCGGAAAAGTTCGTGGCAACGTCTAAAAGAGTAGTGGTTACTTCGAAAATACGATTACAAAAGCTGACACGTTACAGTAATACTTGTAAGAAGAGATGTTACCGGAGCGAACGTCCCTAGCATTTATTCTGACTAGAAGCAGACTGAAAACGACTCAAACCGTGATACATTCGAATATTTCATCATCATCAATACAGACAAATTCTGAAAATCATTCCACCTACGAACTGGAACGTCCTGTGTCTGCGGGTGTTTTCAGGCAAAGCTACGGTCCATGTACAAAGTGAAAGCAGATAGAAGAGTGATAGAATGGTGTCTTATACGAAGCACAGTTACGAGCCGACAGACGGTCACTTTATCGGAATCAGATAAGCAAACGGCTGTCCTCAGATGTCTCGTCAACAGTAGCATATTTTCCCCCCGAAAACACAGTAAGATACCTTTCAATCACCGGAACCCAGATCATTAAAAATTGCTCAACAATACGTTATCCTTTAATAAGTTATCCTACCTGACAGCAGTGAAAAACAGTAAGATTGAAGGTCGACTGAAAGAACGAAGGATAATAAAAAATGAATGTTGAGATGTTAGATTCACAGAACATACACAAAAAAGTTTCCAATTCTGAACTTCTCATATCATTGCTTAGTTGAATTTCATATAACATTTCATCTTCAGAACATACTGGACCATCACTGGTTAAAGGATCATTCGTCTACCTGAATTGGAAATTGGTGTTAAATGCGACCGGATATCTGCTGCAGTAATAGACATACTGAACGTGGATCAACAAGATGAGTGTTAGTACGCTGCAATATTGCAAATATTAAGTTATAAATAAGAGCAAGTTTGTTGCTCCCACGCAGAGTTTATTGGTCGAAAATCCTAAAGAGTACAATTACAAGTCATTCAGTTAATATGTTCCGTCCTATTTTCACCAGCAAATCGTCCTATGCACGACAAGACGAACATATATGATTCATCGTTTATTCACTCTCGAACAAGCCATGCATTTACTGATTACATTCCTGCCTTGAAATTGTAGTGTGTATCTCAAACATGTGCCATATACTTTTCAAAATGTTATGAATGATTTACCCATGACGCCATTCAAAACCTGGATGACCCGTTTGTATGCTTTCGAAATCTGTGTCTGACTTCTAAAAGTGACTCAACATCCATTTACTTCATAAATGTTATTTCAATCTTGATAGTTCAATATTTCTGCAAACAATTAAAAACATGATAAATCAATTGACAACAGGACCATTGCTGAAATAAAATGATGTTTCTTGTTAGTTAGGTATATTCAACAATTTTTCGGTCAAAATTCCATGTCATACAAATGTAAGTATTCACTTTGAAAGTTGAGATTCTCTTTCAATTGTTCTTTTTGTAGAAATTTTCTAACTTATCAACACTCACGTTATCAGTCAAAACTATGTTAAAATTCATCACCAACGTGCAGCATGACAGCACATTCCTGCAATCTGTGAACCGAGGTGGTTCCGAAGGTTACGTTATTCCCCAGTAGTTACTCAACCACAATAAAGGTGCCGATTCCAGCTCATCCCGAAAGATGAAAACTAATATGCCTACTCCTTGCTGGCACTTTTATTCATGCCAATATAAATAAAACTGCCTATTTAGGCGACAATAATTTAGGAAGTGTAATATCATCAGTGATAAAGATGGTTTTTGCCTGAAGAGAAAGCCGAACGGATTAAGAAATGCCAAGGTGTTCGTTCCTATATCTGGTACCAATTCAGTGAGTCCGAAACTTTCCTATCATAACTCAACTTACGATTAGATAGTTCATTACTCTTATGGATAACGGGCGTTTGTGTAGATTGCAAATAGATAACGCATCTTATGTCACTATCCTCTCACGCAAAATTGGAACGAATTGCAGCACATAACACAGATGCCTTACTCGGCATGTGGTAAATTCCGTCGTATTTTAAGACAATTACAGTTTAAATTTACTTTTCGAGACTCGTTATTTTTCGCTATATGTTATATATCGCCAGCTGATCTAAATTGACTTGGTTTAGATTGGTTCGACCAGCTAAAATTGACTGATGTCCCATTAAATACCATATGCCACCAGGTATCACGATCATTTTACACCGAAGAATATAAGAGGAATGCAATGACGCAGTTTTCAACCATCTAGCCACCTGGATTAGGTCGATTTACTGTCATGAAAGCAACACTGTGGTTGAAACCTGAGACTAAGCCTGCTTTCCGTCCAAAGAGAACCATGCCTTATGCAACAATGACATTTTTAAACGAAGAATTTTTTCGCTTTCAAAAGTGCGAGTTAATAAATTGGTTTCTTACTTTACTTTATGGTGGTCAATTTTCTTGACGTCGGGATCACCTTTGTGGTGTGACTATTTATTATGTGTTCTTAAGCTCGTTAATTAGCCCGTCTGTACAATCGTTACTAAAAAGTGTCTGACGGTTTATAAATCAGAAGGCAAACTCATGGTGTTTAATACGTTTATTTGGGATACACTACAAAGCGAAGCGGAGAAGCAGTGAATAAAGCAAATAAAGCAACGTGAATTGGAGAAGGCTATTGAGCCAACTCCAAGAGCATGAGTAAGAATATTTAGCCAGAGAAAAATAAGATAGGCCTATGATCAATGAGACAAGTGTGCACACACATGAATAAAAGCGATGAATAGTTGACAGGGTCGTTGTGCACGCGTCTTGTACACTATCCTCAGCATAAAAGTGATACAGCCTGAGAGAAAAAGAGGCTCTTGCTCTTGATTTTGCTGTCCAACGTTTCCACAACTTTCTGTACGGCCAAAGATTCACGTTACTCACAGATCACAAAGATCTGTCAGCGGTTTTCGCTTCTTAGTCTGTCATTTCAGCCGAATCCGCAGATCATCAGCAGCGCTGGATCTCGGAGCATCCAGGGTGTAATTCCGAAAAACAATATCGATTCAAATAACAATTTGGTCAGTCAGACGCTTTGTCGCGACTCAATTATGATCAAGTAGCGGCTGCGAAAAACGTGGTAATTGCATCTTTGTCAGTGGAAGAGCACAAAGAATGTCATCTGACAATCGCGATTTGCGCATTTCCGGTGTCTGCAACAGACATACAAAATGCTTATAGAAACGACTTCGTCATCAGGATGTTGATGAAATATGTCACTGACAGTAATCCATCGAAAACGTTTCAGGGTCAAATGAAGCAACTGTATCTGAGGCAGGATTCACAATGCATCGTGAACGATCGTTCGATGTCAGGCGTAAGAGTGGTGCCGCCAGAATTACTGAGTTCAAAAGTGCTGGGACAGTTATATGTCAGTCACCAAAGGGGTTAACGAATGAAGTTCATAGCCTGAAATTGTACATACTACCCTCACATGGATGGGCATTTCATAACTTCACACAAAAATGCAAGCCTGAAAGGTTGATGCCAAAGTTCCGTCAGTGTTATTATTGATAATCCGTGGTCTAGGATACACTTTCACTTCACGTGTTCAATCAATGGAACTTTGAATAAAGTTGTGTTCAAGGCCTTCTCCAAATGTCAACAAATCAGCACCGTAATGCCGCCAACGACTTTCTGATAATAGCTTGCCGTTATTTACTTACTCATGTCACCATACCACGTGCAATCGAATGGGTAGGCGGACACATTGGTGAATACTTTAAGAGCATTGGCTGTGTCCGAATTCAAGAGGAAACAAGACGATGAGTTACTAAATTCCTTGTACGTCTTTTGAACAATATTAAATGGGTTGTTACCGTAGCGAAAGTTCACAGAGAAGATCATGAATAATAGAATGAAGAAAACGATCGATGCATCCGACTAATGCACGAAAATCAGTGGAAGCAAAGCAGAAAAAACTATTTAAATGATATGTTGAATGCCGTCTGTTCGTCCGTGGCTACAGAACAAATCACTGTTCCTGGGTAGAAGCGCGAGTGATCAGAAGATTCGAGTCAGTAATTTACAAATGGAGATAGTGGCGGTCACGTCATGGAAACCAGATACAAACACGGCTCGCCCCAGATGGTCCAACAACAGCAGAATATCTGCCCCTGGACATCCTGCATGATATCTTCAACCCCCTCACGAGCAGAACGTCAGTCACAAGCTGATCACTGTTCCTGATAATCTTTTTGCAGGCCAACAAAAGCCAAGATGTGAGTCAACACCAGGAGCGCACATTATTCAAAAAGAGAGAGATTTTGGAGATGTTAGATACCGAAAACTCGCTTGATAAATATCATAAGTTTTGGATTTATTTCAATGACTGATCGGTCGACCTTCAGATCACATTTCATACCAGAAAAATCTCTGGCTGTTATAGGTTATTGTGTCATTTGAGTGTGCTATTTTCGTGTCTGTCAAAAAGACGTCTCATTAAAGTATACATAAACCCAATTTCAGTGCTTGGATTCATTGTGCGCTGGCTGGATTTTTAAAGAGAAAACAATTTTAACAATACTTCAAGATTTCTGGCTGACACAATTCGGTCAAAGGATCACAGTAGCCTACCTGGGAGCCGGTACATTGTTTTGTTATTATTATTTCAATAAAGTTAAATCGTAATAGTATATGCATAAACAGAGACGAGCGTCACACATCCATATAGGAAGAGTATTGTACAAACAACAACATTTCATCTTTTTGAAAATAGTTATATTTAAATAACATCACTTTTTAACTTTAGCGCTTTTATCAACAAATTGTTATATACTGCTTACCTCCTTGATAGTTATACTTCGAATCGTTTTGAAATATAAGTAATACACTTGAAAATGTAATTCCGGAGTTCTTTCAACCAGTCATTAGTTATATTCTCACTAAATTTATCGTTGAGTTTAACATATAGTCAACCTCGTTTCATTGTAACCGATCAACAAATATTCAGCCACTTGTAAAACCACCGTCATAGAAAGAAATGGCTAGAATTAGTTGACTGTCAAAAATATGGAAAGTCTCTTGAGGGTTTGGTATAGTCTGTGCTTATTGATAGAATTGTAACAATGAACCATAATTTTGAGTAACCAAATAGCCTGTTCTTTAAGCATGCTGAGTGAAAAAAAATATAGAAAGTTTGATAAATGACACATCATGGTAAGGCGGATGCCACATTCAACTCACATCTTAAAGTGTGAAATTGAATATTTCAGTCGTTGTGCAATTCGTGATTATATCTGTATAAATTTGAGACATTTCAAACAAAAAAATCGAACAACAGAAATTTTTTTTAACTTGAAGTACTATTGTACGGTTATGGGCTGAGTTTTAGGTTTTCCAAAAATGTTGCTCCTGAAAAACGTGTCTAACGTGATACACCTGCACTAACAACTGCAAAAGTGATTTCCCTATTAATTGAATCCACTGTCGATTCAAAATTATTTGGATATTGCAAGAAAAGCAATAATGTAATAATTCATTAACAAGTTTGCTGAAAATCTCTACTGTGTTTATTAAGACATTCAATAGCTTTCTTAATAAATAGCATCCAAGAAAAGTATAGTGATTGAATATATTGCATTTTTTCAGCTTATACATAAGAATTCAAAAAGTGTTTGTGTCATTTCGTTAGATTAGTGCAGGTCATTAAATTCATTGACGTTCCACTTATTCCTGCAGGAACATTTGCTCGATGAACCATCGAAATATCATCATACCTTAGTCTATGAATTTTGAAAGATGCATTTTTTTCAGCCGTTGACAGCTGAGTATTGAGATAAGGAGATGGTTTTCAATCTAAGTAACAATTTTGAATTTCGAACAAGTTGGCTAACTGTTGAAGTGATATCACAACTTTTAATTTTGTCATTTAGGATACTCATAGATTTAAAGATCGAACTTTACTTTAACAACATATGCTGTGACACATTCAGAAATTTGTCACAATGCGAATCAGATGACAGTTGAAGAATCATTAGGAAAATCAAGTTCGCTGACAGTACCATCGGCATCATGCGATTTACAAATTCAACTTCTTTATCAATCACATATTATTATGTTATCGCTAGCTGCATTCAGTCGATAATAATTGATGATATAACTTACCACAATCAAACAAACTGTCTCACCACAATTGGGTAACTAGATCTGAGGATGTTATTGTGACGAAAACTGATCGAAGTTAATGTAATTCAATTATCTGTCATGAATGAAATGAAGCAATGATTTCAGTAATATAATTATTTTCGTTTTCATGAGGAAAAAATTACTGTATACAAAAAACAAAATGTTGGAGGCTATAGACAATCGAATATTTTTATTGCCTATCTTCTAGTTTCGGGTCAAATGCTGACCACTTAGTAATATAATCAGTGTCCGAGTAAGAATGTCGTAGGTTGTATTTGGAAGTAGCGAGTGTATGATATAAACCTCAGTATGCAGATAAGGAAGAAAGAGAGGTATGGGTAACACAGTACGCTGCTTAACTGATGATAATTGAAACGAACAACCAGATTACTACTGTGGTGGACCATCTAATGTATTGTTTCAAAATATTAACAGGGTTATCGGATATCAATAAATGTATATTGAAATATATCAATTAAATGCGATAAATACAATAAAAAATATAAGAACGTTACTTAATGCAGCTACTTGTGCGTGTTCGATTTGATCTGATGGTATTTCACCACAATATTTGTATATTTAATATTCCATTTGCTATGATATTCCAAATGTCAGTATGTGTATGTGACTGCAGTCCATAAAGTAGATGACATACGTATTAATCGTTAGTAATAATATCCACTCAGCAGATGAGAACAGGTTTGGTATGTATAAAGTGTATTTGATAATGTATAGCGGCAATTGCCGTGCTAGTGTACAATGAACGGAAAATGAAAGCAGCGTGTGTGCGAAGTGCGCTTGTTATATTCAAGGTCACACAGATAAACAAAATGTACAACAATTTCATCGTGAATGTACGAGTTGTAAAATTTAACAAAAACAAATACAGATAGTATCAAAAACTGTTAACAAAATATGTTTGTCATGCCATCTCCACACTACACATAGGCCTGGACAATGTGTTAAAAAATACATCACATTCCATCTTATTTAACAGTTCACCTCTAAGTATGGATAAATGAGAAAAGAGGAATATTAGTGTTTGAAATAAAGTGCTAGGGATTTAATATCCATTGATTTCAGATGTACCAATAAGTTTTGGAACCAAAGAACCTTATTCATTTCACTCATAATTCTAAAGTTCATGAAATTGTTGGCTATTATTCAATTTAAGCCGTCCGTTTATATATATATAAAATGTTTGTTATAAACAGAAATTATTTCTGGCAATCTATAGGACATTTCATGCTGTAGAGTGATGAATGAAATTTCACTGTTAGATCAGATTTTATAAGTGGGAGTAATTATTTCGCAATTTCAAGCTCTTAAGTTTTTAGAAGCTCATCTAATGGGATATCAGGCCAATGTGATGATAATGAGAAGATTTCAATGAGACGACGTTCGTAATATTCATCAATTTACTGACAACTGAAAACGGAATCTACTCATCATTGATTGTGGTCACGGCCGAATAACGACTACAAATTCCCAAACAAAAGTTCCAATTTACTTACATTCCTTGTTACTATAAACGTCAATTCGTTTCCGCTGATCCAGTGCGTTCAAATAGTTGTATGCTTATTCTGTACTTTTCAGGCGATCAGCGCAAAATACTCACAACACCTAATAAATACATATGTAATACGCACTGTATATGATGTTCAGTAGGATTGTAAACGCCTACTTAAACGTGTGACACACCAGTACATACTTGGCAAAGATTGTCTCTCAAACTGTTGAAATGGATCAAGTTCCGTTGTGAATGTTGCTTTATTTCTTTCGAATTACTACACGAGTTCTAAAATTTAAAGGATTTCATCACATTTTTGTGAACGAAGCAATGTGTGTTAACGAAAACAAAGTAAGTCCTATGGAAACGCTCTCATGAATTCGCGAATACGTTTATCTGTAACACTGTATGAGTTGAAGTGATAAGAATTGTCATTATTGCAATACATTTCCTGGTCTGTTCCATATAACCCATTCAGAAAGAATACTAAAAATCTGATTATTCAATTAACTAGATAAATGCATTTGAATGATTCGTCAAATCTGCAGGATGGTTCAAAACGTTTAGTCTTGCGTTTCCATAGCATAATCATTCGTCATCTACAGTTAAAAAAACAACAATCGTCGAATGTTATGATTTCAAGAGTAGTTACAGTATGTGCGAAAATCGCGGAGCACAGCAAGGTAGACTATATAATAGTCTATTCTCAGAAATTAGGAAGATTTATGATTTTATTGGTAAATCAGTTCATCGGGTACTTGGATTTTACTTCATTGATACCATAAAAAACACACGCTTTATAATTTTCATATGAAGGGACAGGTTTTCCATGCGTGAATCTAATGCAAATGAATAAATGAGTTCCAAAGTTACACGTAGATATTTGATTGAATTAAATAAAACTGATAAACATTATTACACCTGCTGATCCAGTAATATAATTTCAATTAGCAATCGATCTTATCAATCTCATCGCACAAACATTTATAATTTAAATCGATTGCAAAATGCGTATCAGTTTGACAGCACATGAAAAATCCCGACATTCGGCATTTGATGCGGTAAAAAAGAATAGGCTAACAAACTTTGTTGCTAATGAAATATAATATAAAGGATGTGAAAAACAATGATACGTTGGTGAGTCGTAAGATAATTGAAGTCATTTGACTTGAGAAACTAATCGAGAGTCACAGATCTTAGTATGTCATTTGAGTCAGGGAATATGTTACTGAAGAAATTCACTTTTCAGTGAGTTCTCTTGCCTTTTCAAGTTGGTTATTGGATATATACAATGACAAATCCAGTAGCGTAATTCTCGGTTATCAATAGACATGTCAGGTATTAATTGTTATCAGTGTTTCAAAGAATCAGATCATGTATGATGTACGAAATCTAAAGCGCTGTTGAAGGCAATTTGAATAATATAATTGCAAAGCAGTCGTCAGAAATATATCCTAACTGAGATGATTTTGAATATTTCAGTTTGTAATGCGATCGTTCGATCATTCTTTTGTTTATTTCCGCAGCACAAACTTACTGTGTGATAACTATTGAGGCCTTATCGGATCAGTTATTGTTGAGTTCAATACTTTGACGAATATGTTGGCCAATTCTCGATGCTTTATCATAGAATGACACGTATTCTGCGCTTAATAGTATAAGCCATTTTTTCGGATTTCTCTGATACTGCCCCATGGAGTTTATCAATCTATATATCAGATCTGTACACACTTGTTTGTAAACCATTCATACGTGCTCGCTGCACATAAGCATGTTTGACAGCACTCATTTTGTGAGGGCGGAATGCACTTTCGTTATCGCAATTAAAGTTCTGAGCCCCTTCGTCTAAGTTTCCAATCATTCAATTTTCTGAAATGTGATTTCACCCACCATCAACCACGAATCCATTGCTTTCAATATGATATTATTTGTTATATAAAGATGACTGTCTAGTAGGACATTTAGCTGAAGACCGGTAATATCAGGTCAGATGAACAATGACGTAGAACTTCCCACATAAGTAAACCGATTTAAGTTGCCATACCCTATTAGCACAGAGAAGCACTTGTCAATTTAAGGCCCAAAATACTGATTAGTCTGTGTGGATATAAACTGATAAGTATTTGAATAGTAAACTTCAAGCAAACATGATTGGGGAGAATATATGAATCTGTAATTACAAATGGTCAGTGTCAATTCAGGTTATAAAAGTTTCAATAACGATGACGATTCTTAGAAGTTTTTGTGTATATTGGTACATCCAACTAATAACATTCATCATACTAAAACGTCACTTATTGATTTGAAGTTAGATAATGTGATCATTTAAGTTTCAATGAACAAACGAAATTGATCATGATTACATACTTTTGTGACAAACAAGTTCAGACGTTATTTGCTGAATGTATCTGTTACATTATGTCTGCAAATATTTTAATTATCGTCGTTTAACTACTTCAGTTATCCTGAATATTAGTATTCAGTGTATTTGATAGATTTAATGACTTCAAACTGGCACCTAATTGTTTGGGATGTAAGATCTGAAGGGAGCTTTCTGAAGACAGATCGTGGATGCTCCAGTTTCCAAGGTCGTAGAAATGCGTACATTTGTGCATGGTGTTCGCGACTGCAACTGCAATAGCGATAATTCAGAAGAAACAACTACTGAATAACAGTTTTCTGCTCACAATACTCATTTTTCGTTGACCAGACACCATCAGCCACAATCTAATGTGGAATAGAATAAGAAAAGTTTAGCGAAGAAGAAAATAAGGAAAGAGCAGTGGAAGTGGTTGACACATTCTGTAAAAAGCCCACATATATATCAGTAGACATGTACTCACCAGGAACCCTGAAGGAAATAGGAAATGAGGAAAGCCAAAAATCACCTTACTCAGATTTATGTAAAAAGGCATGTTTACAATGAAGAAACATTTTACAGAATTGGAAAGGCAGCTCAGAACAGGGTTAGTAATGACAGTAAAGTACATAAGTGGGTAAGATCCTCAGAAATCATTCATAAACGGCTCTAATACTGCATTTATTATGGATAAAGTTGAAATGGTAATAGTTTCAGGCATAATAATTGAATATCATATCATAAATCATCTTTGAGTCTCATTTTTTTCTTCTTCTGAATAATAAATGAAAATTTTCGTTGTTTTCTCAATATGATGTATACAGATGTGTTTTGATATCTTATCGAATCATTTCGTATAACATACAGAACACTGTTCAGCACAAATAATTATGTGAGTGAATGAGAAGTTTATTACGCCAAATCTTTTGCAACAAGTCAGTTTTATGTAACAAGCACGCTAGTAAAAATGTCCTTTGTCTTATCGTAATCTACTGTTTCCATACATAAATACAGTTTATCAAATGAAGACTGCTGTTTACAGGTTTTTGCATATATCTTCACTGGTGTCCGAGCAAATAACGTAATATGTTTCTCCCAGATATCTCTTGCCTGATATAAGACAAATATGTCAGTCTAAAACGATGACTCTTTTGTTAAGACATACTTGAATAAATTTCTGATTTTCCTACTAATCATTGCAAACGAAATAATGTGTACAGTTACTTTTTTATTCTCCTGAATGACACACACGCTGTTCACATTTGCGCATTTGTCAGCAAATTGTTATATACTGCTTTCCTCCTTGCAATTCTCAAACATATATCTCAATAATGTGGGTCAACTGAAAGCAATTATTTGCTATTATTTACATTAAAAGATGGTTGTAGAAACCTATGATTTGTCAGTGAATAATATTTCAATAAATCTGTTTTCTGATGTATATGCTATCATTGTCATCAATCAACACATAACTGGTCACCTGTAAAATCACCGTTTTCAGAAGGATTGGTAAACAATTATTCACTGTCAATAATAAGGAAAGTCTGTTGTAGGATTGGTATAGTCTTTACTTGTTGATATAGTTTTACCAGTGATCCTTTGTTTTCAGTAACAGAATGGCCTACACTTTTAGCATGTTGAGTCAAGAAAAAGATGGAATGGTTTAGGAAACACACCTTCAGAACAAGAAAGCATTTCAACTTATGAACATTGATCATTATATTAGATTGTATACTGTTCAACGAACTCTCATCATACGTTAAGTGCCTAAACTATATTATCAACTCAAGAAATATCGTTTAATACTAATAATAACTCAACTCACTATCTAGCGGCTCAATTTGTGAGTCATATTTTAGATGTTACTATGAGTCTTAACCTTCTAAACAAAGCAGTGTAGTTTAGAAAATCAAGAAACGAGAAAGTATTATGATTGATCCTTGTGAAGTTATTTGATCACTGTTCGATGTTCGATTGTTCTTCACCAATCATAAATTGCAATTAGTGAACTATCAAGCAATAGGTGTTTCTTTTGTGCATTTTTAGTTGACTATAGATTTAGTCACAAATGTTTATCAATGGTTCGGCGAAAACAGCATCCAACTCACATCTAAAAGTGTTCAATTGAATGGTGCGGTCGGTGTGCAATCCGGAGTTTTTTCTGCATAAATTTGAGGCTTGTCAAACGAAAAAATTGAACGAAAGTTTTTTCGCAAACTGAAAGTACAATTGTATTGTACGGAAGTCGGCTGAGTATCAGGTTTTCCAAAAATGTTGCTTTTGTCAAATATGTCTAACGTGATGCACATGCACTGACCACGCCTATCATGATCAGCCCACGAAATGAATCCAGTGTTGTAATAAAAACTATTGTCATATTTCAAGAAAATCATCAATGTAATAAGTAATTACTAAGTTTCATGAAAATCTCTATTGTGTTTACCAGAACATTCTGAAGCTTTATTATCATTCAGCACTTGTGAGGTATAGTGACTGAATATATTGCATTAGTTTCAGGTTATACATGTGAAATCTAAAGTGTTTGTCATTTTCACATATGAGAGCACATTAGAATTCCTTCTCATCTTCAGTTACCTATCTTAACACGGTTTTATGCAAGTCTCCGCGACTTCATTACCTGTGCAATATCATCAAATTTATTGAGTTTCCTCTTAATAACGACACCTAGTGGCACTTGAATTCTATTTTAGTCTTCATTCTACATCCTCACGGTGTACCATCAAAATATTTTCTTACCAAAGTCCATGAATTGTGAAAGATGACACTCCCTGAGGAATTGCGCGCTAAATAAGAGGAAAACAAAATGATATCAAAATATCTTGTTCAATCGTAGTAACGATTGCACATTTTCAAATTTGTATCAAGTGTGCTCACATTTTATGTGAAACCACAACTCATCTTTTTGTTATCCAGGATTGTAGTATATTACGTTACCATACTATATAAGCAGTTTCACATTCAGTGATTGACCTCATTATAGAACTTATAATACTATTTCTTGACGGTTCATTTTTAGATCATGAAGTTTTTAAATTATATTTCTTTACTGATCACAGAATTGTCCCGTTTTAGATCACACATTAATTTGTGATTAATTGTGAATATCAAGTCTGCTAATAGTAATATCGGCATCAAGCAATTTTCAAATTCAACTTTGTTACTAATAACATAATATTATACCATCATCAGTTGGATTCAGTCGATAATAATTGATGGTATAACTGAACACAAGGAAACGAAATATCCTCCTACAATGATACGATCAATATTGGTGACGTGATAAGGGGACGTCGTGCTGACGAAAACTGATTAAAGTTAATATAATGAAAAATTACTAATCATAAATAAAATAAAGTAATCATTTCAGTAACAAAATTGTGTTATTTATCATGGAGGAAACATTACTATATACGTATAACAAAATGTTGGAGGCCAGATTAGGCGAAACTTGTAGGAATCCCAAGTTATATTTTGCGTTCCATCAATCCCAATTGTAGTGCATGCAAGAACAGTCAAACAAACGAGTCTACAATTATTAAATGTATAAAGAATAGGTTAGGTGTTTCAAGTATCACCTGAAATTCAAAGATGATCCAAAAGTTATCTGATGGTTAATATATGTACATATCTAAAATTATAGTCTAATCATGTTAGTTAATAATACAATCCTATTATAAAAGATACATGATTGTTTTACACGAGAGTATTTTGAATAACATCATTCAATTCGAAAGAATGTAACTAAATTGTGAAATTCATACTCACGTAGGATTTTTATTATAAAATATACTGACTGACTCATGATGTCGGAAACATAAACATTTTCATTTATCATATCAGAGATAAACTGAACATAGACTTACGATGCCCTCATTGACAACCAAAAAATACTACTTATAATAAAAATTGAAAAGCGTATTTGGATCCTGAATGACATAAATTACAAATATATGTATATATATAGCACTTATTTGAATCAATGTTTAATCTCATCACGTAGGTAGGTGGAGTCAGCGCATACAATCTCGTGAGGTTCATTCACATGATCGCTCTATGATTACCATGAGTGAATAACCACACTTACACAATAAAATGATGATTTTATGTTGACATTATCACGTGCAAATTTGCACGTTTTCGCATCAACCGTTTGTGAGTAAATCATTCAAAATACAACTAGGTAACCTAGTTAACCTAGTTAAACTTAATTAAACTAGTAACCTGTTGTACAAAATCAAAAAGTGTTTATTGAAAATAATATTTATGAGAAGAAAAATAAAGCAATAGTCAGAGTGCATCAGAAAGCATTGTATTCCGTCAAACTTTGCATTGAATCTGAAGATGTATTGCTTCGAAATCAGGTTCATCACATCATGTTATCTGTGCTATGTTTGACTTCTGACTAAGCAATTATGTGATGACCCATATTTCGTATTCTCATAAACCTCCTACACTGTTCAACCTGATAACCACCATTAGAAAATGACGAGTGTCATCAACATTGCTTCTCAACAACCTTAAACCACAGGCGTTCGAATCGAGAGTGAAATGTTTCAGGAGTACCGAACAACATAATAATTACGATACGGTAATAAATATTTCTGACGGACGATGGCCTTCATAGTATACTGTTAACCAGTACAAATTCCTAAAGAACCTCCTTGAACCAGCTGTTAAATATGGGACAGTAACGTGAAATAGCTGTCGTCTGTGAATTTCATATGAATACCCAGTAGCGTGAAATTTTTCACTTAGTAACTTCATTCACATCTTGTCAAACGTATAATCAGCATTCACTTAGCAGTTCACAATACTTATGTTTAGTGTAAAGTAAGCACAAGGTTGCATAAGTGATTGAATCAACGACACTGAAATCAGCACAAACAACCTTCAAATTACATCATTTACTTCCACAAACTATTTGGTGTTATACCAATATTGATGAAATCCCAGGAAACTGAAATGTTATACATATCATACAACTTCCAAATGCCAACTTATAATATGATCTGACATGCGATAGTACTGTTTGACCACAACTCTGTTGTTATCCTCGATTCTTATTCATTCTCTTCTACATCTTTTTCTTAGCAATAAAAATATCATTTCAAGTGTGAGAATGTGAATACGCATTGCTGACATTCTTCACTGCTTTGAAAAATGACGGCATGAATAATCAACTGGCTTAGAGAGATTTACAGCGTATATTCGTTACATATATCGGAAAAAATCGACGATTCCATTATATACTGTCGTGTCATGTTTTCATCCTATAATAACTCAAGCATAATGGCCAATTCCTTTGAGCTTGTTTTTATTGAAGTTTAGATAATACGTTTCAGTGATATAACGATTGAACGCTAAGGTCATGTGAGCAAACTCACGTCTCTTTCGTAGCCGATCAAAATTAACGTTTTGTAATAATTATATAATTGTTAGCTAGCTTGGTGATCTATTCATTTTCTCTTGTATTTCCTAGACTGATAACTCCTCCAAACATTGATGGATGCGTGACAGTAGAATTCATATTACCATTATGTCATGTGAAAAAAACAGACACAAAATTATATCTAGTATCGATGCGTGTTAAACGATAGGGAAATTTAACCAGAGATAATTTAAAATATATTCTTTATAAAATCATATCGTTGTGCAAGAGGGATGGTTGTCTAAAGGCTATTGCAGTTTGTTACAAGCGCTAAAGCAATGACTGTAAAAATTCTCGCAGATACAGTGTCGGAAAACACATTCGCAGTATGTCATCAACAAACAAATTTTAATGGAGCCACATTTGCTGAAAGTAACCTCATTTGGGTTCATTCACAGTAAAATTCCTGAGTGGTTTGCTTCATTGAGGAAAGAATCAGGATGAATCCTATCGACCTTAAAGAATAGACATATGATGTAAGTTATGTTGGGACGAAAACACATCGTTCAGAAGAGAGAAAATATAGAAAGAAAAAGAGATGATCGAGGCAATTATATATTTTTGCACAAGCAAAGCAATCCTTCGTGACGTAGACAATATAGTAGTTATTCTAGACAGAATTATTACCGGCTTCTGTAATTATTGTAAACTTCCGTAACATTGATCACGGTAATAGGAATACACCAATGGAGAATAACGAGTTGTGATATGTGGCCCGTGCATAGAAATAATTTTTAAGAGGCTTGATGCTAACACATTGAAGCTGATGGTGCAGTTTCTAGAGCCAAGTTTGCATAAAACAAAGACTATCAGATGATTTTACTGCTCATCTTTGAGTTTCAGGTCAAATGACGACCGGTTAGTCACTAAATGAGTTTCTGAGTAAGCCTGTCGTAGGTTTTCCTGAGAAAATTAGTGATGTCAACGTATTTTGAAGTCGCGTGCCTATGGTATCAACCTCAATAATACAGAAATGTGGAGGGAGAGTTATACGACAAACAACTACCACTACCGAAACTGATGATAATTGAGAAAGGTAAATCAGTTATTACACACTGGTTTAGACATTGTCGCTACAATAACCTATCATATCTTATTTGTCAGTTATTTTGTAAGTGTGAACAAATAAAAAGGAAGGAATGATCGTGTTTGAAATAAAGTGCCATGCATCACTTATCCAATTTCGTTTGAAATCAGTTGATGTCGGATTAAACAATAAACGGGGGAAACAGAAATTCATGTTCATCGTTTACCAAACATAATGGACACGTGAAATAACACTGATAATATTGTGGCGTTCAAAATATTTTTTATAAGTATAAGGGAAGAATTCTTATAATAATGGAAATATTGTCTATTTTTCAATGCAAAACATGCGTAAGTTTATAAAAACCGTTAATTATAGTCAAGAATGCTATCTAGTAATTTATAGGACACTTTGTGATGCTGTGTGAGGAATAAAATCACTATGTTCAATCAAAATTTATAGCTGGAAAAATTAATTCCTATTCGTAAGCTCTGCAGATTTCAATGAAGCTCATATCACGAGAAATTTGGCTAATGTCATGATAATGAAAATAGTTGTATAAGATCACGTCCGTGATATACAAATATTTACTGAAAACTGTAGTCGGTATCTCCTTACTTTTTATTGTGATCACGATCGAATAATTGCTACAAATCCCTAAACAAGCATTCAGATTTACTTAATTTCCTGGAACTTACCTAATTCTAATAGGTTCTCTGAGTACAGGTTAATCGGTTTAATAATCTACACACAATTCATCACGAGTAAACGTGAGACATTTAAAAATCTTGAGAAGCACATTGCTCAGAATGATAGTTTACATTATATCTATAAGATCAGTAAACATTCTATTCTAAGTATGAGGAACTATTGATGTATTGGAACTCACTCATCATAGTGCTTCAGTAAACGCGACTATAAACAACTTTGTGACGAAACTTTTTCACGAATATAAATGATGAAATCCAAACAAATTATAACATCAAACTACACACTAAAACCAACTTTATTCATCTTGACAAAAGTGGGAACGCCACCATATTTTACGATGAAAAGCATACTGGATCAACATATATTAGAATTGGTTTCAAGAAAAGAAGAATTATTATTCAATGAATTTTTATAAAATTTGTTATTATTTAATCAAGTACATAAATAAATTGATCTAAATTATGATTCGAATATTTACAGGAGAAAGACATATTTATTTAAATATATTACTTAAGTGATGTTTGCTGAACTCTGCTTTTCGACGTGTTAGAATTCATTGCTGTGGTATATGTGGGATTCATTCAAATTACATGAGAATACTACGTGTTATTATTCAATTTTCCGAGCATTTTACTGCAATATTGACTGAATAATAATCACTTGGTCAACTTCGAATATTGTTCACTAGTCAAACATGATGCCTCATCAAACAATATTTGATAAATTTATTGGAGTCATTATATACATGATGATCATGTTCCGTTGTTTCTGCGTCGAATAGATTTTACAAAATGAATGGAGTGACAGGTTGAAATTCACAAGCCTTTAATGCAACACATAAGTTTCTCTGCGGGGGTAACAAAAATCACTTGTGATTATTTTTTTTGTTTGAGATAGTGTAGTTCAACGAGAGGATTGAACGATTGCTCCATTCATGGATTTTGGTGAAGTGATTTTTTCAAATATGAAATGCACTCATTCGTAATAGAGGAACTGAAGTTCCGGTCAACCGTCTGACGAAAAAATCAAATATACCGCTACACATGCATCAGTCTCTGAGTAATTATGATTGAGTCAATGGGTTACTGGTTCACAGAATTTTTCATTGAGCTTGAATTGCATCGCGGTAACTAAGCAACAGTCATAATCTAGATGATCATCAGGTTCCAGTGTTTTCTATTAAAAGTTGCTCAACAAAACAATCGACTGACCGGAAACTCAAAACTGTGTGATATATTGTTCTGTCCACTGTGTTTCTTTTTTCTTGTAAAACTGAACACAAATAACATGTAGTATTCACATGAAATTCTTTACGTTGATAGTGAAATGTCAATCTTATATTTCCCTCCAAAAAGCAAACAAACTATGGATTTTATTATCACATGCTACATAGAATGATACAGCCAATCATGTCACAAAATATTTAATCACTCTGTTGCCGTTCAAATCAAATACATCGAACGTGGATAATCACATACACAGAATAAGTGTCGATTGTTGAACCGTCAAAAAAAATATTCACTTCAAGCCGACACTTTGAAATACACAAGCAGATAATACAACACAAAAATTTCTTTGCGCAAGTAACTAACATTACTTGTGGTTGGTTCATTTTTGTTGAAGATAGTTTTATTTAACCAAAGATTGAGTGACTGCTACATTCATGACTTGTGAAAAGGTAATTTTTTCTACAAAAATTGAATACTTTCAATCAGCTCACGGTCAACCGTCTAACAAAAACGTCAAAAAACTGCTACATACACGTTAAGATTGTGATTCAGTACCACTTGAGGGCTAAGAGACCGATCGACATAACAGAGAACGAAGAAATCTAAACTGAATGCTTCACGTGAAGTTCAGTGGGATAATAAACGAATAATTTGACGTGTGATGCTCAAGTCTATGTATGGTCAACACTGTCTCAAAATGATTAAGTAAATAGGTTTCAATTTTGAATTTCTATTGATTTGTTCTGAGTTACTGGAAAAGTGAAGAATCTCGACGGATTGCTGTGAATAAATCAATATATGTCCTATGAAAATACTCTCACGAATTAGCGAATTCGTTTATATGGTAACACTGGTTAAAACAGCAACGATAAGAATTGTGACTGATGCGAAATATCACTGAATTTTCAACTGGGGTAACCTACGAAGCAAAATTACTAACACACTATTAGAAAAGAATACTGAGCAGATGACAAGTTAATCTACTAGACAAATACATGTGACTGATTCGTGAAAAAATCCCCCCGAAGCGTTATCATTGCACAGTTTACCATGATTTCCAGTATGTGAGGTCACTAAAAAAGATTTATTCGAGAATCATGTATCAAATCAGTGACCCAAAACTAAGGTGAAGGCATCAGAGACGCAAACAGTTAGATTTTAACAGGGAGTTTAATACACATTTTGATAAATTGTAGACAAAAGAATAATCGCATTCTGGGTATTGCACTCTGTGTTTCAGAGGAGCTGTTATGAAAAATAATATACTAGTTCAGATATTCTGTCTGTTCGTTTATGGCAGAATTGGGGCACCAGAATAGCAGTGCTTGACTTCAAGCTAATTTTGTATATAAACCTCGTACTTGGAATATGATGTAGTAGAAAACAGCCAATCCGAATTTCTGTTGTCTTTGCTTTGATGAATTCAAATTTATTGCCTTTTCTCATGACCTGCGAAGAATGTGCACCATGAAGAGGTACCACATGTCTAGTTCACAACAAGCTGATCACTTTGTGAAATCAATCAGTGATCACATCGGGTAGTTTCACCGATTCCATTCTTTTTCAACATTAAACACCGGTTTGACTAACCAGATAAAGAGAAATCGTGGAGCTCTGCGTTGCGAATGTTGTTTACTCAACTAAAGAATTTGTTCACCACGTACATTCGCAACATAAGCTTTCATAAATATTCGTTTTATTTTGGTATGTTCCTTTATGGTACTCTGATAAAATATCGTCAGGTTCGTTTTCGTTAGGAATTTACATGAACTAGACAACAAACTATCGTGCTAATTTTTTCTCCACTTCATGCAATCCTTTCAGATCACTGTTACAACTGAAAAGCAGGTGAAGTCGTTTGTTCTTCGTTGTTGTGCTCAAGCGCACTATCTATCTTTTGTGAAATTGAATAAAACAAGACTGATAGTGTAAAGTTCCCAAAATCAGTTGAATTTATTGATTTCCAACTGATTTATATAACCTCTGATTTAGTTGAATGATCAGTAGTCATATGATTGGCGAGTTTAACAGCTTTAAGCATTGACAGTTGTTTTAATTTTACTAAAACTTTCATCATTCAAAGTATTTCTATGCTAAACGTGCTACAATACATAGAAGCTCTATATATCAGGTAGACCTGAGACATTTAAAAACGTTCAGAAACATTTCGAGGAACAATCTTGATGCAGCATGTCCCATTACATTATGTATATAAAATCAGTAATCATTTTACTCTGAGTATGAGTAATAATGGTTGTAATAGAAGTCAGTCAACATACTTTTTAAGCAAACATGACTATCAACAACTTCGTGAAGAAGATTTCTCACGGATGTATACAATGGAATTCAAACAAGTTATAACATCATACTACACACGAACACCAACTGTATTCATTCTGGCAACCGTATTCTGGCGACCGTATTCTACGTTCAAGAGTGTACTAGATCAAGAAATATTAGAATTGGTTTCAAGAATAAAGTGCTTATTGATAAATGGATTCTTATATATAATATGTCGTTAGTTTATCAGGTGCACAAATAAATTTATCTCAATTACCATTCACATATTTACTAGAGATAGACACATTTATTTAAATATGTTATTTATGTGATGTCTGCGGAACTCTGGAATTCAACCTGTTAAAATTCATTGCGGTGGTACCAGTGGGATACAGTCAAATTACATGAGACTACTACGTATTATTATTGGCTTGTATAAAAAACTTATTGCAACGTTGACTGAATAATAATCACTTTGTCAGCTTCAAATATTGTTTACTTGTCAAACTTGATGCCTCATCGAACAATGTTTGACAAATCAAGTGATATTATAAAATACATGATGATCAATTTCTTTTGTTTCTGCGTTGAAAACCTTTATAAAATAAATTGCACGGTAGGTTGAAATACACTAGGAGATATTACAACCCAGAACTCTCTTTGTGCGATTGCCTAATATCACCGACGGTCATTTAGTTTTCTTGAAGATAATGCAGTTAAATAATTATGTTAACAAAAGTGATAATAATATTTGTCCTCAAATAACTACGTTAAAAGAGTAACGTCATTTTACAGGCTAGATCATATTGTCACAAATGCTTTCAAAAACATTAGAATACAGACACATTTTCAATAGTAGAGTACAAATAAGGAAGACGGACAGTGGGTTCCTTTGGCGATTTGCTGAGATCTGTAGTGAATTTGTTCGGAAATGTCAATTGAAATGAGTTTGATACGAGCTGTGATCCAGACAGTTATGCAAATAGGGTGCATGTTCCCTAGAGGAGCCAAAGATCCCCACCGTGAATTGGGTTCTGAAAGGGTAAGTATATAACCAAAATAAAATTCATACTGACCACTAAAATTAAAGCAAGTTACGTGAAAATAAGAATTTAACCCAAAGATAAAGGAGTAGAGCAAAGAAGAAGGAAGGTTGTCCAGTGTCAAGTGGATAGAAGAAAAGTTGAGGTAAGAAGGTGGATTTAAGTTCGTTGAAACCGAAATTTCAGTTACAAAAGTAGATTTTGTGAAAAGAAGACATTTATTATTAAAAGTTCTTACCGTCTGACTGTATTTTTTAAAGGTTTCGTTGAATGCCAACCTCTAAATTTTACTATGAGCGCCTGAGTAAGCATGTTTAGGGGGTCTCGACAGAACAGCGACCTCAGCAAAGTTTTGGAAACATGATCCTCAGAAGAAGCAAGCGTACAAGAGTAACCTCAGTGTTACTGATTAATCGCCGCATCAATCAAAAGGGCCGAAAGCAAACAAAAACTTCTTCCCCACAAACATAGGTGGTTTGAAGTCATCACCCACATCATCACTATCTGCTGATCAATAACCCCACCCTCTCTCCTTTTGTGTTGCTACGCTCATGTTAAATGACTGAAAGAAACTATTTCATGTCCTGCCTGGTGCTCTATGTCTCACATCCTGCTGAGAAACACTATTTCTGTATGTTCATTTCACGAATTTGTCTAACTGTTACAACTTATGAACTATTGGTTAGGCATCAATGTCATACGATTGCTCTATTCATGGGTTTTGGGAAAGTGATTTTTTCAAATATGGAATATGCTCAATCATATCGTTGAAATTCAAGTTATGGTCAAACTTCTGACGAAAATATCAAATGTACCGCAACATTTATGTTTGTATAGTTGAATGCTTATCCAGTACTGTTCTGGCGCTGAGAAACCGAAAGACATAACTCGAACAAAAAAATCTCGAATTGATGCTGTACATTTTGTTGGGTGGGACTATAGACGCTTACTTTGAAGTATGACACACCAGTATATGTTTGGTCGACAGTGGCTTTCAAAATGTTAAACTAAATCACCCTCAGTTGTCAATTTCTATGTCTTCATTTGTTTTGAATTACTACTACAAATCAATAAATGTTGACGAAAACAAAATAAGTCCCATGAAAATACTATCATGAGTAAGCTAACACGTTTATATGGAAGCATTTACCAAGTCCGTAACGTTGTATGAGCTGAACCAATAAGAATGGTCAATAATGCGATATGTCGCCGAATGTTGAACTGAGGTAACCCATAAAGCAAAATTACAAACTGTTTGGCAATATATCGTGGTCTCTTCCACATAATCAATTCAGAAAGAATACTGTACATCCACTAAATGAATGACTCGTGAAGACAATCAAACGTGTTTCTCAACAAATGATTAGCCGTCTATCACGTGATTTCTTTTGCACAACATACGATGAACTAACCATAACACGACAATGACTTTGGCAACACGTTAGAAATTAAACACGTAACTTTAAATACATATATGCATGCTTTGTTTTGATCGGATTCATGGTTCAATATCTCTAATTGATTTTTCTAACACATCATTTAATCCGATGCATTTGAATGTACATTGTAGATTCCTACTCACTTCGACGCTAAACTTTTCGTAAAGTTACGCAAAATTATAACACAGTTGTGAAAGATGACATAAGAAATTTCAGGCTTATATAGTGTTTGATAAATATGGAGAGAAAAGATTTCCAGTTATAAAAGTTTTCATGACCCTATTATCTGTAGTACCAACTGTTCATAACGTTGCCAATAGATAAAAATCTTCAGATGAGAAGAGATGACTAAGGCATATGTGGCAGTTCTCAGAAGCTTCTAAGCTTCCCAGTCGCTCAAACATCTATCGGCGCGAATCTTATCAAAGTTTATGTCAGATCAGAAGAATTATTGCACATACAGCTAAATCCATTCAACCTCCATTCACTAATATAGAATGTCTATTGACAGACTGTGTTCACGCGAAATGAGACCATGTACACTTCAATCTAAAATTCTGCATGTGTACATATTTTTCTGTGTTTGTCTTATCGGTAAAAAGTTTTTAATTGTCTATATTTTACGCGCTTAATAATAATTGGTTTTTATATATATTTCTATCTTTGTAGTCATTTTTTTATTTCTTCATAAATCGTTTTTTAACTGTGTAATCGCTCACAATCTTACTTTGAATAATTACGTTTATTGAGATTCTGATCTTTGATTTTCACATTTTTAACGAAAATTTCAAATATTGGTTGAGATTACTATATACTGTAACACCTCAGTTTCTTGTTTGTAATTGTATGTAACCCCAGAAATGCCAGTGACCGAAAAACCACAGATTTTTCATTATTATGCGATTCCGAGAAATTGTTAACTGGGATATTTTCTCTTCCTTGATTTCCAATGATGCTTCAAGTCGTTTATTAATCACAATCGCTGAAATAAAATGAAGTTTCTCATTAGTTATGTGTACCTAAAGAATTTTTCAATCTAAGTGACATATCATTCAAACGAATGTAAGTATCAACAGTCCTTCTCCAAAATACATTGTTCAAAATTCTTCTAAAAAGTTGAGATTCTCTTTTAATTGTGCTTATTGTAGATATTTTAACTTATCCATACCCACCTACTTTATTAGTCCAAACAATGTTGAAACCTAACATGTGGTATTCATACCGAAATAGTATTGGGAATCAATAATGTTTCATTTATATGAAAATGCTTATATACAAATAACATCAAAATGAAGCTGCATCTCAATGATATGAGTCAATTTTAAATTATAATGAAATGTGATTCCCGTTTAATGATGAATGTAGATGCCTATGATTTAACCGGTGAATACTGTTTCAACAAAAATATTTTTTAGTAATTCAGCTGTCACATATATGAAATGCACATGGAATAACAGTCAGAGATAAATTATTCCTCAAAATTCTATTTCCTATTTTATTCGGTCATCGATGTGCTACACTAGAACAAGTTAATCTGATATTTCCTCAACTGGTCAATAGTTATATACTCACGATAGTTATCGGTCAGTGAAAAAAATGGTCAATTTCGATCATTGATCATCAAAAATCTGGTCACCTGCACAATCACTGTCTCCAGAAGGAATAGCGAACATTACTTCACATTTAATGATGTGGAAAATCTGTTGGAAGATTGGTATAGTCTATTCTTGTAATAGGAATCCAAAATTTTGAGAAACAAAATGACCTGCTCTATGAGCACGTTGAGTCAAACAATATTTAAAATGATTTATGAAACACACTTTCTGAAAATAAAGCATTTCGACTTACTTTCGAATTATTGATCATTATATTAGATCCCAAACAGTTCAACGAAATCGCATCATATTTCAAGTACTTAAACTACAATATTAGCTCTGAATATATCGTTTAATACTTATTATAATGCAACTCACTGTCTGACGGCTGAACTTGTGAATCATATTTTAGGTATTCCTATTAGTTATGATGATTCTTAGTACGCTGGAATATCGCAACTAATGCCTTATAAATAAGAGCAGGTTTGTTGCTCTCACTTGGTTATTTTAGTCCAAAATTTTGAAGACCACAATGACTCACGGGAGTCAGTCAATGAGTTCGGTAATTTTTTACACTAGTCAGTGTGCTTACACATGACAAGACGAACGGATACTAACACGTCGTTAATTCACGCTCAAACGAGACATGTCTTTGCGAATTTTATTTGTGCCTTGAAATCAAACTTGTGCTATACTTTTGAAAAATGTTATGAATGATTTTCCCATGAGGTCACTTAAAACACGAGGTCCAACATTTATGACGACCTATTTGTGTGCTTCCGAAATCTGTGTTCTGATTCTAAAACTGGGTACACATACATTTACAGGCACTCTTACCAAAATAATTTTGACTGGGAAGAATTTCTTAAACTGGGCCATTTGTGATCTAATTGTGATCTCAATGGCTGAAATAAAATAGAGTTTCACGTAAGTTAGGTATATTTCAGCAATTTTTCAATCAAAGTGCAATGGCATTCAAATGTAAGTATTCACAGTCCTTATCCAAATTACTTTGTTCAGAATTCGCCTGGAAGTTTGAGATTCTCTTTCAATAGTGCTTATTGTGATTATTCTAACTTATCAGTACTCACCTACGTTATCAGTCCAAACAGTGTTGAAACTGAAAATGTGGCACTCTTAATGAAAGAGTATTGAATAATCAACAATGTATCATGTTTTGAAAATGCTTATATTTAAACAACATCAAATTAAAGCTGGTTTATTGTAATTTTCATTTTCGCGCATACACCAACAAATAATTAATTGAAGATTTTCTCCTGTCACTTCCTAATCCCGAATGTCGATGATATGAGTCACTTCAAAATTATAATGGAATGTAATTCACGATTAAAGATGAATGTAGAAGCCTTTGATTTAACCAGTGAATGCTGTTTCAATATATATGTGAAAGGTATGCGGAATAACAGTCAGAGATAAATTATTTCTAAGAATCCTATTTACTATTTTATTTGGTCACGGAAGTACTACACTAGAATAAGTCAATCTGGTGTTCTTTCAACTAGTAAATAATTATATACTCACTTTAGTTATCGGTGAGTGTAAAAGTGGTCATTCTCGTTTCATTGTCCTTGACCATCAAACATTTGGTCTTCTGTAAAATCGCTGTCTTCACAAGGAATAGCAAACATTAGTTCACTGTCAATGAAATGGAAAATCTGTTGTAAGATTGGTATAGTCTGTTCTTGTTGATAGTGTTGTAACAGGAATCCATAAATTTGAGTAACGACCTGGCCTGCTCTATGAGCACATTGATTCAAAAAATATATAAAATGACTAATAACACACACTTTCAGAACAAGAAAGCATTTCAACTTATTATCGAATCATTGATCAATATATCAGACTGCAGACAATTTAACGAAATCACATCATACTTCAAGTAATTACACTAGATTATTAACTCAGAAAATATTGTTTATTACTTATTACAATGCAACTGACTCTGTGGTGGCTGAATTTGTGAATCATAATTTAAGTATACTTATTAGTTCTAACCTTCTCAACAGTGTAGTGTACTTCAATGAACGAATAAGCAGTAGAATAATGTGAATTTACTTGATCACTGTACGATTAACTCTGATTGCTCATATTTACAACGATAAATTATAATTAGTGATTATTTTATTGTCATGCAAATGCTTTTCTAATTATGCGGTTTTAGTTGACTATTGATTCAATCACAAATGTTGATAAATGGAACATAATGGTGAGGCAAATACTACATTCAACTCACATCTAAAAGTGTCAAATTGAATTTTTCTGCCGCCGTGCAATTTGCAGTTATGTCTGAATTAATTTGAGGCCTGCAAACGGAAAATCGAACAACAATTAGTTTTCAAACGTAAAACCCGACTGTATGCTGGACGTCTGAGTATTAGGTTTCCCGAAAATGTTGTTTCATTCAAATGTGTCTTACGGGATACACATGCACCGACAACGTCAGTCATAATTCCCTTATTGAATGAATTCACTGTTGAATTCAAATATCTTTGAATGTTTAAGAAAAACATTATTGTAGTAAGTAATTACTAAGTTTCCTGAAAATCTCTACAGTGTGTACCAAAACATTCAGTAGCGTTTTTAATATGCAGCACCTGTTAAGTATATTGGTTGAATATATTGCATTTTATTCTGCTTATTTGTGTGAATTCTGAGGTGTTTGTGTCATTTTGGTAGATGAGTGCACGTCACAAATGCTTCCCATCTTACAGAAATTCTACTTCAACCTTCATGGTACAATTAATAATATATTCATCTAATGAGCTGACTGATCTACCATCATTTATGCGATCAAAATGGAAAAGTTTCATTGAGATTCTGATTTCAATAAACAAATTTCTCAATCAAATTGACAGCACTTAATTATGCAGAAATATTTGCCAGATGTAACATCAAAATATTATCTTACCATAGTCCATAAGTTGTGACAGATGTCACTGCCTCAGGTATTGGGCGCTGGATAAAACGAAAACAAAATGATATGCAAAGATCTTGTTCAATCGTAGTAACAGTTGTACATTTCGAAATTCGTAGCAAATATGCGAACACTTTATGTGAAATCACAGCCATCTGCTGAATATTTAGGATTGTCGTGGCATAAAAGATCGTACTCCACCTATACTATTTACCCTGTTACACATGCATGAATTTGCATCAATATGGATCTAATAATACAATTTCTTCAAGGTTAATTTTCGGATCATGGAATTTTACAATTCAATTTCTTTATCCATCACACACTCATCACGTTTCGTATCACAGAATGATTGAAGGTTAATTGTGAATATCAAGTTTGATGACAGTGACATCGGCATCATGTGATTTCCAAATTCAGTTTCCGTACCAATCACATAATATTATACCATCGCTAGCTAAATTGTGTCGATAATAATTGATGATATAACTTAAAACAATGAAACGAAATGTCTTACAACAATGAAACAAACAGTATCGAGCAACTTCATATGAGGATGTCATTTTAACGAAAACTGAATAAAAACAATTTTATTCAATTCATTTTATTCATGATTGAATAAAATAAAGCAACCATTTCAGATATAAAATTATGTTGGTTGTCATGAAAGAAACATTACTATATACGAATAACAAAATGTTGGAGGCCAGGTTAAGCTGAATTGGTGGAAATCTCAAGTTATATTTTGCGTTCCATCATTCACAGTTGTAGTGCATGTAAGAACAATCAGACAAACAAGTCTACAATTAATAAATAAAGAAAGAATTTGCTAGGTATTCAAAATATCATCTAAAATTCAAAATGGACGCAAATGTTAGCTAATTGTTTAGATATTAACATATCACAGACTATTCATATTTGTTCATAACATAATTCCTTTTATCATAATCAGTTGTTGGTTTAAAACGACATTATTTTGAATAAAATCGTACAGTTCGAAAGAATATAACTAAATTACAAAATCATATTCATTTAGGAGTAAAGATGTAAGATTTCACTGTTGAAATTTGTTATCATATCTGGAATCAATTGCATATCGACTTACAACGCGCGCATTATCAACCATCAAATGCTGTTGTCAATGGAAATCGAACAGCGTATTTGGATTCTGAATGACAGAAATAACAACAATATATATATATATATATATCACTAGACCTATTCAAATTTTTATCTAATCACATAAGTAGATGGGGTCAGAGTATACAACCGCGTGTAGTACATTTCAAGATCGCTCTACGTTTACTATGAGTGAATAACTATACTCATACATTATATTGATGATTTCAGGGTGACATGATCACTTTGTACACGTTATCAGGTTTATCAACTCATGTAATCTGTGTTATGATCACCTTCGGCCTAACCAATTCTGTGGTGGCCAGTATTTGTACTTCCTACACTGTTCGTACTGTTAAAAGTTACTATAAAACGTCGAGTGGTTTTTAAATCGAAAGATGAACTAAAGCAGTTATAGGCGTTTGTGATCTTATTTCAAAGACCGGAAAACCACAACCATTCGAAGAGAATGTGAAATGATGTAAGAGGGCTGACCGCTATAATTTTCTGATCGAATAATATAAATTTTCTACATACACGGTGGCCTGCGTAGTGAACTTTTCATCAGTACCATTTCTTGATTAATCGCTTAAAATAACCTTCCTGAAGAAAAAGTTAATTTCTTGTTGGACGAAAACTTTAAATTTTTCTCAACTACCGAAAACATACTTCAAATAAACTCAATAGACGTATTGCCAGATGACAAATTCATTCAGTATACAGATTTTGAAATATTTTCCTAGTAAAATTGATATGCATAAATCTTTCGTTCATTATCACTTGTTTCAGCTACATGAAACAGTATATTACGAACATTGTTATTAGGTTTACAAAAACTGTGAACTAAAAATAGTTTAAAAATTACACTGATATCGATTTGATTGTCTGTCAGAACTAATAATGAGAACTATAATTATTGGAGAAGGACGAAGAATTGATTTTGGTAATAAAACTAATCGGAACGTAATAATACGACTGCGTTCGATATACTAGCTGATGAAATTTTTAAGATTCTCAAAGATATATTTGGTAACTGCTTCCGATCAAAAAAGCCGTTGTTTTTCCTTCATCAGTCTGTTACAATGCGTTTTATGAAAAAATAATACGACTAATAACATTAGAAAGAAAATCAGTCTATTTTCATAATTTAGGTAAGTTGATACTGTATTATACACTCGGATGATATCACATCACTGGTTCCTTGTTTGTCTTGTTAAATTTACTGATCTAGTGTTCCATTTAGATCGGAGGATAACGTGTGACAATTATCCTTTCCTTATTTATTATGAATATTTTAAAGTACGCACTTTTTTCGTCAAGTAACGAACTTGATATATTCAGAGACTTTGGTTACATGTCATGTCACATGTAGAAACGGCATTCATTTAGAAATTCACAATACCTATGTTCAGTGCGGAGTAAGTAAATAAAATATAAGTGGTTGACTTAACTACATTAGAGGTGGAAATATCATTTAAAGTGTGGGAATGTAAATGAGCATTGCTGAAGAATCTTATAGCATGGAAACGTTATGGCTTGAAAAATCAACTGGCTCGGAAATATTTGTAGAGTATATTCGTTGCTTTATTCAGATATATCTTCAATTTTATCACTGAAAGTCATGTTATGTTGTTACGCGATATTGATTCAGTAATACGTTTAAATGCATCATTGTTGTAATATAAACTTCTGTATCATTCAGTGAAGATTAAAACTCACCTTTTGTAAGAGTTATACACTTGTAAGCTTACTTGCTGATTTATTTGTTTTCAGTTGTTATTTATTAAATGTTTACTTTTCCAAATTTTGATGAATACGTGTTGTTAATATTCATGTTTTCATAATGTTATCGCGTCTGTCCTGCAATAAAACCAGGAATAGATTAAAATTTAATATCTATCTATGCTGCACGTAACGAAAATTTGACTAAATGTTTTTTTCTCAAGTAAAGGCATGCTACAAGATGCATGCCAGTTAAGACGCCAAATCAGTTTACTTTATATGCTACTACGTTAATCAATAAAATTAAAAAAGTTAGTTTTGAAACATGAGTCTGCTTCTGATGGCACATTTGCACCATATAATCGATCAAAACAGTTTGATAGAGCCAAGTTTTCAAAAAGTAGAAACAAATGAGATGACTTTACTGTAAAGTTCTTCAGAGGTTTACATTATTCTGAAGTGAATTCAGAAGAAAACCTTCAGTCGAAATACGCCTGAGATGAGTTGTGACCTAGACATACGCCCGCTTCAGGTGCTTTTTGTGTGGAGGGAAATATGATTTTCAGAATAAACAAAAGAGAGTGAAAAGAAAGAGAAAAAGGTCAACTATACATGTATATATATATATGTTTATGTATAAACAGACCAAGGATAAGTAGATAATATAGTAGTTAGTGAAGACAGAATTTGGACAAGTAACTGGAATTATTGCAAATGGTCGTAATACTGCGCAAAATCTGATGAGAACACTAGTGGAAAATAATGGATTGTGCTGTGAGTCAAGACGTTGAGGAAGCTGGATGCTTGAACGTTGAAGCTGTTGGCCCGTGAGGTAGAGCAAAGTTTGTAAAATGCAAAGAAAATTATATTTTAAACTGCTTATCTTTTTGTTTTACACCATACTCTGACTACTAAGTCATAAAGTGAGTGTCTGACATGTTGCAAGTAGTCATGGCAGTACAGTGCTCTCAGTATATTCGGAAGTAGAAAGCTTACATCACCAACCTCAATAATACTGATTTGATAGAGAGATAGAGATGACATACTACACTACTTGAATGATGATGTTTGAGCAGAAGACCTAATAATTACACACAGGCCTAGACACTGCTCGAACAACTATATCACATCACATGTCATGTATCAGTTCACTTGTTTATAAGGATTATTACACAGGGAGGAATAATCCAACTTTACAGTCAAGTGCTATGGAACATGTATCTAATTAGATTCGAAATCAGTTGATGTCAGATGAAGTGATATACTTGAGAAACAGATAACCACGTCCATCGATTGCGAAACACATTTTAGACGTGACATAAGACTGATTGAATGACGGCTCAGAAGATATTGTATAGAAATATTAAAGGACTAATACTGAAATTCATGGAAACAGTAGCTATTTTTTCCATTTAAGCTGTCATTAAATATATAGAAAATGTTTTTTATAATCGCGAATTCATCTTGACAATCTTGAAGCGATTTTATGAAGTAGGGTAATACAACAAATTCCTGACCTTTATTATTCTTTTATTAATACTGATCAACTTCTGTCTAATTGAACTTTGATTTTGTCAAAATTTTATTTGTTTCATGTAACATCATGCCAAAAATTATAAACATGATCGGATTGTTCGAAAAGCATGGCATGGATACTTCACTAATTCCAGACACAACTAATCACAGACAACTGAATTCAAAATCCTGTCAAAGAAATCAAGTGATCTTTACTCTTTCGGGAAAAAGATATTGAATATTGGATATTGAACTTGTGTCCATATCGAGCAGCTTGACAAATTCTATTCTTTTTTCATCTTTAGACAACATTTCATAAAACAAATCTTCAACTACTGAAAAATGAAAAAAAGTAGAGTTCTAAGTTGCTAATATGTTTAACGCTTCTGAGGAATTTATTCACCATGTGCATCGGCAACATCAGTTTAAATAATTATTCGTTTCAGTTTGGGAAGTTCGTTCATGCTGCAGTCCAAGCAGTTATCGATTTTCAATAAGTGAGCTTGCGATTTCTCTGTTCATCAAATCCATCACAGCTTTAACTAAATCAACTGTAAGACACCGATGAACTCCAGATTTTTAATAATATGAATGAGGCCATCTGTAAAAATGATGACAGTGTTTCAGTATGTTAGGTATATAAAATCAGTAATCATTTGGGAATTTTTTCTTGAATCGGTACTCATTATTCTATAATTTGTCTGTAAACATAGTTGTCAACATTTTCATTACCTAGGTACAGAGGTAAATGATAGGATGTCAGCTATACATATAACATCACACAATTAACTAACCTCAACTCTATTCATTTTAATAAATATGTAAAGGTGACAATTTTCCAAGTTGAATAATGTTTTGGATGAACAAATATTGTTGTCTAAAATATACAATTTCTGTAAATTAAATATTGTAGTTACGAATAAAAGATATATACGTTATTGATTTATTGAATAATCTATCGTTATTTCGTATATATAAGAATATTCATATAATAATTACTATTTACATATTTACTGGGAATAGACACATTTATTCAGTTATATCATTTGCAGATTTCACATGTTTACTTTCCAGCTTCTGCTTCTGCATATGCAGGTTTTGCGGTAACTTCCTCTGCTCTTGTTCGGCTGACGATGAATGCTACCTATTTGTTCACCCTTTCTTCAATTTTTCCAAGAGTACCGACAGAGTTCCATTCCTTGTGATGGTACTTTTTGCGACCAAGGACCTCCTGACATGTTGAAGTGATTGCCTCCTTAATCCCTTTCCAATTGTTCTCCAATGTTGCTTCCTCTCCATTGAGTATATCGTGCAAGGCCTGGAACCTATTGGTGAGGGCTATCTTGAATTCGTTGAGTTTTACGGTATCCCGAAGAAAGACTGTATCAAACTTCTGCGATGTTGTCTGCCCCGTTTTATAGTGTTGCTTGAGTTTCAGTTTCATCTTGGCCACCAGCAAGTGGTGATCTGAGGCTATGTCAGCTCCTCTCTTCGTTCTCACATCCTCCATAGTCCTTCTGAACTTTTTGTTCATGCAGATATGGTCGATTTGGTTCTGAGTAGTGTGGTCCGGTGAAATCCATGTGGCTTTGTGTATGCGTTTGTGTGTTAATATGGTGCCGCCAATAACCAGTTTGTTGAAGGCACAAAGGTTTGCAAATATCTCACCGTTTTACTTCCTTTCTCCCAATCCATATCGTCCCATGATGTCTTCTTATCCAGTGTCATCCATGCCAACATGGCTTCCAGGTCTATCATAAGAATCGTCAAATCCTTTGGTAAACATCTGTCGACGATTGATTGCAGCCTTTCGTAAAATTGATCTTCAACGTCGTCATTGTAGTGATTGGTTAGTGAATAGCATTGGATGACGTTCATTGTAATGTGCTGTTTCTTTGTTTTGAAGGATGCTCTTATCATCCTGGGTCCATGAGATTCTCATTTTTATCAGTGTCTTTTGTGCTTGTTTAGACAGTATCAGTGCAGCTCCTTGTGTATGTGAAGTATTTTCCTCTTCATGACCATAGTATAACAGCAGTTCCCCTGAACCTGGTCTCAGTTGTCCTACCTGTGTCCAGTGTGTTTCATGATGCCGAGCACCTCGAGGTTGAATCTTTTCATTCTCGCCGCAACAAGAAATAGTCTTCCAGTCTCCCACAATGTTGGAACGTTCCATGTAACTAAAAAAAATAGTTGCTCTGGTTGTCTGAAGGGGCATCAGCCTCATGACTTTCGAGGGAACTCGGATTTCATCACGTGACGTTGTAATTCTTCTTTGAACTCCCAGGGCAGAGATGAAATGATTGGAATTATTTGCTGTGGTCAGCGTTTTTTGCAAAATTATTTTTTAGTGGATTGAGGTCGTCAACCCCACGCCCATCCGACCTCTTTTATCCGGGCTTAACACCGACTGTGGCCGTCAAGGGACTACAGACTGAGTTTTCTTGATCATGTGCCACCTAAGATTTTTCTGATTAGTTGGTTAATTAGGTCAGCGTCAAAATGTTTGTTGATTGCTGACTAATAAATTAATACACAACGACAATTTGGGACGAATATTTGATTGAGACAGTGTGGAAATACTGGATAGGGAGAGGACAAAACACATTAGAGAACTTTCAGAAGCTGTGCACACAGATCAATCAGCGATCAAAGAACACATCGACATTGATTTAATTCATCAACCATTCAGAAAAATCGTAAACAAGCAATAAATCAGAAAACAGAACAAATAGGGGGCATCATAAAAGTAAAAATGCAGACAATGACATGTTGACAGTAGAAAACAATTAATCACCATCAAGTTCAAGAGAACACGCAACCGGAATTGTGTGGAGAAATTTCAACATTCCACTTCCCTATCATCTAGTTAAACAAAAATCACCTAATGTATATTTGAACTTTTAATGAAATAACCTTTTATTACTCTTCATTCAGAATGTCTTGACAAACGTGGATGTGTATGAGAAACCAGATTGTTCAAAATGTATATACCTAGTACATCACAATATTTTTGAAGTTTAGTACATCTTCTTTATGTATCATTGAAACATCTAAAACAGGATTAACGATTTCAAACATTCAAATATTCCTGACAAATATTCATAACCTGTCGTCCGAAATATTAGAAAACAGTTATTGGTTTATTCCTGTCTAAAGTTGTCAATTATCCCACTCATGGGTTTGATCCACTGCGGTTATGTCGGCTGATAAAGTAATTGATGAAACATATTATAAAAAGTGAACATGTGATAACAATAATTGTGTTCA